>OY998097.1:2670270-3870270 GCA_963921955.1 Aleiodes alternator
TCTCTCTCTCTCTCTGAGAAATGCCTCCTCTTCATCAGACAATATCGATTTGGGTCCCATCTTTCGTTTCTTTGGAAATTTTCCATTTAGTTTATTGCTCAATGTGGATTTGGGGACATGGTAAATTTCAGCGGCCTGGCTAGCTTTCAATCCACCATTCCTCACAGCATCCAGAGCTTGTTCCATATCTTTCGGTGAATACTTGAATCGTTGACGAGAAGTGTTCTGCTCTGCCTTCGATTCTGGTGTCATCTGCCAACAATCAATTTTCCTAAGAGGTTATGACTCGTTGATAATTTTGTTCTCCATCCTCGAATTAATTCGTTCATTCCAAAATTCATCATAATTCCTCGAATTTCATAAGTTATTATTCTAATTAAACCGACTCATATTCTATTGATCTGAAAATCGAGCGACAATTTCGATCACTGGATAGAGGTTAAAACCTTATACCAGTGATGAAACTTCACTATTTCACAATATTTTTAGACATTTCCGTTGAAATATTTATAGGAATTTGCAAGATAATAATATAAACTTTCGATTAAAACCAATACATACCTTGAGAATGCATTTAATAATTTTTTCATAAATAATCTTTGCTCTTATTATGTCTGACAAACACTAGTCTGCGTGCGCAGAAGCGAATGCAATTTTTTTTTTACGGTGAATCATTTCAGCACTACCGTGAGCCGCTAAATTTAATATAATCCTAAAATACGATATTTTCGTTAAAAAAAATTTTTTCTATACATTAATTAATTTTTTTTTTAAATCGCAGAAATGCAAAAAAAAGTTCGATGACTGGTGCGGTTCGATCACTGGTCACGTCACCCTATTGCAATTAGGCGAAATTGCTCCAGTAGTTTCTGAGATATTGGCTGAAAAGCATTTTATGAAAAGAGGGTGTTTTTTTTCAAACGTAAAGGAAATTAACTGGAGATAGCTGGAGGTGTGAGGAATACGGAAAAATTTTCGAAACAATTTCTGGTTAGATTTTTCTGGAGTTATTACCGATTGAAAGAGGCCAACGGGCTTGGAGGATATTGGCACGCAAAACCGAGTGGGCGAGATGAGTGACGATGTGGCAATGCTGGATTAGCGAACAGTTAAATCTGAGAATTTTGAATGGTGGGTAAGTTGAATCATTCTCATATTGCGTGATTCGAGCAGATGCGGAGAGATGGCGTTATAGGTTTGTTTATTTCGACATTTTGAGACTTGAGGTTGTTATGTCTAAATCAAATTGAGCCGAAAGCGGCTAAAAATTGTTGTTTACCCCCTCTTTGAAGAAGAACTGAAAGTTTAATACTTTTTAGAATTTTTGAGGAAAGATCTATGACCTTATGTCCCAGAACTATTTGCCTGCTCTCTGCAGGGTTGACTGCTTTTATTCCCTGGAAAGCTTTCTAGGTTTTGGTATATTTCTTTGATAATAAAAATGATTCTTTCCTTTTTAGACTCACTTTTTATTCGTTAACAATCCAATTTCCTGTTCTTCACAAAAACAAATTTCCGAGGAAGAGAAAACGAAACGTTCATAAATTTTATTTATTTAAAGTAAGTTTTTTTTTTATTTATTTATATCCACACATTTAAAACGAAATTTCACACGAAAAGTTCGTAATGTTTTTTTTTCCTGTCATCGTCCAAATGTTCTAATTTTGTTTACTCGTCGCATGAAGAACCGACAAGAAGAATTTGCAAAAATTATTATCTTAAAATTTTCATCGTTTTAAAATTTTTACACTTTTACAGATTATCGAAATCTAGTTTATTGTTAGGTTGTAGCTTATTCAAAATTACTTCTATTTCAATTATTATTTCCGTTTAATGGTTAAATATTTTTATTTATACCGTAATTAAAGAGTTTAATTATTGTTGATTTTCCCCCGAGAAACTCCAGTCGTATTTTAGGGCCCTTTTAATCGAAAGATCCCAAACTAATACAGATTTAAAGATAGAGTTCTCCCAAGAAATCACATTAATCACTTGCCTACTTTCATTCGGAAATTGATCCTCTTCGCAGTATCACTCTTCGTTTGAATCGCCGCATAAGTTAAAAACACGATTTCTTATTGATCTGGTTCGCGTGGCAATCTACGCGGGAAAATACGTCTGTTATTTCCAGGGGTCTACTCCAATTCTCCCGAAAGTAGAGAGTGTCTTCTCCAGAATTTTTACTTCTGAAGAAAACTCGGTATAGAAGAGGTGGGGGTTATTGCAAGAAAAGAAGAAAGGAAAAAAAATATGAATTCCAATTTTACATTCGTTTAGTTGATTTTCATCTTCTATGCTGACTGCATCGGTTGCTTTGCAACCGGTCTTTAACTTTAAAAGTCCTGAATCGACGGAATTCGAAACACCCGTGAGTTCATTAATTCCTTTTGCACACTCACGAAGTTTCGAAATATATTTCCGGACATTACAAGTTCAAAATTCAGTTTCCTCCATTTGATACTTGCGGGCGTTAAGTTATGGGGGGTCCAGCATTTAGTGATGGGCGATCTCTGAAAAAAGAATCGATTCTTGTAAAATCTATTTTCATAACAAATTTTTTTTTTGAGAATCGATTTTTTCAAAAAAAAAAATTGAAATGAGAAAATCGAAGAATCGATTTATTAAAAAAAATTAAAAAATAGTCTAATCATAGGAAACACATGTTCATTAGTTCAGTTTTGCTATCGTTGTTCTCTTAACTGATACATTCTTGATAACAAATAGATGATTGTTAATCTAATTATTTTCGAAAATTATTTTTAGCTTAATTTATTCAGTATCATGGTGTGAAGTGAATTCTTTTGAAATCTTTTCATGCTACCCTATCAAAATTGATAAAGATTGAAAAGAAAGGAAAGAGATTATCAGAACTACTTGGATAGTCTCAAGTTTCCAACTTCATTTCATAAATTACTTGAAATTTCCCTTATCATTTGATAATAATTTCTATCTTAAAGAAGGATTTTTTTTTGTTGTTCGGAAAAAAATCGACACGATTCTGCTAAAAAAGAATCAAAGAATCGATCAATCGATAAGCGCGAGACGCTCTCTTGACATACAATGAGTGCACTACTCGCGCACAATAGGTGCACCTCCAGCGCATTATTCGGTCAGTGTGTAATGTCCAAAATTTTGGACAAATGAACGTTTATCCTAATTTTTGTCACTTGCTTCTTTAAATTATGTAGAAATAGAAAACTCTTTCCTCTTTTCATCATTCAACAACTTCGACGGGACATGCCCATACAAGGTAAAAAATTCAGAGTAAGAATTATTGCACTGTGGGAAAAATTGACGCGAGGAAGAAAAGAAAGAATCACGCCACCCAAAGGCAATAACTTTCTATCGTTGCACTTTTCAGGTGGTGTAATGTCTCCCACTAATAAATTACCAGGTTTTCCTGAAAGCAAAACTAAAGACAGATCATCAGTTCGGATTGAGCGGTAATTGGGGGAAGACGAAATTTCTGCCTCGCGTCCTTAGTGCTTTACCTCGCGAAACCGGTTGAAGTTATTGTGTTAGTGCCTAGAAACAATTGTTCCTCATTCAGAAACTTTGTTTAACGGGAATATTATTGAATAATAGTAAATAATATTGAATATCCAATAACGGGGGAGATTTTTCTATAACTGGGATTAGTGTTGGTAATTCTACATTTTAAAAAAGATTAAAACGTGAGGGAGAAAAATTGTCTTCTCCCTAAATTACAGAATTCATTTTTATTTCAACAGAGATGAAATAAAAAATCAAATATAAAATTCTTTCATTACTGAAATTCAAATCCTAGAAATATAAATACTAAACTAACCAAAATAATTCAAGAACAAATTTTAATAAAATTATAAACAGAAAATCTAAACAAGTATAAATAATAAGAGAAATGAACTTTCAATTCAAAATCTGTATTAAAAGTAATAACTACACTCTTTAATTAATTTGGGAACCTCAAGCGATAGAATCAAAGAACAACAATTTTTTTATAGAATAGAATCCAACTCCAATGTGTACTGTGTAAATGGTGTTGAAGTGTTGATTTCATTGTGACAACTATTGAATGATAAATAAAATAGTGAAGATAAACCATACTGGAAGAAAATAGTAAAAATCCTGTAAATCCTCAAAATCTTTTCATTGAAAATTGGAATAAATCATTTCCGCGAAAATATCAAAATCTAGCGTCGTCCATTGTAAATTACATAAATCAAAATCATAATTTCAACTTTACGTCAGGTAATTAATTGCCCTTTTGACGCAAGGACAAATCTGGACATAACAAGTGGTGTGGACTGGATGGACTCTAAGCACTTAGTTGTTTACTATTGGTACATCTTGAATGCACCATATACACATTTGCAGTGCAGTACTAGCGTGGCGCGGGTGTAACAATGATGCATAGCTGGGGCACCAGAAATTGGTGCATATGGGGCATTCCACGCCAAATCGGACAGTTTTCCAACTTTGCATTTTTGATTCCCTCTATTTTCTGATATTTTTATGCACCTATCGAAATACACTTTCCGGCCAAATTTGAGATTTTTCTGATCATCGGTTCAAAAGATATCGAATTTTGGAGAAACAGCTGTTTTTACAGTTTTTGCTTCCGAATGGAAGCTTTGTAATCGTAATTTTTTTCGATTTTGAGATTTCATCATAATATGACTGCAAATGACCCAAAACGTCAAGATCCGTCGTTTTTAAAAAAATGTCTGTGTGTGTGTGTGTGTGTGTGTGTGTGTGTGTGTGTGTGTGTGTGTGTGTACGCATTCTCCGTTTTACATTTAATATCTTACATTTAATATTCTGCCAATGCAATTGGCAGAAAGCTTCCGAATGGATTTTTTAATTTCAAATCTACCGTCGCTAATCTTCTTCATATCAATCACTTCAATTCATGTTCTTTTTGGTGAATATGATATCACTTTGGATGTTCTGAAATGGTGAGAATTCTCTCATTTGCAATGAGCAACAAAATCTTTTTTTATCATCATAGTCCGACTTTTTGGAACATCTTGATTCATATTCCATTAAAAGTTTGAGCTTCAACTTTAGAGTCAATTTAGCTAAGGCCCTGTTTCACCGGGGGATAAGGGCCATTACTATAATGACGATTAAGGAAAAATTAAGTTAAAGTCTGAAATTAACTTAATGCCGATTATCTTAATTTGGTGGTGGGGGAAAATATGGCGGTGATATAGGTAGGGGGAATAACTGCAGTGACAGGATTCGTAACCTATAAGAATTATTTTGTCCAACAGAGTTAAAGCTGATGGATTAAATCAAAAGAAAATATAGAAAAAAAAATGTTTCAATTACATTTCTCCCCACTGAGGACTTAATATTTCAAGAGGTTAAGTCACCATTTTCCGCAACAACTAAAATAGGCCTCAGAGGGTTAAGTTTGTTCCAAATATGATCAATTGAATAGTTTTGAAGATATAGCTTGCTTTTTTTGATGTTTCTATGCTAATCTCTAAAAAACTACTGGACCGATTCCGCCCAGTTTCAATACCAACCTTTGTGCTCATCAGATGTATAACCTCACAAAATTTGAGGTCTCTAGCTCAATAATTTATTAAGTTATCGTGGAATCAAGATTTTCACGAAAAATTTATCAAAAGTTTTCTACTGGCTAAAATAAAAATCTGAGCTCCCACCACCCCGGGGATCAAAGATGCGGCTCTCGGACGCGCATCTCCTCGCGGACACTGGACGCTGTGATTTCATTTTTCATCGAGAAAAGTCGAAAAAACGATATTTCAACATTTTCATTTTTCTCAAAAACTATCCGGCCGATTTAGCTGAAATTTTTGTGGGAGCTTGGGGCACGCATGGCAAACTTATGGTAAAATTTTCCGATCGCTAGCTAACCCCACTTCAGAGTGAAGCGGAAAATGCGTCATCACACACACACACATACACACAGACATTTTTTAAAAACGACGGATCTCGACGTTTTGGGTCATTTGCAGTCATATTATGATGAAATCTCGAAATCGAAAAAAATTACGATTACAAAGCTTCCATTCGGAAGCAAAAGAATTTTGTTACTCATAACAAACGAGGGGATTCTCATCATCTTCAGAACATTCAAAGAGATATCATATTTAACAAACAAGCAGGAGCCCCATTACTTGTGCGTAATTTGAGAATCTTACATCTAATATTCTGCCAATGCAATTGGCACAAAGCTTCCGAATGAATTTTTTAATTTCAAATCTACCATCACTGACCTTATTCATATTAATCACGTCAATTCATGTTCTTTTTGTTAAATATGATATCTCTTTGAATGTTCTGAAGATGATGAGAATCTCCTCGTTTGCTATGAGTAACAAAATTCTTTTTTATTGTCATATTTTTACTTTTTGGAACATCTTGAGTCATATTCCATTGAAATCTTGAGCTTCAACTTCATAGTCAAGTTAGCTAACTCGAGTTTAGCCTCGCCCAAACTCAGCCTAATTCAAGGTTGTAGATAATTCAAGGCTGAAGATATAGCTTGCTTTTTCTGATGTTTCTATGCTAATATCTAAAAAACTACTAGACCGATTCCGCCCAGTTTCAATACCAACCTTTGTGCTCATCAGATGTATAACCTCACAAAATCTGAGGTCTCTAGCTCAATTATTTATTAAGTTATAGTGGAATCAAGATTTTCACGAAAAATTTATCAAAAGTTTTCTACTGGCTAAAATAAAAATCTGAGCTCCCACCACCTCCAGAGTCAAAGATGCGGCTCTTGGACGCGCATCTCCTCGCGGAGACTGGACGCTGTGATTCCATTTTTCAACGAGAAAAGTCGAAAAAACGATATTTCAACATTTTCATTTTTCTCAAAAACTATCCGGCCGATTTAGCTGAAATTTTTGCGAGAGCTTGGGGCACGCATGGCGAACTTATGGTAAAATTTTCAGATCGCTAGCTAACCCCACTTCAGAGTAAAGCGGAAAAGGCGTCATCACACACACACACACACACACATACACACAGACATTTTTTAAAAACGACGGATCTCGACGTTTTGGGTCATTTGCAGTCATATTATGATGAAATCTCGAAATCGAAAAAAATTACGATTACAAAGCTTCCATTCGGAAGCAAAAGAATTTTGTTACTCATAGCAAACGAGGGGATTCTCATCATCTTCAGAACATTCAAAGAGATATCATATTTAACAAACAAGCAGGAGCCCCATTACTTGTGCGTAACTTGAGAATCTTACATCTAATATTCTGCCAATGCAATTGGCACAAAGCTTCCGAATGAATTTCTTAATTTCAAATCTACCATCACTGACCTTATTCATATTAATCACGTCAATTCATGTTCTTTTTGTTAAATATGATATCTCTTTGAATGTTCTGAAGATGATGAGAATCCCCTCGTTTGCTATGAGTAACAAAATTCTTTTTTATTGTGATATTTTTACTTTTTGGAACATCTTGAGTCATATTCCATTGAAATCTTGAGCTTCAACTTCATAGTCAAGTTAGCTAACTCGAGTTTAGCCTCGCCCAAACTCAGCCTAATTCAAGGTTGTAGATAATTCAAGGCTGAAGATATAGCTTGCTTTTTCTGATGTTTCTATGCTAATATCTAAAAAACTACTAGACCGATTCCGCCCAGTTTCAATACCAACCTTTGTGCTCATCAGATGTATAACCTCACAAAATCTGAGGTCTCTAGCTCAATTATTTATTAAGTTATAGTGGAATCAAGATTTTCACGAAAAATTTATCAAAAGTTTTCTACTGGCTAAAATAAAAATCTGAGCTCCCACCACCTCCAGAGTCAAAGATGCGGCTCTTGGACGCGCATCTCCTCGCGGAGACTGGACGCTGTGATTACATTTTTCAACGAGAAAAGTCGAAAAAAAGATATTTCAACATTTTCATTTTTCTCAAAAACTATCCGGCCGATTTAGCTGAAATTTTTGCGAGAGCTTGGGGCACGCATGGCGAACTTATGGTAAAATTTTCAGATCGCTAGCTAACCCCACTTCAGAGTAAAGCGGAAAAGGCGTCATCACACACACACACACACACACATACACACACATTTTTTAAAAACGACGGATCTCGAAGTTTTGGGTCATTTGCAGTCATATTATGATGAAATCTCAAAATCGAAAAAAATTACGATTACAAAGCTTCCATTCGGAAGCAAAAGAACATGAATTAACGTGATTAATATGAATAAGATCAGTGATGGTAGATTTGAAATTAAAAAATTCATTCGGAAGCTTCCTGCCAATTGCATTGGCAGAAAATTAGATGTAAGATTCTCAAATTACGCACAAGTAATGAGGCTCCTGCTTGTTTTCCCATAACTTCCATAAAAATGGTCCGAATTCAGCGTTTTTGTTTCCGAATGGAAGCTTTGTAATCGTAACTTTTTTCGATTTTGAAATTTCATCATAATATGACTGCAAATGACCCAGAACGTCGAGATTCGTCGTTTTAAAAAATGTGTGTGTGTGTGTGTGTGTGTGTGTGTGTGTGTGTGTGTGTGTGTGTGTGTGTGTGTGCGTGTGTGTTTGTGTGTGATGACGCATTTTTCACTTTACTCTGAAGTGGAGTTAGCTAGCGTTCTGAAAATTTTACCATACGTTCGCCATGCGTGCCCCAAGCTCTCACAAAAATTTCAGCTAAATCGGCCGGATGGTTTTTGAGAAAAATGAAAATGTTGAAATATCGTTTTTTCGACTTTTCTCGATGAAAAATTGAATCACAGCGTCCAGTCTCCGCAAGGAGATGCGCGTCCAAGAGCCGCATTTTTGACTCTCGGGGTGGTGGGAGCTCAGATTTTTATTTTAGCCAGTAGAAAACTTTTGATAAATTTTTCGTGAAAATTTTGATTCCACGATAACTTAATAAATAATCGAGCTAGGGACCTCAAATTTTGTGAGGTTATACATCTGATGAGCACAAAGGTTGGTATTGAAACTGGGCGGAATCGGTCCAGTAGTTTTTTAAATATTAGCATAGAAACATCAGAAAAAGCAAGCTATATCTTCAAAACTATTCAATTGATTATATTTGGAACAAACTTAACCCTCTGAGGCCGATGTCAGTTTTCGCATTCCACGCACAGATCAGTGATGCCATTTTTTTTTTTTTTGGAGGTGGGAAAAATCTTACATGAGACAGCCGCAGATGGGATGCGGGTACCGTCAGATTCTTACTGATTAAAAAACCCACCTGCGTAACATCATTCATGCACTATGCTGCAAACCACTTTCGCTTCACTTCAGCATGGACATTATCTCCAGATGCTGTGACGTAGCGCTCTGATGTCATCTTCTTTCTTATCAATCATTGTGTGGATGATTTCAGCTTCCCTTGTTGCTTGTTAGGCTGATCATCATGCTAATCTTATTGAATTATCGTCCGGGATGAGCTTTCAACTCAAGACTCTCTTCGTTTCATCTGTTGGACATAAACATCGTGTGACTGACATTGTCTATCATTCC
The DNA here is from genome assembly GCA_963921955.1 of Aleiodes alternator. Lineage (NCBI taxonomy): Eukaryota > Metazoa > Arthropoda > Insecta > Hymenoptera > Braconidae > Aleiodes > Aleiodes alternator. Next base: position 2,679,743 of record OY998097.1, read on the forward strand.
GCATCAAGGGCATTGGTCCGTCTCTGCTCTCTCCCTCCTGAATAGGAATTTTCTAAAGCAACTGTGTCCAGATAAAGCTTGCGGATTAATCCTCAGAAGGTTAAAAGGTCTTGGCTATGCGTCATTTGTGTTATAACTTTTAGAATTCTTGAAATAATAATTCTAGGGAACCATTCACAAAATTGATCCTCCATGAATTTCCATTTTTCTATATGTTTCCCTGAGGATGGCAAGATATCTGAATTAATTATCGTGAAGTAAATCTTTTTTTATTGAAAGATGAACCCATTGTCGTTGTGACTTAATCATTTGCCAAATTTGAAGAATATCTTATATCCCAAATATATTGATATTTGCATAAATTCAACATTCTTAATTTATATTTGTTGAAAAAGTATCAGCTGCGTCGGTTAATAATCCCAGTTTTATGAAAGGTATGTTTTTGACGATAATATATTAATGTATTCTAAAAAAAATGATTTCAATGATAAAATTGATGATAATTAATAACGAGATCAACTATATACTTTCATTTCCAATATTATAAGATTATTTTTAATCACGTTCTCTTCACATAATTTTCGTTCAATCACAACTACCAATTTTTATATATATGCATAGATGAGGATTGACTGAATCAGATGAATCTTTTCCATTTATCTGATCAGGTGATAAATCATCTACTTCATACCACTCATCGAATTTAAGAATATACGCTGTGTAATGTCCAATATTCTCTTCACTTATGATATCTGAATCTATAAAATTCACTATCCCAGTTAAAATATATCGTTCATAATCGATCTTCAATATTTTTGGAAATTTGCCCAACGATACTCTCAAATTATGATCAGACAAACACTCTATAAAAAGATGATTATCGAAGTATATTTTTCCAATTTTACAATTATGACCTCGTAGACATTTGATGTGTCTCGTAGTCATTATTTCTTCAATCGTTATGTTTAAAACATGAGGGAATCTTGCATAGTTATATGTGAACATAGCTTCCAAATTCGGTGTAATTAACAATTTATCAATATTAACACTACCACAATTGTTACATTGTGCTTCTATTGTGTAGCTAGGTTCATTATGAAATTTTTTTTGACAAATATCGATAACATTGGAAGCAATATTGAGGGTTACAGAACTATTCGTAATAATCCTATTATCATAAAAATAGTCTATTCTTGAAAAAATCTCTAGCCTTGCTTCATATATTTCTAAATCAATCATATCTTTTTCTATAATTTTTTTTATGAAATGAAATTCATAGCTATTTGAATTATTAATTACATTCTTGAAATATTCATGATCACAAGCGGAGATCAATATTTGAATGATACTATCAAATCCACAAGTATTGTTGAGGGAATATAGTGACGATTCTCTTCTGAAACTCGACCACAAATTTCCATTTTTCAAGATAATATTTGTCTTATGATTTCTGTTTTCATCTTTTGATATCTCAAAGTCAGTATTCGACATACTCTCTCGATAATTGTCATCGTCAAATTCTAATGGATTATACATTTCATCAAGTGTCATTTTAATGTGAGATTGAAATGTTACGCAAATTTTGAAAATTTCTCATTGCAGAGAATTTTATCATAAGCAACCTTGAATTAGGCTGAGTTTGGGCAAGGCTAAACTCGAGTTAGCTAACTTGACTATGAAGTTGAAGCTCAAGATTTCAATGGAATATGACTCAAGATGTTCCAAAAAGTAGAAATATGACAATAAAAAAGAATTTTGTTACTCATAGCAAACGAGGGGATTCTCATCATCTTCAGAACATTCAAAGGAATATCATATTTAACAAAAAGAACATGAATTGACGTGATTAATATGAATAAGATCAGTGATGGTAGATTTGAAATTAAAAAATTCATTCGGAAGCTTTCTGCCAATCGCATTGACAGAATATTAGATGTAAGATTCTCAAATTACGCACAAGTAATGGGGCTCCTGCTTGTTTTTGAAAATTCTTGTTTTTTCATGTACTTTTCGAGAAAAAATACCAATAAATTATGCCAAGTGTTTTTCTGTATGATTTCTGAAATTGAGGATTTGAATTGCGATTTCCAAACTGTTTGTACCCTTCAATTTTTTTGAAATTTTGTTATGTTAAACTTCTATCAATTCTCAAAATTTTGAGCCCCGGTCGATCGTGGGCCTCGGGAAATTACTATTTTTTTCGATTTTTGAAAATTTCCAGAAAAAAAATTTCGGTCTTATCCATTATTAAAATTATTTTTTGTTATTGTTTACTCTTTCTTGAGTAATTCAATCATTCAACGGAGTTTCAAGAAAATTAACAGTTTTAGTTGAAAAAAATCACCAAAAATGTTATTCATTTATTTTATTTCATTATAGAGGAGGCTGGGCCGAAGGGAAACGGCGGGGCAATGTGGAACGCTATTATAATATCAAAGGTTACATATAAAAAATATATCGAGGGTCGAAAAGCAGAAAATCTTGTGCCAAAATGAGCGTTGCTATGGTAAAAAATCATCTGTATGAGACATACGACCTTCTGCTTTCAATGCAAAATTGAATAATCTCTTCTATATTCGTTTTTGAGAATATTTTAAAAATTAATGGACATACGCCATTCTTGCTGTCCTACTTTTTTGTAGTTCTCGAAATTGTCTACATGAAAGGATGGGGAGGAAATTGTGCTATCTCAATCAGTTTCCAAGATATTCAGCAACACAAGGGATAAAAAAATAGCATTAATGATAAAGAATGAAACTTTTCTATTTATCTTGTACGATGATGATGCTATTTTTCTATTACTTGTTTTTGCTGAATATCTTGGGAACTGATTGAGATAGCACAATTCTGTTGCTATCCTTTCCTATAGGGAATTTTAAGAGTTACAAAAGAGTATGAAAGCAAGAATGGCGTATCTCAATTCATTTCCGAGATATTTTCAAGAAACGAATGAAAAAAAATTAGAATTCTCCTGTTCTACCTCTTCGCTCTTGAAATGCAATATGAGAATTGAGGAAAAGATTATTCAATTTCGCACTTAAAGCAGAAGATCGTATGTCCTACACGTACGACCTTTTGCTATAGAAATAACCATTTTGGTCCATATGACTTTCTGCTTTTCGACCCTCAATATATTTTTTATATGTAACCCTTGATATTACAATATCTTCCCACTTGGCCCCCACGTTCTACATTACCCCACCGTTCCACTTTGCCTCAGCGTTCTATTCTGCCCCATTCCCCCTATAATAAAATAATGTAAATAAATAACATTCTTTGCGATTTTTTCAAACTGAAACTGTTAATTTTTTTAAACTCCGATTAATGATAGAAATTAATTCAAAACTAGAGGTGAGCAGTTGCTTGCTCGCTACACTCGCTCGCGAATGGAAAAGTGCGTGATTGCTCGCTCGCTACGCTCGCTCGCGAATGAAGGAATGCGTTGCTGTCGATTAGAAGGAATTAGTGAGAATGTATTGTGATGAGTGTGACTTCAAGCCGCACTAAGAACTACCCGATAATTTCTCTCACTTACTATTTGAAAAACTGATGAATGATAAAAACGATTAATAACAACAGACATAATCGTGGAAACTATCAAAAAATGTTGGGGAGTTCTCAAAATATGAAAATCAATAAAAAAATAGATTTTTCCTTTTAGGGGTCAGTGCATAGACTTGACTTTCAGGGAAGTTAAGAAATAGTATATTACATGCCTAGGGCAGTAATGTAAGAAATGTCTCAGAGCACATGTAATTGTTGGCCGAGGCGAAGCCGAGGTCAACAAACATGTGCTCTGAGGCTTTCTTATTTACTGCCCAAGGTGTGTATACTATTTTTCTGCACACTGGGACGGAAGTGAGCTTACACCCGAGCGCAGCGAGGGCCGAAAGTCTCACTTTCGTCCCAGTGTACAGAAAAATTTAATAATGTTCTTCTTAAAAAACTAAGAAAGTACTGCATCGATTTCAATCAAAAACGAATCAGATCGAATCTATATCGAGATGTTTCGATTGAAACATCGATCATCTCGATCGCGTTATTGATTAACGAGAAAACGAGAATGAAAAAAATGGTCATATACATACTAGGGTGTCCCAAAAAAAACAAAATGTAGTTTTCCATCTGCATAGCACCTGAATCAGTCAGATTATATGTCAATATGAAGTTCTCACAACCTGCATGTAATTGGACCAGTCTGAGTAGTGCCTCAACAATAATTAAGATTGGTCATTGAAAACGCATAAGAAAACAATTTCTTCTCAACAAATACTTCATTTTATCCATATTATTTGAATTGCTTACGAATTGTTTACGAATTTATAGGAAAACATTGATTCCTCGCACAAAACAATTGATTGTGCAGAGAGGTAATGAACGAAGGTACTTGGAGTTATTCTGCAATCAGTTCCTTGTGAATATCTGGGGAGCTGAATGGAATAGAGGGATTTGTACCTGAATATTTTTACCGTGAGATATTTTTGACCTGAGATATTATTGTCGAGATTTTCTTGCCGACATGTAATTGCCCGAGGAATAAAAAGGCGTCACTGTACCTGAATATCTTCCATAAACCAGCTTCATATTCACAGGATCCTCTATGCTGTACAGATTTAGTAATATTTTATGGAGAATAATGACAGAAATGTCCTGATTAGTCATAGAAATATTGTAAAGAACATTAGCAGCTTTGAAATATTGCTTTGTCAATATATTAATTTTGTTAATGTTTTTCATTCAATATCCCCATGCACGATCAGTACTTTAACTCAGGGAATGAAATTGAATCCAGTAGTTACATGATAGAAATGATGGCAAAAAAAACAGAAATTGATATTCCTGTAAAAATCGTGGCCAAGTACATGTTTCTGAGAATCCCTCTCCTTGAAAAGAATGAGATAATTTGGAAGAGCCAAGAATTCGAATTATTTCACGAAGGCTGATGAGGAAGACAAGGACTTAATACGATTGGATGGGAGATTATTCGGTAGGAAAACTCAGAAACTTGATCTTTTCGATTTCCATTCATGATTTTAATTCAAATTCAGATGTGAAAGGGCCACTGATTTCTGAGCTTTCCTACCGAATGATCTTCCATCTAATTGTATCAATTTCTTGTCTTTCTCATCAACCTTCGCGGAATAATCCAAATTCTTGACTCTTCCAAATTATCTCATTTTTTTTAAAGAGAAGAATTCTCTGAAACATGTACTTGGCCAGATTTCACGGGCGCTTTCAATCAAATATTGCTTATGAAAAAAAATAAAAATCACCATTCGAACACTCGATAGCATAGAGGATCCTGTGAATATTAAGCTGGTTTATGGAAGATATTCAGGTACAGTGACGCCTTTTTATTTCTCGGGCAATTAAATCTCGGCAAGAAAATCTCGACAGTAATATCTTACGGTAAAAATATCTAAGGGTGAAAATATCTCAGGGTAAAAATATTCTGATACATATCCCTCTATTCCATTCAGCTCCCCAGATATTCACAAGAAACTGATTGCAGAATAACTTCAAGTACCTTCGTTCAGTACCTCTCTGCACAATTAATTGTTTTGTGCGATGAATCAATGTTTTCCTATAAATTTATGAACAATTCGTAAGCAATTCAAATAATATGCATTGAAATGAAGTATTTGTTAAGAAGAAATTGTTTTCTTATGCGTTTTCTATGAAAAATCTTAATTATTGTTGAGGCACTACTCAGACTGGTCCAATTACATGCAGGTAGTGAGAACTTCATATTGACATGTAATCTGACTGATTCAGGTGATATGCAGATGGAAAACTATATTTCGTTCTTTTTTGGGACACCCTAATACATACACACACACACACACAGACATGATCGTAAAAACTATCAAAAAATGTTGGGGAGGTCTTAAAACATGGAGATCGATCGAAAAATCGATTTTCCATGTTCGGGGTCATTGCATAAACTTCTTTTATCGGGAAGTTAATTACTCAAAAAAGAGTGAACAATAACAAAAAATAGTTTTAATGATGGATAAGATTGAAAATTTTTTTTCAAAATTTTCAAAAATAAAAAAAAATAATAATTCCTCGAAGCCCACGATCAACCGGGGCTCAAAATTCCGAGAAGTGATAGAAGTTTAACATAAAGGAATTTCAAAAGAATTAAAGGGTACAAACAGTTTGAATATCGCAATTCAAATCTTTAATTTCAGAAATCATACAGAAAAATACTTGGGACAATTTTTTTGTACTTTTTTCAAAAAGTACATGAAAAAACGAGAATTTTCAAAAAAAAACGCTGAATTTGGACCATTTCTATGGAAGTTATGAGCAATAAACCGTAAAAACTGCTGTTTTTTCAAAATTCGATATCTTTTGAACCAATGATCAGAAATATCTCGAATTTGGCCGAAAAGTGTGTTTCGATAGATACAAGAAGATGTCAGAAAATAGAGAAAATCAAAAATGCAAAGCTGGAAAACTGTCCGATTTGGCGTGGAAGGCGGTATATCTAGCGGAACCGTGAGGGGCGTCGCTATATGGCATCTCCATGTCTTCTGAGTGCATCTTGGGGGCGGAGGTAAGGCGACGGGTGGTTGAGGGATATCTAATTAATGTACTATCGAATTCGCTTGGTAGTTCGATGGTAATCAATGTTAGAAGGTTTTCAATTATATAGTAGATACTGGTAATTAGAAAAAAAATAATAATAAAAATAGGGGATGTTTTTAATTCCGGTCGGCGGGGTGATTGGGTATTTTTTATCAAATAACTACCTTATTCAATGTAAAATTCGATGGTAGTCAATGGTAGCTGATTATTCATAATAGAGTATGCACTGTTTCCCTGTAATAATTAAGAATATATAGTTACATGCGTTAGGCTAGGCAGTAGGTACTGGCTGCCATCTACATTCTCACCCCACCATGCCATCGAGCGCCAAAATTTAAAAACAGATATAACTTTTATTACGAGGAGATAGAGAAAAGTCCGATTAGACCTTTTTTATAGAGGGGAATGGGTGTTGCAATTGATAATTGGAGAAATAAAGGTATTAAAAGAAAACAAAAGAAAAGAACAATTGAAATTAATGAAGGTGAGAATAAACTTCACAATCAGAGGAAAGAAGAAAAATTGAAAAGAGTGCTCTTCAACGCCAATCCTGAAATGAGTTATCAAACTAATCTGCTGAAAAATGTTAAGAAGTGTTACTTATTAGAAAAGGGGAATTCATCAGGCATTGTTGATATTGAAGGCGATTCTTACTTGATCTGAAACACATGCCATTATGATGTTTTAGTTCAGATTCTTATGTCAATGGCTTTTGACAATGATGAGTACGAAAATTTCGTCAAGAAACAGAGAGATAAGACTTTACAGTTAATCAATATGTTAATGGATGAAGGATTAACTGCTGAGATTTATCAAGAAAGGGGTATGATTTTGAAGGAATTATTCAATGATAGAATAATCCCAGCTGCTGAAACCAAATTACGTATAAGTAGTGTAGTAAGGCTACTTCTGGGGAAGAGATTCCGCCATTCTGGATTTTCAGATCAGATGAAAGGGGGGTACCTGGCCGTTTTCTACCCCGTTAATTACAGGTGAGGGGGGTGGTGGGTGGTAGGTGGGTGGTAGGTGGGTGGTCAGTGGATGGTCAGTGGGTGGTCAGTAGGTGGTCTTAGTGTAGTAAGGCTACTTCTGGGGCAAGTCCGCCATCTTGGATCCAGGAGTCGTGTGGTGGGTGGAAAGTGGGTGGTAGGGGTACCTGGTCCCTTAAGGCCCCGCTAATTGCAGGTAAATGGGTTGTGGGTGGAAAGTCGGTGGTAGGGGTACCTGGTCCTTTTAGGCCCCACTAATTGCAGGTGAGTGGGTTGTGGGTTGTAGTGGCGTGAAGGTGGTAAGTGGGTGGTAGGTGAGGAGGTGGTGTGGGTGGTAGATGAGGGGGTGGTGTGAGTGGTGGGTGTGAGAGTGGGGGGGGGGGGGTAATAAGGGTACTTGAATATTTCTGGAAATTTCAATTATGGGTGGTGGTTGAGTGGGTGGTTGAATGAGAAGTGGAGGGGGGAGGGTAACAGCTGCAACGTTGACCTTTGATGTCGGAACATGAGCAGTCGGTGATGAAGCTTGAACATCCGTTTGGAATGAAGATAACACTCATCTCGGTTGAAAGCCTTTTTTTTTTATTGAACCAGATAATTTTTCCTATTTATTAATTATTGAAACGAGTCTGCTGCACCTGCTCACGATGTTCAGGATCCAAGATAAGATCCAGAAGCGTCTGTAATAAATTGATCCGTCGCTTGAATCGTTGACGATCACACACCCTAAATGAATTCCTTCGCGCTTCCCTATATGCATAGGACCATACAACCATATGATGAACTTTGACATTTGGGTTGAAGTGAATTTTTTTCGTTTTTCCGCCTGGGACCTCCATTTTCTTATCTGATCGCGGGAGTCAATGACCTCCTACTGCGCTTTTTTTAACGGTGGGAACCGTTTTTTAAACTGTCTCCCACTGAGAGTAGGCAGAATGGTGGGGGTAAATCATTATATATTCGGGGACAAATCCTCAGGAGCTCACAGTTCCATCCAGAAGATGAAGAAACAGATTCACCAGAAAATTTTGAAGAAACGTATCGAAGTACTTTTGAAAGATGTACAAGAAGTGAAAAAGAAAATTGAATCGAGAAGTGAGTTGTGTCGCCTTTGTGTTCAAGTGAATAAACTAGTTCTCTAATATCATGGATCTCAATGAAATCAACACAATCTGCCAGCCGAGGGGACTGCTACCGCTAGTGAAGTTGGCTGATCTGATTTATAATGAGTTTTATATGGTTGTTGACTAGGCTGGCCCATTTGGAATGAAAAGTTGAAGTTCAACAGACCTATTCTCGCAAATGGTACTTCATAATATATCAGAATGATATAAATTTTTTCAGATTTTTGAAAACTATTTTTCAGGCTCCGCTGATAGTCTTCATTTCTAATGACTATTTCTATACGAAATACACAAAAAAACTTTACATTTTTATTTAACCACATAAGTAATTAATTTCTTATGAGCCCTTCGGGCAGAGGTCCTTATATGATGTTAGAAATAGGATAATATTTTTTTTAATTTTGTTAAAACGTTTTTTAGCAACAAAGAAACCCACGATTTAGGCAAAATCAGAGGTTTTCAAAGCCATGTAATCAGCCTTCAAACTGTATGGATCCGTTGCAAACTTCATTGACTGATAGTTCAAACAATCAACTATCATTTGAAGAAAAAACCGAACAAAAATTCGAATTCCTAGAATGGAAAAATAGTCAACAAAGATTTTCCAATTCTGCAACACCGTCAGAGGTGCCTTGACTCATCAGCTGCTTTTACAATGGCCATGAAATGGAAAGTGAGAAGGCTGGTCAATTAGGCAGACCTTTTTCAGAAGGGACAAATTCTTTTATTGCATGCAATAAAGAGCAGTACATACTTTAATTTTCAATGCAAAAATTCTATAATTTTTTATAATCTCAATGTGTAATTGACATTGCGAATACGATCGATTAATGCCGATACTGGCCAAATTTGAGTGGTGAAAATCGGACGATTTCAAGTAGTCCAGACTTCTTCACACTAGCTGTTTAGTGTCAAGCAAGGAAAAAAACAGAAAATTTATCCAAAAATGAATCATTATTATTGAAAACCTAGTTCTTGGTGTTTAAAGCGAATTTGAAGGAGAATCTAGAAATTATTATGATTATTTGCAATTTATCCCATAAGCACTGGTATTTCATTTCACTGTATCTCATGCTAAAAAAAATGATTGGATCGTAAATGTTTGTTCTTTTTTCGTTTTTTCAAGACACTTTCCAGATTTTAATCTTTAAATTCGTATAGGTATAGAATTACTTAAGAGAGAGATTATATTATTCACATTGTTGAGTCTTTTATCATCGAGAGTCTTGTATTTTATAGCAATAACATATATAAATAGTCGAAAGACTAATCGGAATTGATTAAATTTCTTTATTAACTGAGGATATAAGACTTGAATTATTTTTTTGATGGAAGACATTGATTGCGTACTCATATTAATTAGAAAATATATTTTATCAACATGAGTTTACAATACAATATAGTTTATCAACATTTGTTTACAATAACTGAAAAATTTGTGACACGTAAAAAATATTAATCTCTCTAGAATCCATTCCAAAATCTACGCTCATTTTCAATGTGTTCAGAGTAGCCTGAAACGAAAAATTGCAGAAAAACCATTGAATTTAGAACAAATCCGTTGGAAAACCCCTTCTAGAGTAAAAAATAAATTGGCACTTATTTAGAATGGTTTCAGATTGAATTTTACCGATTTTTCTTTCATTAGAGTGATACTATATTTAAATTAAATGATACTTTACTACCTTACAAATCTTTATCATTAATTCACGGAGCACTTTTTCAAATTTAATGAACGAACTATATAGTTAGAAATATATATTTCAATTTTTCGGTTGCATCATTATTCGTCGTTTGAAGACTTCGCAGGTAAATTGTTCAAATAATTTTCCAATGAAAACTTCAAACTTTCTTTGGAATTATCTGAACTTGCTTCTCGGAATTTCTGGACAATCAACATAATGTCTTGTGTACCGGCTTCATCTTGGCTAAGTAAGTCGTTGTATTCAGTTATTAGAGAAACACTTCTTTCAGCTAAATCATTAGTTACATAAAGCGACTTCACTATTTTTGAAGCGACAATAAAATCTTCTCTATCTTCCCATGTCGTGGGATCACTACTCAAAAAACCATAATCTACTTTCAAAATTGCGAAAAACTTAATTGTATTAAGAGTTACGAATGAATCTAGGCTGAAATTCTCAATGGATTTTGTGTCTCTTATGCCGGTTTCTCGCTTCTTCCTATCGTTTTTAAGGGCAGGTCGCGATCTGATAGCTTCGCACATTTTCCTTTTGCACTCTACACTCACGCTCTGATCGAAGAAAGCAAAAGCAATCAAGTCTTCGGATAAATACCATAAGTGCTTTACAAATTTATCAAATACAGAAACACAGATCTTTGACGAGATAGGGCTAGTATTTCCTGTCAATTTCTTCAACAATTCCAAATCATTTTTGGGAGCTGTTACTGCGTCTGGAGCGGTAAACCACGATTTCAGGTACATAATAACGATGAAAACGCAAACATCTCTTAAATTAGAAGTTTCCTGAGGCGTTAAATGAAATTGATTCCTGAATAAGAATATCTTAAGAGTGTAGATAGCTTTGGCCATCCATCTGGCATGATGAATCGGCCCCAAAGCTCGGAAACGATTCTCATTTGGGATATCCTTCCCAAGAAACAGCATCACCAGTTCCAGGAATTCCTTGTAGTCCGTACGGTTGTGTGGGTTCTATGAATTGAATATCAAACGTGAGATAGTCTTAATTGCGTATGAAATTTTATATCTATTCTTGATGAGAGATTTCAACTAACCTTTAACTGTGCTTCCGTAAAAGCCAAAACTTCTTTTTCACTGCCTTTCAGAGCTTCTTTGACTTTGATATCTTGCATGCCAGATAAGAAGTCTCCTTTATTCATATCACTCCATTTCCCTTGAAATCTTTTGAAAATTGGAACATCAGGTCCCGATGTAGGGCCAAAAGTACACTCAAATGCACTCTTCAAGAGTAGTTCGAATATATGATGGCGGCAAGCGAGATACAACAGATTTTTCCCTAATAAATGTTCGAGCAAGACGCACGCACCGCTTCTACCACCCGTATTGCTAGCCGTAGTATCAAATACCATGGCACAAATATCATCGACAACTTTCCATTCCACCAAACAAGAATGAATTGCATTTGCTTGTTCTTCTCCAGTTCCTCTTTTAAGTGTTGGAACACCAAGTAATTGAGTTCCTTCCCGGCTGGAAACAAGAATCGGAAGGCGTTCGATTTTGTCAAATTTATTTTCTGATGCTGAGAGCTGCTTTGCATCCCAGTGAACAGTGAGTACGCTGTGAGTCGTTTTTTTGAAATTATCTCTAATTGTATTACTCAGAGATTTCCTATTCCGACGAAGAGTTTCCAGGCTCAAATTAACATCCTCCAAAGTCATTCTCGCGGTCATTAAAACTCCTGCTAATATACGAGCGGCCATCCGATCACTGACCTTTACTCTGTCGAGAATTGCTGTGGTATCTGGTGTCGTAATCTTCATTTTTTTACATTTTACAGGAGGCAATTGATTTTCACAATCATAATCGCTGTCAGCTCTCTCTTCAAGCTGCTTCAGTACTTCATCAATATCTTCATCTTCGTCGAAAAGATAATTGCTCAAATTCGCAGTGATCTTATTTGGTCCCACTAAAATAAAAGTGATAAAATCAGTGAAACAATCAAATACTTTCGAAAACTGATCGCAGAGGACGATTTATGTCATTCTTTAATCTGTTTTTTTCTCACAAAATCCTCCTCAGCGCTATCGCCTAGGCAGAACAAGTTCCTTAAAATATTTTTCCATTGAATCAGAGATAATCTGTTCATTGCGGGCTAAGGATTTGTAAGGGGGGGGGGGGGGGTGGAGCAGGTAAGGGTTTACCCGCTCCAGTCCCACCGGGATTTTTTTTTACACGTATGGATTGAGCTCATTTACTGGAACCTTTTGAATGTTATTAAGCATGGATTCAACAACATGAAATAATTTTTTTATACGAAAATATCGACGAACGTCTTGACGGAGCTTCTCCAAGAACGTCCTTTGAAATAGACGATTTGCGGTGATCACTGTATCTCAGCTGGGAATTATCAGGAATAAAGAACCATTGGAATTTAGTCAAAGGATCATGAAATCCTCCCCCCAACGATCTCTAATCATCTTTTTTCATTTTTCAATTTTTGGTGGTCATTTAAAGTAAAAACTCCTTTTTTTTACCAAAAATTGCGCCATTTTGTAGGTGGAAAACCCCCTTAATGTAGAAAAAAAATAATCAGAGATTGTTGGGGGGGAGGATTTAATGATACTTGGACTGAATTTCAATGGTTTTTTATTTCTAATAATTTCCAGCTGAGATACAGTGATCACCGCAAATCATCAGAAACGTTCTTGGGAAAGCTCCGTCACCAGTTTGTTTGTGTAGATCTTCGCATAAAAAAATTATTCAATGTAGTTAAATCCATGCTCAATAATGTTCAAAAGGTTACAATGAATCGGCTCAATCCATACGTCTAAAAAAAATCGTCAAATAAGTGTTTTTTCACGCGTAAACCCTCACTCCCCCCTTAAATATTCAGACAAATGTATTTTGTTAATTCATGATTCTTCAAAAATATCTCAAAAGCCAAACGAGAGAGGGCAATCTTATTCTCAAGTCTCTTTGTAGTGAATTTCTCAAACTACGAAAAAGGATCAGGGTGAAATCAGTCTATCTCGCTTAATCACCTAACTATTCGTAGAAAAAAACCACTGACGGAAACATCTACTTTTCCTGTTTTTTGAGTATATTTTTGTCGATACCTTTTTGAAAAAATATCAGAAACTTAGTGAAATAGTTGATCTCACGAAATAAAGTGAAATATTTTTGGCGGAAAGTAGGCCATAATGATCACATATTTTCTAAAGCAATGAGGAAATGCTTGAAGGAATTCGTTTTACCAAGTTCATAAAGCTATCCTTTCCAATAATATTTAAATATACGTTAAATAATAGAAATACCTGCTTTTCAAGCTTTAATATTTTAATAACTATTATACCTTGTACAACTTTATCTTCGGTGCTATTGTTGTTGTACTCCTGTGTATCTGGAAAACCACATATTTTCGTGTCGATGATTTTGTCTAAAGATACTTTTCGTCCTTGCTCTCGATGAAGATTCAATAAAGTTCTCGTGCTTCATTTCTCATAGAGGTCACTCCCTTTTGATGCGCGATGTCAAATAATTCATTCAGTGTATGTTCGAATTCGATTTCCATACTTTAAACGCTAGCGTTTTCTTTTCCTGAAGGACCGTATTTCGTAATTTTTTTGTACCGCTGTACCAATTTTTCGAATTTATTAATTGCGTTGCACTCTTTGATTATGGCAATCTGTGCATATTCCCAAAACATAGTACACTTTCGCACAACGCACATGGCAGCTTCGCGAGCAGTTTTTTTCGGTACTGCATGTCTTGTATAGTAAAAATAACACTGTGAAAGTTGCCTATTGGAAGGCAACCGATTCCCACAAATTTCTGCCGTAACGTTACCGATTAAGGGGACATAAGTGTCTTTTCGAGTTTGCGGCATTCTACTATGACTGGAAGACTTAACAATGTTGGATTAAATATCAGACTGACTTAGATGTGAACTGTTTGGAGAACTATCTTCGACTGTCTGTTAATATCTGTTTGAAAATATACAGAAGTACTCTATTTCAAAAAGGCAAAGTAGGTAGCGTCATAAAAGGACTAGGAGAAGAGAGCGATATTGAACTTATTACTGCGTTATTCGTTGATGTTATTCTCGGAAAAATCCTTGCCAGGGCATAGTAGACGTTAATGACTTATCTCAACTATATACAATAAATTCTTGATTCCACAGAATAGTGGTAAAATGCTTTAGAGGGGAGCAGTCATTCTTTTTCAGGGGCGCGGTGAGGGACAAAGTGGGGTGCAAGGACGAGGCACACAAGAAAGAAGTGTATGAAACAATTAACCTCCAGGATCGTCTGCGTTAGACATAGATCCACCAAAATTGTCCTCCTTTTTCCTTTCAAATTATTAAAAACTGGCAGGATGGAAGTTCATCAAATTTGATACAAAGATTGCCTGTGAATAAAATAATATAAATATCGAGAATGTGATACAGGTTTTGAATTTTGAAGCTGTGAAGAATAAACATATAAATGGTGATCCATAATATCTCATCTTAAATGGAGAATTTTGCTAATTAATTACATAGAATTGTTAGGATGAATTCCCATGAAACTTTGTCACTAATCCTAAAATTGATCCCAATCTACTACGAATTTTTTAATGAAGAAATTAGCATCTCGATTTTCACTGATGCTGCCCCCTAAATTCATAGTATTTTGAACATGAGAGCTTAGTGTGATAGAATTAGTGCATGGATAATTCTTGGGACTATTGAAATACCGTATGAGACCTCATATTTCGCATATGAAATACATCTCCTTTGAATGAAAAATTCTGATAAATGGGAGAAAGAAATGAAAGTGGAAAAATAATGGTCTTGTAAAGGTGATCTACTAGCTGAATATATTTTTTTTTCATTATCTCCTGAAAAGTATTTTATTTATCACTCTTGCGCGTGAAATTTGATAAGGAATGATTAATCACAATTCGAGATTTTTCTTACTGAATTTGATGTGAAATATCATTAATTTATTTTTCATGCCAGCGTTAAATTGTCATATAAAAAGTATATTCAATATAAAGGAAGTCGCTCAATGATCAAGTTTTATATGAAACATTGCACATGAAATTATCAGTCAAAGTATTTGCGAAGAAAATACTTCCTAATATTCATTAAATATCTCACGCCAGGTGGTTCGGGCCAATGGCAATAGTAAGCCTCTTATTTATGACTTTAAATGCCCATGACTCTGACCGGATATTTTTCCTACCTGACAATGGAGGTTCATTTGTGCCGTTTAACTTCTCATCAAATTGTATTGTCGAAAACTGCCAGTGGGTCAAAAATTTTCCTACAACTTCAAATAACGCGCGGAGTCTCAAAAATAATTTTTAAAAATTTGAAAAAAATCACCATGTCCTCCTATATCGTAAACTCCTATTTTCAAGGACAGGCATGGTGAATTTCAAAACTTTTTCCAAACGAGCCAGCCTATTTTTGACCTATACAAAGCAAAGACACCATTCGGTGTCAGAGAAATGGTCAACATCAACAATACTCATACAATGTTTCTACCGAAGAAACTAACGGACTTCTTCCAAAGGAGTCCCAATGAGTTTATGCGTCTACAAAAGGAGGCAAAATTGAAGAATCTACAAATACAATGTGTGGGAGCAGGCCCTTTCAACTTCATAAAATTCGGCTACATCAGTGGAGCTCCAATGGCTGAATACGACGATCCGTTGGATGAGTTTCTGAAGATATGTGCAGAAGCCGCAGATCCAGTGAAACCAGCAACAGCATCGAAATAACTTTTTTTCATAATTTTTCTTTCATAATCTGTGACGTAATTCCGAGATCTAACGGTAAACCCCGAAATTAAGCACGCCTGAAAATATCCAAAACAAATTCAAAATCTTATGGGCGCCAGGATAATCTAAAATCATCCAAATCAATAAACAAAATAACATAAAATTCAAAACCCAAAATACTCCCTTACTCTGCTCGACTGTCTCAGCGATCTCTCCAAGGTCGTTTGTTGTGGGTGAGAATAAGGAGTAGACAAATAAATAAATTGTCAAACAAATAATTCAAAATTTTTGGGAAGTAATAAAAATCGACTTTAATTAAATTAATCAAATATAAATCTTGCTAAAACAAAAAAAAATCATAATCAGTTATGCGCAGCACGTTAATTAATTAATTACGTCACTAAACGTTAAAAAAAATAATTAGTTATTTTGTAAAAGTTCAAAATTATTTAACAATTAAAAGTTCTTAAATGATTTATTGTAAAAAAAAAAATTAATTGTCAATTGTCTACTAGACTTCTATTTAAATCAAATTTTCTCGGCGTGCTGCCATCTGCAGTCAAGTCGATTTATTCTAATGTAAATGCCCCAGGGTACGAAAGAGAATTGCGTCGTCCCTGATTTCCCAAAAAAACATTGACTAACAGTAAGAGCAATGCCCCAGGGTACGGAAAAGAATTAAGCCGTCCCTGATCTTTAAAAGCATTGACCTCAATTAATTCCAAAAAAAAAATTAAATATGATTAAAATGAAATAAAAAAAAATTGATATAAAATCCCTCTTTTCTCTCAGGATTTACGAAAATAAATTTACTAATAATAAAAAAAAATCAATCACTTCTTTCTAAATTGACGGCAACGACAAAACGGTTAATAATAATCATCATAAAATATGACGCCAAATGTCAATGATAATAATAATAATGTGACGCTAATGTCAACGAGAGATTTGTTTAAATAAGAGAGAAAGAAAAAAAAATTAACTAAGAAAATTTTCTTGACAAAAATGTCCGATATCGAAAAAAAAAGTTTTCAGTCGTCACAATACGACATAAAAAAAAATTGACTCGAAGAAAATTTTCTTTGACACAAAAATTAATATATTTAATATTCGCTCACCAGAAGGACCATTTTCAAATCAGAGCACAATTAATTATTTTCAAATTGTTCAGCTAATTTTTCTGAACAAACTTAATATAAACTTTCTATTAATTCTTCAAAGTTTATCTCAAAAATCTTGGTTACAAACAAATTTTGTCAACCGAACGAGCACGCGTCCCAAACGAGAATCAACGCCATGTTGGTCTCGTTACGTGAGGACACCGGCCGGCACGAAAAATTCCAGCGTGGCAGGCTGTGATTGGTCGACGTCTGTGACGTCAACAGGTGACTGTTAGTTGGTCAAATTTGAAATTGCAACTTCCAACGATGACAGACGAGAAACTCCAAACTGAACAATTTCAGAAGTGTTATCAGTCCCCTCTCGTGACTGGTGATGCTGGATCCTTCTCCAGACTCTTCCTCTCGCCTGCTCATCCGATGAAGAGCAATTCAATTAACGAAAATCCTTGATTTTCCATTGATAAAATCTTTGGCCTCCTTCTATTACTGAGTTGTTCGCCCAGGTGGTGATGCCCTCTTCCGCTCAATACGAAAAAGGTCGCCGGTGAGCGGTACATTTAAATTTGAATTGGTCAATTTCTCCCATGCTCTATCCACATCGCGAGAGGCATGATTTACTATGAATGAGACTGGCAGGCAGGCGATATCTTCTTTGTTCATCAAATTCAAATCTTGCAGATCATTATATATGTAGAGTGATCGATGGTTCCAATTTGTTTTCCAAATATTGTTTCATCATTGAAACATTTCTCGCTGCACACATCATTTTAGGCATATTTGAGTGGAAAGTACAATTTCTATGTTTTCGCCCAATCAATTTTCTTAGAGATGGACAGTTTTCAAACAATTCATCAATATCAATTATAGCCGGACGTGTTCCAATATGAATAAACTCTCCTAACCATTTCTTCTTTTCCCGACCTCTCACATATATTCTACTCAGTCCATCAAATTTTTCATTCATAAATAATCCAAGCTGATCATATGATATAGAACCATAAGTCCATGGAATCTCATGATAATTACGTTCAAGCCAGCCATTTAAACAACGATGGTTCGTTGATCCACAATCAAATTCGCTTGGAGGTTTGAAAAAATAAGTTGATGGATTTTTTTTCTCATCATTCAGATCCAAAGAATATATTGAAATTTCCTTAACTATAAATTTATTGAAGAACCCTCGGAACCCTTGTACATCCCACACGGTATCCATGGTGACTGATCATAATTCCAAAAACCACATCAGCTTTATATTGAGAGATCTCGCTGCCTCTATATCTCCTATGATATTTTCTTAACCATACCATTCAATGGATGATATTCCACAATACGATCATGAAGAATCAAGCAATATGCTGATGTATTGGCAGGAAAATTCTCATGAGCGGTAATTTCAATACTAACATCAACCGATCCAAATTTCAAGGTATCATTCTGTTTCGAGCAATCAATTATAATCAAGGGTGCATATGTCTTGAAAAGTTTTTTTGACAGTAGTGGGCTTGGATCAGAACCATAGTATGATGCTTGGAAATTAGCATACATATCATACAATAATGAATATTTATTATTCGTAAAATCAATATCCAAATCTATACAAGGATAGCATTGAGAATTCAGGAACAGTTTCACATTACTGATCTTACATTGATCGAAATGACTGAAATTCTTTGTCAGCTGATTTTTTCTATCCGTTTGAAGACCGATAATGACATATCGCCGTTTTTCCAGTTGATTCGATGTCTTCACTGGCCATAAATGTTTTGTTGTTTGAGGTAACATTGGAAATTCATAAAGTTCCCATGATCTAAAACTCATTCTTATAGCAGGATCTTTCCGAATCAAATTGAAAAATTCAACTTTATAATTGTCCGACAATGTCACATATGGCATTAACCACTCAACTTTACTCAGAGTAATTTTTACATCTTCAGCTTCCCCTGTTCGTATTACAGAGCTGGTTACACTTCTGGATCTCCTCAATATCAACTCATGTTTGGTGTTCACCACAATTTTTCGATAATCTTCAGCAAAACCCAATAAAATTCTCAGAGGTATAGTAATATCAAATTTCCCAGCTGCATCAGTTATATGATGTTGTTCTTGTACTTTTATCCATCCAGCATTGTGCATAATATGCTCTTCATTTGGGTTCAATGATATAAAATTCTTCATCAGCGTCGTAATACCAACATTTTTAATTTTATCAATTTCAATTCCATTCATTTCATAACGAATCTCCTCAAATAAGTGACAAATCGCATTATTAACTCAATTCGTCCTAGCTGGCACCGCATCAGTTGCAGTTAGTGATTATTTTCCTGTTATATGCAAGTTGCTTTTATTTGGGAGAACACATAAATCTTGATTTTGTATCGATATGCGTATATCATCGTCATTGTCGATTGTTGATATATAGGGATGATGGGCGTGCAGCTCATAATGAGCAATAGATTCATCAAATTCTACCGCTTTTTGGATGTTTAACAAATCAGCCATTTTTATATTGTCTCACGGTAAAACCCAAACTTTTCAAAAATGCTGCGTTCTGAGGTGTTAACTTGTTCAGAGCTGAACGTTTACTACTAGGTTTCACGTATAGTTCATATGTATCATAGGATCTTCCAACTTTCCCCCCACCGTTGTTCTTGAAGACAATTCCCATTGGTTCTACTGCAGCGATTTAACGTGTACACGCATTGTTATTGTCTCACCCCGAAAATCAACCAAATTATCGTCTTGATCTATAATTCGAAGCTGTAAATGATCAATACAGTCAACTTCTATTGGTAAATAAATTATATTCGATGGCACTTCAACAATTTTATATCTAGGTGGTACCACTGGGAAAAACTCATGAATTGTATTCACTCTTCTACCATTATGAAATGCACCCGTAGTGATATTACATTCAACTCGTATGGCGTTCACTTCAAGAATGGTGACTGGGAGTTCAGACTTATGGTGTTCATAAGCGCCACAAAACTTGCGGAGTGAATCCTAATAATCGTTCAATAGAATCTGTAGATCGAAAATCAACGTCCACACTACACTTCAGTTCACAGCATAGAGTATTAGAATTTCCAACCAGTTGAATTGATATATCTTTCTCTTTCAACTTGTTTTGGAAATAAGAGTTGATATCTTCAATCTCATAACTCCCTGTTGGCATCCTGATAACTTCATTGCCAAAATAAAATTTGTCTTTACCAGCATGAATATTCGGCACCGAATTGAATGTTAGAAATTCCACTAAACCAAGAACATAATTTTTATTTGGTGATAATTCTATTGGTAGAAAATACTGTACATCAAACACAGATGAAACACGCGAAACTGTTAATGTGAATGAATCCATCATCGGAGGTGAAATGAGACACACATCTTAATTTCATATGTTTTTATTAGAGTTCATCATTTAGAAATCTCAAACATAAATGACCGCAGCTATATGTATTCCATTTTTGGAAACGTTTATAATTATATTTGATGCTACCAACATCACCGAAATAGTTCATTAAATCCGGAGGTGGTTGTAGATTACCAAAACTATCAAAGTACAAGACTCCCGAATTGTCTTTCTTATAAGCAACCCAATGAGTACCTGGACCATCTTTATCATCTAAATTTACAATAGCTGATTCTTTCTGCCTACAGCCTGATTTGGGTAAATTATTCCGCATGAATACACCTCTGAAAAATGGTATTTTCAATACTTGAGCATACTTTCTGATATCATCATCAGTCAAGGGTCTATGTGGTAGCATCAATTTACGTTTTTTGACGGTCTCATATATAAACCCATACCTTTCTTGTATGGTTTCATGTACAAGCCTTTACCAATAGCAATGCTCTCCATAGTTTTATTGTGACGTAAGGCTTCTGCCAATTGGTCTTTAGCGCTTTTTGCATCATTGACAGCTCTAGCAATAGCCGCAGCACCACCAGCCATTGCCCCAGCAGCACTTAAGCCAGCAGAAACTGGTACTAGGAATGGTAAGAATCCACCAATTTTAGCTCGAACAGGGATCACACGAGTAGCCTCAACTCCAGATACTCGTCCAACTGACTTCACTGCTCGCCGAGCAGCTTTGAGAGCAGTCTTGATGGCAACATCAGAGACATTATTCAGTTTCATTCCATTTTTCGCAGCTTGGATGACTTTTTTCAATGAAATAACCTTTTTCTTCTTTTTCACGACTCGTCTTTTCTTCCTCTTCATTTCCACCCCCATCCCGAACTTTGTCTTCGCCTTCATGGCGTTCGTAACAAATAGAGCTGCTGCTTTTTCTTTCAGAGAAGCGTCTGGGGATAATACACGACTCCAAGCCCTTCCTTCAAGTACTTTGTCAGCTTTGTGACGGGCACTTATATCTTCACGATTTTTCGAATATACTATGTCGTGTTCCTTACAGGCAGAATCTAGTGGATTAATCCCAGGATCTCCTCGTGCTAGACGTTCAGCTAATTTTGTACCAGGTCCACAATATTGATAATCCGGAAGATGAAGTTCAAATGGTAGTGTGTTGATTATTTTATTCAAGAGACCCTTGCCTGCCACTTTAGTTGTGTTGAACTACATATCCCACGATGAACTGAATGATGATCCTATAAAGCGGAGGCTTTTATACTGGGCTGATCAATCTTTTTCAGGATGGAGTCGAAACCACATGCTTCGAAGCTACCGATTATGAATTTCGATTAATTAACAATGACAGCTCCAAAGAAAGTTAAACGTGATGGTTCTTTATTACCAAATACCATACGTGCGGTAATTTGTAGACCTTCGAATTGCGGGAAAACTAATGCTCTTTTGAGCCTCATAACCCATCCGAATGGTTTGAGATTTTCCAACATATACGTTTATTCAAAGTCTTTAAATCAATCGAAATATCAACTATTGGATAATCTATTGAAACCACTCAATGATATCAATTATTTCCCTTTCTCTGAAAATTATGAAGTTGTGAGTGTTGATGACGCGAAAGAAAATTCTCTATTCATATTTGATGATGTAGCATGTGAAAAGCAGAATAACATCAAAGCTTATTTCTGTATGGGTCGACATAAGAGTGTTGATTGTTTTTATCTAACTCAATCATATGCCCGTATTCCGAAACATTTGGTACGTGATAATATGAATTTCTTGGTGCTATTCAAGCAAGACAATTTGAATTTGAAGCATATTTATAATGATCATATAAATACAGACATGACATTTGAAAAATTAAAAGAATTGTGTTCAGTGTGCTGGCAAGATAATTACAGTTTCCTTGTCATAGATAAAGATAGTGATATCAATGGTGGGAGATATAGGAAAAATTTTGACTGCTTTATACAAGCAACTAAATAGTATCGTCAACAGTCATCCGTCAGCTGTTGAGAATCAAACATGCCTCTCACATCGAAAGATTTGTGTAGACAAAAAGAAGTGTTAAAACAGATTTCTATGGCACGTAAAGCCATTCAACAAAAGCATAAATTATTGAAAGAAAATGAATATTCAATGGAACAAACATTAAATGATGTATTCAAACCCGTTGTGACACCTCTAATGAAATTAACTAACCTGCATCAAAATGAAAATGATGTTGAAGAAACAAGTAAAAGTGTAAAAGATGTTGAATCATCTCTTGCGCTAACAGATACATTTGAATCTTCAATTCAGCCTTTTCCGGATGATGAGATAAATCAGACTGTCACTAATGGAAGTAGGGGAGAAAGCTATAAAGCAGGCGAAAGAACATTGGAATTGACTCAAAAATCTTTGGCGACGTCAACACCTACACGAATGAATAATGATTCGCTCCTAGAGAGATACATGGTAGATGAAGATTCTATTTTTTTTAAGTATTTAACAAAGATCAATACAAGTAGTTGGGATAAAGTATATGGATTTCGACGATTGACTCGTCATTTCATAATGGGTGACTCTCCAATATTCTTCGAAGGAGATGAGATTACAGTGAAAAATTTGAAATATAAAGCGACCCCTGGATTACTGGAACTTCTATTCCAGAAAAATCCTAATGAAACATTGATTACTGAAAATGATGAGAAGGCATATGAAGACATCATCGTTTCAACGAATGGACATAGAAAAAATTGGAGGACAAACGAGGGCATCCGAGATACAAAATCTCATAAATACAATGAGCACATAGCACATTTTGCACGGAAACGTCATATTTCCGGAAGAGGTCTACCGATAGATTATATGACAGCAAGAAAAAATTATTTGGTTGATTATGTTCATTGGGATGATCCGAATGAATTGGTTGATCGCCTTCGCTTACTTGTTGCATCACAAAAAGCAGGCAATCACAGTCATTCGAATGAGATTATATCAATAGTTGAAGAACTCCGTGAAGCTAGAATAATCCATTAATACATAGTACTTCATGAAAAACTCATCAGTTCAACAATGAGCGTCAATGTGTTTGGACGTCATTTGACAATTAAGGCTGATGGGCAATTAAAACGAGGTCAGCCTGGAATTGGTTTCAAGCTAACTGCTGAAGGTGATTTTGATATTTCAAGCAAACGTTTGAGTAATGTTGGTAGGCCAATACATCAGAATGATGCTGTTAATTTAGAGGAACTCAATGAAGTACGTTTAGAAATTGGATTTATCCAGATGGAACTAATGAAGGAAATTGATAAAATTCGGAAGGATTTGGAGCTTCTTAAACAGAATATCCAGACACAAGAAATTGCTGCATAATGTCAAATGAAAAATTGAATCTTGCATTAGAATTACATAAGCCTGCTAGAAAGAATTATTCTCGTCGTCATTTCGACATACGAGATATTGATGAAACATGGCAAGCTGACTTAGTTGATATGTCAGCTCATGCTAGAATAAATAACGGGTATCATTATATATTAACTGTCATCGACAATTTCTCCAAATTTGCATTGGCTAGACCTGTGAGGAAGAAAAATGCTGAAGATGTAGCGGATGCCATGAACTCCATCTTACAAGAAGGCCGTGTACCGAAAAATCTACAGGTTGATGGTGGTAAAGAATTTTATAATTCTCAATTCAAAAAACTGATGGAGAAAAATGGTATGAATATGTATTCTACATACAGTACAATGAAAGCATCTATTTGTGAAAGATTCAATCGAACGCTGAAAAGTAAAATGTCGGTACAGCTTAGTTTCCGAGGCAATTACAAGTGGATATGACATTTTATCTAATCTTGTAGAGAAATATAACGATTCGAAACATAGAACTATTCATATGAAACCACGAGACGTGTCTGCACAAAATGCACATGAATTAAAAGCCCGATATAGAAATTTAGCGGTGCCTACTGGACTTCCAAAGTTCAATGTTGGTGACAAAGTCAGGATTAGCAAAGAAAAACATATTTTCGAGAAGGGATATATACCCAATTGGACAACTGAGATTTTTACCATTCATAAAATAAATAATTTTAATCCTTTTACTTATATATTGAAAGATAGTAGAAATAATATTTTGAAGGGTGGTTTTTATGAAGAGGAGCTTTTGAAAACTAAAATTCATGATATTTTTTTGATAGAAAAAATTTTGAGAAGATCTGGAAATAGAATGTACGTCAAGTGGTTGTGTTTTGATGACACGCATAACAGCTGGATCACGGAAGGGGATATAGTGAAAAAGTAGTGGAGGGGGGATATCATATAAGAAGCGGCTTATGCTGAGAGGGTCTCCAGTTTGATTGTTGAATTTAAATAATCACCATGTATTTCAAGTGCTTAATGCTGCTCGTTGGAATTGGTCTCGTGGGGTGTCAAGATCAGAAATATATCGATACCCAATTCTATCATAGCAGTGGTTTATATTATGAGTCAAAAGGTTCTGTATATTTGACCAAATCAACATGGAGATTGGTTACATATCTGACTCTGCGAGATATCGAACTACAACAACCTTTAAATCTTGCAGGCACGTTGAAAGATATGAATTCTACTTTTTTTAATCATACAAACGCTCTATCTTGTTTGAAGATCATTGAACATACTTCCGAACTAATTGAAAAAGAAGAAAAAATCCAAGAATATTTCGATTATTTGCATTCACGTCTCATCCTAAATAAAAAAAAGCATAGCCTTTTTTTGCCTTTTTTTGTGAAGCCTCAAAATCGGTTAGTATACTATGGCATATATATTGTGACGTAATTCCTGAGCCTAACGGTAAGCTCAGCAATTAAGCACGCTTGAAAAGCACCCAATAGCCAAAACAAAATTCAAAACATAAACCAAAATCCAAATGGGCGCCAGGATGTGTCTCAACATCCGATCAATCTTAAATTGATCTAAATAATAACAACAAAATGAAAAATTCAAATAAAATAACCACAAACTCAAATACTCCCTTATTCAGCACGAACTAGTTCAGTCTCCCCCTCAGGGTCGCTGTTGTGGGTTTGAATAAGGAGTGTAAATAATTCCAAACAAAACAATTTAGGGGATAAAATAAAAATTTTTATATAAAAAAAAATTAATTATAAATTATTAAACCCCTGCGTTACATCGGCGAGTGCGCAGCACAATAAATAAAATATTATAAATTTTAAACAAATAAAACAATTCAAAATAAATAAACAATTAATTACAAACAAATTCTTTGAAACGAAATTAAAAATCAAATTAATCAAAATAAAAAAAATTTAATTAATTAACAAATTGATTAATTTAGTAATTAATCGTCAACGCATAATAAAGTCAACAATAAAAACAACATATTCAAAGAATTACACTCAAATTCAAATTCATAAGAAATTAATGTTGCTGCCACCTACAGTTATCTTTCGCAACGAAACGAAAGTAACTATTGTTCCCTAGGGCTAAGTTACTAGAAATTCCCTAGCGATATTCCCTAGGTGTCAAGGCCGACTCAACCATACTCAATGCATGAAATTAATTGAATTAATTTCATGAAAAATAAAAATAAAAAAATAATTCCTCAAACAAAATTTTTCAAAATATTGAATAATAAAAAAAAATTAGAAACAGAATTCAATATATTTCACAAAGTCGCGAGACTAAAATTCTAAAATAAATTCCAATTAATTATCTTTGGCCATGACGCCAAAATATTTCCGTTAATTGAAAATTTTCAATTCGCGACATTTTATCCAAACAAAAAAAAAACATTTTCTAAAAAAAAAATTATTTTTTTTTTTTTCGAGAAACGAGCACGAGAGTTCCAAAAATTATTTTAACAAAATTAATGTTTCCAAAAGAAAAATTATCAAATTAATTCGCCGATAAATGGTATTTTATTTCGTGGCGTCTTTTATATGGCGTCTTTACGCTAACCAAAAAAAAATTACAATTTCTACGACCACGAAATCAATTACCGTACAAAAGTTAATGAAACGAAAATTTGCTCACCAGATTATGCCAAATTGATTTCAACGTGAACAATATTTTTTTATTCAAATTAATTAAATGACAATTAATACAATTAATTCCAATGAATTAATTGTCCAAACGTGAAAATGGCGACTATGCAAAATTGTGCAGAGAGACACGACAAAACATGTGTCTACTCTACGGTACACCAAACGAGAATCCTGCCGACACCAAACGCTGTACTCGGCTAAGGCGTCTTTTCCGGGAAGAACTCTTCTCATTGGTCAATCCCAGACTACGTCAGTTAACCCAGTATAACCTGACGACAATAATTTCTTCTTGTCAATGACAATAAATTCCAACGAAGACAATTGTGTAACGGGTTTTCGTCCAATCCCGTCACACTTCCGGCCATCCCTTTCCACACACACGGTTCGATAGCATGGGCGCCAGTTTATTCTTTACAGGAGGAATAAACAAAACTCACTGTGTGCTGGTTTTCCCTGGGCTCACCACGCTTAACCTCTTAGGGCGGTTTCGGGCTAACCTGCTGAACCGTCGGCAGTAATTACTCGGGGAATTACTAACCCCAATGGATGGCATGGGCAATCCATTCCCGGTAACCCAGTGTGCTGGTTATGGTAGAGGGGCGTGGGTCTAGTCACAGTCCCTCTAGCGAGAACAAGTCGGAATTGGGGCATTCCGCGATAGCCTCTGGATGAGCCCGTCCGCAGTATTCCTCTGATCTATCGTCACCCAGAGAATACCGGACGTCTCCATCCACACGAGAAACGCCACGTAGCCACGCTACGGGCAACCAACGATAACTCTCACCGAAGTGAGCGGTAGAGGATCCAGGGACGTCTCCCGATCCTCTCGAGTCTGCCGCCCAAGACTAACAGACTAACTGAACACCGTGTCGTTGGGTCTATTTATATCGACTGAGGCTGCTTCTCCTCGTCTAGAGGTCTCTCCGTGCGCCTGCGTGATTCTTCCTCTCACACCACTGCCAGGCCCGGAGATCACTCCGACATCTTTAGTGGAGCGCCAGCATTTCAGCTGGGCTTCTGCCTTATCCTCAGCCGCATATAAAACCCACTGACGTGTCAGTTAGCTTCCGATAACTTTAAGGTGTCATCTTACGCAGATGGCACCGCGGTAGTATTTTCTAGCTGTTCATGTGTGAGTCTCTTCGAGCTCTACACTTGAATAGCTTCACCCGAAGGTGGCATAAGCCGATACGATAGCCGTAACGAGAAACCTCGTTACATACCTCCCTCCGTGGAGAAAGAATTCGACCCGAATCCGATTAGTCATCAGACTCTTCGATTGGGCCAAGCGATAGGTTGGGTTTGTACGGTTTGAGGTCCTGTATGGACACCTTTCCCTTACTGTTCCCTGCGAGATCCGCCAATTCGTAGACAGTCTTCGATAGCTTCTTCGTGACTGTGTAGGGCCCTACGAATGGCTTGTTTAACGCGGCTGATCTGTTTTTGCCTGCGTTCGATAGCTCGCGATTTCTAGATAACACTAGATCGCCTTCCACATACTCTCTGTCTCGTCTCCGTAGATTATACGGTTGAGACTGAGTGTCGTGAGCCTCTGCGAGAGCGTGTCTGGGTACTTTTCGCAAAGTGTCCAGGCTCTTCCGATAACCCTCCTCTTCACCTCCTGCATCTACTGCTCTGCTTTGGTCCCTTGAGAATCTCTGACGAAATTCTCAGGCTCCTTGTATGCCAAACTTGGACATACAGCAGTTTCTGCTGGTGGAGGGGGACAGTAGTTTCGGGCACACTCGTATTTCCACTCATTACGTAGTGCCTTCCGCTCGAGATCCTCCATCGTTAACCTTCGGTCAATATCGATTCCGGCTCGATATTTTGGTAGCATGTTCGTATATGCAGTGTATACTTTGGCCTCTTCGTCCAAAGGTGGCGTTATTTTCAAAAAAATTACCGCGCACACTACGCATATACTCGGCCACAGGCTCATGTTTGCCTTGTGTGCGCCCATACATCTCATTTCTGAGACGGACTTGGTAGCCTAGGCCTCCGAATTGCTTTCGGAACGCTTCTTTGGTGTCTGACCAATTAACGAAGCTCATGCCGCGGTACCACGTGAGTGCTGAACCTTTTAACAGACCCCTAAGGATGTGTATGAGGTCTACCTCACGTATCGATAACGAAACGCGTGCGTCTTCAATTGAGGAAATGAATTCCTCGACGTCTTCTCCGCGTTTCCCGGAAAACGATATCCCCCACCTTTTCAGGTGTTCGTGCGCCTTGTGCGCCATGACTGGGAAATCCTGTCTGGCGTGTGCCGTTGGGGCAGTGTGCCCCTCGGCCACAAGTGGCGTTGACGGTAACTCAACGTTAGCTGCCTCGTCCAATTGCATTCGCAATTGTCCCAGCTGCTCTGGCGTTGGTGAGGTGATTCTCACTGGGCGATTAGCCTCAGTGCCCCTCCTTCGACCTTTCGGTCGGTTTTCCGATACTAGCTCTGCAATTTGCTGTTGCATTGCCTTTACGATAGCTGTCAGCTCCTCTAATGAGAGAGCTTCACTAGTAGCCGGCGTGGCTGCGGTAGATGGCATAGTGCCGTCGTTAGTCTTTTTCTCTCGATTGCTCAAGGAAAAGGTTTCGGTAACCAGAGTGGTTGATCAGACCAACTCTCCCTCGAGAGCCGATTGCTGCTCCTTATATACCCATTTTCCCCATGGAGGGGAAAAATTTTCGGGTGGGGAGCTCATCCTCCTACTTTTTCTGCACAGCGCCCTCTTTTTGACGACTGTACGAGAGTTTCAGCAGTGGATAACTCTAAATATTCGATAAAATGATCTTCTGATGACTTTTAATTAATTTCAGTACATCAGGAGCCATCTCTCGGATTTTTCGAGAACCTATTACCTTCCGTAGTCGGTAATTGCGATAGCTGCACTGGGTCCGCGACGTGCTGCCCCTTCGCGGATTAGTTCAATCACGCGCGATAATTTGAATCATTTGAATTCCCAAAATTCTCATTTCGGGTATTACTGACTCAATTGAGGTATCATTGACACAATCACGGTATCACTGATACACTCACGGTATTCTTGATTGAACCACGGTATCATGGACACAATCACGGTATTATTGATTGAGCCATGGTAAGATGGACACAATCACGGTATTTTTGAATAAATTACGTCACACAGTAATTAATTCACTTTTGAAAGCGGGGTTTTCTCGCTAGCCTTACTGTAGTCGAACTATACACGTTGGGCGCGATTTTGTAACGGGTTTTCGTCCAATCCCGTCACACTTCCGGCCATCCCTTTCCACACACACGGTTCGATAGCATGGGCGCCAGTTTATTCTTTACAGGAGGAATAAACAAAACTCACTGTGTGCTGGTTTTCCCTGGGCTCACCACGCTTAACCTCTTAGGGCGGTTTCGGGCTAACCTGCTGAACCGTCGGCAGTAATTACTCGGGGAATCACTAACCCCAATGGATGGCATGGGCAATCCATTCCCGGTAACCCAGTGTGCTGGTTATGGTAGAGGGGCGTAGGTCTAGTCACAGTCCCTCTAGCGAGAACAAGTCGGAATTGGGGCATTCCGCGATAGCCTCTGGA
This sequence comes from Aleiodes alternator, assembly GCA_963921955.1. NCBI lineage: Eukaryota > Metazoa > Arthropoda > Insecta > Hymenoptera > Braconidae > Aleiodes > Aleiodes alternator. Next base: position 2,709,962 of record OY998097.1, read on the forward strand.
TGAGCCCGTCCGCAGTATTCCTCTGATCTATCGTCACCCAGAGAATACCGGACATCTCCATCCACACGAGAAACGCCACGTAGCCACGCTACGGGCAACCAACGATAACTCTCACCGAAGTGAGCGGTAGAGGATCCAGGGACGTCTCCCGATCCTCTCGAGTCTGCCGCCCAAGGCAGACTAACTGAACACCGTGTCGTTGGGTCTATTTATATCGGCTGAGGCTGCTTCTCCTCGTCTAGAGGTCTCTCCGTGCGCCTGCGTGATTCTTCCTCTCACACCACTGCCAGGCCCAGAGATAACTCCGACATCTCTAGTGGAGCGCCAGCATTTCAGCTGGGCTTCTGCCTTATCCTCAGCCGCATATAAAACCCACTGACGTGTCAGTTAGCTTCCGATAACTTTAAGGTGTCATCTTACGCAGATGGCACCGCGGTAGTATTTTCTAGCTGTTCATGTGTGAGTCTCTTCGAGCTCTACACTTGAATAGCTTCACCCGAAGGTGGCATAAGCCGATACGATAGCCGTAACGAGAAACCTCGTTACAATTGAGAAACTCCAAGTCGATGACATTAGAGTTGGGACAATTTTATCAAGTCCAATGATGCAACCAAAGTTCATCTAAACGTCTCAATTAATTCTTCCGATGAATCTTGTCATTGGCGCCAAAACTTTCGTGCAATTAACCGACTCCTTCGGTAATGTCGATTTCCTTCTTCATCGTCCATCTGGTGTCTCCCTCTTCCAGTCGTGAGACATCAACTCAGTTGACGACAATCCAATGAGCGTTAACATACAAAATTAACCAATCGGCATTAGTTTTACATAATTTATACAAAAATTGAACTCTCGTGATTCGTTTGTTTTGATTCTCAGTTGTTGGTGCCAAAACTATTAAAAATTCAAAATTAATTACGCGCCCAGACGACAAAAAGTAACGTAATCCAAATATCACGTTACAATATATATTGTAACGGGGCAATCAGAGCCCGGAAAACAAACGCGCTCTCTGATTGGCCGAGAGTCGAGGAGTGGGGGGATCATAAGCGACCTCGGTCCGCGCCACGGGGATATAAGAAGCCCGCAGCGCAGACCGAAGTCGGTCAGCTGCCACCCATGTTGGACGACTCACCACGCGACGGTGACAAGCCCGAGCGTTTCCTACACAACGGTGATAAGCCCGAGTGTTCCTTCCCCTACACGACGGTGATAAGCCCGAGTGTTCCTTTCCTTACACGACGGTGATAAGCCCGAGTGTTTCTTTCCCTACACGACGGTGATGAGCCTTAGTGTTTCTCTACGCAACGGTGACAAGCCCAGGCGTCTTTCAAATCCGTACCCCTACTCCCCGCAAAGAGGACGAGCGGCCCAGCCAATCCAAGCCCAGCGGAGAAGCCCGAAGGAAGGGGAAACCCAAGAGTGGGGAAGCGGAGCCACCAGCACGAAGCAGTATATAAGAGGCTATAGCGAACAGAAGAGTCAGTCGACTGCCGCTTGCGGCAGAAGACTCATCACGCGACGGCGATCAGCCCGAGCGAAACCCTTTCCCTACTAAGCGATGGCGACAAGCCCGAGTGAGTTTATGCAACGGCGAAGAGCCCGCGCAAAATCCCTTTTACGCGACGGCGATAAGCCCCAGCGGTTTTCCTTACACACCAGTGACAAGCCCAAGTGGTCCTTACGCGACGGTGTCAAGCCCGAGCGTTTAATTTAAGTAATATTTGTAATAAAATAAATAAAGTGATTTTTTCTGAAAATATTCTGTGAAGAGAAGAGAGACTCTGAGGGCGCTTCCAAAACGTAGGTGGACGCTCCAGGTCTCAGAACGGCGATTTCCAACACGAGTAAGAGGACCAGGATCAGGACCCAGAGGACATCGCCATCAGCCCCAATTTAATTAATGAAATTACTACAGAATGAGTAAAATAGAAGGGTTATTCATTCATACCAATAACAATTAAGATAAAATTCTGAGAAGAAAGATTATTTCATGTATCGGAGGATAAATGCTCCTCTCCAAGGCACTTATAAATAATTAAATAAATATGATTCTTTTGAGCATAACTAACTCTTGTCGACTACATCATTCCAAAACTCTAGATATAAGTCTCTCTGGTTCGTGGACAAAGACCCATCCACTCTTCTCGTTAAGACGGCCAAGAAGTGGTACGTTACAATATATATGGGCAGATCCATTACTTTTCGACGAATGTGTGCGCGCTTGTGTCAGGGATTTAGAGGCCGATTTTTTCCTTGAAAGTACGTCAGAAAAGGAGACGATCCTGAAAATTTTAGCCCGATACGATCAAATGTGGCCACTGGAGACTTTTTTGAATATTGAAAAAAGTCTTTTTTTTTGTCATCTTCAAAAATTTGCATCTCCGGCTCTATATACCGCAGAGACTCCGTCCGAATGACATTCTTTTTTATGAACCCTCTATTTTCAAGAAAAAAATGGATATTCGCTATAACCTCATATCCGGCTTCGCTGGAAGCGTCCGACTGAACCACTGTATTAGCAAAATTTAGCTCTTCTTCAAAATGCTCTCAAAGTCACAGTTCTTGGAGGAAAGGGTTGCATAATGGCGAATATTGTTCATGCAGGAGTATTCTGTTGATATCAGTCCTATTTTCCTATAAATGCGTCGATTGCAACATTATATAGCCATCTCAAGCCTATCGATTTTTCAAAAATCGCCTTTTTCAAATAGCTGTAACTTTTTTCTCGGAACTGCGATTGGCTCCAAAATTTCAGGACAGTTGCTATATTATGTCTCGAATGGGCCCTAAAAATTTCAGCTTTGGAATCAAGCTTGGATCCGAGTTATAAATTTTCAAACATCCCGAAAACTGGATTGATCGAAAAAAGTATTTGCGAAGAATTTTTCATGTCTTATATATGATATATTCGTTTTTAAGTCATAAATAAGCACCGCATATGAATATTCTATGTTACGGTCGTCTGGGTCCGTTCGAGTGGCGTATTACGTAATAATTCCGCGTTTGAGAGCACTGCACTCGTATTCATATTGTCAGGGGCTGCATTCGTATTTATATTGAAGGTGGCGCTGAGGTTCTGTGTTGAGAAATTTATCCGTACAGTGGCGTGACTGTGGTACTTGGGTAATCATATGATCATGTAAACAGATTCACTGCTGTCTATGGCATCCAAAAAAGTTCAATGAATCAGAGAGTTCAAATTACGTTGAAAATTTAGAAAAATGGAGAAGTGTTATGTTGGGTCTTCAACAGATTCTGAATGTCATTTGGAGACTTACTCTGAAAAGAAAATTCTACATAATTTGAGTGAGTTAACTGAAGAAAATATCCTCCTTCTGAAATGCAGGCTACAAGATGATCAATTCGATGAACAAATCTCAATTGGGAAAATTTGTCATCATCACAAGCTTCGATACTTAGATTACTTCTCTACTTATAAATATAAGTGCTGTGATCCTTTGAGAAGACATAAAAAATGTATTACCCATCATCTCAGAGTTATAAGTTTAGAATTATGTGAAAATTCCAACAAAATTCTATCAGAAATGCATTCGATAAATCTAATTCCTGGAGATAAATGGTGTCGAGTATGTGAAACGACGATCAAAGATATAATAGAACAAAATTCCAATAATTCACAGCCTATGGACATTGAAGATGCTGTCCAAGGGGGAGGAAATTTGGCAAGAGATGATAGTACTACTTTATCACGTGAAAGTTCAGTATTCGAAAGTTTCCCATCACAATCAAATTCATCTGGTTCTCATTATCAATCTCATTCTCAAGAGATTAATGTCATCAACAAAATATTGATGGAACTTAATATAGATCCTATAAATAAATCCAAATTATCTACAGAACGCTTGCAAAAACGAGCTGAAGGAACGTTGCTTGAAGTGTTGGAGAAACTAACTCAAAAAATAAATAGTGCTTATGATTTAAACATTACAAGTTTCAAGAGTGAAATAACACAGAAGTCGATGGAAGATAGTTATGCACTTAAAGACATTATATTATCTTTACAAAACAAATTTGAACAATCAAAAACTGTTACTGAAAAGATTCAAATATTAACGGTATTACCTCTATCTTGACAATTTAAACAAGTTCAACAATATTTTGATTGTTCTAATTATATGTTTCGAGAATTCAAGAAGTTAAAAGAACAAAACGGTATGGTATAGTTTGATATATGTCAGTTCTCCTCAGGGTAATATAGTAATGCAATTGGATTAAATTATGATACATTAATTTCATTACCAATTCATGAGTTTGATATTCATTTGTTATTTGGATTTTATTAATGACAGCCTTACTCAAATTTTATTCCAGGTGTACTAACCATGAAAAAGAGAAAAGAGTATTCAAAAATCTCTGACGAAATGAGAGATATGATAAAAAATTACTACTTTGATGAAAAAAATTGTTATATTTGTCCAGGTATTAAACAATACAAAAGGAAAAGTGCGCGTGGTTCCAATTCAAAAGAAATAGTACAATAAAAAATGTGTAACGGTTGGCTTGACTGACCTTGAGCCAACGCGTTAAATGCACGAAAAAATTTGATGTTATTCGACTAAAATCTATACTCCGAATTTTCCCAATTTACTCCCGATTAAATTTCCCTTATTTAACCTGGGCGCCAGTCGTTTTTTCAAAATTCTAAGATCTTGGGGGAAAACGACAAATCCCCAAGTTGTATTTTAATTCAATTGAACTACAAAACCCCAAAAAGACTTTAGATTTACCCGCTTCCTGACGCGAAACTCTTTTCCTATCTCAAGGGAGGGAGGGGACGATACCCTTTGGGTATTCGGGACAGAACAAAACTTTACACCAAACTCCTGAAATTTTCGGTTTAAACAATAAAAATTAAGTATATTCAATGAAATTAATACGTATACATTTGAATAGGAAAAAAGGAGAAGTTTTTCAGTTGATGATATAATAATGATAATTTACATTAACTCAGAATGAACAAATGTGACTCTAAAGTGGTGGGGTTGACCCCCACTCGTAACAGACGCTAACTCGGCGTCTCTCACTTTTGTTCTTTTTACTCCAAAACTCAATTTAATTAATTCTTTCAACTCAATATATTAAACCTTGTGGGGGACTCGCGTACCTTATATTGTATGCTTCTTCTTTCCGTCTTGGCCTCTCTTAACTTTTCTTTACGTTACTCGAGGTTTCCTCAATTTTCTGACTCTTTACTTCAATTATCTTAACTCTTTACTCTCAACGATGTGACCGCCACGGTGTCCCGGGAGAAGAAGAACGAGTCTTCTCTCCCACGAGTCGGCATTGGCTTTTCTCGGCTATCTCCGCTCAATTTCGGTAGAGCCGAGGCCCAACCCAACCACTTGTCCCGCGAGTCGCCCACTACTTTACTCTCGCCACTGGCTTTACTGAAATTCTGCTTAAACTCAATAATTCCAAATAATGTACAGAAATAATTATAATAATTCGGACAATAATTTCGCGACACTGATACATGGAGAACGTTTGTCTTTTCTTTTGACACACAGATAATTTCAGTCTTTATTTTCACTCGAGTCTTTTATTTCACTCTGGCTTCGGCGTTTTCTCTGGCGATCTCCCGCCTCTCTCGCTGTTGGCCAACATTCCCTCGGCTGCTGATGCTGGACCAAGTAGATGGATCCTGCATCTTCTCAAGTTCCTCTCGGGTGCCCTTGGTGCTGCTAATTTTATCTTTGGGACTGGGGAAGTTCCTCCCCAGTCCTGACTCACGAACTTTTCTCCAATTTTTGGAGTTAAATTGGACAAAAAGAAACAAAAACAATTAGTGAGGTCATTAACTTCTGTTGACCTCACCCTGGACATACGCTGAATCGACTCAAAATGAGCCCTGTCCTCTCCGGGTACCGCGAGTTGCGGTCATTATCGCGATTTTAGTTGATTTTACTAACTTTTCTGATTTTTATTAATTATGTGACGGTAAAAACCGTCACAAATGTTATTGTATACTCTTCGAGATTTGTATAGTAATTTTATCGATGATTATTCGGGAATGGAAAAGTTACCTAAATTCTCATTCTTCGCATCACTGAAGCCAGACGAATGTGTTTTCGCAGGTGATCCAGGGACTCATGAAATTTATGTATGCACAGAACATGAAAATGTGAAGTTAAAGTTATCTGCTTTGAAAACAACTACAAAATATAGGGATCTATTTGCAGCTGCCGTTTGTAATGTTGATGCGGTGGAATGCATGTTACATAGATGTCAGAAATGTCCCGGAATAGCAGGTATTGAACGTTTGATGATTGAAATGAATATATCCATTTCTGATGACTCAATTAATTACAAACAATGGGATACAGAAGGCAGTAGAGCAGCACTAACAAATCACACTGAAAAGACAGAAATGTTCTTGGAAACTCTATGTTCTGATGTATGGAAATTAACAATTCATCATTATATCGCAGAGTCACAAAAAAATTATTTATATTACTGTAAAGATAAATTGGAATACCATACTTGCATTATTACGATGGATTTTTCAGAAAACTATTCTTTCATTATACAAAGATCTGTTCAATCTTTTTACTACAATAATACGCAGGCAACAGTTCACCCTTTTTGCGTTTATTACAAAGATCCGCAAGCAACAGATGCAGAGAAGCTCAAACAGATGAGTTTCTGTGTAATAAGCGATACGACGGATCATGTAGCATACACTGTTCATGCTTTTCAAGGAAAACTCATGCAAATAATAAAAGATGAATTTCCATGGATCAAAAATGTCATCTACTTCTCCGATGGAGCACCAACTCAATATAAGAACAAGTGAGAACTTCCAACGATTTTCATTCTAATAGAGTTTATAAAAAGTAATAGAAATAAGCGATTGGATTCTTGAATTTAAACAATCTTCAGCTGTACATTAATTCAATACTTTTTTTTTTACTCGAAGGAACAATTTAGCCAATGTTTGCTGCCATGAAAAAGATTTTGGCATAAAAATTACGTCGTATAATTTCTTTGCAATTAGTCATGGCAAGAGTGTATGTGATGGAATTGGAGGGACGTTGAAGCGAACCGTTATGCGACATTGCATTAGATCACCGCCTGAAAAACAAGTCACTACTCCATTTGAGATGTACGAATATGTGTCGAAGGAAATGAAAAGCATAAGGTAAATGACAAGGTTTGAATTTTCAGTGGGAAATTGAATTTGAAAGAGTATAATATAAGAATAATATACAATATTTTCAGAGCAATATGGGTAGCACATGCTGACGTTCAGAAGCACCAAAGGAAGTTGAGAAAACGATTCGAAACTGTAAAAACAATTAAGAACACTCGAATTAACCATTCCTATACACTGTGACGTAATTCTCGGGCCTAACGGTAAACCCGACAATTAGACACGCCTGAAAATAAAACCCTACGAAACAAAATCCAATGGGCGCCAGGATAACCTAAAGTTATCCAACAGATAATTTGTCAATTCAATTAAGCAAACAAATATTAACCAAAACAAAATACTTCCTTATTTGGCTCGACTAACTCAGCGTCCACCCCATGGGTCGCTGTTGTGGGTTGAAATAAGGAAATGAAAAAAATTAAATAATTCAAACACCAAAATGTTAGGGAAATCCAAAAATGTAAATTTAATTTAATAAAATTGCTTTAAAAAAAAAATTAATAATAATGAAAATAATTAAATAAACAATTTACTCGTGCACAGCACGATATTAATTATTTATACGTCACGAGACGTTTTGAATAGACTTTAGTTATTTTATAAAATTTCAAAAATTAATTAATAATTGAAAAGTTATTAATTAATTTATCGTAAACAAAATTAAAATGACATTCGGTGATACAAAATTTAAATTCAAATGGGATCTAATGATATCCCGCCAAACAAAATCACTATAAGAAAGTCACTAGTAAATTCCCTAGGGGACGCTACAATGCTGTCCCTGATTTCCCCAGCACTTTAACCCAAAAATAAATTTGCACAATAAAAAATTTTTAATATGAAAAGAATAAACTGAATTAAAAAAAAATATAAAAAAAAAATCCTTTTCCTTTTCTTTTCAGAAATAAAAAAAATTATAATGATTAATTGAAAAAATTTGGTTATGTTTGATAAAAAAAATAATGTCCAACGAATTATAATTTTTCGAATAATAAAAAAAAATTAAATTAATTGTCAACGAGAGATTTAAACAAATAAAAATTAAACTAATTAAAGAGAATTTCTTCACAAAATAGAGTGATCTCGAGAAACAATAATTAGCGTCGTCACAATACGACAATAAAAAAAAATTTGAAGAAATTAAAATAAAATTTAAAAAAAAAATGGCTCGGCCAAAAATTCTCTTTAACACAAAATTTAATTAATGAAATATTTCCGCTCACCAAACGAATATTTCGACCACTCCAATATTAACTAATCTTTCAAAAGATGTGGCGAACTTTTATCAACAATTTATGATAATTTCTTTATGTTTCTTTAGTGACGCCATGTTGCTCTCGTTGGAAACAAGACGCCGGCCGGTACGAAAATTCCAACGTGGAGGGCTCCCATTGGTTGGTCAAGTCCAACTGCCATGAGTTCAACAGGTGACCACTAGTTGTCACAATTTTGAATTTCCATATTCCAATGATGAGGAACAAGAAACTCCCAAAATAATTGATTTACGGAGTATTGTCAATTCTTCAAGATATTGACAGATGATGCTGGAACCTTCTCCAGTCTTTCTTCTTGTCCTCATCCGATGAAGCAAAATTCCAGAGTTTTCCTTTTGTCCAAAATCCAAATGATGGCCCTTTACCTTGTTGTATTAATCGTCCGTAAGGTGCTGCCCTCTTCCGCTCAGTACGAAAATATCGCCGATGAGCGGTACAATTCAAAAAAAACATAGAAAATACAATCCATTAAACTAGATAGAAAATTATTATTATATCTCCCATTGACAAAAGGTTTTGACTCTCATCCTGGACACTTTTAAATAATAATTAACGCGCCCAGACGACAAGAAAAGTAACGCGATGAAATATCACGTTACAACACTTATTGATGATAATACCTTAGAAGTGAAAGTGACTTCTTTCGAGAAGAATTGTAAAGTAGTAGAACTGAATTTATAATCTCAAATTTCACAAGATAATCTCTAATATATCTGTTTATATTTCACTGCAACATTAAAATGTAAAATACGAAGAATTTGAGAGTAAACTGCTATTATTCTCACCATTTCAATCAATAATTATTATATAAGGCACTGAAATGATGAACGTAAGTGATCCTTAATTTCATTGCAATTTTTGGGAATGTTTGAATATTTATAACTCGGATCCAAGCTCGATTCCAAAGCTGAAAATATAGCAACTTTCCTGAAATTTTGGAGCCAATCGAAGTTCCGAGAAAAAAGTTACAGCTGTTAGAAAATGGTGATTTCTGAAAACTCGATAGGCTTTAGATGGCTATATAATGGTGCAATCTAAGCATTTATAGAAAAATCGGACTGATATATATATATATATATATATATATATATATATATATATATATATATATATATATATATATATATATATATATATATACTAGGCTGTTTCGCGCGCTGCGCGCGCGTATCACTTTGCTGGAGGTGCTAGCCGAAGTTATGTATGTAAGAGTATTATTTATGTAGTCATGTATTTATTTATTTATTTATTTAGGAAGCAGTCTGAGTTGTCACTTTTGATTTTTTGAGCCGAAGGCCCATGATTCACCTTCTTTGGACACTAATCTATAGATCCCCCCGAAAAAATAGACAGTTTACATCGATTTTAAAATAAAAATGGCCTGGGAAGTGCAAAACATATGTAGCACCCCCAGTTTTTCGGGAATTAATTTATTATTCATGTACATTGGCTTTTCGTTTCGAAATAAGTATGGGGTGCCCCATACTTATTTATTTATTTATTTATTTATCTATTTATTTATTTATTTATTTATTTATCTATTTATTTATTTATTTATTTATTTATTTATTGATTTATTGATACCATTCCATTAGATGTTATTTCATTTGTTGAAAAAATAAATGACATCTGTGAAAAATTTTCATTATTTTATTATTTTATAATATTGACACCCGGAATATCCCAATTCTTTTGTAAATAATATTTTTTTGAATTTATATTTTTGTAATTGGTAAGTTTTACTTTTCCAATGAAATAATTATTACAATCTTTATTCGTTTAATTTAATTTAATTATCGTGAGAGTTTTTTTTTCAATAACTATTTATTCACCGGTTATATAATATTTTAACCTATTTTGAAATAGGTTATTACAATTTTTAAGCGATTAAGTGATTCTTTATTTTATTCTTTTTTCTTTTTTTCAAGAAAACTTTTCTGGAAACGATTGTGAATCTTGGAGTTGTGGATTTTTTGGCCATTTAGGAAAACAACGTTGAATATATTTTAACCAGTCGAGTGTGAGCTGCTGTCTTTCTCGACTTTTAATTGTGTATGTATTTTCCTTGATTTATTTATTTATTTATTTATTTATTTATTTATTTATTTATTTATTTATTTATTTATTTATTTATTTATTTATTTATTTATTTATTTATTTATTTATTTATTTATTTATTTATTTATTTATTTATTTATTTATTTATTTATTTATTTATTTATTTATTTATTTATTTATTTATTTATTTATTTATTTATTTATTTATTTATTTATTTATTTATTTATTTATTTATTTATTTATTTATTTATTTATTTATTTATTTATTTATTTATTTATTTATTTATTTATTTATTTATTTATTTATTTATTTATTTATTTATTTATTTATTTATTTATTTATTTATTTATTTATTTATTTATTTATTTATTTATTTATTTATTTATTTATTTATTTATTTATTTATTTATTTATTTATTTATTTATTTATTTATTTATTTATTTATTTATTTATTTATTTATTTATTTATTTATTTATTTATTTATTTATTTATTTATTTATTTATTTATTTATTTATTTATTTATTTATTTATTTATTTATTTATTTATTTATTTATTTATTTATTTATTTATTTATTTATTTATTTATTTATTTATTTATTTATTTATTTATTTATTTATTTATTTATTTATTTATTTATTTATTTATTTATTTATTTATTTATTTATTTATTTATTTATTTATTTATTTATTTATTTATTTATTTATTTATTTATTTATTTATTTATTTATTTATTTATTTATTTATTTATTTATTTATTTATTTATTTATTTATTTATTTATTTATTTATTTATTTATTTATTTATTTATTTATTTACTGATAAAGGAAGTGTATGTGTGTGTGTTTGGGATCTATAGATTAGGGTCCAAAGAAGGTGAATCATGGGACTTCGGCTCAAAAAAACAAAAGTGACAACTCAGACTGCTTCCTGTACTTGAATAATAAATTAATTCCCGAAAAACTGGAGGTGCCCCATATGTTTCGCACTTCCCAGGCCATTTCTTTTTTAAAATCGATGTAAACTGTCTGTTTCTTCAAGGGGATCTATAGATTAGGGTCCAAAGAAGGTGAATCATGGGACTTTGGCTCGAAAAATCAGAAGTGACAACTCAGACTGCTTCCTGTACTTGAATAATCAATTAATTCCCGAAAAACTGGGGGTGCCCCATATGTTTTGCACTTCCCAGGCCATTTCTTTTTTAAAATCGATGTAAACTGTCTGTTTCTTCGAGGGGATCTATAGATTAGGGTCCAAAAAAGGTGAATCATGGGACTTTGGCTCGAAAAATCGAAAGTGACAACTCAGACTGCTTCCTGGACTTGAATAATAAATTAATTCCCGAAAAACTGGGGGTGCCCCATATGTTTTGCACTTCCCAGGCCATTTCTTTTTTAAAATCGATGTAAACTGTCTGTTTCTTCGAGGGGATCTATAGATTAGGGTCCAAAGAAGGTGAATCATGGGACTTTGGCTCGAAAAATCAAAAGTGACAACTCAGACTGCTTCCTGTACTTGAATAATAAATTAATTCCCGAACAACTGGGGGTGCCCCATATGTTTTGCACTTCCCAAGCCATTTTTTTTTTTGAATCGATGTAAACTGTCTGTTTTTTCGAGGGGATGTATAGATTAGGGTCCAAAGAAGGTGAATCATGGGACTTTGGCTCAAAAAATCGAAAGTGACAACTCAGACTGCTTCCTGTACTTGAATAATAGATTAATTCCTGAAAAACTGGGGGTGCTCCATATGTTTTGCACTTCCCAGGCCATTTCTTTTTTAAAATCGATGTAAACTGTCTGTTTCTTCGAGGGGATCTATAGATTAGGGTTCAAAGAAGGTGAATCATGGGACTTTGGCTCAAAAAATCGAAAGTGACAACTCAGACTGCTTCCTGTACTTGAATAATAAATTAATTCCTGAAAAACTGTGGGTGCCCCATATGTTTTGCACTTCCCAGGCCATTTCTTTTTTAAAATCGATGTAAACTGTCTGTTTCTTCGAGGGGATCTATAGATTAGGGTTCAAAGAAGGTGAATCATGGGACTTTGGCTCAAAAAATCAAAAGTGACAACTCAGACTGCTTCCTGTACTTGAATAATAAATTAATTCCCGAAAAACTGGGGATGCCCCATATGTTTTGCACTTCCCAGGCCATTTCTTTTTCAAAATCGATGTAAACTGTCTGTTTCTTCGAGGGGATCTATAGATTAGGGTTCAAAGAAGGTGAATCATGGGACTTTGGCTCAAAAAATCGAAAGTGACAACTCAGACTGCTTCCTGTACTAGAATAATCAATTAATTCCCGAAAAACTGGGGGTGCCCCATATGTTTTGCACTTCCCAGGCCATTTCTTTTTTAAAATCGATGTAAACTGTCTGTTTCTTCGAGGGGATCTATAGATTAGGGCCCAAAGAAGGTGAATCATGGGACTTTGGCTCGAAAAATCAAAAGTGACAACTCAGACTGCTTCCTGTACTTGAATAATCAATTAATTCCCGAAAAACTGGGGGTGCCCCATATGTTTTGCACTTCCCAGGCCATTTCTTTTTTAAAATCGATGTAAACTGTCTGTTTCTTCGAGGGGATCTATAGATTAGGGTCCAAAAAAGGTGAATCATGGGACTTTGGCTCGAAAAATCGAAAGTGACAACTCAGACTGCTTCCTGGACTTGAATAATAAATTAATTCCCGAAAAACTGGGGGTGCCCCATATGTTTTGCACTTCCCAGGCCATTTCTTTTTTAAAATCGATGTAAAGTGTCTGTTTCTTCGAGGGGATCTATAGATTAGGGTCCAAAGAAGGTGAATCATGGGACTTTGGCTCGAAAAATCAAAAGTGACAACTCAGACTGCTTCCTGTACTTGAATAATAAATTAATTCCCGAAAAACTGGGGGTGCCCCATATGTTTTGCACTTCCCAAGCCATTTTTTTTTTTTGAATCGATGTAAACTGTCTGTTTTTTCGAGGGGATGTATGGATTAGGGTCCAAAGAAGGTGAATCATGGGACTTTGGCTCAAAAAATCGAAAGTGACAACTCAGACTGCTTCCTGTACTTGAATAATCAATTAATTCCCGAAAAACTGGGGGTGCCCCATATGTTTTGCACTTCCCAGGCCATTTCTTTTTTAAAATCGATGTAAACTGTCTGTTTCTTCGAGGGGATCTATAGATTAGGGTTCAAAGAAGGTGAATCATGGGACTTTGGCTCAAAAAATCGAAAGTGACAACTCAGACTGCTTCCTGTACTTGAATAATCAATTAATTCCCGAAAAACTGGGGGTGCCCCATATGTTTTGCACTTCCCAGGCCATTTCTTTTTTAAAATCGATGTAAACTGTCTGTTTCTTCGAGGGGATCTATAGATTAGGGTCCAAAGAAGGTGAATCATGGGACTTTGGCTCGAAAAATCAAAAGTGACAACTCAGACTGCTTCCTGTACTTGAATAATCAATTAATTCCCGAAAAACTGGGGGTGCCCCATATGTTTTGCACTTCCCAGGCCATTTCTTCTTTAAAATCGATGTAAACTGTCTGTTTCTTCGAGGGGATCTATAGATTAGGGTCCAAAAAAGGTGAATCATGGGACTTTGGCTCGAAAAATCGAAAGTGACAACTCAGACTGCTTCCTGGACTTGAATAATAAATTAATTCCCGAAAAACTGGGGGTGCCCCATATGTTTTGCACTTCCCAGGCCATTTCTTTTTTAAAATCGATGTAAACTGTCTGTTTCTTCGAGGGGATCTATAGATTAGGGTCCAAAGAAGGTGAATCATGGGACTTTGGCTCGAAAAATCAAAAGTGACAACTCAGACTGCTTCCTGTACTTGAATAATAAATTAATTCCCGAACAACTGGGGGTGCCCCATATGTTTTGCACTTCCCAAGCCATTTTTTTTTTTGAATCGATGTAAACTGTCTGTTTTTTCGAGGGGATGTATAGATTAGGGTCCAAAGAAGGTGAATCATGGGACTTTGGCTCAAAAAATCGAAAGTGACAACTCAGACTGCTTCCTGTACTTGAATAATAGATTAATTCCTGAAAAACTGGGGGTGCTCCATATGTTTTGCACTTCCCAGGCCATTTCTTTTTTAAAATCGATGTAAACTGTCTGTTTCTTCGAGGGGATCTATAGATTAGGGTTCAAAGAAGGTGAATCATGGGACTTTGGCTCAAAAAATCGAAAGTGACAACTCAGACTGCTTCCTGTACTTGAATAATAGATTAATTCCTGAAAAACTGGGGGTGCTCCATATGTTTTGCACTTCCCAGGCCATTTCTTTTTTAAAATCGATGTAAACTGTCTGTTTCTTCGAGGGGATCTATAGATTAGGGTTCAAAGAAGGTGAATCATGGGACTTTGGCTCAAAAAATCGAAAGTGACAACTCAGACTGCTTCCTGTACTTGAATAATAAATTAATTCCTGAAAAACTGTGGGTGCCCCATATGTTTTGCACTTCCCAGGCCATTTCTTTTTTAAAATCGATGTAAACTGTCTGTTTCTTCGAGGGGATCTATAGATTAGGGTTCAAAGAAGGTGAATCATGGGACTTTGGCTCAAAAAATCAAAAGTGACAACTCAGACTGCTTCCTGTACTTGAATAATAAATTAATTCCCGAAAAACTGGGGATGCCCCATATGTTTTGCACTTCCCAGGCCATTTCTTTTTCAAAATCGATGTAAACTGTCTGTTTCTTCGAGGGGATCTATAGATTAGGGTTCAAAGAAGGTGAATCATGGGACTTTGGCTCAAAAAATCGAAAGTGACAACTCAGACTGCTTCCTGTACTAGAATAATCAATTAATTCCCGAAAAACTGGGGGTGCCCCATATGTTTTGCACTTCCCAGGCCATTTCTTTTTTAAAATCGATGTAAACTGTCTGTTTCTTCGAGGGGATCTATAGATTAGGGTCCAAAGAAGGTGAATCATGGGACTTTGGCTCGAAAAATCAAAAGTGACAACTCAGACTGCTTCCTGTACTTGAATAATCAATTAATTCCCGAAAAACTGGGGGTGCCCCATATGTTTTGCACTTCCCAGGCCATTTCTTTTTTAAAATCGATGTAAACTGTCTGTTTCTTCGAGGGGATCTATAGATTAGGGTCCAAAAAAGGTGAATCATGGGACTTTGGCTCGAAAAATCGAAAGTGACAACTCAGACTGCTTCCTGGACTTGAATAATAAATTAATTCCCGAAAAACTGGGGGTGCCCCATATGTTTTGCACTTCCCAGGCCATTTCTTTTTTAAAATCGATGTAAAGTGTCTGTTTCTTCGAGGGGATCTATAGATTAGGGTCCAAAGAAGGTGAATCATGGGACTTTGGCTCGAAAAATCAAAAGTGACAACTCAGACTGCTTCCTGTACTTGAATAATAAATTAATTCCCGAAAAACTGGGGGTGCCCCATATGTTTTGCACTTCCCAAGCCATTTTTTTTTTTTGAATCGATGTAAACTGTCTGTTTTTTCGAGGGGATGTATGGATTAGGGTCCAAAGAAGGTGAATCATGGGACTTTGGCTCAAAAAATCGAAAGTGACAACTCAGACTGCTTCCTGTACTTGAATAATCAATTAATTCCCGAAAAACTGGGGGTGCCCCATATGTTTTGCACTTCCCAGGCCATTTCTTTTTTAAAATCGATGTAAACTGTCTGTTTCTTCGAGGGGATCTATAGATTAGGGTTCAAAGAAGGTGAATCATGGGACTTTGGCTCAAAAAATCGAAAGTGACAACTCAGACTGCTTCCTGTACTTGAATAATCAATTAATTCCCGAAAAACTGGGGGTGCCCCATATGTTTTGCACTTCCCAGGCCATTTCTTTTTTAAAATCGATGTAAACTGTCTGTTTCTTCGAGGGGATCTATAGATTAGGGTCCAAAGAAGGTGAATCATGGGACTTTGGCTCGAAAAATCAAAAGTGACAACTCAGACTGCTTCCTGTACTTGAATAATCAATTAATTCCCGAAAAACTGGGGGTGCCCCATATGTTTTGCACTTCCCAGGCCATTTCTTCTTTAAAATCGATGTAAACTGTCTGTTTCTTCGAGGGGATCTATAGATTAGGGTCCAAAAAAGGTGAATCATGGGACTTTGGCTCGAAAAATCGAAAGTGACAACTCAGACTGCTTCCTGGACTTGAATAATAAATTAATTCCCGAAAAACTGGGGGTGCCCCATATGTTTTGCACTTCCCAGGCCATTTCTTTTTTAAAATCGATGTAAACTGTCTGTTTCTTCGAGGGGATCTATAGATTAGGGTCCAAAGAAGGTGAATCATGGGACTTTGGCTCGAAAAATCAAAAGTGACAACTCAGACTGCTTCCTGTACTTGAATAATAAATTAATTCCCGAACAACTGGGGGTGCCCCATATGTTTTGCACTTCCCAAGCCATTTTTTTTTTTGAATCGATGTAAACTGTCTGTTTTTTCGAGGGGATGTATAGATTAGGGTCCAAAGAAGGTGAATCATGGGACTTTGGCTCAAAAAATCGAAAGTGACAACTCAGACTGCTTCCTGTACTTGAATAATAGATTAATTCCTGAAAAACTGGGGGTGCTCCATATGTTTTGCACTTCCCAGGCCATTTCTTTTTTAAAATCGATGTAAACTGTCTGTTTCTTCGAGGGGATCTATAGATTAGGGTCCAAAGAAGGTGAATCATGGGACTTTGGCTCAAAAAATCGAAAGTGACAACTCAGACTGCTTCCTGTACTTGAATAATAGATTAATTCCTGAAAAACTGGGGGTGCTCCATATGTTTTGCACTTCCCAGGCCATTTCTTTTTTAAAATCGATGTAAACTGTCTGTTTCTTCGAGGGGATCTATAGATTAGGGTTCAAAGAAGGTGAATCATGGGACTTTGGCTCAAAAAATCGAAAGTGACAACTCAGACTGCTTCCTGTACTTGAATAATAAATTAATTCCTGAAAAACTGTGGGTGCCCCATATGTTTTGCACTTCCCAGGCCATTTCTTTTTTAAAATCGATGTAAACTGTCTGTTTCTTCGAGGGGATCTATAGATTAGGGTTCAAAGAAGGTGAATCATGGGACTTTGGCTCAAAAAATCAAAAGTGACAACTCAGACTGCTTCCTGTACTTGAATAATAAATTAATTCCCGAAAAACTGGGGATGCCCCATATGTTTTGCACTTCCCAGGCCATTTCTTTTTCAAAATCGATGTAAACTGTCTGTTTCTTCGAGGGGATCTATAGATTAGGGTTCAAAGAAGGTGAATCATGGGACTTTGGCTCAAAAAATCGAAAGTGACAACTCAGACTGCTTCCTGTACTAGAATAATCAATTAATTCCCGAAAAACTGGGGGTGCCCCATATGTTTTGCACTTCCCAGGCCATTTCTTTTTTAAAATCGATGTAAACTGTCTGTTTCTTCGAGGGGATCTATAGATTAGGGTCCAAAGAAGGTGAATCATGGGACTTTGGCTCGAAAAATCAAAAGTGACAACTCAGACTGCTTCCTGTACTTGAATAATCAATTAATTCCCGAAAAACTGGGGGTGCCCCATATGTTTTGCACTTCCCAGGCCATTTCTTTTTTAAAATCGATGTAAACTGTCTGTTTCTTCGAGGGGATCTATAGATTAGGGTCCAAAAAAGGTGAATCATGGGACTTTGGCTCGAAAAATCGAAAGTGACAACTCAGACTGCTTCCTGGACTTGAATAATAAATTAATTCCCGAAAAACTGGGGGTGCCCCATATGTTTTGCACTTCCCAGGCCATTTCTTTTTTAAAATCGATGTAAAGTGTCTGTTTCTTCGAGGGGATCTATAGATTAGGGTCCAAAGAAGGTGAATCATGGGACTTTGGCTCGAAAAATCAAAAGTGACAACTCAGACTGCTTCCTGTACTTGAATAATAAATTAATTCCCGAAAAACTGGGGGTGCCCCATATGTTTTGCACTTCCCAAGCCATTTTTTTTTTTTGAATCGATGTAAACTGTCTGTTTTTTCGAGGGGATGTATGGATTAGGGTCCAAAGAAGGTGAATCATGGGACTTTGGCTCAAAAAATCGAAAGTGACAACTCAGACTGCTTCCTGTACTTGAATAATCAATTAATTCCCGAAAAACTGGGGGTGCCCCATATGTTTTGCACTTCCCAGGCCATTTCTTTTTTAAAATCGATGTAAACTGTCTGTTTCTTCGAGGGGATCTATAGATTAGGGTTCAAAGAAGGTGAATCATGGGACTTTGGCTCAAAAAATCGAAAGTGACAACTCAGACTGCTTCCTGTACTTGAATAATCAATTAATTCCCGAAAAACTGGGGGTGCCCCATATGTTTTGCACTTCCCAGGCCATTTCTTTTTTAAAATCGATGTAAACTGTCTGTTTCTTCGAGGGGATCTATAGATTAGGGTCCAAAGAAGGTGAATCATGGGACTTTGGCTCGAAAAATCAAAAGTGACAACTCAGACTGCTTCCTGTACTTGAATAATCAATTAATTCCCGAAAAACTGGGGGTGCCCCATATGTTTTGCACTTCCCAGGCCATTTCTTTTTTAAAATCGATGTAAACTGTCTGTTTCTTCGAGGGGATCTATAGATTAGGGTCCAAAGAAGGTGAATCATGGGACTTTGGCTCGAAAAATCAAAAGTGACAACTCAGACTGCTTCCTGTACTTGAATAATCAATTAATTCCCGAAAAACTGGGGGTGCCCCATATGTTTTGCACTTCCCAGGCCATTTCTTTTTTAAAATCGATGTAAACTGTCTGTTTCTTCGAGGGGATCTATAGATTAGGGTCCAAAAAAGGTGAATCATGGGACTTTGGCTCGAAAAATCGAAAGTGACAACTCAGACTGCTTCCTGGACTTGAATAATAAATTAATTCCCGAAAAACTGGGGGTGCCCCATATGTTTTGCACTTCCCAGGCCATTTCTTTTTTAAAATCGATGTAAACTGTCTGTTTCTTCGAGGGGATCTATAGATTAGGGTCCAAAGAAGGTGAATCATGGGACTTTGGCTCGAAAAATCAAAAGTGACAACTCAGACTGCTTCCTGTACTTGAATAATAAATTAATTCCCGAAAAACTGGGGGTGCCCCATATGTTTTGCACTTCCCAAGCCATTTTTTTTTTTGAATCGATGTAAACTGTCTGTTTTTTCGAGGGGATGTATGGATTAGGGTCCAAAGAAGGTGAATCATGGGACTTTGGCTCAAAAAATCGAAAGTGACAACTCAGACTGCTTCCTGTACTTGAATAATCAATTAATTCCCGAAAAACTGGGGGTGCCCCATATGTTTTGCACTTCCCAGGCCATTTCTTTTTTAAAATCGATGTAAACTGTCTGTTTCTTCGAGGGGATCTATAGATTAGGGTCCAAAGAAGGTGAATCATGGGACTTTGGCTCGAAAAATCAAAAGTGACAACTCAGACTGCTTCCTGTACTTGAATAATCAATTAATTCCCGAAAAACTGGGGGTGCCCCATATGTTTTGCACTTCCCAGGCCATTTCTTTTTTAAAATCGATGTAAACTGTCTGTTTCTTCGAGGGGATCTATAGATTAGGGTCCAAAAAAGGTGAATCATGGGACTTTGGCTCGAAAAATCGAAAGTGACAACTCAGACTGCTTCCTGGACTTGAATAATAAATTAATTCCCGAAAAACTGGGGGTGCCCCATATGTTTTGCACTTCCCAGGCCATTTCCTTTTTAAAATCGATGTAAACTGTCTGTTTCTTCGAGGGGATCTATAGATTAGGGTCCAAAGAAGGTGAATCATGGGACTTTGGCTCGAAAAATCAAAAGTGACAACTCAGACTGCTTCCTGTACTTGAATAATAAATTAATTCCCGAAAAACTGGGGGTGCCCCATATGTTTTGCACTTCCCAAGCCATTTTTTTTTTTGAATCGATGTAAACTGTCTGTTTTTTCGAGGGGATGTATGGATTAGGGTCCAAAGAAGG
Organism: Aleiodes alternator; assembly: GCA_963921955.1. NCBI lineage: Eukaryota > Metazoa > Arthropoda > Insecta > Hymenoptera > Braconidae > Aleiodes > Aleiodes alternator. The sequence continues at coordinate 2,730,421 of OY998097.1, forward strand.
TGAATCATGGGACTTTGGCTCAAAAAATCGAAAGTGACAACTCAGACTGCTTCCTGTACTTGAATAATAGATTAATTCCTGAAAAACTGGGGGTGCTCCATATGTTTTGCACTTCCCAGGCCATTTCTTTTTTAAAATCGATGTAAACTGTCTGTTTCTTCGAGGGGATCTATAGATTAGGGTTCAAAGAAGGTGAATCATGGGACTTTGGCTCAAAAAATCGAAAGTGACAACTCAGACTGCTTCCTGTACTTGAATAATAAATTAATTCCTGAAAAACTGGGGGTGCCCCATATGTTTTGCACTTCCCAGGCCATTTCTTTTTTAAAATCGATGTAAACTGTCTGTTTCTTCGAGGGGATCTATAGATTAGGGTTCAAAGAAGGTGAATCATGGGACTTTGGCTCAAAAAATCAAAAGTGACAACTCAGACTGCTTCCTGTACTTGAATAATAAATTAATTCCCGAAAAACTGGGGATGCCCCATATGTTTTGCACTTCCCAGGCCATTTCTTTTTCAAAATCGATGTAAACTGTCTGTTTCTTCGAGGGGATCTATAGATTAGGGTTCAAAGAAGGTGAATCATGGGACTTTGGCTCAAAAAATCAAAAGTGACAACTCAGACTGCTCCGGTACTTGAATAATCAATTAATTCCCGAAAAACTGGGGGTGCCCCATATGTTTTGCACTTCCCAGGCCATTTCTTTTTTAAAATCGATGTAAACTGTCTGTTTCTTCGAGGGGATCTATAGATTAGGGTTCAAAGAAGGTGAATCATGGGACTTTGGCTCAAAAAATCGAAAGTGACAACTCAGACTGCTTCCTGTACTTGAATAATAAATTAATTCCTGAAAAACTGGGGGTGCCCCATATGTTTTGCACTTCCCAGGCCATTTCTTTTTTAAAATCGATGTAAACTGTCTGTTTCTTCGAGGGGATCTATAGATTAGGGTCCAAAAAAGGTGAATCATGGGACTTTGGCTCGAAAAATCGAAAGTGACAACTCAGACTGCTTCCTGGACTTGAATAATAAATTAATTCCCGAAAAACTGGGGGTGCCCCATATGTTTTGCACTTCCCAGGCCATTTCTTTTTTAAAATCGATGTAAACTGTCTGTTTCTTCGAGGGGATCTATAGATTAGGGTCCAAAGAAGGTGAATCATGGGACTTTGGCTCGAAAAATCAAAAGTGACAACTCAGACTGCTTCCTGTACTTGAATAATAAATTAATTCCCGAAAAACTGGGGGTGCCCCATATGTTTTGCACTTCCCAAGCCATTTTTTTTTTTGAATCGATGTAAACTGTCTGTTTTTTCGAGGGGATGTATAGATTAGGGTCCAAAGAAGGTGAATCATGGGACTTTGGCTCAAAAAATCGAAAGTGACAACTCAGACTGCTTCCTGTACTTGAATAATAAATTAATTCCCGAAAAACTGGGGATGCCCCATATGTTTTGCACTTCCCAGGCCATTTCTTTTTCAAAATCGATGTAAACTGTCTGTTTCTTCGAGGGGATCTATAGATTAGGGTTCAAAGAAGGTGAATCATGGGACTTTGGCTCAAAAAATCAAAAGTGACAACTCAGACTGCTTCCTGTACTTGAATAATAAATTAATTCCCGAAAAACTGGGGGTGCCCCATATGTTTCGCACTTCCCAGGCCATTTCTTTTTCAAAATCGATGTAAACTGTCTGTTTCTTCGAGGGGATCTATAGATTAGGGTTCAAAGAAGGGGAATCATGGGACTTTGGCTCAAAAAATCAAAAGTGACAACTCAGACTGCTTCCTGTACTTGAATAATAAATTAATTCCCGAAAAACTGGGGATGCCCCATATGTTTTGCACTTCCCAGGCCATTTCTTTTTCAAAATCGATGTAAACTGTCTGTTTCTTCGAGGGGATCTATAGATTAGGGTTCAAAGAAGGTGAATCATGGGACTTTGGCTCGAAAAATCAAAAGTGACAACTCAGACTGCTTCCTGTACTTGAATAATAAATTAATTCCCGAAAAACTGGGGGTGCCCCATATGTTTTGCACTTCCCAGGCCATTTCTTTTTCAAAATCGATGTAAACTGTCTGTTTCTTCGAGGGGATCTATAGATTAGGGTTCAAAGAAGGGGAATCATGGAACTTTGGCTCAAAAAATCGAAAGTGACAACTCAGACTGCTTCCTGTACTTGAATAATAAATTAATTCCCGAAAAACTGGGGGTGCCCCATATGTTTTGCACTTCCCAGGCCATTTCTTTTTTAAAATCGATGTAAACTGTCTGTTTCTTCGAGGGGATCTGTAGATTAGGGTCCAAAGAAGGTGAATCATGGGACTTTGGCTCGAAAAACCAAAAGTGACAACTCAGACTGCTTCCTGTACTTGAATAATAAATTAATTCCCGAAAAACTGGGGGTGCCCCATATGTTTTGCACTTCCCAGGCCATTTCTTTTTTTGAATCGATGTAAACTGTCTGTTTTTTCGAGGGGATCTATAGATTAGGGTCCAAAGAAGGTGAATCATGGGACTTTGGCTCAAAAAATCAAAAGTGACAACTCAGACTGCTTCCTGTACTTGAATAATAAATTAATTCCCGAAAAACTGGGACTGCCCCATATGTTTTGCACTTCCCAGGCCATTTCTTTTTTAAATCGATTTAAACTGTCTGTTTCTTCGAGAGGATCTATAGATTAGGGTCCAAAGAAGGTGAATAACGATATTTTGTTTGTTCCCTTCTACTTATCAATTTATTTATAATATTGCGTATATTTATCCAACGTGAGAATAAATTCTGAATATTTTTTTCTTTATTATTTTTCTTCTTATTCAAAATAAAAGATTTGGTTTTTTACAGTAATAAAAAAATAATTTCTAAATTGAAAGAAGAAGATGATCACTACTCATCAAATTCTGACACACTTCACTGAAGCAGTTATCATACCCATGCTGGTCATTCGAAAGAATTTCAATGAAGAATAGAGTCATGATGATTTTTCAAAAAAAAAAAGATCATCTAAAAATTAAGGAAAAAAATTGAATTGAAAACTATGACAATCAAATTGACCAAAACATTGAATATCGTGGAAACAAAATTATTAAATTTCTATAGGATCTATTACCATCTATATAAGTGATCATCTATTGAGATTCATCTTACATATCAAAATCCAATAAATTTTTGTGATTTCATAATGGGTCGTCGAGGTATTAGACGAACGAAAAGAAAAGAACAAGTGATACAAGAACTAAGAAACAGAAAAAATAGAAATCAAAAAGAGAGACGAAATCGTTTAAAATATCAGAAAAAAAACCGAAATTTCAAGCGTTCACAAACTGTGAAAGCTAAATATGGGAACAACTCATGGAAACAACTGAAAGATAAGAATATTCAAGAACATTATATTGGCTTAATGGAAGTTAAGTGTATTCATTGTGGTGCTAAACATTTCAAAGATGAAAAAGTATTAAACAAAGGGAATTCCTTTAATGATTGTTGCAGTCATGGAACAGTTCCTCCAGTTTCGTTTGTAACTTTTCCAAAGAAGTTGCGTTTATTATTCAGTAGGAATCACGAATTTTCAAAAGAATTTTTGGAAAATGTAAGACTGTATAATACTTCTTTATCATTCGCATCATTTAATGCTAATTTAATGAACTTCAAGAACAGTAGACCTGGGCCGTATTGTTTTAAAATTAGAGGACGTATTTATTATCAAATTAATACTTCATTATACCCTGAAAGTGATCGAAATGCAAGTTTCGGACAATTATTCATTCTTGATCCTTCAGAAGCTAATGAACAACGAATGGATACTTTTTTAGGATTAAATGAGAAAATTTTAGCATTGTTGGAAAATATTATTCGAAAAAAAAATGTCTTTGCTCAATCGTATCAAATGATGAAAAATGAAATAAATCGTCTTGAAAGAATCGCTCAACAAAGAGGTGAACCAATCCCTGAAGTGAAAATGGCTTTCATGCCGAAGCGAGGAATCGACACACGGCGATATAATACTCAACAGTGTAATGAAATTGCTGTTGTTTTTACAACAAATTGTGACGGAGAAATACCTGACACATATGTTACGATTCGTAGTTTATCTACAGACAGCTTAGAATATATTAGCTCTATGGATCCAAAAGTTGAGCCATGGATTTATCCTTTATTCTATCCACGAGGTGATCTTGGTTGGGAAAGAGATTTAAAGCGAGTGATGAGTAATAGTCGAATTACTCGATCAGCTTATATTAAGAATCTTATTGCTATTCGTGATCATTTCAATCCCTTCCTTAGTGGTGGTCGCTTATTTCAACAATGGATAGTGGATAATTATGTCAAAGTTGAGAAGGATCGGACAGAATATTGTAAATCTCATCAAGGAAAATTAAGATCAGAAACGTATCAAGGAGTTATGGATTATTTACAAGATCGTTCGAAACAAGGATATAAAATCGGAAAACCAATAATATTACCATCGACATTTATTGGATCTCCTCGCAATATGGCTCAAAATTATCAGGATGCAATGGCTATTGTTAGAAAATATGGCAAACCAGACTTATTCATTACAATGACATGTAATCCTAATTGGAAAGAAATTAAAGAAAACTTGTTACCGGGTTAATATGCATGTGATCGTCCGGATATTGTCGCTAAGGTTTTTAACCTCAAAGTCAAAGCCTTGCTGAAATTGATTACGAAAAAAGATATATTTGGAAAAGTTCAAGCCTATGTTTATGTAATTGAATTCCAGAAGCGAGGCTTACCACATCTCCATTTATTAGTTACATTGACCAAAAATTACAAAATTACATGTTCTGAAGTTGTTGATCGTTTCATTTCCGCCGAAATACCGAATCCTCAGAAAGATCAACATTTACATAATATTGTTATACAGCATATGATTCATGGGCCGTGTGCAGATTGGTGTTTAGTTGATAAAAAATGTTCAAAACATTTTCCTAAACCTTTTCAGTCGAAAACAATAATGGACGAAGATGGTTATCCGATTTATCGACGGAGAAATACTGAAAAGTATTATGTTCGAAATAAAACATATGTTTTTGATAATCGCTTCGTTGTCCCCTATTCTCCATATCTCCTACGGAAATTCAATTGTCATTGCAACGTTGAAGTCGTCTCGAGTATAAAGTCTGTAAAATATCTTTTTAAATATATATATAAAGGATATGATGCTGCTTCATTCTGCCTTAATGGTGTAGCTACTAATACCGATGAATTTATATATGATGAGATCAGAGAACACATTGAAGCCCGATTTGTTGGACCTGTTGAAGCAGCATGGAGAATTTTAAGTAAAAAATTACATGATAAAAGTCATAGCATTATTCGAATGCCTGTACATCTTCCAAATCATCATAATTTAACAATAGATCCGGATGCCGAGGAATTATCAATGCATCATATTTTAGAACAAAAAAATATGTTGTTTGATTATTTTCTATTGAATCAACGTGATCCTGAAGCAAAGATTCATCTTTATGTAGATATTCCTAATTATTATACTTTTCACAAAGAGAAAATCAATAATCAGTATACTTCATTATGGAGAAAACGAAAAACTTGTTTTAAATGCATTAAAAGAATGTATTCTGTCAGTCCTTCTCAAGTGGAATTATTCCATTTAAGACTTTTATTATTGACAATCAGAGGAGCTACAAGTTTTACTGATTTGAGAACTGTAAATGGTCAAATACATTCAACATTTACAGAAGCATGCATTGCTCTTGGATTAGTCGCTGATGATTATGAATGGAGTCGAGCAATGCATGAAGCTGAAGTATGGATGATGCCGTATAATCTCCGTAGATTATTCGTACGCATATTATTAAATTGCTTCCCTTTACATCCAGAGGACTTATGGGAAGAATTCAAATTTGCAATGTCTGAAGATTTTTCTAGAAGTATGTCATCTTCAGAAGCTCAAATTAAATCTCTTCAACAAATTAATGTTTTTTTAGAAGAAGAAGGCAAAAGTTTGACGGATTTTTCAACTTTACCGATCGTATCTGAGAACGAAATTGTGACGCATGATGAGATCTACTTTCGAAACTTATTAAAAAAAGGTTTCGAATATTATCATCAATTAAATGAAGATCAACAAAAAGTTGTCGATGCCATATTATATAGTGTTGAAAATCGAACAAATGATGTGCAGAAATGTTTTTACTTAGATGGACCTGGAGGATCTGGCAAGACATTTCTTTGTACATGTTTATGGCATTTGTTAATGGGTAATAAAATTAAAGTACAAACCATGGCATTCACTGGGATTGCAGCGACATTATTACCTCGAGGTAAAACAGTACATAAAACTTTTGGATTAACTGTTCCTCTTTATCCTGACTCGAATTCGACAATCAAATCAGCATCTAAAGAAGCTAAATTATTATATGAAACTATGGTTTTTATCTGGGATGAAGCTCCAATGGCACCACGTTATGCCTTAGAAGCGATGGATCGAAATTTACGTGATATTATGAATAATGATATTTTATTTGGTGGAAAAATTGTCGTATTAGGTGGAGATTTTAGGCAGCTGCTACCAGTCAATATTCGTGGAACTCGTAATGAAACTATCAATCTGTCCATCAAATATAATCAGTTATGGAAATCATTCGAAAAATTCAGTTTAACGAGAAATATGCGAATTTTACCGGAAGAAATTGAATTCTCGAAATTATTACTTGAAATAGGAAACGGTAATTTGAATGATGAGGAAGATAACCTACAGCTGCCTGAATCATGCATTGAAGCTAATGATGTTAATATTGCTGAAGACATTTATGGAGATTTATTAAAAGCGAAAAAATATAAGGAAGCCTCCCGATGTGCGATTCTCGCTGCAAGGAATATTGATGTGGATGCCATAAATGACGAAGTTGTCAAATTATTAGATGTTACATCTGAGCGTATATATACAAGTGTGGATAGCACAGAAAATTGCAATGCAGATGATGAAATAAATGCAGATTTGGTTCCAGAATATCTGAATTCTTTAAATCCTAGCGGCTTACCTCCACATGAATTGAAATTAAGGAGATTTTCAATTATTATGCTGATCAGAAATCTCAATATCAGCGAAGGTTTATGCAATGGAACTCGATTACTTGTTTCAGATTTGGACAATAATCTGTTACGTTGCGAAATTCAGACTGGAGATAAAAGTGGGGAAATCGTATTTCTTCATCGCATCACTCTCTTTTGTGAAAATGTTTATCCATTCACATTTTCCAGAAGACAATTTCCTATCAAATTAGCGTTCGCAATTACGATTAATAAATCGCAAGGGCAAACATTTGAAAGAATTGGTATCGATTTACGGAAAGATGTATTCAATCATGGTCAATTATACGTGGCTTTGTCAAGAGTTCGATCATGGAAATTCTTAAAAGTATATATTGGTAGTCAACGTCAAACTACAAGTGTTAAAAATTATGTTTATACGGAATTATTACATGATAATGACGAATAATGGAAGATACGAAGTTGAACTGTCAATTTAACCATAAAATATATTTTAATAAATGCAAAACAGAAGAGAAGTGATGTTACATGAACTGAAACGAGTTCATAATCTGAGGTGGGACTCCGAGAAAAGATTCCCTGAGAATCAACCAGGAGATGCACTGAATTATGAACCTCGGTTAAACGGTAATAAGGCAATCACTTCAAGAATCGTCATCTTTGGTGTCATCTTATATATACCTGACACAGTTCACAGCAAGGCACGAATCATAATAGAAGAATTCTGTTTCAAAAAAATGAAAAAATATATATTCCATATTTTCACATATATATATATATATAGACACATAGAATTATGATTGTACCATCAAACAATTCATCTTATCATGAACTATTAATTTGGAATTTATAGAAAATTACACGGTGAATATTTGTGGATTCTTGGAAATAACAATTTAACAAAAATGCCGCAAATAATTTTCGAATTCTCTGAAATAAAACCACGTGATATCTCACAATCATTATCTCCACGTTCGTAAGTAAATATTTCCTGTAAATATATATGTATTCATTGATATATATATATATATATTGGTAAGCTATTTATGCATTTTTCCATTCATTATAGATTTTCTGGTTACATCTCACAGAATCTTGGTGGAGTATTTATCGATAATCGCCGCGGTTTCAATATAATTATCCGCACTTCATTACATCAATATTATAGTTTCATTGTATTTTGGGAATTTTGGACCAGAAGTCCTGACACGGTAGATTAAATTATAGTCAAATCATAAATCAACAATTATTGAAAAATTATAAAAATGATAATTTCCAGCTCATTCATATTATTGATGCTAGACCATGTATGATCCATCATACAGAGCATACTACCATACTCACCGATCCCAATTTACATATCTATGAATGGCACGTTGAAATTCATCAAATAATTACTTTCCATAAAATATTCCGTAATCCTTCAGGTGAAATTTGTAACTTTCGACATATCCTTGAAAGTGAAGATGATTACACTGTTTTTGAATATCACTCCTCTTTTTCCCTTTAAGGTGAGCTCCATCTATGAATTGATGTACCTAAGAGTTACATACATTCATCTTCATTGCTAATTCTGCAGGAATTATTTTTTTTAATGAAATTTTCAAAGGAAAATAACACTTGCTTTTTGGTGAATTTTTCGTAGAAGATAATGAAAATTCTTGATTCATCATCCATTTTATAGAAATCGATCAGAATGCTGAAATCCTTGGAAAAGCACTTATCCTTTATTGTGAATTATATATTTAACGATTAATTTCTACCAAGTCACTGAAATTGTTCGGCTCATTATTGAATTTGTTAGGCTTCTTTAGATGCCTGCTACATAATGATGAATCATAGAACCAGATGTGTTAAATTCCGATCATTTATACAGTGAAATTCATTCGATATTTCTCCGTTTTTACACGGCTATTAAATTTATCATCATTTACAGGAACGGCCATTCTGTCAGAATAGCCCAAATTTTCCAACCATTTATCGAGAAGGCTTTGCAATCAAAATGGATAGTTCCCCTAGTGAGTTAATATAATGTTAATACATTTAAATTTATTAATCATCTTAGACTACTTCGAATCCACTCTCTTCACTGAAGGAAATCAATCTCAGATCCTTATTTTTCTTTTCTATCAAGCAATAATGAGGATTGAAATTTGATTGTGAATTATGGCAATTTTCGGTAACTCAGCTAGAAGAATGCGGACGGTTAGGACGCAGCGGAAACTGCGGACTGGCAAGTCCGAAATTGCGGGTTTGAACCGCACATTTCTTTTCTCTGGATTCATTCTGAAATTTCCTTTCATATACGAGAATATATGCACAATATATACACATTATATTTTCAACGTTAATTTTAGATAATGAAACATCAATAATTGGTAATGTTGAAAAACATAATGAGAAAGAATCAGTCCTCGAAGATGTGGGTCAATTACCCTTTACATCAACCGAAGATATGAAACGAATAAAACACAACGATTCATCAATGTAATAAGTTATATGTTATGAAATTGTCTATTGAAGATTGAAATTTCAAAAACGAAATTATTTATATTAATTTTAAATAAATTTCTGAATATAGTGAAATAGTTGGATATGTGGAACAAATTGAAGGTCCTAAAATCACAAGAAATAACAAATATGTGTTATCTTTTTCATTGGCAAATGATGATGATCACTCGATCAAAATTACTGCATGGAACGATATAGCTCGTAAAATTCTGCCAAAAATACAACAGCTATCGGTAAGTTTCAATAATTTGAAACCTTCCGTATTTTACTGTTTGAGAACTTTACTGTTTGAACTAAAGAATGTATCAAGAGAGCGTTTGGAGGTTTCGAGCAGTAAATTGATGATAAAAATATAAACCTGTGTAAGATTTGAAAAAAATAAAGAATAAAGTTTTTGAAATATAAAAAAAAAGAAAAAAAAATTAATAAATAAATTTGAGAAAAAGAAACCCCAGCGCAGCAGTGAATATGCATTCATATCATATAATTAAGTAGGTTTCAATTTAAAAGTAATATATAATGGTTTATATTTATTATATCTAGATTATTCACGTTAGTGGTGCAACAGCATCGGTAGCCTCAGAGCTGTATAATTTAGGAAATGTGCCCATGAAATTGACTCTAAATTCAAATACTGAAGTTGAAGTTATTGGAAAGCATAGACTACAGACCAGAAATATCAAGACATTGACATTATCGGATATCACGACAATCCCTCATCGACCAATATGTAATTAGCGGAACATTTATAAATTTCCATCTACTTCTAAATGCTATAAATTAATCTACGTATTATACACATTATACTAATATGCATATACATATGTATATTATCTATATGTAAATGTATATTATATATATGTATATGTATATAATGTGAAATGATTTCATTTCTAGATTTAATTGGCTATATTAAAACTAAATTCGGCATTAATGTGAACCAAAATGATCCAACAAATAATTCATGTTGTGGATCAATTGCATTCAATAGAAAAAAATTGAATGTTAGAATTATGAATTTTGTTGAGGATTTCCATTGCTCATTCAATAAAGGAGATCATATTAAATTGTTAGGAAAATTCAAGATAAATAGTAAGCTTATGAAATGACATTCGCTAATATCTCATATATCTCATTATATATGAGAATTCATATCAATATATAATATTCGCATCATTTGTTTTCATAGGTGATCCTTTGTATTTTGTGGTGTCAAGTATTTCGGATATTACGCTCATGAGTGACAGTAAAATGTCGAAAAGAGAATTATTACTGGCTACGAATGAAATAAATATTGCATCTTCGTCCACATCTTCATCATCACAATCACTAAGAAAACCGAACGGAAATAAACGAAAACCGAGTGTATCTACAATGAAAAGATGTTCCAAAAAACCAAAAAAAATAAATCGAAAAGAACTTCCAGAAGAAGATAAAGATTCAATTGATAGTGATGATAACAGTGATGATAATATCTAATTGATTTTTGATTAGAAAATTATGAAAATTCCAGTGAATCTCAAATCAAATTCTTAAGTGAAAGTGACGTGATTATGAAAGCTGACAAAAGTAAGAAATGGAATAATCTATGAATTTAATATTTTGTCGTTAAAAACTGATACTTCATATGTAGTAATTAATATGTTGTCATCAAGAACTGATTGATTTTTCAGATTGTTGGCTTTGGTTCTAGGACGATAAAAATTTTCAAAAAATTGAGTTTCGATTTCAACAATATTCAATCATTCAAGTGAGTCAGATATTCATCACACAAATTCAATCCGATGGAATCATCAGAAGTGGAACTTCGAAGAGAAAATTCAGCGGAATATATAGGAGTTTCCACAAAAAATTCAAAATTTCAATTATTAACTTATTTCTCAAATTTCTCATTACTGCACTCAGCAAAAAAATTAAGAAATTAAAAAAATTTCCACTTTCAACCCTCTTATCTCGTAATAACGAATGGTCATAAAAAAATTTCATCTCAAGATTTCAAGAGTAGAAACTCCAAGCTTTCCAACCGTTTTTTTTTGTCCTGATACAATGATTTTTAACGAAGTTACAGCCATTGGAAAATCACCCAAAAAAACTAACGAAATTTACTGTTTCCTTGATTTTTTTGCTGAGTGTATTTCATGTCAGAATTTTCTCTCATTTTGTTTTTTTCAATTCCTTCTAGGACTGAAAAGAATAGAAGATTCAACGTTAATCCAACCTCTCCTGATCAGCCAATGATAAGATCAAGAATCAATGAAGAAAAAAAGAATAAATAATACTTAGTTCCTATTCCTTTTAATTTTTCCGTCTGGGTTTTTGAAAGGAATATGGGTTAAGAGCCCCAGATAATGAAGATATATATTAGTTTCATGAGAATATTAATACGTATCTTCATTGCTCTTAACAGGTTCATTTTGTTTCATTTTTAAATAAAAAACGAAAATGTACATATCTTCTGAATGTTTATTTACCCATACGCACACATCTTAATTACAAGAGGGTGGTAAGCTGACAGGGAGGTGGCAGGGGCAGGACTGACCGCAAAATGCAATATATATATATATATATATATATATATATATATATATATATATATATATATATATATATATATATATATATATATATATATATATATATATATATATATATATATATATATATATATGTGTATGGGACATTTTGATGACTGACGCTTAACCTTGAATATTCGATGTAAAAAACCGCGCGCGAGTGTTACAAAATGTAACACACACCGCTCTTAGCATGACCCAGGATCAACGGACTTGGACGTGGCGGTGAACTGATCCCAAAAAGTTGTTATGTTTCGCTATGCTCCACGATTATGTGTTAAATCGCACAAATCGCAAAGCCGCGAACGACCGCATCCTATCGCGTCCCGATCATGACTAACTATAAGGTTATGGAAAGGACTCACCTCATGAAAAAATTTGACTCCGCCGTCCCTCTCGCGGCTGTAAAAAATTATGATTACACTTTGGTGACAGTCACCAAAGTGACCACCAGGTTCTAAAAAACACAAAACGGTGGATCCGGTGAATCACCACTATCAAGGGGTCTTACTTTTACTGAAAAACAGTAATGTTGCCTCTTTTGCACTTTTTTCATAAAGTCAACACTTTCCACGTTTTAAAAATCGCGAGTCACCAAACTGTTCATCTCACTTATATATATATATATATATATATATATATATATATATATATATATATATATATATATATATATATGTGTATGGGACATTATATATATATATATGTGTATGGGACATTTTGATGACTGACGCTTAACCTTGAATATTCGATGTAAAAAACCGTGCGCGAGTGTTACAAAATGTAACACACACCGCTCTTAGCATGACCCAGGATCAACGGACTTGGACGTGGCGGTGAACTGATCCCAAAAAGTTGTTATGTTTCGCTATGCTCCACGATTATGTGTTATATATATATATATATATATATATATATATATATATATATATATATATATATATATAGTAGTATTTATTTATCCTACCCTTTCGGGTTTTTCGGGACTTCCGTTCCCTTTTGTTTTACATTTTTCTTTTTACATTGTATTTACATCTCTTTTTTCTCTCTCTCCATGCACCATTCTTTACACTCTATTGCCCACTCAATTTATTTATATTCTCTTTCCACTCTCATACTCATACTCATCCTCACATTCACTTTCATCTACGTATTCATGTTCTTCTCTCATCCCCTCTCACTCCCTCACTTCAGATCCCTTTTACTTTCTTCCCTTCCTTCGTTCCACCCCATTTCCCCCCTCCTTTCCCTTAGCCCTTTTATATACTTCCACCCCGATCCATCTTCCCTTAACCACTCACATACTCTTTCTTCCACACTTCTTTCGTCCTCTTCCCCACGGCCACACCTTTCCAGCACATGTTCCCAGTTTTCCTCCTCGAAACCACAGATTCTGCATAGTCTCTCCTCTATTGGCTGCCAGTATCTCCCCCCTCTCATCTCCTCTCCTAGCCTGAATCTTGCTATGCTGCTCCACTTCCTTTCATTTACCATGTTTTCCAGGTATTCTGGGACACCCTGTTCCCTGGTCCTTAGGTGTTTATACCATGGGTTGTACTTCGATTCCATGATTTTTCCCCATCTCCACTCCGTGTCTTTTTCTCTCATCGTTTGTTCAATTCCTTCCCACTCTATTAATCCGTCTCTCTCGTGCTCTCTCTTGGCCTCGTATCTTTTTTTTTCCCATCCTTTTCTACCTCCTTCTCCTGTTCTGCATCTCCTTTCGATTTCTTTCCAGCATCTTCTTGCTATTTCACTCCCCCTTCCCTCACTCAGTTTCCTTTCATAGTTCCACGCTCTCTTCCTCGCTCTCACTACCATCTTCTCTCTATCTAATTCCTCTCTAACCATGTAGCCTGGACAGCTCCAGCTCACTCCCAACGTCCATCTCAGGAATCTCTCCTGCATCTTTTCGGCTCCGTTCTTCTCCTTCCACCCCCATATTTCCACTCCGTAGCTCATGGTCGCCCATACTAGAGCGTCGAAGAGCCATATCCTCATCTTCCAGTCATTCTTAAATCTCCTTTCTCCTATGGACCACACTTTTCCTATCGCCCTTCCCGCACACTCCAATCTCTTTTTCATCTGTAGATCCCTCCCTCCTTTACTGTCCAACCAATAGCCTAGGTAACAGAATTCGTCCACCTCTTCTACAGCCTCTCCGAACAGCTTCCAATTCTGGTCCTCTTTTCTTTTTATTTTTCTCCTCTCAAAAACCATCATCTTCGTCTTCTTGACGTTTATCGTTAGGTCCTTATCCCTCACATATGACTCCAACTCCTTCATCTGTAGCTTCATTCCTCCTTCTTCATCTGCCATCAGAACGATGTCGTCTGCATATGCAAGGTGGAAGATCTTCGAGTTCCCTAACTTTGTCCCTCCTTTACCTCTTCTCGCAAGTACCCCCTCTAAATCCGCTAGTAGAATGCTGAACAACTACGGACTCAGCGGGCAGCCTTGCCTTACCCCCCTCGCTGTCCAAAACTCCTCCCCTAGTTCTTCTCCTATCCTCACTTTGCACTTTGTCTCTGTGTATACTTCCTTGATTCTCCCGATCAGTTCTTCGCTTACTCCTCTTTCCTTCATCGTCTTCCACAGAATCTCTCTATTGACCGTGTCAAATGCTGCCTTGAAATCCACGAACAGTCCAAATAGCTTCCCCTTTTTCTCCCCTAGCCTTTTGTTCACTAGGTAGATGAGTACGTATATGTTGTCAACCGTCCCCATCCCCGTCCTGAATCCTGTCTGATTATGCGGGATTATGTTCTTCTCTTCTATTTCTTTCACCAAATGTCTTCTTAGGATTTCCGTGTATATTTTATAGATTCCCGGCATCATTGTGATCCCTCTATATTCTTCTACTCTGTTCCCTACTCCTTTCTTCACCAATGGGACCACCATGCCTGTCTTCCATTCCTCCGGCCAACCCTCTCCTCTCCACACTTTCTTACATACTTCCCTTACGTACAACCTCACGTCTTCTCCACCATACATGTAGGCCTCATTTTCCATACTATCCAGTCCTGCTGCTTTTCCCTTTTTCAATCCCCTTATCACTTCCTCTATTTCCTCGTCTTCCAGCATTTCTCTCCTCACTTTCGTCTCATGTCCTCTCGATCCTCTCACTTTATATTCTACCCCTCCCAGTAGATCTTTAAAGTACTCTGTCCATTCTTCCATTTGTATTGTCTCGTTTCTTCTGTTTCTCTTCTTTCTGTCTCTATTGATGATTACCCATTCTTTTCCCTCTCTAATTGCTTTTTCCACCTCTTCCTTATATCTTTGTTTTTCTTCCTCTTTCTTTCTCATGTTTCCTCGCTCGTACTCCTTCTTCCTCTTTCTCAGCTCCTCACTGTTCAGTTTCCCCTTCCTCCATTGACTTGTGGCTCTTTTTAACTCTATTTTTCTTCTCTCACAGTCTTCATCCCACCATCCTTGTCTTTTCTTACTCCTCGTTCTCCCTTTTTCAATTTCTTCTCTCTCCCCTTCTATTTTCTCCCGCAGGTCCTGAACCAAATTGTCGATATTTGTCTCTTCTCTCTTTATTTCCAGCCCCCTCATTCTCTGTTCATACTCTCTCCATTCTTCCCCTCCCCACTCCGCCATTCTTGTTTTCCTTTTCCTTTCCTTGCCCCTTTCTCCCTTTCTCTCCTTTCCATCCCCTTCCCTTTCGTTGCTCAGAATTACTGCTATAGGAAAATGATCCGAACCTGGCTCTGCTTCTACCCTCATTTCTTTTATCTCTTTTCTTATCCTGTCTTCCGCGAATATATAATCGATGACTGTTTCTCCCTTTCCAAAGAAAGTAATTTCCCCTCCTTCATCACCTTCTGTGTTCCCATTGCATATGTGCCAGCCTGTTTGGCCTAGACATTCCAGTATCTTTTTTCCTTGTGCGTCCACTTCCTTCTTCACTTGTTTAGATTCTCTGTGTGCTCTTCCTGTTTCTTCATCCCATATCTCACCCCCTTCGTTTCCCGTCCATGCATTACAGTCTCCTCCTATGAGTACCATATGCTCCTGTTTGTCCTCCATCCATTTCCGCATCTCCTGTATTCCTTCCTCTTCTCCTCTTTCTAGATAAACTCCCACTACTACCACCTGCCCCGTTTCACCACTTCCTCTTTCTATTATCCTCTCCATTATTCCCTTCACTCCTTTCACTATCTCTTCTTTCCTTCTTTCCTCCTTTCCCACTAACTCCATCTTTACTGCCGAAATCATTCCTCCCCTCCATCTTCCTTTCAGGTGCTCTTTTGTCGCTTCCTGAATCCTCCATATGTAACCTTTCGGTGTTCTCCCTTTCACTCTTTGCCAGCCTTCTTTATTTAACCAGGTCTCACTCAACATTATAATGTCCCATTTCTCTAAGTATTTCCAAAAACCTTCATCCTTTCTTTCTGCTCCCGCCACGTTCCAGAAAAGCACTTTGACTTCTCCTTTACCTCTCTTCTCTCTCTCTAGGATTCTCCGCTTATTCCTGGGATTTGTCCAAACCCCCCTGGTACTCCTCCGCTTTCCTCCATTCCTTCTGCCCTAAGTCTATTCTCCTCTTTATCTGTCGTATCTCCTTTTTCTCTCTGTACCTCTAGCAGTTTGTTCTCCTCCTCTATCCATCTCCATTCCCTTTGATTTACCCACATCCTCATATATCCCGTCCTTACCCTCTTTCCTTTTGCTCTCTCCTCTCTGGCTTTCCTCTCTATGTTCCATTTCGCTTTCCTTTCCGATAGTGTGAGGTCGTTCTCGATTCTTTCTTGTCTACCCTTTAATTTAGCTTTCATTTGCATTACTTTATCTTTATCTTCTCTGTTCTTTAAACTCACTATAACCATCTCTCTTCCTTCCGTGTTTCCCGTTCTCCCTATCTTTCTCACTTGTTCTATTTCCACCTCTGCGTCTATATCTTTCAAGATTCCTTTTACTTCTTCCCACCCTGTCTCGGTCTCTACCTTCAATCCTTTTATAATGATATTTTTTGCTCTCTTTTCTTTTTCGTTCCGGTTTATTACTGCTTCCAGTCTCTCGATCTTTTCCTTCCATCTCTTTTCGGCCTCCTTGTCTCCTTGTTTCCATCTAGTTCCCTCCCCCTGATCTCTGTTCTCTCTTTCCTCGACTCTCTCTGCTTCTTTCACCTCTAGGTTCTTCACTCTTTCTCTTATTTTTCTTATCTTTCTATCTCTTTCTTCATCTTCTTTGTCTTTCTTCTTCTGGCTTACCTCATACTCTTCCAGTTTCTTCCAGACTTCCTCATTTTCCTCTTTCCATATCCTGTTCCATTCTTCCCACTTTTCCCCCATCGATTTCATCTCTTCCCTCGTCACCCTTCCTTGATTTTCCACTCTTTCTAGTCTTCCGATCGTCTCATTTCTGAAATCTCTTATGAGGGCTTCCAATTTTCCCGTATTCTCCCTGTTGTCCCCTGTGGTCGGAGATCTCTTTGTTTTTTTTAGATTTATCAAATGGGCTGTTTGCCACTCCTGGCTCGTCATTGGCCGTCTCCCCTGCTCTTTTTCTCTTATTCCTGTCCTCTCTATCACTTTCACTCCCACTCCATCCGCTTGAGTCGCCATCTCCTACCTTCCAACCTTTCCTCCTCCAATCCTCTAGGTTTGACGCAGAGCCCCATCTTAATCCATCTCTCCTCAGTTTCTCCACGTTTGACAGCCTCCCTTTTCTCCCCCCTGTCACACCTGAAATTTCATCCCTTTTCTCTGGTTTATCCACCAGGTCTTGGTCCCTCCATCCGATCAGGTCCCTCTCTTCTTCTTCTTTGCTCTTTTCACTCCCCTCTTCTGATTCTTCGTCTCTTCTCTTATTCTGCTCTTCCTCCTTCTTTTCTTCCTTATCCTCTACTGCTTCCTCATCTCCAACCTTTTCTACTTTATCGGCCATCCTTCTCCTCTTCTTCTTCTCTCCGTTTGTTTTTATCTGGCGCTTCGCTCTCCCGATCCTCTTTCTCCTTTCCCTTCCTCTTCTACCAATTTATATTAACCTCACTTTTTTACTTACTCCTAGAGCCTCCTCCTGTCCTCCCCCCTCTCTCCTTCCTATCTTCCTTCTCCTTCCTTTTCACTCCTGCCTTTTCTCCCTGTTTTTTCCTATCCTTTCCCGACTTCTCCCTGTAACGCTTTCTTTCTCCACTTAATTTTTCAATTTCCGCACTTCACAACACTTTTCATCTGTTCAGTACCGGAAACGGAAGTCGATTGATTCTATATATATATATATATATATATATATATATATATATATATATATATATATATATATATATATATATATATATATATATATATCTGATATGAAACAACAGAATTTTATTTTCTGATGATGAAACCACAAAACGCTATGCATACATAATATATGTATATAATATATATATACATATATATATATACATATATATATATATATATATATATGTATATATTATATACATATATTATGTATGCATAGCGTTTTCCGGTGACACGAAAAACGGCCATGCTTTTTTTTTATTTAGGATATATATATATATATATATATATATATATATATATATATATATATATTGTCACGTATTTTCTAATCCACGGAAATTAAAATATTCGTGAAACTCAATGAAATACAAATATCCAAATAAAATCAATAAATTCGAACATCGTTAATTGTGGGGCGCCAGAACGACCTTTCGTCCGAAATCAAAACAAACAAAGAAAATTAAAATTCAATCCCCAGGTGATTATCCGACTAGTCAGTAACAAAAGGATTTCTAATCCAAAATCCTAATGACCGCGGAGGCGGCTGGGTTCAAAAACTCACCTGTAACGTATTGAAAAGAAATACAGAGTTCTAAATAAAAAAAAATTCAATTTTGTTTTATAATTTTAATTCAGAGCGATATCTGTTTTAACTGTGCTCTTTAAAAAAAAATATTACAATATAATAAAAAAATAAATATTTCCGTTACTGAATTTAATTTTGGTTAAACAATATTATAAATGTTTTATTATCGGAAAAATAATACGAAACAAATATTCAGGACTCTATATAATTTTTTTTATCAAAACCAAAAAAACTCATGATAATCAGAACTAATTCAAAAGTCCCGACAAATTTTCACTAACACAACAAAACATTAATTAACAACACAATTTAAATTGTCGTTAAAAAAAAAATAGTCAAGAAAATTAAAAGTCACAATTTGAATTAATTCTGATTCACGCGACAAGTACCTTAAGACTTGATAGTCGCATGGACGATCGGCGTCCTTAAAAATGCACCTTTATAATTCCCAGCGATAACTCGAAATAATAAAAAAAAATGATAATAATAAAAAAATAAATTAGACGAGACAATCGCCGTTATTAAATAAAAAAATAATAACAATAATCAAAATTATCGTCTAAAATTATCGTTGAAAATTAAATTAAATACCGACCAATTTTAATAAAAAAAAATAATTAAATCACAAATTCTCAATTAATTTTCCCGACAATAATTTTCCGAAATTAACAAAAATAATTAGAAATAATTAGCGAGAAACGAGAAACATTAAACCATTTGCGTTTATTTAATTTCGCGAATAATACCAAAAATAACTATCACGCCACGGAAAATCCCAAAATGGCGGTTACCGGCGTCGTAACGAAGAAATAGCGACTAGCGTCTGTTTATTTATTGTCGCAGATTTTTTAAAATTTGTTTAAATAAATGACATTCTGTGAAATATTCCCATCACTTCAATTATTTTATAATATCATTTTACAACCAAATTTCTGTAAAAATACAATTTATAATGAAATTTATAAACTGGTAAGTTTTCATTATTTTTTAAATAAATTATTTACTATTATTTTCCGTTTAATTTTTCAATTTAACTATTATTATTATTATTTTTTTTTATTACTTGCTATAATGTTATAACCTATTTCGAAATAGGTTATTACCATTTTTAATGAGATTATTTTATTTATAAAATATAATCAGTTTTTTAATCTTGATTTTATTTTTTTCAGAAACTTTCAATTTATGATTGTGGATTCTGGAAGAATTTTTGGTGGATTAAACAAAAAAGTGTCAACTATATGTCGGTTTTTTTCTTTTTGGATTTTGAATTGAGTACGTATGTCTTTTAATTTATTTATATATAGTATTGCCTAAAAATTTTGATGTCTTCATCTTACTCCTTATGTCTATTTTGCCGCATCTTTCCCTATTTATTTATTTATTTATTTAGTTATTTATTTATAACATAAAATAAATGACATAATTGCATAGTTTCCATTTGGAAGCAAAAAAAAGAGAAAAAATTCTTCAAACATTGAAAATTTCTTTATGTGTCTTAAATTTTCAAGTTTTTCTTCTCTTTTCTGCTTCCAAATGGAAGCTATGCATTCATCAGATTCTTCGATTGTAATTTTTTGGATAGAAGATACTTGGAATGATCTGAATAGAGAGAAAATGATATTTTTAGCGCATGTCCGTGTATGTGTGTGTGTGTATGCCTATGTGTGCTGTAACGTGATATTTCATCTCGTTACATTGTTGTCGTCTGGGCGCGTTAATTATGATTAAAAAGTGTCCAGGATGGGAGTGAAAACCTTTTTGTCAATGGGAGATCATAATTAATTTTTAAACATAATCTAATGAATTTGTATTTTCTTTATTTTTTTTTGAATTTGTACCGCTCATCGGCGATATTTCGTATTGAGCGGAAGAGGGCAGCACCTTCTGGACGAAAATACCACACAAGGAAGAGGCTATAATTTGGAGTTTCGGAGAAAAGAAAGACCATAGAATTTTCCCTTCATCGGATGAGGACAAGAGGGAAGTCTGGAGAAGGTTCCAGCATCAGTCAATATCTTGAGCAATTGACAATACTCCGCAAATTATTATTTTGGGAGTTTCTTGTTTCTCATCGTTGGAAGCTGGAAATTCAAATTTGTGACAACTAGTGGTCACCTGTTGAACTCCTGGCAGTTGGACTTGACCAACCAATGGGAGCCCTCCACGTTGGAATTTTCGTACCGGCCGGCGTCTTGTCCCCAACGAGAGCAACATGGCGTCACTCTCGTTCTGGACGCGTGCTCATATTGTGGCGTAAAACTTGTTACGAAATTATTTCTGTTAAATTATCAGAGTAATTAATAAAGAAATTATAATAGAATTATTTATAAAAGTTTGCCACATCGTTGGAAAATTAATTAAGCTTGGAGTTATTGAGATATTCGTCTGGTGAGCGAAATAATCAATTAATTAATTTTTGTGTGAAAGAGAATTTTATCGAGCCATTTTTTTTTTCTTCCAATTTTTTTTTATGTCGTATTGTGACGACTTTAATTATCGTTTGTTTTTCCGAGATCATACTCTTGTGTGAAAAATTCTCTTTCATTAATTATTTGTCGTTATTTCTTTTTGAAAATCTCTCGTTGACAAATTAGAATAAATTTTTTTTTTATTTTTATTTATTTTAATTAAAAGTATAAAACGTCGTTATCAAACATAACTAATTTTTTTAAATTCATTTTCATAATTTTTTTTTATTATTCCTGGAAAAGAAAAAGGAAAAGGATTTTTTTTTTATATTTTGTAATTTATTTTATTCTTTTCATATTGAAAATTTTATTGTGAAAATTCAGTTTTTAGTCAAGGTCGTTGGGGAAATCAGGGACATTGTAGTAGCGTCCCCTAGGGAATTTTCTAGTGACTTTTATAGGAACTTTCTTTGGCGGGAAATCCCTAGATTTATTCGAATTTAAATTTTGTATTACTGATTGAAATTTTGATTTTATGTACGACGAATTAATTGATAACTTTCCAATTATTAATTAATTCTTGAATTTTTATAAAATAACTCAATTTTATTGAAACGTCTCGTGACGTATAAATAATTAAGATCGTGCTGTGCACTATGAAATTGTTGATTTAAACTCTTCTATCATCATTATTATTTTTTTTTCAAGAAAGCAATTTAATTTTATTTTATTAAATTTTTTTTATTTCCCTAAACATTTTGTGTTTGAATTATTTATTTTTTTTTATTTATTACTCCTTATTCTCACCCACAACAAACGACCTTGGAGAGATCGCTGAGACAGTCGAGCAGAGTAAGGGAGTATTTTGGGTTTTGAATTTTATTTTATTTTGTTATTGATTTGGATAATTTTAGATTATCCTGGCGCCCATATAGTATTTGATTATTTTGGATATTTTCAGGCGTGCTTAATTTCGGGGTTTACCGTTAGACCTCGGAATTACGTCACAGTGCATAAAAGTCTCAATTATAGCCAAATGATTTTATAGGAAAATTTCATATTTTGTGGAAAACTTCCTCTCAAAAAACTCTATTTTTTAAGCTTCATTTGAAGAGAATTCGATCGGTACTTTTTGACACATGGGAAGGTGGGGTAAAATGGACACATCTAAATTTGTAGGCAAATATTATGGAAAACTTTTGAAATTCATAGAAAATATTGGCGATAGACTGTTTTTGATGATTTCATTGGAAAGCTGAGGAAATTTTAGGCGGGAAACAAGTGCCGGAATTGATTTTTTTGAATTTTTGTCAATTTTGACTTTTTGAGCATTTTAGAGGGGTAAGACCCTTCCTTTTAAAAATTGCAGTTGAGACCACCCCCGAATTGCTACGATTATTGAAACCAGAGATATTTGCAAAAAAATGTCGATTTTCAAAAAAGGAGAGGTTTTTTACCCCTCAGTAATGCCTTAAAATATCCTATTTTCGGAAAAAACGAAAAAAATACATGTGACACTCGTTTTCCGGCTAAAATTTCCTCAGCTTTCCAATGAAATCATCAAAAAAAATCCATCTCTAACCGTTTCATTACAGTATCCATTTTTTCCCCTATGTTCATTTTTCGGAAATCAGTTCTTAATGGAATTTTTAGAAACTATTGAACTGATGTTATTTATACTCATATAGTATCTCGAGAGTTATATTAGTTAGATGCCTGTAAATTTTGAGCTTGTTTGTATGATTAGTTCTCGAGTTATTGGCGTGTCAATGAATTTCTTCAAAATTTGATATTTCGATGACGGTTTGAAAAAAAGTTGTATCACTTCCATTCGAAAGCATATTGCTAAAGTATCTGCAGAAAAATCTATATTAGTTGGAAAGCAATGCTATTACCAACTTGTTTTTTCTTGAAATTTCGAGGATTTTTATTGTGAAATTGGAATTTTACGGATTGATGAGAGTCTGTGAAACTCGGATGGATAGCTATTGTGACGAGAATAGACCATTAAAAGTGTAGGAATAAGTGTAAAAAAAAATGAAGAAACTCTGCGGAATTTCTAAAAAGAAAATTATATCACTGGAGCGATTTTTTTAGTAAAAAATTGTCAATTTTTTTTTTTCTTCTTTTTTTAAAAATCTTCGCCTTAGAAACAAAAGGACGTAAATGCTGTGTATAAGCATAGCACTTATGCCCCTTTGTTTCTTCAAAAAAAAAGCGGAAAATAATCATATTCTATCATATTCAAATATGATAGAATTTCAGAAGAAACGAAAATAGCTTTATCTCGATTAATTTCCAATAAATTTTTGAAAAAGAACTGAAAAAAAAATCAACTTATTTGGTTTTAAAGAAATATATATTTTTTTCTTTCAAAATAAAACTGATGATAAAAAGAAATTTTGTCTGGAAATTTTTCTTTTTTTTTTTTTAACAGCACAGAGGAAATTAAGCAAATAGGATAATTTTCGTAGAAATGATTTTAGTAGCTTTCTAAATTTTCTATAAAAAGTCTATAATAAATTCAATTGCCAATTCATAATGAATTCATCACGAATTCATAATTCGAGTAAACACTGCGATCCTACGATAAAACTTAAAAATTGACGTTCGGGGTTTAAATAAGATTTCAATCCTTTCTGATTGTCATCACAATGAAAATATGCTCATTTTGTAAAGTGAATTGTCTATTTTCGAATGGTAAAATAAAAAATAGTAGTATTCTTAGGGAAGAAAATGGAGGAAAACTGTGATATCTGAAGAAAAAAAAATAATATATGGAACACTTTTATGAGAGACTTCTTCTGAAAAATCTGAAATTCTCAGCATTTGTGGGGCTTATTGAGATGAATCTTTTAAGTTGACCTTGAATGTAATTTTTCAAATAGTTTTAGAATTATAACTTGTCAATTATAACCTGTCATTTCCATAAAATTGTTTTTCGCCAATATCTCTGAAACGATTGGAGCGATTCCACCTATTTTCAAAATCGAACTTTTCATTTGTTTCTCGTGAATATAATTTGTTTTTTCTCGAATTTTTTCTATAATCCATGAAATAGAGGGGCAAATAGTTATGATTATCCTTCACGTAGAAAAATTCTGATGGCGGCCGCCATGGCGGTGGCCATGACGGCTGCCATGGCGGCTGCCATGACGGTCGCCATGGCGCCGGCCATGGCGGCCACCATCACAAATTTGCCGCTTTCCATGGAGGTCTTCGCCATGGCATTTTTTTCCATGGCGATTCTCTCCATGGTGTTTCTTTCGATAGCTTTCCTTTCTATGGCGTTCTTTTCCCATGGCGTTTTCTGCCATGGCGTTTTGCTCCATGTCGATGTTTTCCAATGCGATTCTTTCCATGGTGATTCTTCCCATGGGGTTGTTTGCCATGGCGATTCTCTCCATGGTGTTTCTTTCGATAGCTTTTTTTTCTGTGGCGTTCTTTTCCCATGGCGTTTTCTGCCATGGCGTTTTTTTCCATGGCGATCCTTTCCATGCCGATTTTTTCCATTGCGATTCTTTCCATGGCGATTCATTCCATGGCGGTTTCTTCCAAGGCGATTCTTTCCATGGCGTTTTTCGCCATGGCTATTCTTTTCATGACGTTTCTTTCCATGGCATTTCTTTTTATGGTGATTCTTTTCATGACTTTTCTTTCCATGGCATTCGTTTTCATGACTTTTCTTTCCATTTTTTTTCATAGCTTTCCTTTCCATGGCGTTTTTTTTCCCATGGCGTTTCTTTTCCATGGTGATTCCTTCCATGGTGATTCTTTCCATGGCGATTCTTTCCATGGTGATTTTTTCCATAGCGATCTTTTTCATCGCATTCTTTTCCATTGCATTTTCTCCATCGCGGAATTTGTCAATGCGAAATTTGCCATGGACAAATTTGCTATAACCATAAATTTAATGGTGGATATTTGTGTGATGTTTGAATTTCACAATCATAGAATTTTCATGATTATCAAAAAATCCTTAAATTATAATGTCATTAATACTCAGAGTATTAGTGCAGATTTTTCCATAGAGATACTTCTGTGAAAAAATGTCTTCATGAAATCGAATTTGATAAAGAGTTTCTTCATAAAATGATTTCTTATAAAGTATTTTTTTTCATATGAAGGCATTTTATTAAGATATTTTCTATGAAATATATACTGTGACGTAATTCCTGAGCCTAACGGTAAGCTCAGCAATTAAGCACGCTTGAAAAGCACCCAATAGCCAAAAACAAAATTCAAAACAAAACCAAAATCCAAATGGGCGCCAGGATGTATCTCAACATCCGATCAATCTTAAATTGATCTAAACAATAACAACAAAATCAAAAATTCAAATAATTAACCACAAACTCGAATACTCCCTTATTCAGCACGAAGTAGTTCAGTCTCCCCCTCAGCGTCGCTGTTGTGGGTTTAAATAAGGAGTATAAATAATTCCAAACAAAACAATTTAGGGATAAAATAAAAATTTTTATATAAAAAAAAATTAATTATAAATTATTAAACCCCTGCGTTACATCGGCGAGTGCGCAGCACAATAAAAATAAAAAAAAAATTATAAATTTCAAACAAATAAAACAATTCAAAATAAATAAACAATTAATTACAAACAAATTCTTTGAAACCAAATTTAAAATAAAGTTAATCAAATAAAAGAATTTAATTAATTAACAAATTGATTAATTTATTAATTAATCGTCAACGCATAATAAAGTTATCAAATAAAAGAAATATTCAAAGAATAACATTCAAATTCAGAAGAAATTAATGTTGCTGCCACCTACAGTCATCTTTCGCAACGAAACGAAAGTAACTATTGTTCCCTAGCGCTAAGTTACTAGAAATTCCCTAGCGATATTCCCTAGGTGTCAAGGCCGACTCAACTATACTCAATGCATGAAATTAATTGAATTAATTTCATGAAAATAAAAAAAAATAATTCATCAAACAAAATTTCTCAAAATATTGAATAATAAAAAAAAATGAAAACAGAATTCAATATATTTCACAAAGTCGCGAGACTAAAATTCCAAACTAAATTCCAATTAATTATCTTTGGCCATGACGCCAAAATATTTCCGTTAATTGAAAATTTTCAATTCGCGACATTTTATCCAAACAAAAAAAAAATATTTTTCTAAAAAAAATATTTTTTTTTTCCGAGAAACGAGCACGAGAGTTCCAAAATTTATTTCAACAAAATTAATGTTTCCAATAAAAAAATTAGCAAATTAATTCGCCGATAAATGGTATTCGATTTCATGGCGTCTTTTTATATGGCGTCATTACGCTAACAGAAAAAAATACAATTTTCACGACCACGAAATCAATTACCGTACAAAATTTAATTAAACAAAAATTTGCTCACCAGATATGCCACATTTACTTCAACGTGAACAATATATTTTATTCAACTTAATCAAACGACAATTAATTCCAATGAATTAATTTTCCCAAACGTGATAATGGCGATTTTACAAAATTGTGCAAAACACGACAAAACATGTGTTTACTCTACGGCACACCAAACGAGAATCCTGCCGACAGCAAACGCTGTACTCGGCTAAGGCGTCTTTTCCGGGAAGGACTCTTCTCATTGGTCAATCCCAGATTACGTCAGTTAACACAGCTTAACCTGACGACAATAATTTCTTCTGTTCAATGACAATAAATTCCAACGAAGACAATTGAGAAACTCCAAGTCGATGACATTAGAGTTGGGAAAATTTTATCAAGTCCAAGGATGCAACCAAAGTTCATCTAAACGTCTCAATTAATTCTTCCGATGAATCTTGTCATTGGCGCCAAAACTTTAGTCCAATTAACCGACTCCTTCGGTAATGTCGATTCCCTTCATCATCATCCATCTGGTGTCTCCCTCTTCCAGTCGTGAGACATCAACTCAATTGACGACAATCCAATGAGCGTTAACAAAAGAAATTAACCAATCGGCATTAGTTTTACATAATTTATACAAAAATTGAACTCTCGTGATTCGTTTGTTTTGATTCTCCATTGGTGGTGCCAAAACTATTCAGAATTTAAAATTAATTACGCGCCCAGACGACAAAAAGTAACGTAATCGAAATATTACGTTACAACTTACTCCCCCCAGACTGGAAGCCGTAATTAATTTTTGTACAGTTCAATTCACAAATTATTTCGAACGATACAAAATTATACCACCAACGAAATCACAAACCATTGATCGACGAGATTTCAATCAATCACATGTCATAAAAGACAAAATCAAACATAATCAATCAATAACAAGTGAATCTCATAATCAACTTGTCATTAACCATTTCTTGTCATTTTCTCGATCCTCATATGACCGATATCATCATAATCTCGAAATACTAGAGTTACTCTACAAAACTAGAACAAAATCATCTCAACATCATAATAATTCAACCTATCATCTCAATGAATTATTCTATCACAGAACTGTCATTCACCTGGTTGCGAAACCATCATCACATCATCAGAATTATGACTTATTGATCACAAAACCAGATGCCAACTTGATCAGTCGCGAAACCATTATCAGATCAGTTCTCATGACCAGATGACAAACTCAATCAATCTGAAACCATTTTCAGATCAGTCCAAAACGACCACAGAATAAATTAGACAAATATGACCAAAAACATACAAATTCAAACCAAAATCATCTGCGTGACTGGACAACGTCACCAGATAATAAACCAATGAAATAACAAAACTGATTGTTAGTTATTTCGTTAATGAAATATCTCTAAGATTCGTCAAAATCAACAATAAAATAAATTTTTTTTAATTTTTCCGAAAAATCAATCGAAATGAAGCCAGTTGACAACGATACGTTGATACGTTGGATCCCCCAACTACTTCACTATCGAAAGATTAATCCATCCTGACGGAACGTCAGATAAAAAAATAAAAAAAAATAACAAAATCCAATCAAATGAATCTGGTTGACAACGATACTAAGAACGTTGGATCCCTCAACCATTCCACAACTGGAACTGATTCATTTTCCTCAAATATCACACTATCGAATAGATGAATTTCCTGCGTCTCGCCATGTCTTCAGAATCCAGAAAATAATTTCTAATTCCTCAATTAAGACAAACGTCTCTGCACAAATACGAAACGTATTGAACTCATCAAACGAATTGTCCAAACGATAAAATTGAACCCGGTTGACAACGCTACTCGTGAACGTTGGATCCCCCAACCGCTTCATTCTTGAAGAACGATTCAACTTCATCAACAATGAATTCAAACACAAAAATTCATAATACTGAATGAATGAATTTTTCAACATCTCGCAATTTCTCCGGTATCCAGAACGTAACTTCTAACACCAGAATTATGACAAACGTCAACAAAAAATTACGAAATGCTTCAAACCCATCACTCTCAGCATCACGATACACAAAATTTCTGATCTGTTAATCATTGTAACCATAATCGTTGGGTATCGACCGAGACTACCATAATTAATCATTACAATAAAAGAACGTCAATTTTACTTAACCCAATAACCCGTCCAATAGAATTTCAGAGTTATCAGTTGCTCCTTCATAGAATGACCAGCCAGGTCGAAACGACAACGAAATTTCCATTCACAACGGAACTAAAGAATCGAACATCTCTTAGTCCAAATGGAATAACAGATCTGAAACTAACTGTACCAGCTAACACAAGACTGATACATTAATGACATTGAAAGTGTCAACGATTTAACGCGTGACTATCGCTTTATGACCACTATCAAATTGTCTTTTCTTCTTTGATCATTATTCAACTTTTGAGCACGACGGAATTATCTCGAGAACTTTCCTTATATTGTGGTCTCAACATACTCAGTTGAATTTCAACAATGATCACAAATCCAATTTCCTCCTGCAACACGTGCGTCAGGACGGAAAACGTTTTGTTTTCATACTCAGCAAACTCCGAACCAAGCAACGAAAACAGGGAGTTGTTCCTCGCGACATTTACTAGACCAATTCGAAATGTCCACAAGACAACACCAAATCTGAGTCAAGATACACTGGTGCACTCAGTCTCAACTCAATCAAAATGATCTCACTTCACTACTAACAGAGTGAATCTCCGTAAGATCATTGATTCATTTCGTCTCAGTTTCAAAATCAACGTAAACATTAGATATTAGTTCAACAATACAGAAACCAATAAAAACCTGTCAATCTGATCAGGATCAACAAAATCAACATTGTCTCAACAACAAACTTCAACACAAGTGTGAATTGATCAGACCCACGACCTATATCTCAATTCGCTGTAACGTTAGATACAATATTCACGCGATCACTGCAGAACGAAACGAAACCAAATTTGAGAGAATTTCATAAGTCAGGTTCGACTCAATTGAATCGAATTCAACGAAACTATTACGAAATTGTCCGCGAATTCGAATATCTTTCAACACAAACCAAAATATTATTCACTGACTAAACACAATAGCCATTAAACTGTGAATAATCACTCTTCTTACTTTCGTCATTAATCGAAACGAGTTAAATCAAACGAAAGTGAAAGAAAATCACAACAAAAAATCATCCACAAAACATATTCTCGTTCCATAAATTCATAGATGCGATATCTCATTCTGCTTCTCCATAAAATAACATTAAGTGAATGTATCGAAATAAAATTTGAAAATTTTCGTCAAAAATTAAAAATCAAATCATCGATCACCTAATGTCCTCAAAAAGACCATCGTGTACCACACGACAATCAATAAATTTCACAATCGAAACTTCAACAAAATCCCAAGATAACAAACAAAACATAATGATATTCCTACTATATTCTTCAGAAATCATTAATTCATCAAACTGAAACAGAATTATCGACATCTCTCAATAATCACAAAAGATTCCTCGTTCCCGCCATTTCCATTGAACTAAGATACCTGAAATCGTTGATTATGAGAATCACTCGATTAATCTTAATTCAATAAATCAAACACAAAACACAATATGATAATTTGGAAACTCTCGTTATCTCAATTTCTCTACATTATCAAAACTCTTGTAATCATTATCGAAACGTGTGCAACACGACAGAATTGTAGTCAGACGTTACCAAAAAAAATTAAAAATAACTCAATAATCTTTATCAATTTATCCTGAACGTCATCCACAAATAACTACCAATCGTTTTGCATCACGATAACTGATTACCAAACGTTCAAATACGATACCGAACAATTTCGAGTCATTACCAAACAATAACCAATAACTTCAATTAATTTGACTCAAATTGTATCGCGATTAACATGGACCGATATGCCATTGAATCCTTACTGTACCGCTATTCGAATCGTTCTAACAAACAACAAAAAAAATTAACTCCTACTGTTAATCTCTGATAGCCCAAAAAAAATAATTAAAAAAACATTTTCTTTTCTCCCGTTACTTTTCAACAGCCCCACGTTGGGCGCCAAAAGCTGTGACGTAATTCCTGAGCCTAACGGTAAGCTCAGCAATTAAGCACGCTTGAAAAGCACCCAATAGCCAAAAACAAAATTCAAAACAAAACCAAAATCCAAATGGGCGCCAGGATGTATCTCAACATCCGATCAATCTTAAATTGATCTAAACAACAACAACAAAATCAAAAATTCAAATAATTAACCACAAACTCGAATACTCCCTTATTCAGCACGAACTAGTTCAGTCTCCCCCTCAGCGTCGCTGTTGTGGGTTTAAATAAGGAGTATAAATAATTCCAAACAAAACAATTTAGGGATAAAATAAAAATTTTTATATAAAAAAAAATTAATTATAAATTATTAAACCCCTGCGTTACATCGGCGAGTGCGCAGCACAATAAAAATAAAAAAAAAATTATAAATTTCAAACAAATAAAACAATTCAAAATAAATAAACAATTAATTACAAACAAATTCTTTGAAACCAAATTTAAAATAAAGTTAATCAAATAAAAGAATTTAATTAATTAACAAATTGATTAATTTATTAATTAATCGTCAACGCATAATAAAGTTATCAAATAAAAGAAATATTCAAAGAATAACATTCAAATTCAGAAGAAATTAATGTTGCTGCCACCTACAGTCATCTTTCGCAACGAAACGAAAGTAACTATTGTTCCCTAGCGCTAAGTTACTAGAAATTCCCTAGCGATATTCCCTAGGTGTCAAGGCCGACTCAACTATACTCAATGCATGAAATTAATTGAATTAATTTCATGAAAATAAAAAAAAATAATTCATCAAACAAAATTTCTCAAAATATTGAATAATAAAAAAAAATGAAAACAGAATTCAATATATTTCACAAAGTCGCGAGACTAAAATTCCAAACTAAATTCCAATTAATTATCTTTGGCCATGACGCCAAAATATTTCCGTTAATTGAAAATTTTCAATTCGCGACATTTTATCCAAACAAAAAAAAAATATTTTTCTAAAAAAAATATTTTTTTTTTCCGAGAAACGAGCACGAGAGTTCCAAAATTTATTTCAACAAAATTAATGTTTCCAATAAAAAAATTAGCAAATTAATTCGCCGATAAATGGTATTCGATTTCATGGCGTCTTTTTATATGGCGTCATTACGCTAACAGAAAAAAATACAATTTTCACGACCACGAAATCAATTACCGTACAAAATTTAATTAAACAAAAATTTGCTCACCAGATATGCCAAATTTACTTCAACGTGAACAATATATTTTATTCAACTTAATCAAACGACAATTAATTCCAATGAATTAATTTTCCCAAACGTGATAATGGCGATTTTACAAAATTGTGCAAAACACGACAAAACATGTGTTTACTCTACGGCACACCAAACGAGAATCCTGCCGACAGCAAACGCTGTACTCGGCTAAGGCGTCTTTTCCGGGAAGGACTCTTCTCATTGGTCAATCCCAGATTACGTCAGTTAACACAGCTTAACCTGACGACAATAATTTCTTCTGTTCAATGACAATAAATTCCAACGAAGACAATTGAGAAACTCCAAGTCGATGACATTAGAGTTGGGACAATTTTATCAAGTCCAAGGATGCAACCAAAGTTCATCTAAACGTCTCAATTAATTCTTCCGATGAATCTTGTCATTGGCGCCAAAACTTTAGTCCAATTAACCGACTCCTTCGGTAATGTCGATTCCCTTCATCATCATCCATCTGGTGTCTCCCTCTTCCAGTCGTGAGACATCAACTCAATTGACGACAATCCAATGAGCGTTAACAAAAGAAATTAACCAATCGGCATTAGTTTTACATAATTTATACAAAAATTGAACTCTCGTGATTCGTTTGTTTTGATTCTCCATTGGTGGTGCCAAAACTATTCAGAATTTAAAATTAATTACGCGCCAGGACGACAAAAAGTAACGTAATCGAAATATTACGTTACAATACATATCGTTACCCTAATGACAAAGTAACACCTTCTATAAGGATTTTATAGCACTGACATGACTCTGTTATTAAGAGGACGATAGAACATTTTTCATCATATCATTCCTTTACATTTTGAATTTTTTTTGCTAATGAATCTTTGATGATTCGAATTGAATCATTCTGAAATACTTTGAAATTTAATTTCGGAGACTTAAAGTCTGCTAGACTGTCTTCGTTACTTGGTAATGCTAATCTGTAGTTTCTAGCAGTTTTTCATCATCATCATCTCCACTTTTTTCTTTTGTTATTCTCAAGTGCAGTCTACTCGCACTCTTCGTCGATTTATCCAACTCTAATGACATCCTTTCATATCAATCAATAATAATTTGTTCGATTCAATTGGTCGAGTGAACTCCAGGATTTTGAATCTCTTCGTCCTCTTGCTTCTCCTTGTAATCAAGAATAGCCGAACTTCAAAATGTATCTTGCATCATTAATTTTTTGAATTTCTCCTCTTCACTTAGTAAAATCGACTCGGTCCAATGCTCTCTTTTTTCCCTATTTTATTCAGCTTTACTGGACAACTGGCAAAGAATACCAAAAATATTGACGACCCCAACAACAAAATGAATTTAAAATCCCTCTATCTCGCTTAGTTTCTGAGATATTTTCAACCACAATGAAAAGAAAAAATCAATTTATCCAATTTCACTTTTTAACTTCATTTATTTCTTCTAATCAATATCTCGGAAACTAAGTGAGATAGAGCAATTTCGCCCCTATCCTGTCTTGTAGAGAATTCTAAGGGCTAGAAAAAAACATGGAAGTGAAATCACTCTATCTCGCTTCGTTTTCGAGATATTCTCAAAAAAAAATGATTGAAAAAATCAATTCGGTCAATTTCACTTTTTTACTGGATTTTTTTTTCAATTCCTCAGAAACTAAGCGAGATAGAGCAATGTTGGCTGAATCCTTTTTTATAGAAAATTTCAAGAGCTATAAAACAACATGAGCATGACATAACTCTATATGGCTTTGTTTTCAAGATATTCTTACAAAAAATTGAGAGAAAAAATCGATTCATTCAATTTTACTTTTTCAGTTCATTCATATTTTTATGAATATCTTGGCAATGAAGCGCGATAGAGCAATTATGCCCCGATCCTGTTTTGTAGAGAATTTCAAGAGCTATGAAACAAGATGAGAGTAAAATGACTCTATCTCATTTCGTTTCCGAGATATTTTTGAAAACAATTAAAAGAAAGAATGGATTCATCCAATTTTACTTTTCCACTGGATTCATTTAATTATGAATATCTTGGAAACTAAGTGAGATAGAATAATTTTGCTTGAATCCTTCTCTATTTATAGAGAATTTCGAGAGCTGAAAAAAAGTTATGAGTAAAATCACTCTATCTTGCTGGGTTTTCGAAATATTTCCAAAAACAACTAAAAGAAGAAATAAATTTATCCAATTTCACTTTATCACTGGATTGATGTGTCTTAGAATATCTTGGAAACTAAGCGAGATATAGTGATTTTGCCTGCAGCTTTTCTTATGGAGAATTTCAAGAGCTTCAAAACATAAAGAGAGTAAAATCGCTTAGTTTTCGAGATATTTTCGAAAGCAATTGAAAGAAAAAATCGATTCATCCAATTTTACTGTTTCACTGGATTCATTCTTTCATGAATATCTTGGGAACTGAGGGAGATAGAGCAATTTTACTCCGGACCTTCTTCATGGAGAATGTCACGAGCTGCAAAACGAGTTCAGAGTGAAATTACTCTATTTCGCTTAGTTTTCGAGATATTTTCGAAAATAATGGATTGAACAAGTCGATTTGTTCAATTTGACTGTTTCACTGGATTTTTCCTTTTGAATATCTTGAAAAATAAGCGAGATACAGCAATTTCGCTTGGATCCTTTTTTTAGTAAATTTTAAGAGCTAAAAAAAAGAATTTGGACAAAATCGCTCTATCTCGCTTAGTTTCCGGAATATTCTCAATAATGATTAATAGAAAAAATTGATTTATCCAGTTTTACTTTTTCACTGAATTCACTTATTCATGGATATGTTGGAAAATAAGTGAGATAGAGGTATTTCGCTTGGATGCTTTGTTATTTATAGAAAAATTTCAAGAGCTACAAAACAATTCGGAAGTAGAATCGCTCCATCTTCCTTAGTTTTCGAAATATTCCCAAAAACGATTGAAAGAAAAAGTACATTTATTCAATTTCATTTTATCACTGGATTTATTTTTCTTTGAATATCTTGGAAACTAAGCAAGATAGAGCAATTTTGCCCTTGCACTGTTTTGTGGAGAATTTTGAAGGTCTACAAAAGAGTATGAATGTAAAATCACTCTATCTCGCTTAATTCCCGAGATATTCTCGGAAATAATCGATTGGAAAAATCGATTCGTTCCATTTGACTTCTTCACTGGATTTTTTTTTTAAATATCTCGAAAACTGAGTGAGATAGAGTGATTTTGCCATGATACTTCTGTGTGGAAAATTCCAAGATTTACAGAAAAATGCCTTTTCTCACTTAGTTTCCGGAATATTCTCGAACAACAATTAATAAAAATTAAAACAAGCCCGACACGATTTTTCTCCGGCTATACACACGAGCAAGGTTACTAGATACCCCAGGTTAAGCGAACGCCAGGTTGGGTTAGTTAATCGCTGGGCCCAAGTTAGCGACAATTCGATGCAGCCCGAAGGATTCATAGACTCTGCGCGAAACATTTAAAAGATGAAATGAGTTGATTCGAGTCTTTAACACTTTTAAATAGTTCTATTACTTTTTCCGGTAAGATTAAAACAGATTTCATCGAAATAGCAGAACTTCGTTGGAAAATAACCTACAAATGTTCATTGCGCTCTGTTTGAAATAAATATTTTTGTTAAATTATCGGCATTGGCATTCATTGTCATTGATTTTACACTTGTGTAATATAATTGATCTTGCATGATAGTATTGATTTGAATATCGCGTGATTCAAGAAAAAGAGGGGAAAGGGAACAGATATGTACATTTCAATGTGATTGTTTACTCTTATTCGTATTTTATCTTGGAACATTCTGTTCAACTCATCTAGGACTCTGTCGATGAATTTATTCAGGAAAAATGTGTCAATGTAGAGATTCTGATGAAACCACTTACGATAGAATTCCTTAAATGATTTTTCTGGAAAGCTGAGAACATCCGCGACAGTAATCCTGTGTAATAATCAATTTTCATATTTTTTTTTTCCAAATTCGAGTATTTCAGGGCAGTAATGGAATCATAGAAAACGTTGATCTCAAACTATTTATTTGGAATGTTTATTTCATCAAACTCTCCCCTGATTGTCGAAGGATGAGCCAATATGTGCATTCAGTGCTAATGCTATGACAAGGTTGACGCTAAGATCATATGACATCACTTGCAAGAGATGGATTTGCAGATTCGTTGAACCATTAAGCGTTTCTTATTTGTTTAATAATTCATTTACTTGCTGATACTGAAGGAAAAAAAACACAAATTGTGATTGATTTTCTTTTTTAGAATGAAATAATTTATTTTTTTTTTCTATAATTATGTATGGGTACAAATTTCTTTGAGAATATCGAATAGATACGAAACCAATCAGCCCCTCGCTGTGCATGCTAGTTTTGCTCATTCGTAGAAAGAAATCGAATGTACACAAAAATGTGTCTCGTAATCATTATTGGAAATCATGAGAGCAAACTCCTAAGTAACCTCAGTACTGGATAGAATAGATGAAACCAATTGTAGTTTAAAAGTGATAGATCACAATTCCGAATGACTAGAGGAGAAATCATCCATAAAAAGCTGAGATGAAGACGTATGGATAGAATCACTTAATGATTATTATTTCGGTTATCATGCGCATTGACAGCTGTTCTCATATAAACCGTACGTCCTTCATATGCAATTGTAGGGTCTATTTGACGTGTTAAATCACTAGCAAAGATGTGAACTCGCAACTTCATGAAGCGTTCAATCAATAAATGTAATAAATCATGGCCGCAATCACTTACCAATGCTTCTCGTATATCATCATCAACATTTTCGACCGCATGATGAGTCAATACATCAACAACATTCTGATGAAGAAGTATGCTTTCTTTCAATGCACAAAATACTGATTCAGCGGTATGGATTGCTTTATAGGCTGCTTCAGTAGGATGGGCTAATCCACCACGAGATACTTCTGAAGTCTATTCATTAAATGAACAATCGGCCAGAGGCTCATCTCCAATCAGTATCTCTCGGCATTGATTACAGCGACCACTAGCTTTTTTGGCAGCCCAGCCTGCAACATAATATACACCAAACTCTTGTGGAACTGTCAAATATTCAGGTGGAATTTGATCATCATCTTCAATTGGTTCAATCACTCTAGGCCGTGATTTCGATGTGTTGAGAAAATTGACCATGTACTGGGCTTCGTCTTCAACTTGATAATTTGAATTCTTTGGCACATGTAATAGTTGTCCGACTGTTATCAATCGGATTGCTTGCCTAACTTGAACTGGACCAGGATGCGAATCTCCATTACTACGAATCTGAGAATTCATATTTTCTACACTATCAGTAGTTAAGCGACTAGTCATTAAATATCGGAAAGAGCCATTTACAACTGGATCACGATGTAGATCAATAACAGTTGTCGTAGAAATGAGTATTCCTCTCTGAATTGGCTTCTATGAGTTCCCAATATTCATGTTTTTGATAACGTCCATAAAATCCATAAGTTGAGCAATTTTTTGCATCCCATCGTAGTCCCCAGTAATCCCGAATTTACGCAGGTTCATTAAATCAAACCACGCATTCACTTGCTCGCAAAACCATGCCGTTGGCAAAGCATCGACTCTAATCTCAGGAATGTCCTCTCGCTGAGCACAAAGCCGTAAGGCAGCAGCCGTTGTATGTGAAAATACTATAGCTGCATCTTCAACATTCATTACCTGAAAATTCGATGGGTTTAGATGACGAGAACTCAATTTTGGAGCTAAAGTCAATCCTCGTTCGGGTCTTTGCTGTTGAAGCCTAACCAGTTTCCTCAAATGCGCCATAGAAACTTGATTGTTACCTCTCCATTCTGGATGATGTTCAATCAGAGCATCTGGTAAAGTGAAATTTTGCTTGGCTAATGCTGCCCATGAATTTTTGAGAATGTGAGGTGGGTCAGCTGTGAAGTAAAAACGTTTATCGGGCCTGGCTGGATGAGGACAATAACTTGTGGTTGAAATGATATTAGCATCTATATCATTTATATTCCATACTCCTAGATTACAAGGGCCCATATCCATTATTACACCTCTCACGTGCAGACCTTCTGCTTCTAGTTTTCGAACTACTATTTCAATACACTCCCAAAATTTATATTTATCTATTGATGAGCCAGTGAATACATAAGCTGTAGCTTGCTTCCAGTGAAGTGGCAGACCTCTCACTAAAAAAATCATTACCTTCGATGCTACAACTTTCTTCTCTTCTTCATCTCGTGCTATTTCCGGAGAAACATGACCTAGGAAGCATTTTAAGCCTCTATCATATTGGATTCTCTTATTTATCGCCATTTCGTCAATCACTAAAACGCAATTTCTGAAAGATAAGATAATATTTATTATAATCTGACTGTCGCCGAAGGGAAGTCTCTATTCAATCAATCACGCACCTTGAAATTTCTTCTTCTTCTCGCATTTTCATCCCCAGGTATGAAAACATATTATTATCGAGACCTGGTGGAAAAGGGCATTTCTCCAAACGGTCGCATAATGTGCGATAAGATGGTAGAGGAAATCCTACTTTTGTTCGCAAATACTCATACCCATTTATGCCAGTCAATATCCTTAATTGTAAAGCTTTTTTTATAGTAGCTTCACTCCAAGCACTACGATCCTTACCGTCAGTTTCCAACCGACGAATCTGATCGTCCGCCAGAAATTTGGAGATGTTCTTCCTCAGATTGTCGTTTTCCAATTGAGCTCGTCGCAACTATAAATAATATCGCTTTGAATTAATCCTGCACATCATGATTCTTCTCACGTCTCTTTAGCGAATTCATATCGAACACGAAGCATCTACATAATCTGAAAATTTCCTACCTTTCTATGCAAGTCAGCTCGTTCTTGTTTAATACGTTCAAGCTCATTTGACAATCGGATATTTCTATCTTCTGCATCGCGTAAAAGATAGACTAATACATTATCTTGTGGATCATGATGATCGACTGGCTGTTCTTGTCTCATATGGTTCACGTCGGGATCTGCCTCTCCATTGACCTGATCCATATTAACATGCTCATCGTCATCATTGTGATGATGATTCTCAGCTTCCATATCCTCATCATCATCATTCTGATAATCATTCTCGACTTCTAATGCCAAATCAGTCAATACACCATCCAATACAAAAATGGTTGGTATCGCGTTACGCTTCAATTTTCTATTATGACGGTTACCATCTACGTATTGGGCATCATTGAAATGTACCTATGAAAACAGAATTATCTTCAATCAATTATCGGAAGTGAATAATCGTTCAATGCGTAATGTGAGGATATTCATCGCATTTATAAAACAAAACTTCCCTCAATTATAGTTATCCTGCAATATAAAAAATATTAGCAGAGAAGTGTAAAAAAAGTTTCCACTATTGATCAAGTGATTATTTTTCCATTAAAATGAACCTTGGACCTCTACTAAAGGTGTTGAAATTTCTGTAAGCAGGTTCTCGATAGCTCAATACTTACAATTGAAAACTAATCGTCCGCTTGATATATTAGCTGAAAATCTCATTATCTGTTCTAGATATCGAGATATCCCCTTAGCCGCACATGAAGTACGGTTTCCCTAATTCCATTGCAAGCTTTCTGAAGACAGAAGTTTGACAGCATAAAATGTCAAAGAGGTAAGCAAGTTAGCAATTGTATACTTCCACTCAAATTCCAGTTATTGGAAAAATAAAATTCATATACAAATCAATAGATTCATCTTTCATGAAAAGTGTATCACTCCACCTCATCTCTATCCTACTGCAATAAATCAGTGCCAAGTATTTACTCAGAAATACAGGGTGACGTTATCATTCATCTTACAAAATTTTTCGCGAAGCCCAAGAAATCGTACAGAGACATTGGAGGTTCCTGAGGCAAGGCTCACTATTTATCAACGGTCGTTCTTGGTTTCTGCAACGCAGTTTTGGCATCAGCTTCCGCCAGATATCACAAGTACTCCGTCACTTGCAATTTTCAAGAAAAGGGGAATGAGAAATGATGATTCCAATGGGGTGAAAATCAATCGAGCTAGAGGATAAACATCTGAATAGTGACAGATGGTTTTTTCCCTGCATTTTTGGAAAGGGCTACATCGAGTGTTGCTAGAAGTATTGCATTCGATGTCAGGATGACAGGATTATCGCATTTGGTATCGCCTGGAGTTTCACATCCAATGTTACAAGAACAAGGAGAATTATTATGGCTTATGAGCGTCATTCAAAGGTTTTCTATCAAATTCGACTGATTTTGGCGGTATTAGAATTCTAATTAGCGATTATTCAAACTCTTGAAGTTTATAAGGTCAACGCTGATGTCACCCTGTATATTGGTGGAGATGGGATGTGATTATCACAGTTTTCCAAACATTCATTATTACCATGGCTGGAGAAATGAGAAAGAAAGTTCATTAAATCATGGAAGTTACGTTTTTTCATGATCAATGAAAATGGGTTGAAATTCAGTTATGTTGTTATTGTTTTTTTCAACTCCACGCCATTCCCCGCCTTCATTTCAGCCCATTATTTTTATTTCGGAAAGAAAATACTTATACTGTCTATTTGCATAAAGAACCTGGAATAATATTGATCGATAATAGATTACTGAGAAAAATCTACCTCGCATAGCTTCAAATTCGCAGAAGGTAGGTTATTTGGGTAATCTCCCCAATTACGTCCTGTATTTCTCCCCCAAAGTGCACGTCGTTCCTCATTCTCAGGAAAGTTATGAAGATGCCAACCATTTCTTGAATGATTACTACAATTTAATGCCGCACAGCCCGGCATGTTAATTTTCTTCAGAAATCACAACAAATACTTATCTAGTCCCGCTAATTTATGTATTAACTATGCAAATTATTATAAGAACCTAAGGGATATGTGAGTGTATGTTTGTTTTTGTTTTTTTCATCACTCTCCCACAGGAGCCTGTATCTATGAAATAGCACGTGACCGGCATATTGACAGGTCCGTATGAAGGATGAGGAAGTGTGATCTAATAGGAACTTGAAAAATTCTATTTTTTTTCTTCTGAATGAAAGTGTTCATACTTTTTTTGTTCGAAATTCCTTTTTTTATTAGAAATAACTTACAATCTGGAATATCGAGAAATGATAGCCAGAAAAAATTATGACATGTATGTACGTGGGACTGTCTGTACGGCCCTACGACTCTTCATTTCTTAAGATCGAAATCAAATTATCAATGCTAAAATGAATTCTAGGAGTTATGACTAAATAATTGTACTTTGTGATTGACACAGTGTTTCATCGGGTGAATATTATACTTCATGGGGTTATTGGATGAAAAAAACTAACAGTAGATATAGTAACCTCTTTCAAGATTCTCGTGATGATCAAAAGATTAGTAATTAATTTTGTATTTAATAATAATAATTTGCAAGCGCATTTTAACAAGTTCCATAGCATCGATTCTCAGCGCAGAAATGAGCGCTGGTAAGATGCAAATTAAAGTTGCCTTGTAAAAAACCGTCTGCAACTAAAAATTTCTCAATATTTGACAGTTCATCATTTGAATAATACGGAATTTTCTGTCAAAATTTGAGATGATTTCGGGGAAAATGAGTTCCAAGGAACAAAAACTTTGGAATTACGAGTTTTACACACAGAGATATCGGGAGCCGATAAGGTTCGCATGAAGTTTTTATCTTACCACGCGAGCGCTAAGAAAAATCCCGTACTATTGTCATTGACTTCCCATATCTCCACGTGTGAAACTCGTAACTTCAAAGTTCTTTTCCTGGGAAAACAAGCCCCAAAATCCTTTTCTCATTAATAGTCAAATCCGAAGCATTTTTGCTCGTTTTTTAACCAGCTACTGAATCTGCTGATATAGATACTGTTTTCTGTACATCAACGCGTCACTCCATTCCTTCCACCGTATCCCAAGATCCTCATTCTGGTAACTATTCAGAAGAGTCTGTAGAGGGTTTCTTACCAGAATAGGACCAACAGTAATGCTCTCAATAAATTAGCAGATGATGGACAGACTTCAGAGTTCTGAATCGGCTTTATTCGCACCTGACGGTAATACATCATAACTAGAGGTATACACTTGTGCTTCAATCGAATATTAATATTCGATTGGAAATTCGAATTTTTGAATAATCCAAAGTTTTCAAATTATTTGTAAGCCTGTAATTGTCTATTTGTAATTCAGCAATAAGATGGCTTTCACGTTCTCGATATAGTTGAATGACAAAAGAATGTTATCCCATCAACTGTCGATCGATTATTGTCAAATATCAATCGATCGATGCGACATTTTGCATTCAATTCGGGATTGATAACATCAAGAGAAACAATTTTGCATCAACTGCCACCTATTAATTTCGATATTTCGATTGATCGGTGCAATATCTTGCTTCTAATGCCAGATTTGCCGACAGAAGTATAATTACATCAACGTTTAATCAATCATTTTCAAACATATATTAGTCAATACTCTATCTCGCATTGCTGCTCCACTTTCTTATCAAGTTTAGACTGGAAAAACTTGGCGCTCCGGTGTCTCCAGACCTTGCAATTCCAGGAACAATTCTGTTATTGGGACGATGAAGTCGTGCGTGTGCTTAAATTGAAAGGTGGGCAAGTCTTCTTGTCGTGTTCTGATGCAGTTGGTGGGGACGTCAGGGATTAAGAGGGAGGGGATAACGGTGGGCTCCAGGTAACCCAGAAGCTGTACTGGTAGAAGAACTAAGTGGTTTGGGGTAGGGAGAGACCACTCGCCCTCTTTATTGTTACTTGGTACGTGATTTGGGTGGAGCCCTTATAGTTATCCAGTTCTGAAGAGATGGAATTGGTGCTGCCAGGCTTGGGAAGGGCCTCGCCCATTCAATCCTGAGAGATTTGCTTTTGGAGGTGGCTTATTTCGACTTGAAGTTGACCTGCTACTTTGCCTTGTTGGCTCGTTATTGAGATGTGGTAGTTGAAAAAGACATCGTGGAAAAGGACTTCTAAACATTTGTTCGCGATGCCTATTATTTGAAGATTCTCCTGCAGTTCGTAGAAGGGACCCGTGATCTCTTCTGGGAATTCGTTTTTAATTGGCAGATGATTATTCCTGTCGTCCTTTTGCTCCTCGTATATCTCGTGCACACTGAGAAAAACAAATACTACTCTCAAATCAATCCACTTGTAGATTTTTCTTTTCTCACAATAGCATATATTTACAATAAATAACTTTTTTGAAAACAGTACCACAACATGCCGTAAACGCTGCATGATACTGAAGTTATTCTCAGCTCCTTCGATTTTATTTCATAGTTGATTTTCTTGAATAAGTATTCTCAAAAATGCTGGAGCACGGATGAATATTTGTAAAATACTGGCGATCAGTCAATTTTTCGTCATTTGTTTCTTGAGATTATTTCGGAAACTAAGTGAGATAGAGCACTTCACCTCATTCCTCTATGGCAGGGAATTTCAGGAGCTAGAGAAAGGACCTGAGTGAAATCGCTCTATCGCGTTTAGTTTCCAAGATATTTCAGAAAGTTGATGAAAAAAAAATTGATCCTCTCAACTTCTCGAATATTGAATTTTCTCATCAGTTTTTTGAGAATATCTCGGGAATTAATGGAGGATATGTCTTTTTTTGCATCTTTATTCTCTTTTTCATAAAGAGCTTCTAGAGCTATGGAAAACGGTAAAGGCAAAATCGGCTCATCTTTGATATTTTCTTCGTTCATTCAATTGATCCATTTCTTTTCAATGTTGAATTTTGTGTCGTAAGAATTTCTGTGCGCCGCATTCATAAGAATGCGGCATGCTTCAATTCTACACTATGATTGGTTGTGAGCGTTTTCCCCTAGCTGTGGGCCCAGCGACAACTTTTAACACGGGAGCATACGTTCGCTTAACCTGGGGTATCTAGTAACCTTGCACACGAGAACAAAACAGTCGGCGAGGTTAAGCAGTTGACGCATGCGTGAAGTCGTACTGGCCAATGGAGTAACCTCGGAAATATTCGGCTCCTATGCTACAACATGTATATTTCAGCTTCGGATGGACTTCGGAGGTGACCTCTTTGGCTAATTCGACAATACTGCGTACTCGAGCACAGTGCGCATGCGTTAACTGCTTAAGTGGCCATGATACTTTGAAAATCGTTTAGTAGTCTTATTTTTCTGACAGATGGCGATATAAAAAACGCCATCTATGAGCGTCTAATGCACTCATCTTCGACTGTACAGCAGTCGGTAAAGAAATTACCAATTCCAGTAGTGAAAATGGCAAGTCAAAATCATTATTTCTCAAAATTAGCATATTCATGTACCCGAGGAAGAATTTTTAAATACATTCTATCTAATTAGATAGGAGTAAATAGGATTAGATCTGTAGTCGTACGCCATATCTGTGAAGAAATAGGCAGATATGGTAGTATATCCGACCAGATCTGTTGAGATCCGAGAACGTCACAGCGGATCGACCTAGATCTGTATCAGATATAATTATATATCCTTAGATCTTGGCCGATCTGAAAAATTGATTGGATTGAGTCTGATTAGATCGAATTTGACATAAAAATCAAATTTGGTTTGCACTTTTCGAGACCTGTCTATATCTATTCAGTATAATTATATCTGAAATTTTTTTATTGG
Organism: Aleiodes alternator; assembly: GCA_963921955.1. Classification (NCBI taxonomy): domain Eukaryota; kingdom Metazoa; phylum Arthropoda; class Insecta; order Hymenoptera; family Braconidae; genus Aleiodes; species Aleiodes alternator. Next base: position 2,775,092 of record OY998097.1, read on the forward strand.
GTACCCATTATTCTTAGCATTGAATTCGCAATTTTCGCTTTCGAATAAGAGCTCTGTTTTCGTAAGTTTTTTTTGGAAATGCCAATTTTCATTGGAAACGACTCAAACGATCCGAAACGTCGAGAAATCGAAATTCTCGATGTTGACAAACTACTCAAATTCTATGTACCATTTCATGTTATCGTTGATAGGGATCATAGGACATATCATTACAAGGACTGGGAAATTAGTTCAGACTCTCCCGAAGGTTGATGAAAACGAATTCTCACTCATAACGGCCTGAGCGAATTTCCCTGTTCAAGTAAAGGACGGCATTTCAGAACAGTCACTCCTCTGGAGAGTGAAAAAAATTTTACTAGTATTTCATTGCACAAGCTGGAAGGAGACTGCATTGTTGAATGTGAGGATTGCAGCATGAGTGAAGAGCGCGTGATATAATCACACTCTTAAAAAAAACTTTTCACCAACGAGTGCGTACAAATTCGGATTTAACAATATATTCATGTAGGTATTCTTCATGCACAGAATATGGGCTTATATCTATATCATTTGATTATTCACAGTGTATGATGGATACTCAGGCTTTCTATAAGTTTAATTATGGTTCTGACGGTATTTTTACGTCAACCCATAGAGAAAGAGAGATACTTGAAGCCCTTGAAAAGATTGAAGGAACAGCTAATACGTCATTTTTCATTACAAAAGCCGGCAGAATAGACTTGAAAGATGCTTTGTCTGTAGATGCCCACTTTTTCGGAATAAGTATTGAAAGATATCTGGCAATGATAGATGTATAGAATATTGCATGCGAAGTATACTTCATATTATTTTACAACACAATATACACTTTATTGCCGCTTCAGAGTCAATCCATGATCAAAGGCAAGGCTTAGGCAGTGCACTTGCACTGCTTTGACTCTTATGATGTAATGAATTAAGGAGAAAATACAGAGAGTGCAGATAATACATGATTAATTATTGAAGTTATTATCTACTTGCATGCAGTTTTAATGAGAGAGAGAGAGAGAAAGAGAAAGAGAGTCAGATGCATTGGTTATTATCATGTTACTCATAATATTCAATTGAGCAAGAAATATGGATATTCATTGACGATGATAAGTGCGTTTTGCTTCCGACGCACATTTATCACCGAAATATCATCGTGTGATGAGTAGGTATTGAATTACTGAAGTAATTCATAGGTTGTACACAAGGAATGTACGAATTTTAACTAAAGAAATTAAGTGGCTCATATAGACTCACGTGAAATTATGAACTTTACCATACTTTCTCGTCATTCACTCATGTCTGCTGGAGAATTGAGTGGTTATTGTATATCACATCATTTCTCCTCGATTTCTGTTGGGAGGTGAAGATTTTTGAATATACATTTCAAATCAGAAATGATAAGAAAATTTGTTTGAATCAACATCCTTCTTCTTGGAACTCCTCTTTTGACTAGAGACGCAAATCTGTAACTTCATTTTATTTGATACGCTTCATTTACGTTATTATTCTCTACTCTAAAATGATACGTTTCCATTAGTTCCATCTTGGATTGAAATCACCAGAGAGCCTAACCTATAAATGAGGAATGTTATGAATTATGGATTTGTCATTATAACTACGATCAAGTTATTATTTTTATGTCTAGCAAGAATAAGCAGTATTTAACTGACGTCTCAATGACGCCTTGGAAATATTTCCTGAGAAATTAATCTACAATACTCCACTGCAAGAGTCTCACGAAACATTAACTTCCGAAAGGACTTTTAATTCTTCAATTTATATTGAAGTGATTGCATTTTTTTTACGCTTATTCATGTCTACAGATCATTTTGTTTTTTATTGCTAATCCACTGACCAAATTTCTTTTGATTGCTCGTCGTTCTTGAGTCAATTATTTACTTTCGTTCATTTTCACTTACTCTAATTTTTCACTCATCTGTCAAAACAAAGTCGCGTTCTATTCTAGGGAATCGACGAGACGCCGATAGCGGTGACATATAGTGGTGTTGGGAAGAACTATTTCTACGAATAATGTAATTATGAATGTGACCGTGACGTCACTTAGTTGTCATTTCATTGACTGTCACTCAGCACAAGAGCAATGACTTTTTCTGCCAGACTCAATGTTCTAGTTGATGATTCGATTTGCGTCAACTTTGAGATAAAAAATATGACCATTATTTGACATCTGTATAGATAATTTTTGAGATAATTTTTCCATCCATCAGATTTTTTAATTGTTTGAAAAAATAGGAAAAAATCTCGCTTCTGAAATCTCATACGTTTAAACCATTCAATCGTAATAAAAATGATAGTTATGAATTGATTATACTACATATCTGTATTCTTTTGACCTTCATCCATCATGATAAGCTAAGGCTTTGAAATCCTCCAATTTCTGGCCAGGTATGTGACATAGTAACTGTTTTCATCAGAATTTTGAAGAACGATAATATTGATTTTGCAATAATTGGACAGAAGTAACATCATTATTCTGTAATGATTGAAAGAAAAAATTAATATCGTTTCTACTGAAAATTCAAGAAAAAGCAACAATGTCACATAGCAGTGTAGTTTCAACAATTTATCGTTTCACAGTAGTTACAAAATGATTTCGCAAATATGATCGTGAATTTCACCTGTCGTGTGGAGCACGTCAATCATCATCTCAAGATAGTCAGTTAGTGAGATACAGGTATGATATCTCAAAACTTCTATCCAATGCTGCATTTTACGTCCCGGAAAATGACCGTCATTTCTCATCCCTGAAAGTGACAGAAGTGGAAGCTGAACATGCCAAGCATTTTCAATAATTATAAGGGAGACTATAGAGTATTTTTTTATGTAGATAGAAAGAACAATCATTTACATAATAAAAGAAAAATAGCACACATATTTTGAAAATTGTATGTTGAATATGGTATCGTAATGACCAAAACTGTCAGAAAGTAGAGCAAAATGTATTGATTATTGAATGATTCTGAAAACATAAAGCAGTTTAATCATTCCAATTCTTTTGTCAATTCAGCTGAGAATTTAGAGGTAAACTTGAATTTCAAACTTTCTCTTTTCTTTCACTGGAAAATGGCTCTAATCTGAATATCCATAATCTTTCACTCTCCCAGTGTTAATGATCGAGGGATAATGAGGCAGTCATACAAGTTAGTTGACGCATCTGCACTAACAGCTGTTAGTTCGAGGGGATCCGAGTTCAAGAGAATACTCTGAATTACATTTTCAGCCCCTTCATGAGAAATTCCTGCATCTCCTTTGATTTTCAAGATACTTTCTGAAATTCAATGAGGATGGAGGATCGGCTATACTTGTATGAGGACTCCATTTTATGAATAATTATAAATGAAGTGGAATTTTATAAATTCCAATCGACTTAGTCTTTCAAATAATTGCATGTAAAAATATTTTATGCTCGTAAGTATTCTGAGTCCTAATTATAGGGATAATGATCTTAACATTATAAAAGTATGAGAAAATGTAATCTAGTCCTCAACTATTGATAGATCTAAACTTATAATAACACTCTTTCAGTTCACTGATAACAGTGTACCTCTATAAAACGAAGAATATCAAGTGAAAGCAATTTTGACCTCCAAATAACCGAAAATTGGAGAAGCGACAGTGAAGTAGCACAGTTTGCAGTGCATTGTGTAACCTCATTGAATGTACAGCAAAGTGTGATAGTATCTAACGATATGAGTGGGGTAAAGTGATATTCCAAAACGTATGAGAACTGCAACATGAGCTGAAAGCGAGAACTCTAATCACATAGGTTGGAAAATACTTTTTAGGTATGTCGTGTATTATACTACTGTTCGCTGTGAGTGATGAGGATTCATCATGCGTAAGGCACGCAACAAACATCCAATTACGCATAATGTGCAGTAAACTAAAAAATAATAGCTTTAAAAAAGTATTTTCCACGCCGTGATAACCAGCCTCGTACACGGGTTAAGCTGTTATTCTCAAGATTCCTTGAAAATACTTTTCGTCACTTGTATTGTAATTCAGTATACATCTAGCTCATATCCAACCTGGTGAATAACTCGTTATACTCTAAAACTGAACGGAATGCTATCGCAAAAAGTGAATTGAAATAAAAAAAGACAATTATTGTTCCAAGTCGCCAATACCCTATGGCTGATTGCCGAAACGTTTGGACAATTGAGTGTATATGTCATTTAGCAACATGTCGGAGCGATTGACTTGATTCGGTATCGATTGAGCTTGATACTGTCCTTGACTTGGCTGCGCATAAGGATAGAATGGCTGAAACCCTTGTCCATAACTTTGATGATATGGTTGTTGAGGTGCACTTGGAGCAAACTGGAATGGTATTAACTGCTGATTCTGTCCTGGATATTGTGGACTCCAAGCTTGATCCTGCTGCCATGGCATTTGGGCTTGTTGATACTGAAATTGGCCGGGTTGCCAATAATTTGACATCGGCTGACGTGGTAATATTGGAGGAATTTGATATGGTGGATAAAAAGAAGATGGCTGAGACTGAACACTCGGGACTGTCAGTGCTGGGGACGCTGGTGGAGTCGGAGGCATCATTGACAGACAGCTCTTCAAAGTCTGAAAATAAGAGAAAAAAATTATCAAATTGCTTTCAATGCAAGAATTTATGATCATAACAAGATTCCATGTCAGGTTGATATAGAAACGACTGATCTTTCACCTGTTGCATTTCATTGTACTGCTTTTGCATTTTCCTGTTGGTATTCTCAGCTTTCTTCAGTCGGGCAATTGTACGTTTAGAAGTATATGCCCCCTTTTGTCCTTGACTTTGCGATTCTTCACGATACATTTGTTCTCTTCTCAGACCTGGGATTTCATCACCATTCCTTGAGCTAGTGTCTAGTTGTGTTGCAGTTGATGAGTAATGACTTGGTTGATATTCGGGCACGTGGGGTGATAGTGTCTGCTGAGATGAAGAGAGTGAGAGCTGATTTTTTGACGTGAGTATGTCATCTAGAAATGTTTGAAGGATTTTTTCTTGATTAGGAGAACTCTGCATTTGAACATTACTGTCATTAAGTGTTAACAGCGATCCCGCAGATAACCCGGAAATTTGAGGATTGGTAATTGAGTTGTTTCGTCTGTCATCCTTAGGGCCTGTGAATGTCTCCTGGGGAGGTTTTTTTGTACTTTTGCCAATTAATGAGGGGGCTTGCGTTTCAGGCGTGCTAGTTTCCTCGTGATGTCTTGGCTTGAGAAGAGATGTCTGATTCAAAACTGTGTTTCGTACTCGTTCATCATCAATACTTTGCAAAAATGATTCCAATTTCGGCTTATTAATTTGTGCGTTAAGTGCATTAATTTCACGAATCTGTTTGAGCTTCTGTTCACGATGGAAACGATCACTTGCAGCAGAATGTGTTTGCATATATTCGTTGCCCAAGAGTTGCATCAATTTTTTGACATCCTCAGCGCTTCCTTCCCCAGCTACTGCTGCTGAAGCAGTTCTATCATTGTATTGTTTGCTCTTCAAGATTTCCAATAATGAGGGATCGATATTCACAGTTTCATCGGATCTGATGGTTACTTTCGAATCTTGGGTTGGAGCTATTGGCGAGTTCAAAGATACTGGTGGCGTTTTATCATTTCCATCCTTGTCTGTGCTCTTATACGTTGGATTATTGTTGGAGGAGTCATCAGGTAGCTCAACCTTATCAGGATCCTGCTTCTGTGGAGTACTACTTTTATCAGTTTCGTCTGTCGGTGATGGAAACATTTTCTTTTTCTCTGGAGATTTTTCAGGATCTTGAAGTACTTTTCCAGATTTTCTGATAAAAGTTTTTGGAACTGCGTTTTTTTTAGATTTCGGCTCAGCAGTTTTCACACGTCTTGGATTTGATTTTTTCAACTCAATATGAGGCTTGATCACTCTTTGTAGCAGAGTTTTCAATTTGACTTCTCCCGAAGCAGTAATCGGCTGAGACCTGCGTCGAGTAACTGTCTGAAAAGGAACAGGTACTTTTGAGCCTGACAATTTCAGTGAAGTCTTGGCAGAGGCTCCGGCTGTAGTATTTTCACCAATCAGTGCTTGTGCATAAGAAGGTGTTTGTGGAACTGAAAAAGAAATGTGCAAATTTATATGAAAAAAAATTTTCCTTTTTATAAAACCTCGAATGTTTATAATATTATATATTGTTGCCATTGAGTTAAAAGGGCATAAAAGTTGAGTTTATACACATCACTCATGCCTTTTTGATCCTATGGCGACAATAAATATCTGAAGATTGCATTTCGTATTGTCTTCAATGATTAAAGGGAATAGAGACTCCTTAAATATTTGTTCATTCGAAAGAAAATTTCCAATAATTCTAGAAGTTTTGTTTTTGTTCTATGGCTGCAAATTATTCTCCGATAGTTTCATGTTTTCAAGTTATTGAGATCAGACGTATTCAGAGAGTTTCATAGTTACATTGTCATCTCAATGGATAATTCACTCAGTAGATTAATAGTCTTGTTCTTATATTGACTATTAATATTTACTAATGACAATAGAACAATGGAGGGTTATCAGTAGTCTTCTTTTCAGATTTCAATCATGCAGCTTTTCTCATAAATCTCAATCAATAATCATCTTCAGGTGTCATAAAATTGTATTATTTAGGTTACCTTGATTATTGGCAATAATTGCTTCCGATCTGCCAGCGGATAACGGTACTCGAGGCAGGAATTGCTGGATGCTAATGCTGTTCGATTGATTTTGCGCCGGAGATACTTCAACTTTTTTTTTGTCTGGAATATTTGGAACAATAGACATATCTCTTCAATAAGAAAACTCTTGAATGACTGTAGTATCAGCTCAAGGTGCCATGCCACGTGGGCATCAATTATTGAGAAAATGGCGGCGATTACAATTTCTGACATGAATTCCGTTTCTTTGCTATGCATTCATTGTTATTTAGCTAGTATCATTAAACGATGGGAAAATAGAGACAAGAAATCATGCAAATGATGAAGAATTTTCACGGAGATAATTCAATGTAATACTGTTGAGATCAAAGATGAATATAAAGTCGGCAAGTTGATGGAATGAAAAATAAATATTTCTACATATTATTACACATTGACTTCTAAAAACAATACAATCTTCTAACAGGATATTTAGCTTATATGAATTAAATGAATACTCACTGTCACCGTCTTCACACTTCATTTTTCTCAACGATTGTCTTCGAGTTTCAACTTTTATTTGCACTTCAATGTATAATGCGAACTGAACGGAAGTCGAGCACCGGGTAGTATTGGGCAGTACAATGAGTGACGGTAAGCGGCGCTGTAGTGATGTTCTACAAACAGCGCGCGTTTTTCAAAAATCGAAGTGATATTAGCAACTTTTGGTCGTAATAAATAGAATCTACAATAACAAGTATAAGTATTATCTGTAATAATTGTTCCTAAATTTGTGGAGATAACCAACTTCCAAATGGTCCTCTCGCATGCTCATCATCGATCAAGGATATGACATGAGATAGGATATGATACAGAATCAATATCCTGAATAATTGCGCAAGCGCACGATGAATTCATATCACAATGATTTTTATATTATATGACTCATTGAAATAAATGATTTTTTACTGATAAATGCTCTCATAGAGTCTCATATACGTATTGAAAGTTTTCAAAAAGTGACAAATTTAATAAGAAGTATGGGTGCTAAAGACAACAAAAAGAAGAAACACTCCAGGAAATGGGTTTGTGTTTACAGGTGAGTAATCTTACTTTTTCATATCGTCACCTTAGAGACAAAAAGCTGTAAGTGCCATTTTTCCAATTTTCATTTTTGAAATAACAAAAAGTCATATCTTTTTTTTTATTCTAATAGCCTTATTTGGCCCTTTCTCACAATATTTAAAATAAAAAAATATTCATAACAAATAGTCCTAACGTAAATTAGCCGAAAGAAAATACAGTTAGAAATAAGGAAATTGTCATGGGATTAATGGGAAATACTTGTATAAAATGCCCAAAAATATAAAAAACTACTCACAAGTAAGGCTGAAAAACTCGTGTCCACTCCAAACTTGTGGTTTTTCTCCTGTGAAATATCCAAGAATCTTCGGAAGATAAAGTAGGGGAAGGTGGGGAATAATGGACATCAGGGGTAAAATGGACGCATCTAAATTTTCAGGCAAATATCATGGAAAAGTCTTGAAATTGATAGAAATATTGGCGATAGATTATTTTCGATGATTTTATTGGAAAGCTCAGGAAATTCTAGATGAGAATCAAGTGCTGGAATTACTTTTCTGAATTTTTGGCGATTTCGATTTTTTAAAGCATTTCAGAGGGGTAAAACCCTTCCTTTTTTTGAAAATTTTCAGTTTTTTGAGAATATCTTCGAATATATTCGTCATAGCGTAAAAATCCCGATGGGAGGTGAAAGGTGAGATCATTTGCCATCGACTTATAGGGTTTTCAATTTGCAAATATCGATTTTTGAGGTATTTATGGGCATTTTTGAGAAACAGTTCTGTGAAACAGTTTTTGGCCTATAACTATCTCAAAAATTGATATTTTTGAATTCAAGACCCCATAAATTGATGGGAAATGAGCTCACCTTTCATTTGAGATCAACCGCGAATCGCTACGACCAATAGAGCCAGAGATATTTACAAATAAATGAAGATTTCTGAAAAAATAAAGGCTTTATCCTTCAAAAATTCCAGAAAATATCAAATTTTCAGAAAAATCGAAAAAAATACATCTGACACTCATTTTCCACCTAAAATTTCCTCAGCTTTTCAATAGAATCGTCAGAGGAAATCCATCTCTAACCATTCCATTAAAGTGTCCATTTTGCCCACTCTCCCCTATAATAAAATGTGTTGATTTGATTATTTTTATGATTCTGTGAATGAAAATTCGAGTAAACAAGTACGAAAGATGGAGATAGAGCTTTCCTGATGCTTTCACATGAAAAGTGAAGGAATTTCTGGGAGAAAACATGTCAGAATATATTTTTCGTGAACTTCAACTTGTTGAATCCGAATTGAGAGGCAAAACAGCTTTCAGTCCAGAAGTATTTTTGTTTATTTGCCATGACATTCAAATTTCAAATGGAAGTGAGACGCAACCTTCTTTACTATGAGTTTATGAGGGTTGAGAGTGGGATTTGTTCAATTTCTCATCAAATATTTATGGAATAAAAATCAATTCAGTTGCAAAAAGGTAAAACGAGATGAGTCTGTTTTTTCTCATTGAGTTATTTGGAAATACGTTAGAAAATAAGCGAAATAGGTAATGTCACTCTGAAACTCTTTTGTAATTCTCTCATGGAATTCTATATTGACAAAAATAGGTGATATCAAAATTAAAAATTTTGATTTCAAAATCAATTCGAAATTCTAGCACTTACGACCATTTGTTATTGGGGAAAAAAATTTTTCCAGTCAAAAATGATAAAATGAAAAAGTCGTAAGTGCGGAGATACTACTTTTTCATTTTCAACTTGGTAAATACGGCTTTGTGTTATTAAAACCGGGATTTTTGGCACTTACACCACTTTGTTAATAAGATAACGATATCATGAGGACTCAATCACTATGGACATGTGAATTGACCAGCTATGGAAATTTCTCATTCGTTTCCACTTCTCTTGATGGAAAATTCATAGATTCTATCTTTTCCCAGGAGGGGTACAAAGAAGAAAAAGAAGAAAGAATTAGAGTATGAAGCGGCAACTGATCCTGAAAGTGCTGAAATGCACCAAGCGCCAAGGTCTACATCCTCCATTTTACTATCACCTAGCAGTGGATTGGGGAGCAGTGTGGAATCTGTAAGTATAAATCGGTATAATAATGTAGAACCTGTAACTGTAGAATTAATTACCAATGCAGAATGTACTCTGCACCCTGGACAACTGATTTTTGGGAAATCAAAAATTGATATCCGTCAAGGCTTGCATGGACTTGATGATAATGTTGTCCCCAACCAATTTCCTTTCAAGTCCTCTGCAGAAACCTTTCTGCATCCTGGGTCATCGATCTCTGATTTTTCGGAGATCAAAAAACCTCGAGATTTGCATGAACTCGAACGAAAGGTTGGCCCTTTAGTGATAGAGAATGGAAATTTCGTAGAATCAAATCTACACTCTACGGGAATTAATCCTGTAGTTGGAGACACCGATTTCAGTGGAGATTTCATCGGATATGAAAAAAATACTATTCATGCAACTCCATCTGAGAAAGGTTCATTCCAACAATCGAAAATATTTTCTTGCACTTATGATGGAGTCAACCGATATCTCAAAGAAAAATCCATTTTCAAGACACCACTAACAAAAGTTACTACCAACTCAACAAAGTCTGTACATGAATACGATTGGTACAGTAGCTCATCGGTAGCATCTGATGTGGCACAGCGCGCTGATAATTTTCTTACTCCTATTCCAGAGAATCTAGAACCAAGTTTTCCATTGGAACATATCTCCAACGAGATATCTGAGCCGAGTAATAACAAAAGCATGTCATTATCTCAGCATCCTGCTATAATTTCAAAAAATTATAGTAGATTATTTATTAACAGTACACGAATATATGAATGAAACATCTCATCCTCTGAATGTAAACGACTAAAATATGTAAAGACTTTCGGTCTTGAAAAACCGATGAGATTTCCATCTAACAGTAATACTAACATAGCAAGAAGCTTCAATACGTCGTACAATTCCTCTTCCCTCAGTAGAGAAAGTGAGGACTCTTGCTATGAGGAAGATCACCAGTCGTCACATATTTCCATCGACGATGAATATCGCACAGATCTGAAAACCGATACTAACATTGATAACAAAGAATCTGATCATGACCTTGAATTCAATCATTTTGACAACATTCATGATACTTGTACTATTACCAACTCAATTATCAATGGATACGATATTTTAGATGATACGCAAATTGACACAAATGGATTAGACAACTGCGCTGATGATAACATTGATCATTATCAATCAAATATCCGTAATTATCTTAGGAGCCAGTCCTCGTGTCCTTCAAAGGATACTAGGTCGAGTGACGTGAAAAATACTGATGCCGAATCGAACATGAATCAATCTAATACCTTTGATGATTGTGACCTTAATATGGATAGATCACATAGTCAGTTCAATAGCAATTCAAACGCAAGGCTTGATTCAGACGCTGATATAGATAGACCAGATAGTCACTACGATAGTAGTCCGGACACAAGGCTTGATTCCGACTCGAATGTGAATGAATCGGATAGTCACTACGATAGTAGGCCGGACACGAGGCTTTCTGATATCAGCGAAATCAGCGAGAGAAATTCGCCCCATACCTTAGATGATGAGGATCCAAATAATGTTATCAATTTTGAAGAAGCAGTCGTTGATGGCCGTCGGATAACCGATGTTACTTACATGTTCCAAAGCTTTCATGAAAAATTCGATCAACATAATGATGACTGCCCGTGCCGTGTCAGAGATTTGTGTATGTACAATGTGTCTGACAGAGGAATGCGGACGCGGCTATCCTTTGTTTGCTTGAATTGCGGATATAAAGATAACGTTTGGACAAACCCGATGACACCAGCTGACAAACTACCAATTCTGGAAAGTCTCTTGTATGGTCTCCTTACTTCAGGTATTGGATATTCAACTATACAGGAAGTATTCGCTGCTATGAGCGTGCCTTTCGTTACATCACGAACTTTTCGAAAAAATACTGAAAATTTAGTTGATTTAATCAAAGCACTCTGCGAAAAGGAATTGAAAGAGGCAGGTAGAAGGGAGAGGGAATTGGCAATTGCTGGGGGCCGAGTACTTCATGGTAAATACCCTTACACACATGTCATTGAAGATGGTGTATGGAGTCAACGATCTTTTGCCCATAGTAGATATAATGCATTGTCTGGCACCGCTGTACTCATTAGTGCCTTCACCAAACGTATATTATTCGTGGGAGTTCGGAATAAAGCGTGTTCAGTTTGTGATGAGTATGAGAATCCTGAGCTTATTCCGCCTCATAAATGTGAGAAGAATTGGGGGCACGACCAGCCTTCTACGGCAATGGAAGCCGATATCGTTCTCGACGGTTTCACTCAAAGTATGGAAATGCATGGCTTGATTTATGAGACTCTCATTGGGGACGGAGATAGTAGCGTTTATGACATTATTAAGAATAATGAACCTTATCAGATATATGGTGTATCCGTGAAGAAAATTGAATGTGACAACTACTTATTTCGATGTTTTGGGATCGCTATGGATGTGATTTCAAAAAAGAGAGTGAATGATAATCCATTTCCAAGAGGTTTTATGACGAAAATACGAGAACGTATTCGTACAAGTGCTTTGAAAATGCGACGTTATGTGGAAAAGTGCCGAGACTTTTGGCAAGATCAAGATGTTCCTCTGAACGAAAAGAGGAAAAACCTTTTAGAGGATATTTCCAATATGATTGGGCATTTTTTCGGTAACCACACTGCTTGCCGATTTTCGGAGGACTGTAATCGTTCGGAGGACGATGTCACTTCGCAACTGCAGGAAGTTGGATTCTATGCAGATATTGATGCTGCTGTCAATCGATTAGCTAGAAATTCTGCCAGTATATTAGAACACAAGAATAATAATCCTGCTGAATGCTACAATTCCATTCATAACAAAACGAATGGTGGTAGGCGTATCAATTACTCGATGCGTGAAAATTATTTATTGAGGGCATATCTTGCAGCCATCCAATTTAATACGCAAGAAGCACTCAGTAAACTTTGCGAATTTAAAGGATTTCCTGTTCCTACAGCTGTGACCAAGATGGAAGAAAGCAGAAAAGCTCAGAATTTACGAACAGCACTTTATCGACGAAGGAAAGGACGAAAAGTTCGTTCTAGAACGGGAGCTGATAAAGATTATGGTGTAAACTGCAATAAGCCTGATATACCACAAGATTTGTTCAATGATCTGGTTACTCAACATTTCAAGAAGTTAATTGAACGCCAGTTGAAAAGAGATCAAATAGAGCAAGAAACAATCGGTCAGCACACTTCGGAAATCTGGCGAGAATATCGTCGAAGTATGATAACAGCGTCTAAATTCGGACAAATTTGTCGCATGAGAGAAAGGACGTCATGCCATAATCTCGTCAATCAAATTCGATATCCGAAACATATCAATACTTCAGCAACGAATTATGGAATAATTCATGAGGCTCAAGCTCTCAAGGATTTAGCTGAACGTTGTAACATAGAAATTAGACCCTGCGGTTTATTTATCGATGCTGAGGAGCCATATTTAGGAGCATCGCCTGATGGCCTTGAAGGTGAACATGGCATCGTTGAAGTGAAATGTCTTCCATTAGCCAAAGATTGCACACCGCAAGTGGCAATTGAAGCGATAGCTATCTATAAAAGAATATTCAACAAAAAAGATCCAGAATTGATGAATATTAATCATTATTATTATTATCAAGTGCAGGATCAGCTTCACATCACTCAAAAGCAATATTGTATCTTTGCTGTCTGGACACCGCTCGGTATCAAACATATTAAAGTTCCCAGAGACGATGAATTTTGGCAAACTGAAATGAAGCAAAAACTGGAAAGATTCTATATGGAATGCTTGCTACCAGAAATTATCGACAGTCGTAGAAATCGAAAAAAACGAATCCGAGATCCAGAGTATATCCTGAATGCCAGAAGAACATATGAGAATTCCACTTCTGGGAAGAAAAAGAGAAAATTGAATGAACAGGATTCTCAAAATCCAGATCCAGAAAATCCGCAAGATCAGCCCTCTCCGAGACAGAGTGGTCGGAGAACGACTGGTGACAGTGAGGATGACTCAAACACAGATACAAATGATGTTGGGTCATCAAACCAACCGACCGCAAATGGTCGAACGAATAATATTGCTTGGGTGATAATCAGTGATGATGAAGACGATGAACGAGAGCCTGAAGAGGGCGAATTAGACGCCATTGACACTGTGATACGAAGCATTACTGATGAAGAAATTATTCCAGAAATAGAATCACCAACATCCCTATTGACGAGCTCAGCTATCGATCAATTTTTGAAAATAGTCGAAGAGCAATCAAACTTCAATGTTTTCTATTCTCACTATTTCCCGCATAGTCATTTGATTACGCCCTCATTTACCACTTGCGATTTGCATATAATTAGTGGTAATACATCTCGACATTGGTGTTGCATTCATTACGATGGAACACATATTTCTATATACGATAGTTTGGGTCGAATCGAATATGAGTTATTAACACGAGAAGAGAAGAAATATATTAGGAAACGCTACCCTCATGTTCCTGGGGACAATATTATTGGTATACCTATGACTCGACAACCAGATGGTGTTAGTTGTGGTGTTTATGCTGTTGCAGTTGTCACAACATTGGTAATCTATCGCGATGCCATAAGGATATCACGAACAAATTACTCAAGAAACGCCATTGATATGAGACAGCATATGATTTCAATTATTCGTCGAAAAAGGTTGACAGAATTTCCAACGATTGATGAATGAATAGTCTCGACACTATCCAAAGAACTCAATCACTCGAGATGTAAGGCTCAAATGAATATACCTAATTAAGGCTTGAGCACAAATTGATGGACATTCACATCAATCCAAGAAAAAGACAGAGGGCCATAGATCTATCCTATGAATCTATGGAGGGTTGGTGGAGGGCCTGTCATAAGTCATCATAGAATGTTATTGATGCTCATGAATTATACAACTTATCAAGGACTTTAAGGATGGATGTACGAATTCAGCCCAAGTTGCAGCATTGATATTGAGTAACATGAGAAGTAGATCATAGATTCATTTCTTCAATCTCTGGTGGATTGTTGAAGGGCCTCTGATACTTTATAACGAAGTAAATGACGATTATGTGGCTCATATATGGTATCAATTATAAGCTACATTATTAGATGCTAGGCAATCAATCAACCGGTTGCATCGAGCGAAATTCTGAACGAGAGCATATATATAAATTTGTCTTTTTGATATTACATAGGCTGCATTTGTCTTAGACGCTTTAAGTGCTGTGAGCGCCACATCCTATACCACATCACATGCGATATATATCTACATATACGCTCTGAAAGCGTGTAAGTGCCCGAGACGAACCCATCCATACGATAATCAGAAATTCTCATGTCATACTGACGTACAGCATAATCGTGAAAATTATTAGACATTGAATCGTCGAATGATCCGAAAGGAAAAAAAAGAGTTCTTTCTTTTCACTTGAAAGTTTTGCAACCTCCATTATTTACTTCAGAATATTTTGATGTGAGAACCAGCAGCTTCCACATTTCCGTTAACATCATCTAGATTCATTCGTTATTCCTCAATTCACATTCCAGGCAATTCATTTATAATTGCTTAGGCTTATTCGGAATATCATGTGTCTTTGCGGATACTGAACGATCGTTTGTCTTGTAAATCGGTGATTTCTGGAATCAGTTCAAGTCTCTTCTTTTGTCAATGTTGCGACGGTTATTGATTTTTGGAACCCTCCACCTCCTGGTATATCGTTATACCAAAATTATGGTAAATTTAGATCTTATGAAACTATTAAATAAATCAAACAATTACTACAGCTATCAAAATTTCTGGACAAGATTCATTATTTCATCACACACATGTAAACAAGTACACATGCAATCATTTTTTAAAAACATCATTTTTTGAAATTTCGAGGTATTCTTCGTCATAAGACATAATTTGTCAAATTCTCAATATAAAAAAAATATCACGTTTATATCTGCCATTTAGAAGCAATACACCATTAATATTCCAGAGAATACTACGCAAGCCGTTCAAATGGCCTCACTCCCTCACGTTCTAATAATTGGATGAAGATGTCTGGATTGCGTAAAAATGATCGATTTCTACGCAAATTCGAATATATTCATGATTACTTGGAGAGTTGTCTGTTAAAATTTCAAACTCTCCGGATATCTTGTTCGGGAGAAACTGATGAATGGAGATGTTCTAAATCAACACGATCTCTTATGAGTTTTCGTCTATAAATATGAAGTTTGCGGCCATTAATGGATTGTTTCGGAAGAAACTTCCATAATAGATTAATTAATGTGTAAAGAGCGTTCTAAGAGTCTCCGCAAATCCGTAAGATACTTGTTCACTTCAGAATGAAGTAGATTGTTTCGAAAAATACTGATTTTCTAGAGATTAGCCTCAATTTTACTAACATGACAGTAACGTCAGGACCGCATGCTTCCGCAAATGAATAATAATATTCTCCGAACGACGCAATGTCTACTACACTTGTACAGCAAATCATACAGGATTAGCTGCAGATATAATGAGTTTGCATCGCTCTTTTTCATTTCTAAAAAAATGATTCCTATAAATTCGGTTTTTTTTAAAAGAAAAATTAGGATTGGCAACGAAGTATTCCTAGTATATAGCAGCTGTATAGAAAACGACTACACTTGTCATTGAGTCGACTACGCTAGTCGTAATAATTTTTCTTACTGCTAAATCGCTACCAAATGAGATTCCTCAATCATGATTTCATTAGAAGTGGCTGAATTATCTTTGAAAATTAAACCTGTAGAAAAGAATAATCTTCTTCGAATATCTCAAAAACTACTTGACCGATTTTGCTTGACATTAATAAAAAAAAACATCTTTTTTGTGAGACATACAAACTCAAATTTTCAAGTCTTGAGCCCTTGAGTTCGCTTGAGTTATGGTGCAATAAACTTAAAACAAAACGTTCACACTTCACTGCGAAAATTTTCCATACAAAATCCGAAGAATGTCCAATTTTTAGAATGTAGAGTATAACGGATTCGCAGTCCCCGTTGTTACGCATTGTAACACACCCACATGAATACATTCGTACTTTCTGGGAAAATTTGTTGTCTAAACATTTTAGACTACTTGGAGTCATTTTATTGTTAAGACTGCAATTAATTTTGATTAATGAAATGAAAATTCAAATTTGAAGAATGTCGCATTATGCTATTTGGCTTCTACCGGAAATCAAAATGCAAATTATCATAATAACCCTACTAAAGAAACAATTTTCAATTTCCATCTTGCCACAGGAAAGTTAGTGCAATATCTCTGCATGTCTACATGTATTTCGATATGCTTGGGGATATCTGGATCTATCCGAGCATATTGAAGTAGGAAAGAAGGTCCAAATTGAATCTGAAAATTGAACAGTAAATAACCAAATTTCCTACTTTCCCCAAAATTGTATTCCTTTACAGTATCTCAGTTATAGTTCCAGTTATTGTTGATGACTTCAAGTATACCTTACTTATCTTATTATCCAGGGAATGTCATCTGAGAAGATCACACTTGAAGACATTTCATACGAGGACTGTTGTTTATGAAATTGAAGTAAGGGAAATCGAATTGATGGAAATATGATTTCAGTGAAATTTTTAAGGGAGATGGTTTCCCGGGAAAATTTTCAGAGAGCAGATGTCGGTTATCGATTGACAAACAAAGTAATGATTATTATGTCTCAGTTTCCATTTTCTTCAGCTGACGAGGATAGCCCACCTTTAAACTAATCAGAAGGAGATTTCATATAGAGAAATCTCTGAAACGAATCTTGATGATCTTGGCAATAATGGAATTGTTTTTATATTTTCAGGTAATGAAGAGCCTGGAGGTGATCTGTTACAGTGCTTGAGTGCCCCCATCACTTCAAATTTTCGGATCAATCCGACTTATTATTATTAATTATGTTTTCTATTTTATCAACATGTCTCTTCCTTCTGCCTTGTTTCCCTTTCTCCCTGATATCTCGATCGGTGATAAATTTTTCATTTTTTTATTTTTCACTTTTTGAAACTAGGATGATTTTCCAGATTTCTAGAAATATTTTTAGTAAAGAATTTCACTTGTTACGTAAATGTCACCTACCAATCTGGCAATGTGAAGCGTACAAACTTCGCACACTCCGCGTTCCAAAATTAGGGATAATAGATAATCACGGCCAACAATTTGATGGAATTTTTATCCAAAACATTTGTGACGGTTTTTACCGTCACAGAATCAATAAAATTAAAATAAGAAATAAATTTCATGAAAATCACGGTTTTGGTCGCGATTCGCGGTACCCGGTGAGGATAGGGCTCATTTGGAGTCAAGACAGCAAATGTCCAGAGTGAGGTCAACATATTTTGTGACCTCACTAATTATTTTTGTTTGTTTCGTTGAAATTAACTCCGAGAAAACGGAGAAAAAGTCAAGAGGTAGGACTGGAGAAGAGTTTTCCCAGTCCCAGAGATTATTCATCGGATATCAAGGCCAATTCGGGAGAACTGGGACGAAAGCAGCATCTACTCGTTTGGTCCAGTATCAGCCAACTAGAGGGAATGTTGGCCAACAGCGAGAGAAACTGGAGATCACCAGAATCAGCATTGGAGTCAGTGAAAGAAAAGACTCAAATTAAAAGTGTGAAAATAAAGACTAAAGTTATGTGTGTGGAAAGAAAAGACTAAAGTTCTCCGTTTATTATTGTCGGGAAAATATTGTCCGAGTTATTATGATTATTTTTGTACATTATTTGGAATTAGTTAGTTTAAGAGAAATTCAAGTAAAGCCAGTGACGTTAGGGTAAAGTAGTGGGGGACTCGCGGGACAATTGGTTGGGTTGGGCCTCGGCTCTACCGAAATTGAGCGGAAACAGCCGAGGGAACCCAATGCCAAGTCGTGGGAGAGAAGACTCATTCTTCTTCTCCCGGGACACCGTGGCGATCACATCGTGTGAAGAAACGTAAAGAAAATTGTAAAGAATTACGTAAGGAAAATTGGAGTAAAGAAAATAAAGTGAGGTCGACACGGAGGAAAGACAGCACAAATAACGTAAGGTACGCGAGTCCCCGTACAATTAATATTTTGAGTTTAGAGTAAAGAATTTTGAGTAAAAGATTAAAGTAAAGAATTTTGAGTAAAGAATTTAAAGTAAAGAAAACGTCGAGTTAGCGTCTGTTCCGGGTGAGGCCACCCGGCTATATTGGATTTATTGTTGGTCATTCTGAGTTAAATTTAGAGTTAATAATTAGTGTGAAATAATTATAAAATTAATCACGAAAAGTTACTTTGAATATTTCATGTTTTTTTTGCAATTTACGTGTATATAATTAATTCTTCTGAATATATCGAATTTATATTATTTGAGTTAAAATTTGTCATGAGTTTTGTGTAAAGTTTTTGTCGTCACGAATACCCAAATAGAGGGTATCGTCCCCTCTCCCCCTCGGGATAAATTGAGAGTTTCATATAAAAAAGCGGGTAAAATTAGAGTCTTTTTGGGGGTTTTGGATTATCGTTGATTTAGAATAAAACTTGGGGATTTGTCGTTTTCCCCCAAGCTGTTAAAGTTTCGAAAAACGACTGGCGCCCAGTTTAAATAAAAGGAAATTAATCGGGAGTAATTTGGGGAAAATTTTGGAGCATAAATTTGGGTCAGTTTTGAGGAATTTCAGTGCATTTAACGCGTTGGCTCAAGGTCAGTCAAGCCAACCGTTACACATTTTTCAACATCAATATCTCTCGAGTTATTGCGTTTGAAACACAAAACCTTTCCTATTTTGTCTGTAAACGCGGAAAGTAGCGAAAATAGGAAATTTTGTGCGCTTCGAAAGCAATAATAGTTTTTGAAATATTGCATAAGAAACATTTAAAATGTTAGCAACTAAAGAAATTAGTCTTCGATATGTTGTTTCAAGTTTCACATACAGATTCATCATCGCGGAAGGACCATAAAGAATGAAAACTCTCAAAATGATCAACTTTCATCCGAACTACTCTGGAAACCGAAAGGCTTACGAGAATTTGTCAAGAATCCTTTCTCGGACCCGACCAAATACAGCACGCATAAAATGTCTCGTATGATTTCTCTTTAATTCGATAAGTTTCAAAGTCATTGGCAAAAGCATCCGCGAAATCTTTCTTAATTGAAACCAATAAAAGACTGCAGGAATTACTAATTAATATCTAAAAATGAAGAGTTTTGCTAGAATCGATGAGGAAGAATTTTCGTGTTGCCCCAAGAATCCTTTATGGAAAAAGTATTCTAATGATAAAAATGTCTCTCTTAAACTCATTAGTTCCAAACAAATTTATGGAAAAACCTCCGGAAGTTTGATAGTGGAATAGTTTAGTTTGCAAAATATTTCAGAAAGGATAAGATTCAAAAATATTCACGTAAGGGCTTTCTTTGCAGTCCGCGAAATTCTTCACAAGATATCTCCTGAGATTTCCTATCAAATCCACTTATTTCAAAAATATTTCTAAGGGAAACGTCGAGATAAAATTTGAAAAATTCTAGATTCGTGTAGCGCATCCTTTTCATTTCAATATGTCACCACTCTCGAGTGAGAAGGGTGTAGAAAGAACCCTTTTTTATCGTTTCACGCCTTCTAGAGTGATGATATATCTGGATCAATCTTTTTTTTTCATTGAACATCATCATTGAACAATATTCTTTCATTGAATTTGTCGAGTTAAGAAAGAACATCAGGGCTGTGTTCTTTACGGCATGACATGATCCAAACAGTGTTGAACAGAAGCGCTTGCCTACGCAACCGGGTATAAGCGAAGCAGTGAATCTTATTTACAGGGGCACGAGAGGTGCCAAACCGGTGAGAACACAGCCCAGGGATTGACGGGGTAAGGTCGAGATAGGAAACCTGAAAAGTTCCAACGCCTTTCGCTAACCCCAAATACAGTACAGCCATGCTATTTTCAACTTTGATCCTCGTAACTACCCCCCACTATTTACAACTTTGTCACCTCAGAGTTCGCAACTTTGGCCCAGCTTACTTTTTAGCAGAGGCCAAGAGCCCATGCGTTAATTTCCCTCGTTCACAAGGTTATTTCAATATTAAATATTACATATCGATATTTCTATCATTATCATTAGCTAAAGCCCCCTGACGCGTACCTCTCTACTTCCACCAGCATGGTAACAGAAGTCTTATATGTCTGGAGTAGGGAATGAAAGGAGTAGACAGGCCAGCTGCGAATAGCGGGGTTGTGCTATGAATAAAATTTGAATAGCAGAGCCTTCATATTCATTCGATGAAACGGGAAGAAATTTTTTTTCTCTAAAATTATCTTCGAAAATTCGTCAGAAATGGACCAATAATATCTTCAATTTACTAAAATGGCAGCAAGCTAGTTGTAAAGAAGATTATGTTTTTGTTGTTGTACGTACGTCACTCCAAAACGGAGCATTTTGGAGTAGCTGTAATTTGATTGCATGTATCAGATTCTGAATATCGATTATACCACCTAGCGGTTGAGAATCGAATTCATGTACTTGTAGGAAATCCGTATGGCTGACCAAATTATCGACAAAATTATCGATGTATTTTTCAAACCAATTTTTTTCTATGTTTCACTGTATTTTCTTTCATTATATATTTATCAAAAAATTTCTTTCAATAGTTCACAGACGATAAGAATTCCATTTTTCTATCCAAACGATTAAATTTAAATTAATGAACATATTCGCGATGCAGATTTCCATGGTAAATAAATCTACTTTTTTTTTGAAACTTTTTATGGAAAAGCAAATTCTTACCCGATTCATCCCGAAATTTCATATTCACAGCTAATTTTTTTGGAAAAACAATTACTGCTTTGCAAAAAAAAAATTGGATTGAAAAATTCAATTACGAAGGACAAGATAGGACATTCTAACCCAAAAAAATGCTTCGGTTGGGTGGGTAATCCTGAAGTATCATGGCCACTTAACCTCGCCAACTGCATTATTCTCGTGTGCGGCCGGGGGAAAATCGTGTCGGGGTTTGTTTTAATTTTTATTAATTGTTTTTGGAGAATATTCTGGAACCTAAGTGAGATAAGGCATTTTTCTGTAAATCTTGGAATTTTCCACACAGAAGTATCACGGCAAAATCACTCTATCTCACTCAGTTTTCGAGATATTTAAAAAAAAATCCAGTGAGAGTCAAATGAAACGAATCGATTTTTTCAATCAATTATTTCCGAGAATATCTCGGGAATTAAGCGAGATGGAGTGATTTTACGTCTATACTCTTTTGTAGCCTACAAAATTCTCCACAAAACAGCGCAAGGACAAAATTGCTCTCTCTTGTTTATTTTCCAAGATATTCAAAGAAAAATAAATCCAGTGATAAAATGAAATTGAATAAATCTACTTTTTCTTTCAATTGTTTTTGGGAATATTTCGAAAACTAAAGAAGATGAAGCGATTTTACTCCTAACTCGTTTTGTAGCTCTTGAAATTTTTCTATAAACAAAAAAGGATCCAAGCGAAATACCTCTCTCTCACTTATTTTCCAAGATATCCATGAATAAGTGAATGAATTCAGTGAAAAAGTAAAATTGGATAAATCAATTTTTCTATTAATCATTATTGAGAATATTTCGGAAACTACGCTAGATAGAGCGATTATGTCTTAATTCTTTTTTTCAGCTCATAAAATTTACTACAAAAAGGATCCGAACGGAATTTCTGCATCTCGCTTATTGTTCAAGATATTCTAAGACACATCAATCCATTGATAAAGTGAAATTAGATAAATTTATTTCTTCTTTTAGTTGTTTTTGGAAATATTTCGAAAACCCAGCAAGATAGAGTGATTTTACTCATAACTTTTTTTCAGCTCTCGAAATTCTCTATAAATAGAGAAGGATTTAAGCAAAATTATTCTATCTCACTTAGTTTCCAAGATATTCATAATTAAATGAATCCAGTGGAAAAGTGAAATTGGATGAATCCATTCTTTCTTTCAATTGTTTTCAAAAATATCTCGGAAACTAAACGAGATAGAGTCATTTCACTCCCATCTTGTTTCATAGCTCTTGAAATTCTCTACAAACAGGATCGGGGCATAATTGCTCTATCGCGCTTCATTGCCAAGATATTCATAAAAATATGAATGAAGTGAAAAAGTAAAATTGAATGAATCGATTTTTTCTCTCAATTGTTTGTAAGAATATCTTGAAAACAAAGCCAAATAGAGTTATGCCATGCTCATGTTATTTTATAGCTCTTGAAATTTTCTATAAAAAAGGATTCAGCCAGCATTGCTCTATCTCGCTTAGTTTCCGAGGCATTGAAAAAAAAATCCAGTAAAAAAGTGAATCCATATTCTTTTCTAGCCCTTAGAATTCTCTACAAGACAGGATAGGGGCGAAATTGCTCTATCTCACTCAGATTCCGAGATATTGATTAGAAGAAATAAATGAAGTTAAAAAGTGAAATTGGATAAATTGATTTTTGCTTTTCATTGTGGTTGACAATATCTCAGAAACTAAGCGAGATAGAGGGAATTTAAATCCATTTTGTTGTTGGGGTCGTCAATATTTTTGGTATTCTTTGCCAGCTGTCCAGTAAAGCTGAATAAAATAGAGAAAAAAGAGAGTATTGGACCGAGTCGATTTTACTAAGTGAAGAGGGGAAATTAAAAAAATTAATGATGCAAGATACATTTTGAAGTTCGGCTATTCTTGATTACAAGAAGAAGCAAGAGGATGAAGAGATTCAAACTCCTGAAGTTCACTCGACCAATTGAATCGAACAAATTATCATTGATTGATATGAAAAGATGTCATTAGAGTTGAATAAATCGACGAGGAGTGCGAGTAGACTGCACTTGAGAATAACAAAAGAAAAAAGTGGAGATGATGATGATAAAAAACTGCTAGAAACTACAGATTAGCATTATCAAGTAACCAAGACAGTTTAGCGGACTTTAAGTCTCCGAAATTAAATTTCAAAGTATTTCAGATTGATTCAATTCGAATCATCAAAGATTCATCAGCAAAAAAAATTGAAAATGTAAAAAAATGATATGATGAAAAATATTCTATCGTCCCCTTAATAACAGTCATGTCAGTGCTATAAAATCCTTATAGAAGGTGTTACTCTGTCATTAGGGTAACGATATGTATATATTTCATAGAAAATATCTTCGTAAAATGCCTTCATATGAAAAAAAATACTTTATAAGAAATCATTTTATGAAGAACCTCTTTATCAAATTCGATTTCATGAAGACATTTTTTCACAGAAGTATCTCTATGGAAAAATCTGCACTAATACTCTGAGTATTAATGACATTATAATTTAAGGATTTTTTGATAATCATGAAAATTCTATGATTGTGAAATTCAAACATCACACAAATATCCACCATTAAATTTATGGTTATAGCAAATTTGTCCATGGCAAATTTCGCATTGACAAATTCCGCGATGGAGAAAATGCAATGGAAAAGAATGCGATGAAAAAGATCGCCATGGAAAAAAACGCCATGGGAAAAGAACGCCATAGAAAAGAAATCTATCGAAAGAAACACCATAGAGAGAATTGCCATGGCAAAGAACCCCATGGGAAGAATCGCCATGGAAAGAATCGCAATGGAAAACATCGACATGGAAAGGATCGCCATGAAAAAAATCGCCATGGAAAAAGCGCTATGGCAGAAAACGCCATGGGAAAAGAACGCCATTGAAAGGAAAGCTATCGAAAGAAACACCATGGAGAGAATCGCCATGGAAAAAAATGCCATGGCGAAGACCTCCATGGAAAGCGGCAAATTTGTGATGGCGGCCGCCATGGCCGGCGTCATGGCGACCGTCATGGCAGCCGCCATGGCAGCCGCCATCAGAATTTTCCTACGTGTTCAATTAAAATCTCTCGATAACTATATAGGAAATTTCAATGGTAACTCCATAGAATAATCTGAAAAAATTAAACGGTATAGACATTCCGGAGCACTTAGAGGAATTTTTTTGAGCCTTTAGTTTGAAAATAATTCAGTGATAGAATTGCATTTCTGTCTCTTTTTAGTGATAGAATTTTATTTCTGTCACATTTTAGTGATAATCATTTCCATAGAAATTATTCTATCTTGTCTAATTTCCAAAATCTGAAAATACGCTGTATCCAACATATCGTCGATCTAGAAACACAAGGGCGTAAATGCCATTTTTTCATTTTTTTTTTAATAACAGAAGGGCGTAATTTTTTTTTGGCTCTATCGATTAGTGCTCGACTTCACCGATTATTTGGAGCATTTTTTTCTTAAATAACAAACAGACGTATCTCCAATTATTAATATAAAAAGGGTGTATCTTCCTCACATACGCCCTTTTGTTATTAATTTCATCCTCAATTGCGCAATCCTGCTATATAATTTATAATAACAAAAGGGCGTATGTGCTGTAACGTGATATTTCATCGCGTTACTTTGTTGTCGTCTGGGCACGTTAATTATTAATTAAAAGTGTCCAGGATGGGAGTGAAAACCTTTTTGTCAATGGGAGATCATAATTAATTTTTAAACATAATCTAATGAATTTGTATTTTCTTTATTCTTTTTGAATTTGTACCGCTCATCGGCGATATTTCGTATTGAGCGGAAGAGGGCAGCACCTTATGGACGAAAATACCACACAAGGAAAAGGCTATAATTTGGAGTTTCGGAGGAAAGGAAGACCATAGAATTTTCCTTCATCGGATGAGGACAAGAGGGAAGTCTGGAGAAGGTTCCAGCATCAGTCAATATCTTGAGCAATTGACAATACTCCGCAAATTATTATTTTGGGAGTTTCTTGTTTCTTATCGTTGGAAGGTGAAAAATTCAAATATTGTGACAACTAGCGGTCACCTGTTGAACTCATGGCAGTTGAACTTGTCTAACCAATGGGAGCCCTCCACGTTGGAATTTTCGTACCGGCCGGCGTCTTGTCCCTAACGAGAGCAACATGGCGTCACTCTCGTTCTGGACGCGTGCTCGATTGTTTGGTGTGAAACTTTTGTCGAATTATTTCCATTAAAAATAATTCATTAATTGAGAAATAAAGTATTGCAAATAAATTGTAAAGGTTTGCCACTTCGTTGGAATATTAAATTGAGATTGCAGTTATCGAAATATTCGTTTGGTGAGCGAAAGAATTAATTAAATTAATTTTTGTGTTAGAGAGAATTTTTCGAGCCATTTTTTTTTTTATTTTATTTTAATTTCTTTAATTTTTTTTCATTGTCGTATTGTGACGATATTAATTATCATTTTCGAGATCAGGCTATCTTGTGAAGAAATTCTCTGTAATTAATTATTTATTGTTATTTTTTTTTGCAATCTCTCGTTGACAATTACAATTTTTTTTATTATTTCTAAATTATAAACCGTCGTTATCGAACATAACCGAAATTACTTTTAAAAGAAATTATCATTAATTTTAGTCATTCCTGAAAGAAAAAAAAAATATAATCAGAAAACAGGAAAGGATTTTTTTTTATTTATTTATTTAAATCTTTAATTTCATGTTATTTTATAGAGTGAAAATTTTATTGTGAAAAATTCAATTTTTGGTCAAGGTCGTTGGGGAAATCAGGGACATTGTAGTAGCGTCCCCTAGGGAATTTTCTAGTGACTTTTATAGTAACTTTCTCTGGCGGGAAATCCCTAGATTTATTCAAATTTAAATTTCGTATTACTGATTGAAATTTTAATTTTATGTACGATGAATTCCTCGAATCCAGGCCGGACCCTTGTAATGAGAGCCTGGCTCTGGCGGTTGAGCTATCGATCGAGGCGCGTCCCCCGGTGGCGGATAGGGGAAGTAGCCAACACCAGTAGGAGGGAGCAGGAGAGAGCAGACTGGTAGAACAGTCGGATCCAGCCATGCAACCTCCGGAAATGTTGGTGAAGCGACGGTACAATAAGAGAGACGACGGAGGTAAAAGCCCGGGCAGTCAAACGAAGGCCGTTGCCGCGGACCAGCTCCCCCAAGCCAACGGTGTAAACCTATCGTGCCTAAGGCTGAATGGCACAGGGGTGACGCAGGGTGGATGAAACTCTGCGTCGATGTGTCGCTAACGATGTCCTTGGGGTACCAGGTCACCCCCCATTGTATTGTGTCGCAAGACAGACCTTACCCCCACATACCGGGCTCTGTGGGGATGGACCTTTAGTTCTCGGCTACTCGTGGGAATCATATGGATAACCAAACAGATAAAATGAATATCGATGCCTTGTCAGGGAGCACCTCTGGTGACACCGGCAAGGATTTGCAAGGACCCTTCGTAGTCGGGACTGACAATGGCAGTACCGATCAAGGGGCCTCAACGAGTGTGGGGGATGAGGCGGTGGAGGCCTTCGCCAAAGCCACATTGTCCTCAGAGAGTGGGGAAGGTGGACATAAGGGATCCCCGATGGAATCAGTGAATACTGAGAACACGGAAACCCCTACGAACACCGAACCCACTCGGAAAAAGAAGCAACCCAGTGGGGCTGAGAAGAGAAGAAGGGCCAGAGAAAGGAGAATTGCAGCTGGACTTCCACCTCTAATCAGAAACACGGGAGTGAAAGACCCGGCTCCAGAAAAGGGGACCAATGAGGGAGGGAAAAGACCACGCTCTGCAGGCCACACACCTCCTTCGGAAGGACCCATGAAGAAGCCGAAGGTCACTGAGGGAAAGACGGCTGCCTTATTCAGCGTAGCTGCTGCGGGAGGAGGAAGGTACGCCATAGTACCGGAAACCTTCCCGGAGGTTATGCTGAGCGAGGAACAAGGACAGTCACTGGAAGGTGCGCTGATGGAGGCAATATTCAGCCCTAACAACGCACCAGCTCCGAGATTCGGAGGCGCGCGGCTTGAGGGCGGCATCTATTGGGTGACGTGCTCGGACGCGGCCTCGGTCTCGTGGCTAAAGGGAATCGTGCCAAACCTGGCGCTTTGGGAGGGGGCGGCTCTGACGGTAAAACACAGGGACGACCTCATTCCGAAGCTCTTCAGGCTGACGGCTACCTTGCCGGGACCACCGGTGGAGGGGCCAGAAGCTCTGTGCAGGCTGGTACGACAGAACCCAGGACTCAGAATAGAGAACTGGAAAATCTGGAATGTCGCGACAGGTAAGGGCTGCACTAACCTTGTGGTTGGTGTGGACCAAACTGCGCTCGATTTCCTGAGGGCGATTAATATGACCCCTCATTACGGCCTCGGTAAAGCGAGGTTTTATGAAGCTGTGAAGAGGAACACACAGTCGGGGGGAGGTGTAAACCAAGGAGCACCACCCCTAAGTGACGACGCGCCTAGCACCGTGGGCACCAGTCAGGCATCGATGGGGATGACGGCAGCGTTATCACCACGGAGTCAGATTGGGAACCGGGTGCTCTTCACTCCGGGAAGAGCAGGTTTTGCGTCTCCGGGCACTCCGAGGGGAGTCAGGCGCAGGGGTAGACCACCAGGGAGCGGGGGGCGGGGACGGGGGGACAGGGTCGAGAATATGGGGGGCACGCAAAGTACCCTCGAAGGGGTCTTCCCTGCCCTCCCGTCGCCAGCGGACCCCACCGGCGGGACCCAGAAAGATGGACCCGATTAGGGGCCATCTCGGGGGGAAACCAGGCAGGTCGCTCATTGGCGGGAACAGAAGGAGGAGTGAATACTGATGTCCTTATGGGCACCAGAAACACTCTCTGCTCACAAATTAATTTGCAACACTGCAAAGCGGCGGTGGCGTATCTGCACCGTTGCATAGCAGTAGAGCAAACAGACGTATGCCTAATACAGGAACCTTGGGTTGTAGGGGGGCATGTAAGGGGCCTGAATATTTCAGGTAAAGAAACCTTTTACGCACAAGGTGAGACAGGACCCAGAGCCTGCATCATGATGGACAACAACTGCCAGCCCAGACTACTGAGGAACTTCTGTACTAGGGACCTGGTGGGTGTAGCAGCGAAGATTGTGCTGGGTGGTACGAGACGGGATGTAATATTCTGCTCGGCCTACCTACCACATGACTCGGGCGACCCTCCACCGTCCCTAGAACTGAGGGAACTAGCAAGGTACTGTAGGGAACTAAAGGTGCCACTGATAGTGGGATGTGATGCAAACTCACAGCACACATTATGGGGCAGTCGGAAAACGACTAACAGAGGTCTAGCCCTCATGGAATTTCTGCTGGGGGAAGGCTGGGAGCTCCTTAACAAAGGATCCACTCCCACCTTCGTTACCGCTAGATGCCAGGAGGTCATTGACGTGACACTATGCACTCAGTCCATCCTGGATTACTGTGATGACTGGAGAGTCTGTGATGAGGACTCACTCTCAGATCACAAGAGAATAACGTTCCAAATTAAAGGAGGCATCATCTATCCTGAGGCAACCCCCAAGAGAAACCCCAGGAACACCGACTGGGATGGATTTAATGCATCCCTGGAGGTGGCCTTTGGGGGAAATCGCAGGGGGTTCAGGGGTCAGGAAGGACTGGATAGAGAGGCACTGTATATACAGGAAAATCTCACCCAGGCCTACCAGGACCACTGTAATGCCAAGGTAGCCAGGTCAGGAAAGAAAGTGGCCTGGTGGAACAGTGAGCTCACGAGACTCAGACTCCTATCCAGGAAACAATGGAGGAGAGCTTACAGAACGGAAAAAGACGAAGACTGGGAGAAATACAGGGATACAAATGCCAGGTATAAGTACCAGATCGTGCAAGCGAAGGACCTACACTGGAGGAACTTCTGCTCTGAACTGGAGAACCTATCATTGGTCTCCAAACTCAAAAGGATCTTTGCTGGAGGCCACAGGGCACCGCTGGGGAATATCACACTTCCGGAGGGAGGAAATATAACCCAGCACGAGGACATTCTCCGGCACCTGATACAAGTACACTTTCCAGACTCCATGGTAGCGGAAGAGGAGGAGGGTCTGGAAAGTGAAAGCCCGAACACATCTCCTGAACGGAAACCGGACTGGGAAACGGCCAGGAGCATTATTACGCCAGAGAAACTGGAATGGGCACTTGGCTCGTTCGATAAGTACAAGAGCCCGGGGCCGGATGGTATCTACCCGGCAATGCTACAAAGGGGAGGAATGGCACTTAGAAGAACACTACTCCGGACCATGAGAGCCAGCCTGGCCTTTAGGCGTATACCCATGGGCTGGAGGGAGGTCAGAGTAGCCTTCCTACCCAAACCGGGCAAGTGCAATTATGACAGTGCAAAGGCGTTTAGACCCATCAGCTTGAGCTCCTTTGCTCTGAAGACACTGGAAAGGCTCGTTGATAGGCACATTAAAGAGGAGGCTTTGCGAATTAGACCGCTCAGCACCTCTCAACACGCCTACCAGGAGGGAAGGTCCACGGAAACGGCACTTCACGCTTTGGTAGATGAAATAGAAGGTGCACTACATAGGAAGGAAGCATCACTCGGGGTGTTCATTGACATAGAGGGGGCTTTTGACAACACCGCCTTCGATGTCATCGGTGACGCAGCCAGGAACTTTCAGTTCGGTGAAACGGTGACTGAATGGATACTGGAGATGCTAAGGACCAGGAACATTAATACCTCCTTCGGGGACGCACGAGTTAAGGCCAGAGTGGGCAGAGGTTGCCCTCAAGGAGGAGTAATCTCACCGACCCTCTGGACAATCGTCGTAGATGATCTACTCGTGGGTCTCGAACAGTTGGGAGTGAAGGCGATAGGCTATGCGGATGACGTGGCTATCGTGGTGAGCGGGGGACACACTGGAGAGTTGCACTGGCGCATGCAGAGGGCACTGGACTTTGTTCAGTCCTGGTGCGTCAGGCACGGACTCAGAGTGAACCCCAACAAAACAGAGATGGTGCTCTTCACCAGGAGAAAGGGATGGAAAGTGAAACCTCCATCTATCTTTGGAACTGAGCTCAGTTTCTCGGACGAGGTAGACTACCTAGGAGTAAGACTCGACCGGAAGCTGAGCTGGAGAGCACACATAGACAAACAGATGGACAAAGTATCAAACACATTTTGGGCCTGTAGACGGATGATGGGAAAGACCTGGGGACTCAGCCCGGCGGTGGTAAAGTGGATTTACACAGCGGTGCTGATGCCCCAATTTTCCTACGCCTCTGTAGTATGGTGGAGGGCGCTTACAAAAACCTCCATCATACAGATGACAGATAGGATAGCAAGATGGGCAGGGATAGGGATGAGTGGGGCTCTAAGAACCACACCCACGCTTGCCTTGATGGCTATCCTAGACCTGAAGCCACCGCATCTCATGGCAATGGAAGCGGCCAGGGGTGCAGCGATAAGACTGAGGTCTGCTGGCCTCTGGAGGAACTCGACCTACGGGCACGCGTCGCTGCTTAACGACAGGAGTATCAAGAAGATACTCCGGCTAGGCGGCGACGCGTGCGGGGGCACGAGGATCTTTACCAGAAAATTCAAAGTCATGCGACCAACAAGCGAAGAATGGGCTCTAGAATATAGGCCTTTCCTCAAACCTGAAGGACCAATGTGGTTCACGGACGGAGCCAAGAGGGGATGTGGAGCGGGTGCCGGGATATGGTCGGAAGGACCTAGGACCGACATTTCAACACGACTTCCACATCACTGTACGGTGTTGCAGACAGAAGTAGCCGCACTGAAAGGCTGCGCCAGTAAGATACTGGAGTTGGATGTCCGGAATAAGCATATCTACATATGCACGGATAGTAAGCAAGCCTTGAGAGAACTCGAAAGGACTAAGATTACGTCTCACCTCACAAGAGACTGCATAAACTCGCTCAATGACATAGCGGAGAAAAACAAGCTCAAAATCCTATGGGTACCGGGTCACTCGGGCATCGAAGGTAATATAAGAGCGGACACGCTTGCCTCTACGGGATGCAGCCTCATGACCGGAGAGGTAGAGAACATAGGCGCCAGACCTGAACTCCTGAAAAAGTGGCTGAGAACAAGGACACAGAAGGAATTCAATAGGATCTGGCACAAAAGCGAGGGACTGGCACATACCAGGCGCCTCTTTGAGGGACCTGATAAGTCACTGGCAAACGAGATCAGCGGTATGAGCCGGAGAGAACTCAGATGCCTGATTGGACTTATCACGGGACACTGGCCCACCAGGGCCTATTTACACAGGTTGGGACTTGAAGAAGAACCTACCTGTGACAGATGTGGGTTAGAGGCGGGGGATGCCTACCACTTACTGACGAGATGCAGTGGATTAGAAGAAGAAAGATGGGAGGTTTTTGAATCCACGAGCATCTCGAAACTAACGGTAACAGGGGACCAGGTTGGGCAGTTACTTAATTTTGCCAGGCTTACCAACCTTCTCGAACCCTGGAACCAAGGTGGTCGCCACCAGGCGGGCGTATAATAGTTTATACTCAATATGCCCTTTCGGCCACCGAACTCTAAATCATACATACATACGATGAATTAATTAATACCTTTTCAATTATTAATTAATTCTTGAATTTTTATAAAATAACTCAATTTTATTGAAACGTCGCGTGACGTATAAATAATTAAGATCGTGCTGCGCACTATGAAATTGTTGATTTAAAATTTTCTATCATTATTATTTTTTTTTCAAGAAAGCAATTTTATTTTATTAAACTTAAATTTTTGATTTCTCTAAACATTTTGTGTTTGAATTATTTATTTTCTTTTATTTCCTTATTTCAACCCACAACAGCGACCCATGGGGTGGACGCTGAGTTAGTCGAGCCAAATAAGGAAGTATTTCGTTTTGTTCATAATTGTTTGTTTAACTGAATTGATTTTGTTGGATAACTTTAGGTTATCCTGGCGCCCATATGGTAATTGATTATTTTGAATTTCGAAGTTGGTTTTATTTTTCAGGCGTGCTTAATTTTGAGGTTTACCGTTAGGCCTCAGAATTACGTCACAGTGCAAAACATATCGCGCCTATAAAATTCAAATAATTAGCAAAGTCAAATTTTCGAACTTACAATTAATCCTCTAATTATATATCAGGTGCTCTACCAATTGAGCTATTGCAAGTTCCTATATTTCCATTCCAATTTTCGACCAAAATAGGGGAGAGTAGAGCAAAATGTACACTATAACGGACCTGTCAAAGATGAATTTTTTTAAAATGATTCTATCGAATCAAGCTGCGGAAATTTCAGCCGGAAAACGAGTGTCAGATGTATTTTTTTTGTTTTTTTTTAAATTCCATATTTTTCGGCATTCAAGATATGAATTATTTGTTTTTTCTTTTTATTTACAATACTTTTCAATTAATCTATAAGAAAATTTCATAAATGAATCATTAAAAAGATGAAATATTTTTGTTAATCAGTGGAGCGGAAACTAAGCGAGATAGGGTAATTTTTGTCATAATGATTCCAGTAGCTTTCTGAATTCTCTATAAAAAAGACTCCATAAGAATTATTCAAGATATCCAAGATATTTCAAAAAACTGATGTTAAAATCGAATTTCGCCTGGAAATTTCACTTTTTTTTTGAAATTTTTTAATTTAGAAAACTACTCAAATCATTTCCAGAGAAATTACTCTATCTCGCTTAGTCTCCAAGATCCAAGATATGAACTATTTTTTTTTAATGACACTACTCCTTAATTGATCTATGAAAATTTTTCATAAATGAATCAGCAAAAAAATGAAATATATGTTTAATCTGTAAAGCGTAAGTTAAGCGAGATAGAACAATTTTCATGGGGACTTTCTTTATATAGTTAGAATTATTTGAATTCTTTTTTTTTTCATTTTGAATACTCTTCAATCAATCTATAAGAATTTTTCATAAATGAATCAGCAAAGAGATAAAACATGAATTGTTCAATCATCAATTCTGGACCAATTAGGGGTATATGGGAGGAAGACCAACTCCTTTTACGTTTCTTCAATCTTGTGTTACTCGCGCTATCAGCGACACGCCGCCCTTTTTACAAAAATCGCATAGTATTCTCAGGAAAAAAATGAAGAAAAGCTGTGATTTAAAAAAAATAATCCATGGATCACTTTTATGAGAGACTTCTTCTGTAAAATTTGAAATTCTCAGCTTTCGTGGGGCTCAAGATGAATCTTTTAAGTTGACCTTGAATGTAATTTCTCAGATAATTTTGAAATTATAACCTGTCATTTTCATAGAATGGTTTCTCGCCAATATCTCTAAAACTTGGAGCGATTTCACCTAATTTCAATATCGAACTTTTCGTTTAGATGCACAAACTGACGAAATTTGAAGTCTCTAACTCAAATATTTTCTGAGCTATCGTGTACACAAAATTAAAAAATGTAAATCTTAATTTACTATTCAAGAAAAAACTATATATATCACTGCATTCGATTTTTTAAATTTTCTTTACAGAACTGTTATCATTATACTGAATTCCGTGACTGCTCATTAGAATAAATTTTAAATATCTGTTTTGATTGAAAATCGTATGAATTCTTATTATTTGTATGATGGGTCGTCGAAGAATTCAACGAACAAGACGAGAACAAATAAAATTTATGAATGCTCAAAAAAATCGAAAAACTAGAAAC
Source organism: Aleiodes alternator (assembly GCA_963921955.1). Taxonomy (NCBI): domain Eukaryota; kingdom Metazoa; phylum Arthropoda; class Insecta; order Hymenoptera; family Braconidae; genus Aleiodes; species Aleiodes alternator. Next base: position 2,809,414 of record OY998097.1, read on the forward strand.
CACATGAAGAGACGAAATCAACGCAATTTGGAACCTGAGAAAATCATCAAGCCCACTCTATTTTCACAAACTATGAAAGCTAAATATGGAAAAAATCAATGGAAGCAATCGAAAGATAGAAATATTGAAGAACATTATATTGGTTCAATGGATATTCAGTGTATTTATTGCCATGCTAAGCATTTCAAAAGTGAAAAAGTATCAAACAAAGGTAATTCCTTCAATGATTGTTGTAGTCATGGAACGGTTCCACCAGCTTCTTTTACAACATTTCCAAAGAAATTATGTGCATTATTCAGGAGAAAGCATGAGTTTTCAAAAGAGTTTTTAGAAAATATAAGAATGTATAACACTTCATTATCATTCGCATCATTCAATGCTAATTTGATGAATTTCAAAAATAACAGACCTGGTCCTTATTGTTTTAAGATTAAAGGACGTATTTATTATCAAATTAATACTTCTTTATATCCTGATAATGATCGAAATGCAAGTTTTGGGCAATTATTTATCCTTGATCCTTCAGAAGCCAACGAACAACAGATGGATACCTTTTCAGGATTAAATGAATCACTTTTAATATTATTAGAAAATATTATCCGAAAAAAAGATATATTCGCTCGTTCGGATCAAATGATGAAAAATGAAATTAATCGTTTGGAAGAGAGAGCTAAGCGGAAAGGTGAACCAATACCAGAAGTTAAAATGGCTTTCATGCCAAGACGAGGAATTGATGCACGTCGGTATAACACTCAACAATGTAACGAAATCGCTGCTGTTTTCACTACGACTTGTGATGGAGAAATACCAGATACATACGTCACAATTCGCAATTTGTCTACAAATAATTTAGAATACATTAATTCAATGGATCCTAAAGTTGAACCTTGGATTTATCCGCTATTCTATCCACGAGGTGATCTTGGTTGGGAAAGAAATTTAAAACGATTGATGAGCGATAGTCGAATTACTCGGTCAGCCTATATTAAGAACCTTATTGCTATTCGTAATGAGTTCAACCCTTTTCTTAATGGTGGTCGTTTATTCCAACAATGGATTGTTGATAATTATGTCAAAGTTGAAAAAGACCGAACAGAAAATTGTAAATCTCATCAAGGAAAATTAAGGTCGGAAACATATCAAGGTGTTATGGATTATCTACAAAATCGTGAGAGAGAAGGTTATAAAATTGGAAAACCTCTAATACTCCCATCAACATTTATTGGATCTCCCCGTAATATGGTTCAAAATTATCAAGATGCAATGGCTATTGTTAGGAAATATGGAAAACCAGATTTATTTATTACAATGACGTGTAATCGAAATTGGCCAAAAATCAGAGAAAATTTGTTACCTGGACAGCATGCTTCTGATTGCCCCGATATTGTTGCTGGAGTTTTCAATCTCAAAGTTAAAGCTTTGTTGAAATTAATCATGAAAAAATCAATATTTGGGGAAGTGCAAGCTTATGTTGATGTGATTGAATTCCAGAAACGAGGATTACCACATATCCACTTATTAGTTACATTGACGAAAAATTATAAAATTACACGTCCGGAAATAGTTGATCGTTTCATTTCTGCTGAAATACCTAATCCTGAAAAGGATCCATATTTACATAATATCGTTTGGCAACATATGATTCTGTTAAAAATCTTGGCCTTACCGACCAAGGGAAACGTCAGTCAAACATCCAAAATTAATTATCATATTGACCACGGGGGTCAGTGACGGCACTGACCACCACATTCATCATTTTAGAGACGCGTAGCGTCACTTGCTCTTCAACGTTCGTATTAACTACCACGTTTCTTTTTAATGTAGTGAGAAGTGTTAAATTCGTATCGTTAATTAAAATTGTATTAAATCAAATATATCAAATAATTAGAGTGCAATTATCGAAACTTATCAGAGAATTATCGCTAAATGAATTATCTTCAATAATTCATTCGTGCATCAACAAATAATCCTTCCGATTATTAAATTATATCTCGTGCGTCGGCTTACAACCGACTCGTGAAAAGCATTGACAATTATCCAGTGAAATAAAGACAATTATCCAGTGAACTAAAGACAATTATCAAGAACATTAAAGAGACAATTATTGAATGAATTATCAGAATATTATCAGTGAAATTTATCCATGTATCGAGTGAAAATCTAGTCAAAATTACAGTTATATTTTTGATAAAAGTTCGCGAGTTATCATTGTGTTAAACCATCGCCAATTATCCTGAGATTCCTCAAAATATCCTGAAATTCATCAATCATCCATCTAACATCAAATACAGTCCACTTTAATTGAACTTTATCGAAAATCTTCACGGTCACTCATAAGTAACTTGAGTGAGCGTCATAAAAATTCCTCTGATTTTTAACATGGTCCTTCGAGCCGGATCAGAGTGATCCGGCTTCGAATTTTTGCAAGATAATTATCTGAAAATTATCAAATAAATTATCAAAGATAATCATCAAAAAATTCATAAAAAATTATCCTTTCACCCATCCCCTCCCCTTCAAAAGTGTTAGTGGATCGGGAATGAAATAAAGCTTTAAAATTATTTGTGAATATTTCAACTAATATTCGGGCTTTATTTACGAGATAAAACTCGACAAAATTCATCGGTTGTGCGCGTTTGTTTACATCAGACTCAAAACAAGTCACAACGTGAAACAAACAAGTGTCGGGAATTTTCGGGTTCACGAGAACGACCGAGCACTCGCAGCGAGAGGCATCCCCACCAATTTGTTGGGAGCCTACGTCACAGCGTACGAGCATCATCGAAAGCATCCGAACCTCATCGAAGCAGGCCGCTAGAGTGGGGGACGCTTGAGTGGGGCACACTTGAGTGAGAGCGAAGAGACTCTCCCCACCACTTATCGATTGCCACGAGCCCAGCTGTTCAGTTACTGCGTGAGAGGCCGAGCGCGCGGCAAATTTGAAATTCATCAAAGTTCTTGCAGCTTTAGAGCGTGCATTATCTACAGGAAAAAATAAAGATAAGTTTTTTTCTAATATTCAATCATGTCTGAACAGATTAAAGATCCTATTAATCCTACAGGGGCAGACGGGTCAGGCGATAGAGATGGAAAGGAAACCCATCCAGTAATTCCAGAGGAAACTCTGAATCTCATCGAAATAGACACCGAACAAGACGATGATCTGAATAGAGAAGATCAATCATCAGATGGTGACAAAACACCACCAACTGAGAGAATCATCATTAAAACACAACGCAGATCCATCGCGCCTGACCTGGAACCCCTGGAAGGGGGTTTGGAGAACCTGAAGGACATCATCGATCATCATCAAGGAGAAATAGACATTGAACCGGGGAAAAAGGTCAATGTACCCGTTCTTGTACATCAACCACCTGGCGCTGAAGTCCCTCAAGCCGCTGCATCATCATCAGACACTGCTAGTACAGGTGCATCAGTATGGGAAAGACGTTTCCTCATACAGATACAGCGATTGAACGCTATGAGGAATAATTATCTACTGAGAGATCTCAACGGAAGGGACACCGCCGGTGTAAGAACTATGCAAGCCTGGGACGAGGTTCTGGAAAGGAATTATGAGCAGTTCACCTCATATCACGAGAGACTCATCGAGCAGGTGCCCGAGAATTTGTCAAGTCATGGATATTTTCGGGAGAACACGTATGCTCAAGTACAACGCATCTATGAGGATCACAAGGATCTCAATGCCAGACTGATGGAGAAAGCAGCACAGCAAGAAGAGTTTCTACGCCGAGTGGAAAAAAGACAATCATCGCTTGAGCTGCCAAAGATGGCATTGAAACCTTTTGAAGGAGATTACAAGGCATGGCCGTCCTTCAGTAATTTATTCACGTCACTCATCGCTGGCTCAAGTTTAACGGACACAGAGAAGCTGATGGTCCTGATGTCATCAATCAAAGGTGATGCAGCAGCACTCATCAGCAACCTCACTTTATCCGATGCAAATTATCATGTGGCTTGGGCAACACTGAAAGACAGATTTGAAAATCCACGACAAATCATCGCTGAACACATGAACCGCATCCTCAATTTGAAACCCATCGGTACTGATGCCAAAAAATTAATGAAGATGCTGGACACGGTTCATGAATTACTGGAAGCCATGAAGGCACTGGAAGTTCCTGTTCAATACTGGGATGTGAACATGATCTTCTGGATTAGAAGATTAATTGACGACCCAACTCGTCAAGCTTGGGATCTTCATCAAGGAAGCCGAAAGGAGATGCCACGATTTTCAGAATTCGTCAGTTTTCTGAGAAATCGAGCCATGGCACTTGAAAGTCATCCACCACCACCATTGCCACCAGCGAACAAGCGTCCACAAAAACAATCAGCAGGCAGTTCAAACAAGCCAACGGGGCATCAACCGAAAGATATCGCAGCTCATCTGGGAACAACACAGCAGAATCAATCTGATGACAAGCAGCCAACTGTGCCCAAGTGTGTCGTTTGTGATCAAGAGCATTGGTTGGGCCCACATTGCATGAAGTTCAGAGCAATGAATCTTGAGCAGAGATTGCAGCAAATCATCGAGAAATCTCTCTGCTATAATTGCTTTGGACCTCATCGTTGTCTGAAATGCAAGTCAACGCAGGTGTGCAGACAACCAGGATGTGGTGAAAAGCATCACACAATGATCTGTGATACAAAGAAATTGGCTGAAAAAAGAGCAGCTGCAGCAGCAGCAAGAAAATCATCGACCAGTAGCAAGAAATGAAGGCGTCGAAAACCAACGATCCCAGTATCATTGAAGGAAATCAGACGACATCAGAGAATCATCGCAAGGCTAGGCCAAGAGGCCACGACCATCATCAAGCAACCTGAAAATCAACCATCTAACAAGGTCATCACATCATTGACGTCATCAAGGTCATCATCATCACCTCCAGCGGCTAAGAAAATAACATTCTTGGCAACAGCATTGGTGACAGCAATATCACCAAAGGGAATTCATCGAAGAGCACGAATGCTGATCGATCAAGGATCAGAAGCAACATTCATCACCGAAGAACTTGCCTCTAGTCTGAAATTGACACGGCAAGCATCGAACATCAACATCATGGGCATTGGACATACAGAGACACAATCATCAAGGGGTGAAGCCATTGTCATTCTGCAGTTAGACCGGCCTTACAACCCGGCAATGGAATGTACGGCGTACATCCTGAAGAAACTTACAGCAAAAATCCCACCGTTCACCTGCAAGTCCAAGGCCATCAACGAATTTCAACATCTTGAACTAGCAGATCCAGCGTATGAAAAAGCTGGTTCTATCGATATTATCCTGGGAGCTGATTATTATTCCAAGATAATCAAACCAGGGCTCATCAAAAGTGATAATCATCAGTTAATAGCACAAGAAACAACATTTGGGTGGATTGTTTCAGGTCCAACTTGTTGTGACAGCTGTTATCCAACGACTTCTCTATCTGTGGTGAAGAAGTCTTCCAATCAGCAGCTCATCGAAATGCTCAGAAGCTTTTGGGAGCAGGAAGAAGCATCATCAATATCAGCAAGTGGCCTCACACTTGAAGAACAACAGTGTGAAGAACACTTCATCAAAACACACTATCGAGATTCATCGGGACGGTACGTTGTCAGACTTCCGTTCAAATCCAATCCAGAGTCACTTGGAGAAACGAAACACATCGCAGAAAATTTTCTCAAGAAATTACAACGAAGATTATCCAAGGAACCAGCCTTCAGTGAATTATATCATGCCTTTCTTAAAGAGTATCAGGATCTGGGTCATATGGTTCACGCACCAGCTAACAGTCCATCGTCGAAAACATTCTACTTTCCTCATCACGGAGTTCTTAGAGAAGACAGCGGGACAACCAAGCTCAGAGTTGTCTTCAATGGATCGGCGAAATCATCATTTGGAGTATCCATCAATGAGATCCTGCATTCTGGGCCAAAACTACAGACGAACAGTTCGGACGTTCTTCTGTGGTTCAGAATGCACAGACTGGTCTTCGGGACGGACATCACCAAGATGTTCAGGCAAATCAACGTAGATCCTGGAGACTGGGACTATCAAAGAATACTCTGGACAGACAGTCATCAAAAACAGCGGGAATACCAACTAACGACAGTTACCTATGGAACCACTTGTGCTCCATGGCTAGCACTTCGAGTTTTGAAACAACTTGCTGAAGATGAAGGACACAAGTTCCCCAGGGCGTCGCGAACCCTGGAAAAAGGACATTACGTGGACGACATCTTCGGAGGAGCTGACAATCATCAAGAACTCGAAGCCCTCATCAGAGAATTGATCACTCTCTGCATGGCGGGCGGTCTTCCGTTGCAGAAATGGTGTAGCAATACGCCGGAGACACTCATCAAGTTGCAACTTTCATCAGTAACATCATCAACATCATCACTTTGGGAAGAATCATCAACCAAAGTCCTAGGCATCAAATGGAACCAGAAAGCAGACGTGCTACAATTCAAATCCAAGCCGATCACCAAGTCCAGCATCACCAAAAGAACAATTCTCTCCGAAATTGCTCAAATCTACGATCCATTGGGCCTGATATCTCCCGTGATCGTTAGAGCGAAAATCATCATGCAGAAACTGTGGCTCATCAAGGCTGGCTGGGATGAGGACCTGCCTGAGCACATTCAGAACACGTGGATCAACTTTAGAAATAGTCTGCAGCATCTTGAAGACATTAAGATTCCCAGATGGCTTCATTTATCGGCAATCAACGAAGAAATTCAACTCCATGGATTTGCTGACGCATCGAATGATGCAATGGGTGCATCTATTTACCTGAGAATCACTGAATCCAATGGAGAAATATCATCAATCTTGGTCTGTTCAAAAACAAAGGTCTCGCCCTTGAAGAAGATGACCATTCCAAGATTGGAATTGACAGCAGCAGTAATGGTTGCAGAACTTGCCGGCTACGTTAAGAGAATCATCGAGCAACCAGGCATCGCCACGTATCTATGGACAGACTCCTCTGTAGCCCTCACGTGGATCAAGAGCCATCCATCTAGATGGAAAGATTTCGTCCACAACAGGGTGCAGAAGATTCAAGACCTTCAACCATCAGCAATATGGCGACACATCAATGGAAAAGAGAATCCAGCGGATTGTGCCTCAAGAGGCATAACTCCAGAACAATTAGCACAGCATCATCTCTGGTGGACTGGTCCAGAATGGCTCCAACGAGACCAACAACAATGGCCAACACCAGCAATCGAAGTATCATCAGAAATGACTCTAGAAGAAAAACCATCATTGGTACAATCGTTTCCAGTAAATCATCCAGAACCAAATGAATTCTTGGAACGCTACTCATCATTAACGAGACTCTTGAAGATATCAGCTTGGGTTCGACAAGCAATCAAGAGATTCAAAAAATTGCCCGTTCCAGAATCGCCAGTCATCACTCCAGAAGAGATGGAGAACGAAAGAATCTACTGGGTAATCTATACTCAGACATTGCACTTCGATCAAGAGATCAATATCATCAGAGGAGGTAATCATTTACCATCAAATAATTCTATTAAAAATCTGATTCCAATTCTAGATGATGTTGGAGTACTTCGAGTGGGAGGCCGATTGAAGAACGCGCAAATCGGCTATGAGGAACAGCATCAGGCAATCATCCCAAGAACTTCACAATTATCTACGTTAATCATCAGAGAAGCTCATCAGAAAAGTCATCACGGTGGAACGCAGCTGACTTTAGCTCATGTTCGCCAGCAGTACTGGATTGTTGGTGGAAGAGCACCGGTCAGATCGTACATCATCAAGTGCATCATCTGTGCCAGGTGGAGGCAGACCCGTGCTAAGCAGCTGATGGGCCAGCTACCCAGTGAACGCCTGAATGTATCAAGGGCATTCGAGCATACTGGAGTCGACTATGCTGGACCAATCCAGGTGCTAAGATATCGAGGACTCGGAGCCAAAACTTATAAAGGTTACATCGCAGTGTTTGTCTGCATGGTAACATCAGCAATTCATCTTGAACTTGTGACGGAACTCACGACACAAGCATTCCTAGCAGCTTTCAAGAGATTTACATCAAGACGAGGCATCTGTAAGACCATCCACAGCGACAATGGAGGAAACTTCATTGGAGCAGAAATCGAGCTGAAGAATCTCTTCGACCAGCAGTCTCATCAGTTGAAGAAGATTGCATCAATTCTGGCCAATCACGGGACAGAATGGAAATTCATCCCTCCCAGAGCACCACATATGGGAGGAAAGTGGGAAGCAGCGGTAAAATCCGTAAAATACCATCTGCGGAGAATCATCGGAGGCAGCATCTGACTTATGAAGAATTTACGACTCTTCTTTGTCAGGTAGAGGCCGTAGTCAACTCGAGACCTCTTTGTCCTCTAACTGATGACCCAGAGGATTATGAGGCTCTCACTCCAGGACACTTCTTGGTTGGACATCCGTTAACCACTGTTCCGGAGCCATCACTACAGCATCTAGGAGTCAATGTACTCGGGAGATGGCAAATCATCGCACATCGAGTGCAACAATTTTGGGATCGTTGGCACAAAGAATGTATCCAACGTTATCAGGCCATCAACAAATGGATGAGGCCTGACGAAAATTTGAAAATTGGACAACTGGTACTCATCTTGGACGAAAATTATCCACCATCGAAATGGCCATTGGCCAGAGTAGTTGTTCCTCACGTGGCAAGAGATGGTCACGTGAGAATCATCAGATGTCGGACTGCAGAAAAGATAGTTCTGCGACCTGTACATAAACTCATCCCACTTCCGTTCAGGGATGAAGGAGATGTGCTACCCGAAGAGTTGGAAAGAGCTCTTCATCTCGAACGAGAAAACGACGACGACAACACCGAAAGCAGAGAACCTGAACCAGGAACATCATCGAACTAGGTCGCCTAAACCGGGCGGTATGTTAAAAATCTGGGCCTTACCGACCAAGGGAAAGGTCAGTCAAACATCCAAAATTAATTATCATATTGACCACGGGGGTCAGTGACGGCACTGACCACCACATTCATCATTTTAGAGACGCGTAGCGTCACTTGCTCTTCAACGTTCGTATTAACTACCACGTTTCTTTTTAATGTAGTGAGAAGTGTTAAATTCGTATCGTTAATTAAAATTGTATTAAATCAAATATATGAAATAATTAGAGTGCAATTATCGAAACTTATCAGAGAATTATCGCTAAATGAATTATCTTCAATAATTCATTCGTGCATCAACAAATAATCCTTCCGATTATTAAATTATATCTCGTGCGTCGGCTTACAACCGACTCGTGAAAAGCATTGACAATTATCCAGTGAAATAAAGACAATTATCCAGTGAACTAAAGACAATTATCAAGAACATTATAGAGACAATTATTGAATGAATTATCAGAATATTATCAGTGAAATTTATCCATGTATCGAGTGAAAATCTAGTCAAAATTACAATTATATTTTTGATAAAAGTTCGCGAGTTATCATTGTGTTAAACCATCGCCAATTATCCTGAAATTCCTCAAAATATCCTGAAATTCATCAATCATCCATCTAACATCAAATACAGTCCTCTTTAATTGAACTTTATCGAAAATCTTCACGGTCACTCATAAGTAACTTGAGTGAGCGTCATAAAAATCCCTCTGATTTTTAACAGATTCATGGTCCATGTGCAGGCCGGTGTTTGGTTAATGGAAAATGTTCAAAGCATTTTCCCAAACCTTTCCAATCAAAAACAGTAATGGATAAAGATGGTTATCCGATTTATCGACGAAGGAATACTGAAAAATATTATGTTAGAAATAAAACGTACGTTTTTGACAATCGTTTTGTCGTTCCCTATTCTCCATATCTTTTACGGAAATTCAATTGTCATTGCAACGTTGAAGTAATTTCCAGTATAAAATCGGTGAAATATCTATTCAAATATATATATAAAGGACATGATGCTGCATCATTTTCTGTTGATGGAGTAGCGGCCAATACAAATGAATTTATATATGATGAAATCAGAGAACATATTGAAGCTCGATTCGTTGGACCTGTTGAGGCAGCATGGAGAATTTTAAGTGAAAAACTACATGACAAGAGTCATAACATCATTCGAATGCCTGTACATCTTCCAAATCATCATAATTTGACAATAGATCCAGATGTTGAGGAGTTATCTATGCAACATATTTTGGACCAGAAAAATATGTTAATTGATCGTTTTTTAGTAAATCAACGTGATCCTGAAGCGAGAATATTTATGTAGATATCCCTAATTTCTGTACGTTTCATAAAGAGAAAATCAATAATCAGTATACTTCATTATGGAGGAAACGGAGAACTTGTTTTAAATGTATTGGAAGAATGTATTCTGTTAGTCCTTCTCAAGTCGAATTGTTCCACTTCAGACTCTTATTATTGACCATTAGAGGAGGTACAAGTTTCACCGATTTGAGAACTGTAGATGGTCACATGCATTCAACATTTACAGAAGCATGTATTTCTCTTGGATTAGTTGCTGATGATTATGAATGGAGTCGAGCTATGCATGAAGCTGAAGTATGGATGATGCCTTATAATCTTCGTAGATTATTTGTACGGATATATTATTGAATTGTTTTCCTTTGCATCCTGAAGATTTATGAGAGGAATTCAAGTTCGCGATGTCTGAGGATTTTTCTAAAAATATGCCACTTGTAGAAGCTCAAATGAAGTCTCTTCAACAAATTAATGTTTTTCTAGAAGAGGAAGGCAAAAATTTACGTGATTTTCCTACTTTACCTATCATGTCTGATAATGAAATTGTGACACAAGACGAGATTTATTTTAGAAACTTATTAGAAAAGGGTTTCGAATATTATCGTAAATTGAATGAGGATCAACAAAAAATTATCAATACCATATTACATAGTGTTCAAAATTATACGAATGATGTACAAAAAAGTTTTTATTTGGATGGACCTGGTGGATCTGGAAAGACATTTCTATACACCTGTTTATGGTATCTGTTAATGGGTAATAAAATAAGAGTACAAACAATGGCATTCACTGGGATTGCAGCAACATTGTTACCCCAAGAGAAAACAGTACATAAAACTATTGGATTGACAGTTCCGCTCTATTCTGATTCTAATTCTACTATTAAATCCGGATCTAAAGAAGCCAAATTATTATGTGAAACTATGTTTTTTATTTGGGATGAAGCTCCAATGGCACCACGTTATGCATTAGAAGCAATCGATCGAAATTTACGTGATATTATGAATAATGATATTTTATTCGGTGGAAAAATCATCATATTAGGTGGAGATTTCCGTCAATTACTCCCAGTTAATATCCACGGAACTCGCAACGAAACCATTAATCTGTCCATTAAATATAGTCATTTGTGGCAATCATTTCAAAAATTCAGTTTAACAAAGAATATGAGAACTTTATCAGACGAAATTGAATTTTCAAAATTACTAATTGAAATAGGGAACGGCTATTTGAATGATGAAGAGGATAATTTACAATTGCCTGAATCATGGATTGAAACTAGCGATGTTAATATCGCCAAAGATATCTATGGAGATTTACTGAAAGCAAAAAAATATAAAGAAGCCTCTCGATGTGCTATTCTTGCTGCAAGAAATATTGATATTGATGCCATAAATGATGAAGTTGTAAAATTATTGGACATAACATCTGAACGTATATATACAAGTGTAGATAGCACAGAAAATTGCAATGGAAATGATGAAATAAATTTGGATTTAGTCCCAGAATATTTAAATTCTTTAAATCCTAGCGGCTTACCTCCACATGAATTAAAATCAAGGAGATTTTCAATCGTAATGTTGATCAGAAATCTCAATATCAGTGAAGGTTTATGTAATGGAACTCGATTACTTGTTTTAGACTTAGATAATAACTTATTACGTTGTGGAATTTTAACTGGAGATAAGAGTGGAGAAATTGTATTTCTTCATCGTATAACTCTCATTTGTGAAAATGTTTATCCATTCACATTTTCTAGAAGACAATTTCCCATCAAATTAGCGTTTGCCATAACAATCAATAAATCACAAGGACAAACATTTGAAAGAATTGGTATTGATTTACGAAGAGATGTTTTCAACCATGGTCAATTATATGTGGCTTTATCAAGAGTTTGTTCATGGAAATTCTTAAGAATATATATTGGCAGTCAACGTCAAACTACAAAAGTTAAAAATTATGTTTATAGAGAATTATTACGTAAAGATGAATAAATCAATGAAGAATAGAAAATTGAACTGCGAACTGAATGGATACAAAATTTTAAAAAGTGATAATGAGTTCATAATTTGAAGTGGGACTCCGTGAAAAGATTTCGAGAATCGACCAGGAGAGGCACTGAATTATGAACTTAAAATGAATTTGAATTGAAAAAGTGTATTAATTTCAAATTTATAGAAAATTTTATGGTGGATATAACAACAATGTAGTGAATATGCCACAAAATTATAATTTATTTTTAGCTCATTCATGTTATTGATGCTGTTCCATGTACACTTCATCATACTGAATATCCTCAAATACTTTCTGATCCAAATTTACATATCTTTGATTTCCATCAAATATTCCGTAATCCTTCAAATGATATTTGCAATTTTCGATCTATCATTGAAAACGAAGATGAAGAGATTATTCCCGAACCGTTAATTTACTTCATGGTGAGTTTATATATCGTACATTAAATATATTGTGAATTAGATTCTTCAATAAAATTTTCCTTTTTTAGTAGTGCTATTAATTTGCATTTGTGAAAAAAATTCCGGAAATCTCCAACAAATTAATTAGAGGGTATCTAGAGTGTTATCGGAGAATGTTCAGTTTCATTTCTGACAAAAACGTCAGAGAATAGTGGTATTCATTTAATTTTGTTCAGTCTTAAATTCGACTCTTGGTTAGAACTTAAATACTTTTTCATTCAGGATTTACCGTCGGCTTGAGTGATAAATTTCAAGCTACAAATAATGATGATTCATTTTTTTTCTGCCATATAACTTATGTAGTATTGAGTAGTTGATATGAATAGAAATTCAGTTCTTCAAAATTAAATAATCTAATATTTTTCTGTGTTATGATTACCATAAGTATTTATATCAGTTTTCATTAACTTACAGTAACTGTTGTTCTAACGCAATCGGCCAAATTGCTACCCTTGAATTATTGTTGCCCTTGTAATTGGTAATTGAGCTACAAAATGGATAATTCTCCAAGAAAAGGTGAATTCTTAAAACTCACTATTATATGAATTCAATCAATTTTCATAAGCCTGTCAATCAATTTATCTTAAATAATTTTCTTATGCTCAACAGCAATAACTGAAGACTCAAAACAAATACCAAATATATCTCCTGAAAATCTGACGCAAATGACGGAAAATCCACCCAATGTTCTCATTCTCCCTACGTAATAGAATATAAAAAAATATCCATATAAAAGACAATTGTATAGACTTATTCAAACTTTTCATAAAATGTTACAGTGAAATGAATACCTCCCTGGATGAAATTAATAATTCTATAAAAAAAGAGGAGTTATCAGAAAAGACAATCATTGATGATTTAGAAGAACTGTCATATACAGCTTCTGAAGATATGATTCGAATCAAAGAAAAAGAGACATCTGTGTAATAATATCTATAAAAGAAATTTTTGATATGACTCAAAATAACTGAATGTATACTAACTTATATTCATTTTTTCTAAAAATTCATCATTAGTGAAATTATTGGATACGTGGAACAAATTGATGGTCCGAAATTCACCAGGAATAACAAATATATCATCAATTTTTCATTAACAAATGATGAAGATCGTTCGATCAAAGTAGTTGCATGGAATAAAGAAGCCCATAGAATCAAAAAACATATACAACATTTAGCAGTAAGTATTAATAATATGAAGTTCACATAAAACAAAAATTATTTCATGTTTCAAAATTGATAAACAAATATTTTCATATTTATGCTAGATTATTCACATTAATGGAGCATCAGCATCAAAAACTGACGAAGCATTTAATTTGGGTAATGTGCCTGTGCAATTAACCATAAACTCCAATACTGAAGTTGAAGTTCTTGGAGAAAATATCTTGAAACCTAAAAATATCGATGTATTTACATTATCCAATATTACTACATTTCCAGCTCGAATAGTATGTAAGTAATCAAATACTCACATTTGATATGATCTCTTCATATTAATATCATTATTATTAATTAATACTAATATTAATCAATCGCAGATCTAATTGATTATGTTAAAACGAAATTCGGAATTGTGGAACATCATGCTGACTCATCGAATAATTCCTGTACAGGAACAATTGCATTTAATAGAAAAAAATTAAATGCTAAAATTACAAAATTTGCAGACAATTATAAATGTCTATTCGATAAGGGAGATCATGTTAAATTATTAGGAAGATTTAAACCAAATAGTAAATTTATTAATCTTCGAAAAGGATAAAAAAATAATATGTATGAGTATATATTTATGTATATATTATTTGATTATAGATAGTCCTCCATATTTTTTGGTCGCAAATACATCTGATATTGTTAAAATGAGTGATGAAAAAATGTCACAAAAAGAACTATTATTAGCAAACAATGAGATGAGTATAGCATCAACATCGTCAGCAACAATAGTCATAACAAAACCGATATTACATAAAAGAAAATCGACATCATGCGCCAATATCAATAGTCGTGGAGAATCTAATACGAAGAAACAAATATGTCGTAAACGTAATTCACAACGTAATTCGAAACATAATACAAAACGTCCCAAATATGATGGAAACTCAAATTCAAGTGATGAAAATGAAGTCAACGATGATGAAAATGATTCAAATTCAAGCCAATAAAAGTAAGAAATGATTTGACAATCTAATATTTTGTAATTAATGAATGATAAATAATTTTTTCAGATTGTTGGTTTTTCAGAATGGATAGAAATAAAAAAAAATTTTAATAGAACAGATTCACTCACTTCAGTGAGTCATTATCAATATTTACCATACAGACCCAATCAAATGAAATTATCAAGATTGAACTTCAGAGATATTTGCCGAAATGGAGTTCCTCAGCAATTCAAATTTTCAATACATAAATTATCATTTATTCATTTTAAATAATATAAATTCCATATGATGAGTGCCATATGATAAATTTTCTCTAATTATTTTCTCTAACTTTCTATAGAAATGTGAAAACAATTGAATGATGATTCAACCTCTACAAATTGACCAATTCTATGATCTACAATATTTGATGGAAAATGATGAAAAAATTGTTGTACCAGAAGTCGTAATACGGTGGTAGATGATGGAGTTTCTTCAGGCATGAACAGAAGATGAAATCAAGATATCATAATATTTAGATCCTATTCCTTTACCTTTTTCCGTCTGGGTTTTTGAAAGGAATATGGGTTAAGAGCCCCAGATAGTGAAGATATATATCAGTTTCATAAGAATACTGATACATATCTTCATTGCTCTTAACAGGTTTAAAGAATATTATTTGATATTTATTGATATGTGATTGTAATTTTCCTAATAGAAAAGAGAAAGGAATATACATGTATGTGTATTTAGAGTAAAAAGTAAAATAGCACCAGTAATTAGTGTCAGTGATTCCGCAGTCTTTCCATGCAGTCTTTCCGCATCATTCCAAAATTAGTAAATTCGCTTTGATGAAATCCTGATTGTAAATCATTTCTAACAAACCAATTTCACTACTCAATCATTCAATTCCGAATATTTAATTTTTATAATGAGATTATCAAGAGAATGAAGAATCAGCTGATCAGACCTACTAACTGAAGACTAATATAGGGCTTGGGCATATAGTTTCAGAAACGTATCAAAATTATTTCACAAGAAATCGATAGATTTTTGTAGTATTTCGCACAAAAACCGTTAAATCACTCATATTCATTTTTTATGATTAGAATCTCAAGACGATAAAGATACAGGTAAGATTTTACTAATTGGAATCAGAAGCTCAAGAAGATGATGAAGGTAAGATTTCCCTAATTGAAATTCATGTGGAAAATTATAGAATTCATGAGAATTTGTAGCTCATTTGAATTTTCATTTTCGTAAGTTTTGTAATGAAAAAAAAAAATACATGACTTATTTCGCCCGCAAGACAAGCAATACGCGCGCGAAGCGCGCGCAACAGCCTAGTCACTGAAAATGGTGATAAGGATATATATTGGCAATTGTTTGGTTCAATTTATATGATAACTGCACAGAATTATAGTCAAATGATAAAACGAACGATTGAATTGGACGTTCAAGAAGGAAGCGTAATTCAAGTGCAACGTCATAAGATTCATGGAGAGCTCGATCAATTTAGAAATATGACGAAAAGTTCATATAAGGCATGTATATCACAACCCGACGATGTAGACTCAATAACAATACTTCAGCAGACATTGAAAAATTTGGGAGCAGAGCTGGATAATTATATAGCTTCTCTGGAGACAATAGTGACAGCTATATGCTTCACGATGGAATCTGTAGCAAAGGAACTATTTGATGGCTATGTAGGCAAAGCAGGTGGTAAAATCATACCATTTATGGAGAAACATAGATACAGGTTTCCAGATTTGAAAGGAAATCCTCTCAAGGCTTTTCAAGTAGACGTTAGTTATTTTGATGGTGTATTGATGATTGTTGCTGAAACTCCCCTATTAGACGTTCAGAAATATAACTTGTTCAAAATGTATCCTCATCCAGCAGATCAAGAGCTAAGAGACGGACGCATAGTATTCGCATGGACTCAACCGCGTACTGATTACGTTTTAGTCTCTCGAGAATACTATACATTGCTGAATATATAATATATATACATTGCTGAATTCTCAGGATATCAGTGAATGTCAACATTGGGGTGACTATCATATTTGTAAAGCTGATTATCAACTTTCTGATTTTACCAATGAACCAATCTGTGAAGCTGCCATGATTATAAAGAGAAGAAAGAGAAAAATCTACCATGATTGCAATATTCTGGTTACATCCGGGAAAGCATTACAATGGATACAGCTTGATGATGGGAGCTGGCTGTATAATGTAATAAAAGGTGGAGAAGAGATCGTCACTGTAACATGCGATGATGACTGGAAGACAACGATTCAAATAGTAGGAACTGGGAATCTCCAAATCAAATCAGGATGTGATGCTGAAACGTCTGATACGTTGATTAGAGGCAGTCAAAATATTTTGAAATCGGAAATCCGTCAAGTTACACCCCTAAAATTGAATATAAGTAGTCTAGCTGCTGATGTAAATGACTTAGAATTTCCAAAGTATTCTGCACTTCTGCGAGATTTGCGAATAATTTCATACAGAAAGTTTGAGAACAAGCACGATCAGGAGTGACAAGATGTGTTGATTGCTCTATCATTTCTAGGATCATGCACTTTAGGTTTACTTTACTTTATAACTCTATGTATACAAAGATCAAGACACATTGTCATTTTCAAGGAATCAATGGTATAATAAGTTGTAGAGGTGAATTCAAATAAAAACCGATGTTTATTTCAAATATAGTTCTTTTCATTCTTACATTTCCATTCTTACATCCTTAAACCCATATGGTAACGTGTCTGTTTGATTAGGAATTAATACTCTCTTGTCATCATAACCATTTAATCCTATTTTTATTTGTCTAAAAGGATATACATCATGCTTAACGGATCGAATAAAATTTTGTGTAATTACAACTTCTTTAGTAGTATCTTTCATACATGCCATAAAATCATCAAAGGTAATATCCTTCAAAGCTGATTTTTTCGCGGTTGATTTGTGTGACTCCTTTCACGGTCGATTTGTGTTTTTCTTCTTCTTCACCCATTACTTTCAGAGCGTACATTTTCGATCTTAAGCCTACAAATTCTATCATAGGCTTACCATTATTGCCATCCTTCATCAACCCAAAGACTTTTTTATTGACGAGAGGTATCCCATATTTATTCTTATCCGGATAATCTGAAGTATCGAACCTATGCAATGATTTTTTCATCTCCTCATAAATATTATCAACTGTGAAATGATAAATTGAGCTATCAGTATCTGTATACAATACTTTGGCTTTATCTTCCAATGATTTTTGAGCATAATTATAATGGAAATCATAGATGTATGTTTTAGAGATATCGAGAATACTAAATCCTATGTAAATTGGTTTATTGAATTTTATATTGATTCGATCCGTTTGAATAAGTACAATATCATCACCAATAATGACACTGCTATGAAAATTTGGTTTAGAGATGAGACTTTGTGCCCCCCAACGACCTTCCCATTCAGTCTTCAATTTGACATCGAAATGTTTCCGGACATTCTCCATAGTTTTACCAAACACCGCATTATTCCTGAGTTTGTAAATTTTTTTTTCGAATTCATTCTTCGCATTTTGACGCAATTTTGTATTTAAATCTATGTATATTTTTAACCACGCACTCTGTTTAAATTCTAAAGCTCTATGAATTTTGGTTAATTTCATACCTAGACTCAAATATTGTTTCAGAGTTTTATAATGAATCACGTACTTTTCTTTATTGTTAAAAGTTGTTAAGAGTTTGGGTAGTTTAGCTTTGCCATTTGGTGGGATGATGTGCTCTGGACATAGTGGTAAGTCCTTGTGCTTCCAGTGTAGTTGTTCGGGATATTCCACATCAACTTCCAAGATATATCCAGTATCCGAATCATCTTCAATATTACATATGATGAGCGTCTCGGGCTCTTCAACCCAAGCGAATTCTCCATACGGCAAGGGATGGCTCATTGCAGCACCATAGAGATTATTCACATCGAAATACATGAGATATGATTTTTCGATTTTAGGATCGAATTCATCACCCATGTATTCGTTGTTAGCTTTTCCGTATCTGTTCGAGCATTGGGATACACCTCCTCGTATGCCTTTTTCAACAAAGAGCAGCTGTTCTATGTCCGTTAACAGTTCCAATTTGATGTTGGTCTTCTTGAGCATTGCATTAAAAGCCAATCCAGGGGCAGTATAATAATGCAACGGATCAAGCTCATATGATTTGAAACAGCTGAGACGGAAATTCTCACTTGTAATACTCCGAGTGCTTGAAAATTAGCGGGTATTTCACGAAAGTTTTGTTGCTCAGCAACACGTGCGTGAAGTTTGGCAGTAACAAAATCCCGAGCACTCGCGTGCGAGGGATTTTGTGACAAACTGAACGCACACGTTGCTTAGCGGGTAAACTTGAGGGAAATACCCAATTCATTTTCAAGCACGAGGGGTATTCGGGGGATTATTTTGTTGATTCCAATTTTGGCGAAAGGGTGCACAGATTTGACATTTTCGTGGGATAAAGTGGGTTGGAATTTGTTTAAAAACGTTTGTTTGCTGCTTAGCAACAGCCGCGGTATTACCAAAAATTATCGAAATAATACACACCACGTGATGTCAAATCCCGTGCTCTTATTGGTCGAAATTGGGATTGAAAAAATAATCAAAGATATCCGCGACGAAAAGCACATCCGTCTACAGATAAAGATCCGAATATTCACCAAGAGATTGAATCTTGAATTTCTGCCACACATTACAGGCATGTTGATACTCCTCATCTGAAATTCCCTCATTGGACAATGATGAGAAAAAGTCTTCCTCCTCAGGTAGAGTTGTTTCCTCTAATTTTTCCCATTCACTCACATATCCATATGGGAAAAGACCTTTTCAAAGCATGAACTCGAACAAATTAGGATCAGGGTAATGTTTCGATGTAATTGTCATTTTTTCGGGTTCCAAGTAACAGGCCAACTTCTGGATGCTGCTGGCCATGAATTGAAATGAGTCGATAAAGCGAAAATGCACTTTCGTACCAGCGACTGACTTGGTGAAAGATATCCATCGCTCCTTATTCACGAGTAATATGTTCATATTCCCATCGAACTGTTTAGCTAGAGCTTTCACATAAAAATGTGCATCATATGCTGACAGGTTATGAAACACTACAGGAATTACACAAGATTCTTGATAATTTGAATTGCAAGACCTGTGTGCTGCTCCTCTATATTCACCTGTGAAATGACAATGATCCCGATGTTTCACTGACTCAGGTGTGAAAGGATCACCGCAAATGTGACAGTTTTTGGCCTTCCAGAACTCTCGTTGCATTGCAGGAGTCAGTTTCATTGGCTCGTTTCGTTTCAATTGAGAATCAACACTTTTTGCCAACATTAGCAATTCATTAATGAACCATTCTATACATTTTCCACTACGATTCATGTAATATTTGGATTTACGGTCATCATAACTACACTTTACATAGTATCCAACACTGAAAGGCACATGTTTTTGATATGCAACAGTTTTTATCGGTTTCTTCCTATTTTTATTTACACGATTATCACTATGAGGCACTAGCAGAGATTCAGTATCGGCATATACAACGAATGGAACCGGCAATTGATGCTTATAATTTTTGAATTTTAAAATTTTATCGTTTTCCGATGGGAGTATCGGTTGACAGTTATTCATTGCTATACAATCCGCTCGATGGTTTTCATAAGATTTTATGAGTTGAAGGTGACACAAACATCCATCACAAAAATATTGAGTATGATGTTGGGATATTTGCAAGCTGAGGAGTCGTGATAGAGATGCGATATATGTTGTAACGCCATATTTGCGTTACAAGTGTTATTTTTTTTTGAGACCAGTATCGCGATGAAAATTACTTTTAAATTACTATCCACCAGAACGGACAGTCCAAGAAACCAGAAACGACAATTATTTTTTTTTGTTAATGAGTTATTTGATTTCGTTCCGCCTTGAAATTCCCGCGCTTGCCGGAGTTTTTCTTCATGCCGGAAGGAGGTGCCTGCAGACGGACGAGAATCACAGAGAGCTGCAGGAAGTTATCGACGCAGAAATTGGAAATCGATGGGAGGAGTTTTCTGTTGGACTCTCTATTCTAATTGGCGGAAAAATTGAGGAAATCAAGGACGTCTGGAAAATCATAATTAATTCGATATTAATTGATTATGATAAAATTTAATTAAGAGATCATCATGGAAATTTTTGACGTAAAATTATAAGACTTATTCTTTTATCATTTATTTAATTACCGGAATAAATGCAAAACAATACCGGTGATAAAAGAAATCTTGAACGTCATTGGATGATTAATTATGGGAAGAGCCACCTGTGGTCTAATTTTCGACGCACGCCGGCGTCTTCCCTCACTTTCCGTTTTGGTGGCAAAATATACAGACGTGTTTTTTTCGCTGTGAAAAATTTTTATCGTTGCAATACAGCAATTATTATCGTTGTAATACAGCAATTAATAAAGTTGCAACTAAAATAATTGAGATAACCTTTTACCGAGGATTTGGAGATTACCGGGGTTGGAAGGAAAGCTGGAATTTTGAGGCTAAACACAACACTCCGGTAAGCGTGTGTTTTATTCTCGGCAAAGTGTAAGACATTTTTTTTAGCGTCTCACGACGCCGGTAATCGCCATTAACGATTTTCCATGGCGTTTTAGAGTTTTTTTTATTTGATGAAATTTAAATTGGGAATTCTCGTTTCTTGTATTTTTTTTTAAATTTAAATTAATTTATTTTTCTTAATTAATTTCGGAAAATTAATGTCGGGAAAATTTTATTTAAATTTGTGATTTAATTATTTTTTTATTTTTTTTATTTTACTTTATTAAAGTGTCGGCATTAAATTTTCAGCGATAAGAATATTTTTTTTTTGTGACGATAATTCTGGTTATTATTATTATCATTATTTTTTTGTTTATTTCATTCCATAACGACGATTGTTTCGTCTAATTTTATTTTATTTTTTTTTATTGAATCAAGTTATCGCTGAAGAATTATAAAGGCGCATTTTCAAAGGACGCCGATCGTCCATTTGGCTATAGCGCCTTAAGGTACTTGTCGCGGGAAATCAGAATTGATTCAAATTGTGATTTAAATTTTTTTTGACTATTTTCTTTTAACGACAAATTAATTATGTTGTTAATTAGTGTTCGTCGCGTTTGTAAAATTTGTCAAGACTTTTGAATTAGTTCTGATTATTAATTTTTTTCCTTGACAAATAAAATTGTATAGAGTTTTGAATGATTTTTTTTTAAGTTGTTATGTTCCGACATCCCTTTTCTAAAAGAGAGCATAGAAAAAAATATCGCTCTAAAATTAAAGTTAACAGAACCAAAATTGAATATTATTTTTTTGAATCTGTATTCCTTTCGATCCATTTACAGGTGAGTTTTGAATCCAGCCGCCTCCGCGGTCATTAGGATTTTTAAATCCTTTTGTTGCTGACTAGTCGGATATTCACCTGGAATTGAATTTTGATATTTTTGGTTTGTTTAGATTTTCGGACGAAAGGTCGTCCTGACGCCCAACAATTAACGTTGTTTGATTTGATTGATTTATTTTGAGATTTTGATTTTATTGAGTTTCACGAGTATTTTAATTTTCCGTGGATTAGAAAATACGTGACAACTTTTTGGCGCCCAACGTGGGGCATGTTTTAAATTGTCGGCCATTGTTGTTAGGCTGATAGATTTAAAATAACATCACGGAATTTGGGTTTATTTTTTGTTTGAACTTTGGAATAGGAATACAGATTTTTTTTTGTTACTGAATTTATATTTGATTTTCCGAAATTGTGTTGTTTTTGGATTAGACGTCATTTATCAATACAAAATGATGGATGAGATACAGGATGGTCACACAGAGAATCATGGATCTTATATTGATCATGTTGAGACTGATAATTGGATTCGGGGTTTATCGCTCTCTGCTTTACGAAACATGTTGCGTGGTCTTGAGGCAACTGATGCGGGCGATATTGAAATTTTGAGAGAACGTCTCTCGCGTGTGATTTTACGGTCTACGAATCCAGACATCATGTGGAACGAAGAAGATATGGCGACGCATTCAATAAATACAACTTCGACTTCGAGTGAACAGAATGTACCGACTATCGAGGTGATTGTAACGGCGAGTTCAGGTACTTCAACGTCGACTGTACAATCGACTGTTAATCCTATCGCTAGTACTGGACGGAGAAATTTGAATGCGTCCATGATTAATTCGACAGTTTCGGGTTTACCGTCGGGTTTTCGGGTACCGACTGTTCCATTGTCGAACTCCACTTTGACTAGTCCTCCTGAGGTTTCAAATGCCGGTGGTGTAAGACCACAGCATTCTGATGGTTTTTTGAATAATTTGGTAAATAACGGTCGTCCATTACAAACAAATGCACCAGACGTAACGATGAGTACATCACAGCAGGTTCATCCATTAATGTTTCCGGCTGCGTTGTATGAGCTACGTCATGTTAACGGTGTACCAATGTTTGCGCCAGTTTCGGCGTCTGTTTTAAACATGGAGGATTGTTTAAATCATCAAGGTCGTACTCATTTGAATTTGGCGGCCTACGATCGAGTAAAGTCTTGGAATCTGAAATTTGCTGGACAGCAAAATGAGAGTGTCAAGGTTTTTCTGAATAGTGTCGAAATCTGTAGACAGGCTTGTGGAATGGCAGATGATGAATTGTTCCGTGTGATGCCGATTCTGTTAAAGGGCATTGCGATGAATTGGTGGTTGGAACATCAGAATTCATTTCGAAATTATGAAGAGAAGGAGCAAGATTAGATGTCGCGTATTTCAATTTACGACGCGAATACATTCAAGTTATTGCTCGAAGTGAATTCCGGACATTTGAAGAGTTCGGTGAATTGGTCAAAGATTATGATCGACGTCGTAATTTACCCAAGCTCTCAGTCCCACCTGCTGCGACTGATACGATTTATACAGATTGCGCTTATGTTCCACCTAATGCGAACAAGCGTAATGCTGGTAATCAAGGGCCGCTGGGTAGTGAGATTAACGCCGTCAATTTATCGATGACTAAGGGTAAACTTTCGGAGAGTAATGGGGCACCGGTGTCACCTAAGAAAAAACGGAGAAGACAGAAGTCTGGTACTACCGGTGCAAATAAAGAAAATTCTGCTGAGATAAACGTGAATGCGGTAACGACTGTTAGACCACCAAATAAGGTTGGTAGTTCTACTAAACGGTGTTACGGTTGTGGACAGGTTGGCCACCTTCGTAGCCAGTGTTCAAGTGCTACTCCACGTCAAGGCGTTTATTGTTTCGGTTGCGGTCGTCCTGGAAAGGTTGTAACCAACTGCACCCCATGTAAAGCACGTCGGGAACAGGGAAACTTCCAGAAGAGTCAGTAGATGATCCCGTACTGATTCGTTATCCTTCAGGGGTCATGTGTTTGGATGAGGATAATTTGACGAAGCAATCGGTTGGTTTGTTTGAAGTGCAGCAGAATAGTTCGGATTTATCGATCCCAGTTTCGGTGGTTACAGGTGAAGCACCAATTTCAACATCAAGTATGGAACCAATTAATGAATTTAAAGCAGATCTACCTCGCGTCGAGATTAATGAATGTTCGATTCGAGAGTCATTAAATTCACGGATTTATTTGCCAATTTCGATCGGATTGGCGAGTTTTTACGTGTTGTTCGATCCGGGTGCACAAAAATCTTGTATTCGTAACGTACCGGCAGATTGAATTAAACGTTTGGGTCTTAAGGTGTCTTGGACTAATCAACCATCGGTTTTGATGGCGAACGGTAGTCAAGAGACCGTACATGGTAGCGTCGTCATTCCAGTCGATATTAAAGGCGTTATAAAGAATGTCGAATTTTTGATTATGCCTGGGTTAACACAGAGCATGCTACTTGGCATCGAAGCATTCGGGATTTTTGATTTAGGTTTTTAGAATCACACGAACAGTTGGTGGTTGTATGATCAGGGCATTCGATACCCAACTGAGACTCGAGAGAATAATCCACCGGTGGAGATCGCGGGATTACAAGAGACTTCTGACGAAGAGCGCCAGAGAATTGAGACTCTTGTGGAAAAATATCGGCATCGGCGTACTAAAGGAAATGCTTTTACGTACCCTACGGAACATGATATTATTGTAACGTCCAGAAAATCTGGAACGTTTTTTTTTATTTTTTTTTATATAAAAAAAAAACAATGGAATTTTTTTTTGATAAATTCGAAGCGAAAAATACCTTTCGTTTCGAATTTGAGAAAAAGAAAAGATAAGGGGAACAATGGTGAAGAGGATCACCATTGCTCATGAGACATGAGACATCCGGTCGCCTCATGTCGATATAAGAATTCGCGATAAGTGGGGAGAGGGGAAACACGAGTTAATGCGTGGTTAACTCGATGTTTCGTTCCTCTCTCTCGCTCTCCCACTGTATGTCAAGGGCGTCAGATTTCAGCCCCTTGACGACAGTGGAAGAATGCGAGCAGTCTCCCACTCAGAGAAATTGGGCGCCAATACATGTGGGGATTACATCACATGTATTGACCCCACTATAATAAAAAAATAGGGTAAGGAAGGGGCAACGCACTCGCGTCGTGCGATGCACTTCCTTCCCAATTTAATTAGGGCGCGAGTCTCGAAGGAATAAAACTTGGTGCGTTGTGAAAAAAAAAACTATTGAAAATATTGTTAAGAAAACTTGGAGATAAAGAGGAAAAGGAAAAGAAAGGAGCGAAATTGAGAGGGAAAAGAATCGAGGAAAAGGAAAGAGGAAGACAGGAAAAAAAAAAGTAAGTGGACAGATTTAATAGAAAACCGTGGATACTGCGCGCGCAAGTTTTACGCATTCAAGGATTGAAGAGAGATAGTTTTGTGTTTTTTCCATAGAAATTGTATTATTTTGTTTTCAAATATTTAACGCGAAAATTTTAGAAAAATTATAAGATAAAAATTAAAATAAATCCGTCGGATACTTTCCGAATTTTTAATTATTTTATTTTCAAATATTTAACATAAAAATCTTGGAAAAATTAAAAGATAAAATTAAATTACGTCCGTCAGATACTTTTTTGAATTTTTAATTATTTTATTTTCAGATATTTAACGGAAAATTTTAGGAAAATCAAAAGAAAAATTTAAATTAAATCCGTCGGATTCTTTCCGAATTTTTAATTATTTTATTTTCAAATATTTAACATAAAAATCTTGGAAAAATTAAAAGACGAAATTAAATTACGTCCGTCAGACATTTTTCGAATTTTTAATTATTTTATGTTCAAATATTTAACGAAAAATTTTTGGAAAATCAAAAGAAAAATTTAAATTAAATCCGTCGAATTCTTTCCGAATTTTTCATTGTTTATTTTCAAATATTTAACGTAAGATCTTGGAAAAATTAAAAGATAAAAAAAAAATAAAGTAAATCCGTCGGATTCTTTCCGAATTTTTAATTATTTTATTTTCAACTATTTAACATAAAAATCTTGGAAAAATTAAAAGATAAAATTAAATTACGTCCGTCAGATATTTTTCGAATTTTTAATTATTTTATTTTCAAATATTTAACGGAAAATTTTAGGAAAATCCAAAGAAAAATTTAAATTAAATCCGTCGGATTCTTTCCGAATTTTTAATTATTTTATTTTCAAATATTTAACATAAAAATCTTGGAAAAATTAAAAGATAAAATTAAATTACGTCCGTCAGATATTTTTCGAATTTTTAATTATTTTATTTTCAAATATTTAACGAAAAATTTTAGGAAAATCAAAAGAAAAATTTAAATTAAATCCGTCGGATTCTTTCCGAATTTTTAATTATTTTATTTTCAAACATTTAACATAAAAATCTTGGAAAAATTAAAAGATAAAATTAAATTACGTCCGTCAGACATTTTTCGAATTTTTAATTATTTTATGTTCGAATATTTAACGAAAAATTTTAGGAAAATCAAAAGAAAAATTTAAATTAAATCCGTCGGATTCTTTCCGAATTTTTAATTATTTTATTTTCAAATATTTAACGAAAAATTTTAGGAAAATCAAAAGAAAAATTTAAATTAAATCCGTCGGATTCTTTCCGAATTTTTCATTGTTTATTTTCCAATATTTAACGTAAAATCTTGGAAAAATCAAAAGATAAAATTAAATTACGTCCGTCAGACATTTTTCGAATTTTTAATTATTTTATTTTCAAATATTTAACGGAAAAATTTTAGGAAAATCAAAAGAAAAATTTAAATTAAACCCGTCGGATTCTTTCCGAAAATTTTTAATCATTTTATTTTCAAATATTCAACGTAAAAATTTTAGAAAAATTAGAAGATAAAAATTAAATTAAATCAAAAGGAAAATTTAAATATAACGGGTGTCTCACGAAACACCAATTATCAATTTCATAAATTTCATTGTATTAAATCTATTTTTTTTTTATTAAATTAAATCGAAAGGAAAAAAATTAAATATAACGGGTGGCTCACGAAACACCAATTAAAGATTTCATAAATTTTATTGTATTAAATCTGGGTTTCATTAAATTCAATTAAAGGGAAGTTAAATAAAACGGGTGTCTCACGAAATACCAGTTAAAAATTTATAAATTTTATTATATTAAATCAATTTTTATGGAATTAAATTAAAGGAAAAATTAAAAATAACGGGTGTCTCACGAGATACCAATTTAATATGTCATAAATAGTATTTCATCAAATTTATTTTTAAACTAAATAAAAAAAAAAGTAAAATAAAAAGGGTGTTTCACGAAACACCAATTTAAAACTTCATAAACTTTATATTCTTGAATCTCATTTGGTTTAGTAATTAAATCCAAAAAATTAAAAAAAAACGTAAGATATATCGGGTGTTTCCGCAAGACTCAACCAAGATTTTAATAGAATTACTCCATAACGACTTTGCTATTGTTATAAATTTTATTATCAATTAGGATCAATCAAATTATTATTTTGATAATCACTTGGGTTTGATCGGATCCTTGATTATATTTTTTTTTCATCCATGAATAAATTCATTTTTATGGGAGAATTGGCCGATTGAAGTAAAAGTTTACCCACTGATTGTATACTCAAATTCAATTAACGAATTTTGACTCCCTTATTGATTGATTTGTTAAAAATTTTTTTTTGTTTTTGTCCCAATATTGATTAATGAAATAAAGGTTGTTAACTTAGAGTCAGTAGAATCATTAGAGTCAAAGTCTCAATGATGAAAAGGAATCAGAATTTTATTTGATTCGATCTGAGGGACATCCAAAATAAAACCAATTAAATTCTCATTTTTTTTCTCGGACGAAATTTTACTTAATAAAACCTTTGAATGGTTGGGAGCAATAATCATTGATAAATCTAGAATTGATCTCAATCGGGGAATTCTTTAGAATTAGGATTCGATCGAATGCAGGGGATCCTCAAATCCAATCATAAAACCATTTCACGAATATTATTATGAGAAATAAAGAATTAGTTAATTATTAAAATCGTGATTATCTTTCATTTGTCACCCTATCAGACATATTCGAATGCAAGGCTTCCCTACTACTATCCCGAGCTATTGGTTCTAAACTAGGCTCAAAACAGGAATAATTCTTTGATCCATGTTATTTAAGGATTATTAAGAATAATAGTTCTGACGTAACATTATTATTCCGCGTGATCATCCGCCAATAAGGCAGCGAGCTTATCCAATGTCGCTGCCTGTTTTATCGGCAATGAGGGAACAATGTGACGAACTTATTGAGATGGGAGTTATTGAACCATCTAATAATCCGTGGAGTAATCCGGTGGTAATGGTTCGTCAGAAAGATAAGTATCGGATGTGTATTGATTTTCGGAAGTTGAATAAAATAACGAAGAAAGATGCTTATCTAGTTTCGAATTTAACTAGTATTTTGGATAAATTATGTTAGACCCGTTTAGTCATAAGGAAAATGAGTAGGTTCGATCTATAGAGATCTCCTCTACAGTGGATAAAATACTTTAACTCGGAGAATTAATAAAAATGAATTATTATCTTTATTATCAAAATGTTTCCATTTTGAGTAAAGAATTTACAGATTTAATTAATGTAAAAATATTGATTAACGTGAAATGATTTTAACAACTGACTCCCGAATATCGGTGAGTCTGATATTTATATTAAATTATTGGTGTCACATTATTACACGATTGAGTGTGTAAAAATGCTGAGTTTCCATAATATGTGAAGTAAGTGTAACTTCTTCACACATTATGCAAATGATTACAATTGAGAAATATTTAACGAGGTTAAATATTTCTTTTCTTTATATATTATTCTGGGACACAACAATTACGGTCCGCGAAGTATATTATGATGCTTGATTTGAGAAAAGCGTATCACCAAATCGCACTAAGTCAACGGTATCGGGAATATACAGCATTTTCGGTTCCGGGAAAAGGTCTTTTCCAGTATGTAGGTATGCCGTTCGGGTTAACTAATGCTCCGGCCACTTTTCAAAGAATGATGGATCAGGTTATTACTCCTGATCTTAATCCGTTCTCGTTAGCTTATCTCGATGACATTATTATCGTCACGGAAACCTATGAAAAGCATATGGAAATACTGGAAAAGGTCTTGATCAAATTACAAGATGCAAAACTAGAAATTAATCCTGACAAGTGTGTGTTTTGCAGTCAGTCGGTTCAATTTCTCGGTTTTATTGTTGATGCGGATGGATTACATGTCGATCCGAGTGAAGTTTCTGCAGTTTTGGATTATCCGGCTCCTCGAAATTTAACGCAATTACGGCGTTTTTTTGGAATGTCGGCTTGGTATCGTCGGTTTATTAAAGATTTTTCGACGATTACAGAACCGTTACATTTACTTCAGAGGAAATCGGTTCGTTGGCAATGGGGACATGATCAACAGCGTGCTTTTGACATTTTAAAGATGGCGTTAACTACCGCTCCAGTCTTATCGTGTCCAGATTTTAACGCACCATTCGAGTTGCATACAGATGCAAGTGCTTATGGTCTCGGTGCAGTGTTGTATCAAAAGATCGAGGGTGTTGATTATGTTGTCGGCTTTGCTAGTTGAACAATGAATTCCGCTGAAAGAAATTACTCGGTAACGGAGAAAGAATGTCTTGCGGTGATTTGGGCCGTTGAGCATTTTATGCCGCTATCTTGAGGGTTATCACTTTACTGTGGTTACGGATCACAGTAGTTTACGGTGGTTGCACAATCTCAAAAACCCGGCTGATCGTTTAAGCAGGTGGGCATTGGGGTTGCAGAATTACGATTACGACATTGTTCATCGGAAGGGTACCGAGCATCGAGTATGCATTGTCTCGAATGTTTGAGGATGATTGTCTCGACCAAGAAAATTTGGAAATTTGTGTTACGAACGTTGAGTCAAATGAGCCGAAAGTTCATACAAAGACATCTAATGAATCCTGCTTGCGCATTACATATTTTTTCCGAAATTTGATTTTCTAAATAAAATTTATTAATAAAAATTAATTTATTAATAAATTTAATTGTTTAATGGTGACATTGCCTCGTGGATGGGAGGTGGAGAAAAGATGTGAGAATCAAAAATTCGATGGTAAATATAGTAACTCGCAATAGCTCAGTGGTAGAGCACCTGACATGTAATCAGAGGGTCGTGGGTTCAAATCCTGCTTGCGCATTACATATTTTTTCCGAAATTTGATTTTCTAAATAAAATTTATTAATAAAAATTAATTTATTAATAAATTTAATTGTTTAATGGTTAGTGATTTTTGGTATAGTAGACGTTTCGCTGATGTCGAGAAACATCCTAATAAATGGTCTGATTGGCGGATTGATGATGGTCAATTGTATCGCTATCGGGCGAATCCAATTATTGATACCGTGGCTGATGATTTAGACGCATGGGAACTTGTACCGCCGCGCGAGTCACGAGAGACTTTTATCGGCGAAAATCATATTCCGCCAACTGCCGGTCATTTTGGTATGGAAAAGACGTTAGCTCGCGTAGCTTTGTCGTATTATTGGCCAGGAATGTTCAAAGATGTTGAGGAATTTGTAAGAGGTTGTGTTGTTTGTCAAACTTGCAAAGTATCGCAGCAGAAACCTGCTGGGTTGATGGGTCAACGTTGTATTCAAGAACCCTGGTATTTTGTGGCGACGGACATTATGGGTCCATTTCCGTCCTCCGAAAATGGTTATCGATATTTGCTCGTTTTTCAAGACATCTTCTCGAAGTTAATTGAATTGGTTCCACTGCGACGTGCGGATGCATCTGCGATTCTGAAGTCGTTTGAAGATGTTATCGTACATCGTTATGGCGCTCCGGTTGTTCTTTTGACGGACAATGGAACGGAGTTCTCGAATAAGAAAATGCGCGAGATGGCCAAGAATTTTGGTATTGAACATGTAACGACACCACCTTATCATGCACAGGCGAATCCTGTGGAACCGGTAAATCGCGTTCTGAAAAGTATGATTATTTGTTACATTGGTCAAGATCATCGTGAGTGGGACGTTCATTTATCGGAGTTTAGATTCGCGTACAATTCCGCTCATCATAGTACATTGAATATGTCACCTGCGTTTCTTAATTATGGACGTCAGCCTAGAGCTTCTTTGTTTTTCCGAAAATTGGCGGAGAAAGATGCACCAATACCGGTGCCAGATACAAAGTCGTGGGCGAAGCGTATGGAGAGAATGGCCGAATATTACGACTTGATAATTGATAATTTGGATAAAGCATTCGCGCAGCAGTCTAAATATTATAACACTCATCATAGAGAGGTGTATTACAATGTCGGTGATAAAGTCAGACGTAAAATTCAGCAATTGTCTAACGCCGCAAAAGGTATAGCTGCGAAATTGTTCCGGGAGTACTCTACTGACGTTTACCGTATTTCGAATGTAATATCGCCGCTTATGTATGAAGTTGTGAACGATGATGGCGTCGTTGTTGGTCGTCATCATGTTAAAGATTTGGTTTTGGTCAAGTCTGTGTCGGCGGAAAGTCCCGTAATTATTGACGCTGATGAATGAAATTGGAAAGTTTAAGTTCTGTTATTCGAGTTTTATTGTTGACTGTTTTCATTCATCTATGTTTTTATTTTTTTGATTACGGAAATTTTAATCTCGGGTTTTTCTTTTTCCGCGTATTTTTCAGTTACGATGTGGCCATTTGTTTTTGAGACGAAAGAGCATGCAAAGTTTTACTCGTTGTTGGATGCGACGGCCATGCTGAACATCGAGGAAGACCAAGACGTTTGGTTGAGTCTTCAATGAAAGATGGAGATGATGGATGCTGAGGCCATGCGTAGAGCCTGCAGCCAACTAATGATTACGGCTACAGCGAGTACCACGCGTACCATGTCGACGCAGACGGTTGCGGCGAAGGTCTCAAGGGGCACCGTGACGAATGCCGTCACTTGTAGAGATTTTTCGTGTCAGGTTTCGCCGAAAATAATCGACGATGATATGGAGGCATTACTTGCGTTTCCGGCGCATGTGATGCCGAAGTTAAAACCGAGGCTTGTGCCGAAAATTGAGCTCTGTCCTTTCATTTCAAAAAAACAGGCAGAACTCAATGCGTACCATCTCTCGGATCGGTTGGCCAAGTTTCCGGAGTTATGGGCGGAAACGTGCGATGTGCGTTACTGCTTCAATGCCGTTCTCCGTACCATAACGCCGGACGTTGTCCACTCGAGCCGCGAGGTACATTTTGTGGGTGTTGCGGCACACGAGGTGTTTATGGTGACATCTGCCCGTATTGTTTACCGGCGAGATATCGCTTAACGCCACCATTGTGGTATCGAAACAAAAAAGACGCATTGTTGAAGAACAAACGATATTAGTTTTGATACAGGGGAAGGTCTCGGACCAATGGTTATCGTCGCTTGCGCTACAATTTTCACTTATAATACCACAAGAGCTTCAAAATTATCGGGTATTTCCCGATAGGTTCGTTGCAAACAAATGAAGGAGTCAAGTTTTTCAGGTTAAAAAATCACGAGCGCGAAGCGCGAGTGATTTTTCCTGAAAAACTTGACCACTTTATTTGTTTGCAGGGAACCTTGAGGGAAATGCCAGATAATTTTGAAGCTCGTGTGGTATTCGGGGGATTATTTTTCCGTCCCAAATGTCGGCCAATAGAATTGCACCATGAGACGAAATGTACAGTTAACAAATAATTAATTTGACTGGATCATGTTTTGTTTTTTATATATAGCAACTACCAGAGAAAATTTTCAAAAAATTATCAGTATAATACCATGTAGGTTGTACCACGTGACGTCGAATGGTGCAATTCTATTGGTCGATATTTGGGTCGGAAAAATAATCATTATTATTTTTTTTCTTTTTCATTGTTATCGCTGCGGGTTCAGCAAGATGCAGTTTTTTTTTATTTATTTATCGCTGCCCGAAATTTAGCGTTTCTTTTGTTTTTCTTATGCACATTTGGCTGTTGCGCAGCACGAGGTAGAGTGGAGAGAGGGTCTCGGACCGATTTTCTTTTGTATTGCTTTGTTGCGAAAGATTATGGGCAAAATAAAAATCAGTTAAATTGTCTCTGTGACTGGTTACTGTCTCCTCTATCATATTTGTTGGTGATGGTTATGTCTGTGTTGGTTTATGATGTGGATTCAAATAAATTTCGAGTTTCTTGGGAAATCCGTTAATGGTGGTTTATTGGCTATGTTTGCCGAGGGTTTTTCACCGCTTCCAGTCTGGGGGGAGTTAGTTGTAACGCCATATTTGCGTTACAAGTGTTATTTTTTTTTGAGACCGGTATCGCGATGAAAATTAGTTTTAAATTAATATCCACCAGAACGGACAGTCCAAGAAACGAGAAACGATAATTATTTTCTTTTGTTAATGAGTTATTTGATTTCTTTCCACCTTGAAATTCCCGCGCTTGCCGGAGTTTTTCTTCATGCCGGAAGGAGGCGCCTGCGGACGGACGAGAATCATAGGGAGCTGCTCCAGGAAGTTATCGACGCAGAAATTGGAAATCGATGGGAGGAGTTTTCCGTTGGACTCTCTATTCTAATTGGCGGAAAAATTGAGGAAATCAAGGACGTCTGGAAAATCATAATTAATTCGATATTAATTGATTATGATAAAATTCAATTAAGAGATCATCATGGAAATTTTGAACGGAATTTTTGACGTAAAATTATAAGACTTATTCTTTTATCATTTATTTAATTACCGGAATAAATGCAAAACAATACCGGTGATAAAAGAAATCTTGAACGTCATTGGATGATTAATTATGGGATGAGCCACCTGTGGTCTAATTTTCGACGCACGCCGGCGTCTTCCCTCACTGTCTGTTTCGGTGGCAAAATATACAGACGTGTTTTTTTCGCTGTGCAAAATTTTTATCGTTGCAATACAGCAATTAATAAAGTTGCAACTAAAATAATTGAGATAACCTTTTACCGAAGATTTGGAGATTACCGGGGTTGGGAGGAAAGCTGGAATTTTAGGGCTCAACACAACACTCCGGTAAGCGTGTGTTTTATTCTCGTCAAAGTGTTAGACATGTTTTTTGTTAGCGTCTCACGACGCCGGTAACCGCCATTAACGATTTTCCATGGCGTTTTGAAGTTTTTTTTTATTTGATGAAATTTAAATTGGTAATTCTCGTTTTTTGTATTTTTTTTTCATTTTTCTTAATTAATTTCGGAAAATTGTTGTCGGGAAAATTTTATTTAAATTTGTGATTTAATTATTATTTTTCTTTATTTTACTTTATTGAAGTGTCGGCATTAAATTTTCAGCGATAAAAATATTTTTTTTTTTTGTGACGATAATTCTGGTTATTATTATTATCATTATTTTTTTGTTTATTTCATTCCATAACGACGATTGTTTCGTCTAATTTTATTTTATTTTTTTTTATTAAATCAAGTTATCGTTGAAAAATTATAAAGGCGCATTTTCAAAGGACGCCTATCGTCCATGCGGCTATAGCGCCTTAAGGTACTTGTCGCGGGAAATCAGAATTGATTCAAATTGTGATTTAAATTTTTTTTTGACTATTTTCTTTTAACGACAAATTAATTATGTTCTTAATTAGTGTTCGTCGTGTTTGTAAAATTTGTCAAGACTTTTGAATTAGTTCTGATTATTAATTTTTCTCCTTGACGAATAAAATTGTATAGAGTTTTGAATGATTTTTTAAAAATTTGTTATGTTCCGAAATTGATTAAAAATTTTGATATTATCTAACCAAATTAAATTCAGTAACTAAATATTTTTTTTATTATTATTATCGCTGTAATATTTTTTTTTATTTTTCTAAAAGAGAGCATAGAAAAAAATATCACTCTAAAATTAAAGTTAACAGAACCAAAATTGAATCTTATTTTTTTGAATCTGTATTCCTTTCGATCCATTTACACGTGAGTTTTAATTCCAGCCGCCTCCGTGGTCATTAGGATTTTTAAATCCTTTTGCTGCTGACTAGTCGGATACTCACCTGGAATTGAATTTTGATATTTTTGGTTTGTTTAGATTTTCGGACGAAAGGTCGTCCTGGCACCCAACAATTAACGTTGTTTGATTTGATTGACTTATTTTGAGATTTTGATTTTATTGAGTTTCACGAGTATTTTAATTTTCCGTGGATTAGAAAATACGTGACAATGTATAATGATACCGCTTTTCAGATCCGTTATTTTCCTCAATTAAAAGGAGATGAATCGTCTCATTTTCCTCAACAGAAGCATTTTTACTCAAATATAATGGCACGATCCAACTCTTATCTTTTTCCGTTTGTATACCATAGACATTAATTGAAAAATTGTTCAATTTTTCAAATCTTGGAATGTCTTTCAATGCCATGGGATATTTAAACATTCCACAATTTTTTATCACCGTACCGAATGATGGATAAGATTGCGTACTCTTCTTCCTTTTGATATTTGGACACTTGGCCGCCATTATTGAGCATAGAAAACAGTATTGATCATCTTCCTCCTCATTTTTCACATTAATGACAGCTCTTTTCTTTTTTATCCATTCTGGAACATGTCTAAAACTAGATGAACCTCCACGTAATGGTTGATATTTTTCTTTATACAAATTTCTATATTCAATACTTCTTTAAGAGATCACCCCGAACCTGACTTCCTTAACTCATCAATTTTTGTTAACACTTTTTCTTTTATATATAAATCAAACCATTCCGCATAGTCTGTGGTCGGTAAAATCACTTCATTTCTCGTTGAAAAATGTTTTCTTTCCTCAACATACGCCTTGTCTCTCAACGCGCGAAATTTGGCAACTAAAGTAGCATTCACTTTCACCGCATCGCGATTTTTCAATATATGTTTCACTCGCGATCTGAACATTTGTCGTGCATCTTTTAAAAATTCACTCGGGTCTGTATGACTCCGATTAATTATTACACCAGTTCAAATGCGATCGTTGAAAGCAGTTTCCAAGTCTATCCATTTAACTCTGCTCAAGAGTGTATTCTTCAAACCACTTCCGGTAACTTGCAGAGATTCAAATCGATCTTTCGAATAGAGCAAATCCTCCCGTAAGGTTAAATATCTCAATCTTTCTCCTGTATTTATAGCAGTGTTTTGGAACGTATTGCTTTTTTGCTTCCGAATGGAAGCTTTGTAATCGTAATTTTTTTCGATTTTGAGATTTCATCATAATATGACTGCAAATGACCCATAACGTCGAGATCCGTCGTTTTTAAAAAATGTCTGTGTGTATGTGTGTATGTATGTGTGTGTGTGTGTGTGTGTGTGATGACGCATTTTCCGCTTTACTCTGAAGTGGGGCTAGCTAGCGATCTGAAAATTTTACCATAATTTCGCCATGCGTGCCCCAAGCTCTCACAAAAATTTCAGCTAAATCGGCCGGATAGTTTTTGAGAAAAATGAAAATGTTGAAATATCGTTTTTTCGACTTTTCTGGATGAAAAATGGAATCACAGTGTCCAGTCTCCACGAGGAAATGCGCGTCCAAGAGCCGCATCTTTGACCCCCGGGGTGGTGGGAGCTCAGATTCTTATTTTAGCCAGTAGAAAACTTTTGATAAATTTTTTGTGAAAATCTTGATTCCACGATAACTTAATAAATAACTGAGCTAGAGACCTCAAATTTTGTGAGGTTATACATCTGATGAGCACAAATGTTGGTATTGAAACTGGGTGGAATCGGTCCAGTAGTTTTTTAGATATTAGCATAGAAACATCAGAAAAAGCAAGCTATATCTTCAAAACTATTCAATTGATTATTTTGGAACAAACTTAACCCTCTGAGGCCTATTTTAGTTTTCGCATTCCACGCACAGATCAGTGATGCCATTTTTTTTTTAAGGTGGGAAAAATCTTACATGAGACACCCGCAGATGGGATGCGGGTAGTGTCAGATTCTTACTGACTAAAAAACCCACCTCCGTGACATCATTCATGCACTATGCTGCAAACCACTTTCGCTTCACTTCAGCATGGACATTGCCTCCAGACACTGTGACATAGCGCTCTGATGTCATCTTCTTTCTTATCAATCATTGTGTGGATGATTTCAGCTTTCCTTGTTGCTTGTTAGGCTGATCATCATGCTAATCTTATTGAATTATCGTCCGGCATGAGCTTTCAACTCAAGACTCTCTTCGTTTCATCTGTCGGACATAAACATCGTGTGACTGACATTGTCTATCATTCCGCATCAAGGGCATTGGTCCGTCTCTGCTCTCTTCCTCCTGAATAGGAATTTTCTAAAGCAACTGTGTCCAGATAAAGCTTGCGAATTAATCCTCAGAGGGTTAGAAGGTCTTGGCTATGCGTCATTTGTGTTATAACTTTTAGAATTCTTGAAATAATAATTCTAGGGAACCATTCACAAAATTGATCCTCCATGAATTTCCATTCTCCTATATGTTTCCCTGAGAAGGGCAATATATCTGAATTAATTATCGTGAAGTAAATCTTTTTTTATTGAAAGATGAACCCATTGTCGTTGTGACTTAATCATTTGCCAAATTTGAAGAATATCTTATATCCCAAATATATTGATATTTGCATAAATTCAACATTCTCAATTTATATTTGTTGAAAAAGTATCAGCTGCGTCGGTTAATAATCCCAGTTTTATGAAAGGTATGTTTTTGACGATAATATATTAATATATTCTAAAAACAATCATTTCAATTATAAAATTGATGATAATTAATAACGAGATCAACTATATACTTTCTTTTTCAAAATTATAAGATTATTTTTAATCACGTTCTCTTCACATAATTTTCGTTCAATAACAACTACCAATTTTTATATATATGCATTAGGCTGGCTCATTTGGAAAAAGTTCTGAATTTCAGCTTGCCTATCCTCAAAAATTGAAGTTTATGATGTAAAAGAGCCATGGGAATTTTTTCAAATTTTTGAAACCAGTTCTTCAGGTTGCGCTGATCTTCTTGATTCTTAATGGCTACTTCCATAAGAAAAACGTGAAAAAACTTCTAATTTTTATTTCGCCGTATATTTAAATGAATTTTTATGAGTCTTTCTCGCAAAAGTTATTCTATGAGGTTCGAAATTCAAAAATATTTTTTTTTATTCGTGGAAATGTTTTTTAGGGAATAAAATTGCATCAATTTAGACGAAATCAGAGGTTTTTAGAGGCACATAAATGGCCTTTGAACTGCATCAATTCTTTTCAAATTTCACTGACTGGTAATTCAAACAATAGACTATGATTTTTGAAAAAAAAAACTAAATTCCTCCATTTTTTAAACAGAAAAACAGTCGAAGAAAATTTTTAAATTTTGA
This sequence comes from Aleiodes alternator, assembly GCA_963921955.1. NCBI lineage: Eukaryota > Metazoa > Arthropoda > Insecta > Hymenoptera > Braconidae > Aleiodes > Aleiodes alternator. The sequence goes on from OY998097.1 coordinate 2,848,077, forward strand.
AACAGTGTCAGGTGTTTCACCTCATCAGCTGCTTTTACAACGGCCATAAACGGGAAACTGAGAAGGGTGACAACTAAGCGGTCCTTTTCCGGAAGGGACAAATTCTTTTATTACATGCAATAAAGAACAGTACACTTCGTTATTTTTAATGCAAAATTTTTATTTCTTTTTACAATTGAAAAATACAATCGATATTATGAATATAATGAATTAACGCTGATGCTGGCTAAATTTGAACGGTAAAAATCGTACAATTCAAAGAGATTTTAGATTATTAACAATTTTGAGCATCTTCTACCAATAGATAATGGAGTTTTATTACACTGCATTACAATAGCACATGCATTATATGTTAATAAATTCATCAAAATGAATTGAATTCAATTAATTCATGAAATCATATGATTTCAATTGTTTTTTCTTTAGAGAAAATCATTTGTTTACTCGCACGTTCAGACATAAGACATTTTTTAGAATAATTAAGGAATTTTGTACGCCTGAACAATCTCAAATTCGCTATCATCGAAATTATAATTCACGTCCATCTATAATGCGTTTGAAAAAATTGAAAACGAAAATGGCACATGAACAATCAAATTGAAAACAAAAACTTTTGCAAAAAAATTGCCTGTCTGATTAATGGAGAAATGTGAATAAACAAAATTATATGTTGTTTGAAGGCTTCACAGATGAATTATTTAAATAATTTTCCAATGAAAACTTCAGACTTTCTTTAGTATTATCTGAAGATACTTCTCGAAATTTTTGGACAATTAACATAATATCCTGTTTGCTCTCTTCATCTTTACTGAGCAAGTCGTTGTATTCAGTGATAAGTGAAACACTCCTCTCAGCTAAATCGTTCGTGACTTGTAGTGATTTTACTATTCTCGAACTAGTCATGAAATCATCTCCTTCTTCCCATGTCGCGGGATCACTAGTTAGAAAAGCACCATCTATTTTTAAAATTTTGAAGAACTTGATGGTATTCTGGGTAACAAAAGAATCTAAATTCAAATTTTCAATGGATTTTAGATCTGTGACTCTGGTTTCTCTTTTCTTTTCATCACTTCCCAAGGCAGGTGGCAATCTCATAGCCTCGCACATTTTCCTCTTACACTCTACACTCACGCCTTTATCAAAGAAGGAGAAAGCAATCAACTCTTCAGATAAATACCACAAGTGCTTTGTGAATTTGTCAAAGACGGATGTACAGATTTTTGAGGAGATACAGCCTGAATTTGCTACCAATGCTTTCAACAGCTCGAGATCATTTCTTGGAGCTGCAACTGCGTCTGGAGCAGTAAACCATGATCTTTGGTACATGGAAACAATAAAAATGCAAACATCTCTCAAATTTGAAGTTTCTTGAGGTGTCAAATGAAACTGATTCCGGAATAAAAATATCTTCAGAGAATAGATCGCTTTGGCCATCCACCTAGCATGATGAATTGGCCCCAAAGTTCGAAAGCGATTTCCATTTGAGATATCCTTTCCAAGAAACAGCACCACCAGTTCCAGGAATTCTTGATAATCCTTACGGTTGTGCGAATTCTATAAATTGAATGTCAAAAGGAGGATAATCGTGATTGCAAGATAAATGTGATATTCTTGTAAAATTGAATCTTGAAACTAACCTTCAATTGTGCCTCAGCGAAAGCCAGAGCCGCTTCTTCATTGCCGCTTAGAGATTCTTTCACTTTAGTGTCCTGTACGCCAGATAAGAACTCCCTTTTATCTATATCTTTCCACTGCCCTTGGAAGCGTTTGAAAATTGAAACATCAGGTCCTGAAGTAGGGCCGAACGTACATTCAAATGCAGTCTTTAAAAGCAGTTCGAATATATGATGACGACAAGCGAGATGCAGTAGATTTTTCCCCAACAGCTGTTCAAGAAGGACACATGTACCATTTTTACTACCCGTATTACTAGCAGTGGTATCAAATACCATGGCACAAATGTCATCAACAACTTCCCATTCCTTTAAAAGAGAGTGGATTGCATTTGCTTGATCTTCTCCAGTTCCTCTCTTGAGCCTCGGAACCCCAAGCAATTGAGATCCTTCATTACTCGATACGAGAATTGGAAGACGATCAACTCTTTCGAATTTATTCTCCGCTTCTGTAAACTGCTTGCCATCCCAGTGAAGCGCGAGTACGCTCTGGAAATTTTCTTTGAAATTGTTTCGAATTGTGTCACTCAAAGATGACCGTTGTAATTTTCTATTTCGACGCAGTGTTTCCCGGCTCAAATGAACGTCTTCCATTGTCACGCCAGCTGTTATCAAGACTCCCGCTAATACACGAGCAGCCATTCGATCACTGACTTTTGCTCTGTCCAAAATCGCCGTGATGTCGGGTGTCGCAATTTTGAGTTTTTTACATCTCATAGAAGGCAATGGAACTTCATAATCACTATCGACGTCATGGTTCTCTTCAAGTTGTTTTAGCAATTCGTCGAGATCTTCGTCTTCATCGAGAAGATAATTGCTTAAATTTGCAGTTATCGCATTTGGTTCCACTAAAACAAATTATAACATCAATGACATAATCAAACAATTTCGTAAACAGTTGAAAAATATGATTTTCATCATTCATTAGTTGGTTTCTTTAATTATAGTCTCCTTAATAATATTTCAATATGTTTCAAATGCAAAAAAAAATACATCAAATGATTTCTTGTGCTGAAGCATCTAACAAAAAAGTGAAGAATTGAGGTGATTTTTTTTGATTGTAGAATGACTTTCCCTGAACTTCTCCCCCATTTTTTTCTAGTTTCCTTCTGTCAGCGTGATCCAATTATTTCGTCAAGAATAATTTCCAAGAAAATTAAGGATAAGAGCGAAAGAAAGAGTTCCATTGTTTTTCTGTACGACGTTGATTGCAAAATAATACTATACGAATGTTTTGAAAAGGCAATAATTCAGTAGTTATCGTACCTTGTTCCATTTTATCCTTAGTGGTTTCTTCTCTACTCCTCTGCGTATCTGGAACACTCCATGTTTTCGTATCGATGATTCTATCCAAAAATCCGCGGCGTCCTTGCTCTCGATGAAGACGCAATAGTTCTTTTGCAGATTCATTCCTCATGGAGCTCACTTCCTTTTGATGAGCAATGTTAAATAATTCGTTCAAGGTATATTCAAAATTAATTCTTCTGGTTTGAACATTATCGTCTTCTTGCCGAGCAACACCGAATTTACCAAGACTTCTATATTGTTGCACCAATTTCTCAACTTTTTTGATTGCGTTGCACTCTTTAATAACGGGAATCTCTGCATATTCCCAAAATACAGTACATTTTCGCACAACGCACATGGCAGCTTCGCGAGCAGTTAGTTTCGGTGCTGCATGTCTTGTGTAGAAATAATAACACTGCAACAGCTGCCTATTTGAGGGCAATTGATTTCCACATATTTCCGCCGTTACATTACCGATTAACGAAATATAAGTGTCTTGTCGCGTTTCCGGCATTTCCTGGTGACTGAAAAAATCGCAGAACTGTGGTTCAAATATCGCACTGACTTCAATGTCAACTATTTGAAGGACTGTCTTCGACTGACTGTTGAAGTCTGTTTGAAACTATACAAAAGTAGTTTATTCTAAAGAGGCGAGGTAGGTAGTGTCATAACGGAGCTGAGAAAAGAGACCAGCATTGAACTTCTTACATGAATCATCAAGGTTATTCCCCGAAAAAATATCCGCCGGGGCGTGGTATATGTCAATAACCTACCTGGACAATACACAATATCCTTATTCCATGGAATAATTGTAATACATTTACGTTTTTCGTATCTCCATTATTGAGAAAAAAAACAAAATCGACTATATGAAAATTGCAAACGAATTTACAGTTTTTTAAAAAATATTCTGGAATCTGAGCGAGATAGAGCGGTTTTGCTTTAAGAAGCGATTGTAGTTTTTAAAATTCTCTCGATAAAGTATTTGGATGAAATCGCTCGATCTCGCTTTGTTTTCGAGATAATTTTAAGAAACGACCGAACAAAGGATGAAATTTTCGATTTTTCTGGATTTTCAGTATTTTTTTTTAATAATCTCGGGAAATAAGCGATTCCACCCGAATCCTTCTTTGTAAGGAATTTCGAGAGACAAGGAATAGATTATTACAGATCAATTACAATTTGAAATTTCTTCCATTAACCCTTCGTTGCTTGCATAATGAGCGCGGTGCCTTTTTCAATTTCAATTTTCAATAAAAATATATTCAACAAGAACATTTTTCAACATTTATCCAATATCTCAGGCCAGGTAGTTCGGCTGAATGACAATAATAAGCCTCTTATTTATGACTTGAAATGCGCATCACTCTGGCTAGGTAATTTTCCTACCTGACAATGGAGGGTCATTTGGGCCGTTTGACTTCTCATTAAATTTTATAGTCGAAAACTGCTAGTAGGTCAAAAATTTTCATGCAACTTTAGAAGACTCGCGCAACCTGTAAAACTATGTTTAAAATTTTCCAAAAATTCACATGGCTTTTTTACGTCATAAATTTTAATTTTCGAGGATAGGCAAGTTGAAATTCAGAACTCTTCCCAAATGAGCCAGCCTAATATGCATAGATGAGGATTGACTGAATCAGATGAATCTTTTCCATTCATTTGATCAGGTGATAAATCATCTACTTCATACCACTCATCGAATTTAAGAATATACGCTGTGTAATGTCCAATATTCTCTTCACTTATGATATCTGAATCTATAAAATTCACTATCCCAGTTAAAATATATCGTTCATGATCGATCTTCAATATTTTTGGAAATTTGTCCAACGATACTCTCAAAATATGATCAGACAAACATTCTATAAAAAGATGATTATTGAAGTATATTTTTCCAATTTTACAATTATGACCTCATGGACATTTGATGTGTCTCGTAGTCATTATTTCTTCAATCGTTAAGAATTATTGCGACTTCTGAAATGAGATAGTTTATATCAACTTGATTGATTCATGCTATTTACACATTATATTTTCCTTGTATCGATTTTTGGTAGCACAATTTTAGTATTGAGAAAAAATTCAAAGTTACGCAAGTTTTGAAAATTTCTCATTGCAGAGAATTTTATCATAAGCAACCTTGAATTAGGCTGAGTTTGGGCAAGGCTAAACTCGAGTTAGCTAACTTGACTATGAAGTTGAAGCTCAAGATTTCAATGGAATATGACTCAAGATGTTCCAAAAAGTAGAAATATGACAATAAAAAAGAATTTTGTGACTCATAGCAAACGAGGGGATTCTCATCATCTTCAGAACATTCAAAGAGATATCATATTTAACAAAAAGAACATGAATTGACGTGATTAATATGAATAAGATCAGTGATGGTAGATTTGAAATTAAAAAATTCATTCGGAAGCTTTCTGCCAATTGCATTGGCAGAATATTAGATGTAAGATTCTCAAATTACGCACAAGTAATGGGGCTCCTGCTTGTTTTATATACCACACGATACGATTCAGCCAATGTCGGATCCCTTTAGATTCTCTGGATTAATTGAGTATCGATGATGATGATGCTAGATTTGTTCCAAGGAAACTGTGGAAGACAGTCTGAGTGACCCCTTATATATTGTCACGTATTTTCTAATCCACGGAAATTAAAATATTCGTGAAACTCAATGAAATACAAATATCCAAATAAAATCAATAAATTCAAACAACATTAATTGTTGGGCGCCAGGACGACCTTTCGTCCAAAAATCAAAACAAACAAAGAAAACCAAAATTCAATCTCCAGGTGATTATCCGACTAGTCAGTAACAAAAGGATTTCAAATTCAAAATCCTAATGACCGCGGAGGCGGCTGGGTTCAATAACTCACCTGTAATGTATTGAAAAGAAATACAGAGTTCTAAATAAAAAAAAAATTCAATTTTGTTTTATAAATTTACTTCAGAGCGATATCTCTTTTAACTGTGCTCTTTAAAAAAAATTATTACAATATAATAAAAAAAATAAATATTTAGTTACTGAATTTAAATTTGGTTAGATAATATCAAAAATTTAATTAATGTCGGAACATAACAAATTAAACTTCATTCAAGACTCTATATAATTTCAATTGTCAAGAATAAAAAAAATAATAATCAGAACTAATTCAAAAGTCTCGACAAATTTTACGAACACGACAAAACAGTAATTAACAACACAATTCAATTTGTCGTTAAAAGAAATAGTCAAAGAAAATTTAAAAGTCAAAATTTGAATTAATTCTGATTCATACGACAAGCACCTTAAGGCTCTATCGCCACATGGACGATCGGCGTCCTTTAAAAATACACCTTTATAATTCCCAGCGATAACTCGAAATAATAAAAAAATAATAATAATAAAAAAAATAAATTAGACGAAACAATCGCCGTTATTAAATAAAAAAATAATCACAATAATCAAAATTATCGTCTAAAATTATCGCTGAAAATTAAATTAAATGCCGACCAATTTTAATGAAAAATTAATTAAATCACAAATTCCTAATTAATTTTCCCGACAATAATTTTCCGAAAATAAAAAATAATTAGCGAGAAACGAGAAACATTAAACCATTTGCGTTCATTTAATTTCGCGAATAATACAAAAAAAACTATCACGCCACGGAAAATCCCAAAATGGCGGTTACCGGCGTTGTAACGACGCTAAAAAAAAAATGTCCAAAAATTATGCCGAGAATAATCACACGCTTACCGGAGTGTTGTTAATTAACCTCAAAGCCAAATTCCTTCTTCAATCTCCAATTCCCCGGTAATCGTCCAAGAAAATCTTAGATTATCCTCGATAATTGTAATTTCTCCAAAAATATTAATTGCAACAAGTATTGCGATTATTGCAACGGTAATTAATAATTTTTTCTTACAGCAAAAATCACGTCTGTATTATTTGCCACCAAAACGGAAAGTGAGGGAAGACGCCGGCGTGCGTCGAAAATTAGACCACAGGTGGCTCTTCCCAAATTAATTGGCCAATGACGTTAATTCTATTCTTTTATCACCGGTATTATTTTGCTTTAAATCCGGTAATTAAATAAATAATAAAAGAATAAATCTCATAATTTTACGTCAAAAATTCCGTTAAAATTTTCTATGATGATCTCTTAATTAATTTTCATCATAATCAATTAATATCGAATTAATTCTCATTTTCCAGACGTCCTTGATTTCCTTAATTCTCCGCCAATCAGAATGAAGAGTCCAATGGAAAACTTTTCCCATCGATTTCCATTTTCTGCGTCGATAACTTCCTTGAACAGCTCTCTGTAATGCTCGTTCGTCCGCAGGCGCCCCTTCCGGCGTGAAGAAAAACTCCGGCAAGAGCGGGAATATTCAAGGTGGGAAAGAAATCAATTAAATCAGTAAAAAAAAACAACATGAATATCGTTTCTCGTTTCTCGGACTGTCCGTTCTGGTGGAGAAGGAAACTAATTTCCAACGCGATACCGGTCTCAAAAAACAATACAGATTGTAACGCAAATATGGCGTTACAATATACACAAAAATCTGGGTGGGAACCGATGGGAAAAAATTTTATGACTCTCCCGAAAATGAATCCTCTGATTAGATTTTTGGGGAAGTTTGTATTCAATTTTTCTCATGCTCTACTCCAGTTGAAAACACTCGAAAAGTCATAAAATTCCGTTGATTTTTCCAACGGTCAAAAGTTGAAGTGTCTTGACTATCTAAGGGACTAGCTAAATAGAAAGAAGAAAGAAATTTTATGACTTTCAGAAGATGCATCCCCCGCTTGGATTTTTCTTCCCTTGCACCGGGTAATGTAGTTAAAAAGTCATAAAACTGTAAGGGGGGATATGATAGTACACTCGAAGAGTGTGTCAAGTGATCTGACATCCTGGAAGCTACATTAGTTGAACTAGTTTCCAGGCAATAAAAATTTTTCTCACAAAAATCTGGAGAATTCCATCAAATATTGAATTTGTATGTTGAGAAAAAAATTTTTATTGCTTTTCAAGAGATTATTCTACCCCTGCTTAGATTTTTCCGTCCTTTACATTGCCTCTACACTTGTAGGCAATTAAAAAGTCGTAATACTCAAGAGGCACGCGGTGGTGCATCCAAGAAGGGCGCCAAGTAATTTGACACCTCGAAGGATGTACAAGTGTATGCGCTAGGGAGCCTAACATCTAGGCAATAAAAATTTTTCTCACCAAAATTTTAAACTAGTGGGGTTTTGTGGGGGTTTTCATTTTTGAAACTGGTCAAATGTAGATCAGTTTAAATAAAAACCCCCAGAACGAAGGACACATTCCTGAGAACTTCTTCTTTTCGAGTGTTTGAAAAAAAATTCTCTGGAAACGGTAAGTTAAACTATAGTTGATAATAGAAATATATTTTATTACATGTAAATTTTTTTATTTATCCGTAATTAATCATTAATTAATTGATTTATTTTTTATAGATGAGAGGACACACAGTCTTTGTGGTCGAGCAGTGGATCGTTCCAGATGAGTGGTGTCTCCACTACAACCTGCCGGGATTGAGAGCAGCGATTGCTGCTATCATTGAAAGATGCAGACATCGCGATCCTGAATCCCCTTATTGGGTTGCACGCGTTGATGAATTTGGCCCCATCGCATATTATATAAGGTGGGGTCATATGGCTGTATTCATCAAGCCCGAGGATTTTCCGCGCTTTTGGGATCAGCAGCGGGCATTCCAGTTATGGGTTGATGAGCAACGCTTCATGGAAGAGATGGACGAAGGAACGAGTGAAGATGACAGCGGATACGACACCGGAAGTGATATACTGACAATGTTATTAAGTAACTATCAAACTGATAGGGAAAGTGATGAAGATTTTTAGTCGTGTGTGTGTGTGTACGTATGTGTAAGGGAAAAAAAGTGTACTTTTTTTTTATTTTGAATGTTCCAAAGTGATTTTTATAAATATAGATTTTTATTGGAAATGTGTGCGTGTATATTCTCGTTATATATTATAGCATATATTATATAAGAATATGCATTATAATTAATTAAATATCATGGGAGATTGGAAGATTATGAATACAATACTAAGATACGTCGTAATGTATTATTATTATTACACGGTAAATGAGCGAGATAGAGTGAAATGCACGTTAATTTGGGATCAGGAGGGATTTTTGTTATGTTTTGCTATTATTTCGGTGAATAAACGAGATAGAGCGATATGGACATTAATATGGAATGAGGAGGGAATTTTTTCAGTTCTTCGCTATTATTTCGGTGAATAAACGGGATAGAGCGAAATAGCCATTAATTCGGGATCAGGAGGGGAGTTGTTTTAGTTTTCCGTTATTATCTCGGCGAATGAGCGAGATAGAGCGAAATAGCCACCAGTTCGGGAGCAGGAGGGAGTTTTTTTAGTTTTTCGTTACTATTCCGGCGGCTGAGCGAGATAGAACGATATAGACATTAATATGGGATGAGGAGGGAGTTTTTCCAGTTTTTCGCTATTATTTCGGTGAATAAATGAGATAGAGTGAAATCCCCATTAATTCGGGATCAGGAAGGAGTTTTTTTTAGTTTTTCGTTGTTATTTCGGCGGATGAGCGAGATGGAGCGATATGGACATTACTGTGGGATGAGGAGGGACTTTTTTCAGTTTTTCGCTATTATCTCGGCGAATGAGCGAGATAGAGCGAAAGAGCCATTAATTCTGGATCAGGAACAATTTTTGTATTTTTTTTGCTATTATCTCGGCAAAAGAGCGAGATAAAGCGATATGGACATTAATATGGGACAAGGAGGGACTTTTTTCAGTTTTTCGCTATTATCTCAGCGAATGAGCAAGATAGAGCGAAATAGCCATCAGTTCGGGATCAGGAGAGAGTTTTTTTAGTTTCTCGTTATTATTTCGGTGGATGAGTGAGATAGAGCGATATGGACATTACTGTGGGATGAGGAGGAACTTTTTTCAGTTTTTCGCTATTATTCCGGTGAATATACGAGATAGAGCGAAATAGCCATTAAATTTGAGATCAGGAGAGAGTTTAATTATTTTTTTGCTGTTATCTCGGCGAACGAGCGAGATAGAGCGATATGGACATTAATATGGGATGAGGAGGAACTTTTTTCAGTTTTTCGCTATTATTTCGGTGAATGAGCGAGATCAAGCGAAATAAACTCTAATATGGGAACAGGAGGGAGTTTTTCCAGTTTTTCACTATTATTACGGTGAATAAACGAGATAGAGCGAAATAGATATTAGATCGGGATCAGGAGGGATTTTTTTCAGTTTTTCGCCATTATCTCGGTATATAAGCGAGATAGAGCCATCAATTCGGGATCAGGAAGGATCTTTATTTTTCCCCCAATATCTCGGCGAATGAGCGAGATAGAGTGAAATGGACATTGGATATGGAATAAGGAGGGAGTTTTTTCAGTTTTTCGCTCTCGGTAGATAAGCGAGATAGAGCGAAATACACTTGGATCGGGATTAGGAAGGAGTTTTTCCAAGCTGTTCGCTATTTTCTGGGTGAATAAGCGAGATAGAGCGAAATAGACTCCAATTTGGGATCAGGAGGGAGTGTTAAGAATTTTCCTAATTTTTAGTCTAGTTAATTCTTACAAGGAAAATCCGATGCAACTCGCCGTGATTTTCCTGATGATGTACTCAAGTGGACTATGTGAAATAGCCGGTTCTCCGGATGGAACGAAATAACAAAGGCAAAAAAAAGACAAAACACTAGGAATTGTAGATGGTCTCAAATGAATCTGAACACGTGATTTATAAAAAAATATAAACTCTTTAATAAATAACGTGACTAGATACAAGCACAATTGATACCTCACAATTGATTGCCCACACTGATTTTAAGTCTCTTTGTCTCTAAATTGTCTCCTTGATAAATGTTTCTTGTTTTCACTTAATTGATTAATTTCACGTTTATTAATTTCGGTTGTAAATCGATATTAATTGTTGATTAGTGTTCTCATTGATTGATCTCACTCAAACCGCTAAATAATTGCGATTATTTATTGGCCATGTGTCTATCGACTCGGCGTCGGTTTTCTCGATGATTTACACAATAGATTGCACACACACGATGTTGCATTGATAATTTCTCGACGATCAGTGACGCGTTAACCCGCGTCTTTTCGTTGTCAGGTCCACCCGTAAGGTCAATGCGCCTCTGGTGACCATTATGCTAATTTCTGTGATTATTGACAGGATGACTGATCCGATGGTAATTCGGATCAGCCCATAATTTGGCATGATTTTTAACATCCCGCCCGCCGTCGACGAACTCCTGGAGGCGACCTAGTCTTGGACAGGTTCAAACTCTTCTGGCGTTGTCATAGCTTCATCAACGTTGAGTGGAAGTGGTACAAGTGTGTGTACCGGTCTCAGGATGATCTTCTCCGCTGTTTTGCATCTGACGATGCGAACATGTCCATCTCTGGCCACGTGTGGCACCACCACTCGTGCTAAAAGCCATTTTGATGGTGGATAATTCTCATCTGCGATGAGGACAAGAGATCCAACTTTGAGGTTTTCCTCAGGCCTCATCCACTTGTTAATTGATTGGTCTCTCTGGATACATTCTCGATGCCAACGATCCCAAAATTGTTGGAGACGATAGGATATTATTTGCCATCTGTTCAGTGTTGCAGGTTTTGCCTGTACTTGAGATGGCTCTGGAACACTGGTTAGAGGGTGTCCAACCAGGAAGTGTCCCGGTGTGAGTGCTTCATACTCCTCTGGGTCATCCGTCAGTGGACATAGTGGTCTCGAATTTAGCACGGCTTCAATTTGACATAGAAGAGTTGTAAGTTCTTCATATGTCAATTTTCTTCCGCTGATGGCTCTTCTCAGATGATGCTTCATGCTCTTCACTGCAGCTTCCCATTTTCCACCGAAGTGTGGGGCTTTTGGTGGAATGAACTTCCATTCAGTTCCAAGTGAATGCGTTGGGTTGCAGCTCTTGTATTTTCTGCACTCGATTGCTGACGAAGTCTTTTCATCTCGATGGATGACTCTTGATCCATGTAAGCGCTACTGATGAATCCGTCCACAGATAAGTCTCAATCTCAGGTTGTTCGATGATCTCTTTGACGTATGCTGCCAACTCTGCGACCATCACTGCCGCTGTTAGCTCCAACCTTGGTATTGTCATGCGCTTCAAAGGAGCTACCTTTGTTTTTGCACATACCAAGCTAGTAGATATTTGTTGATTTCCACAGGTGACTCTTAAGTAGATTGCTGCTCCCATTGCATCGTTTGATGCATCAGCAAATCCATGCAACTGCAGTTTGATAGGTTCACTTGATAGATGTATCCACCTGGGAATATTGATCTTCTCTAGATGTTGTAGACTTTTTCTGAATCGAGTCCACTGATGTTGAATTGTCTCTGGCAGTTCCTCATCCCATCCTGCCTTGATTAACCATAGTTTTTGCATTATGATTTTTGCTTTTACGATCACTGGTGATATCAGACCCAATGGATCGTAAATCTGAGCAATCTCAGATAGTATGCTCCTCATTGTGATGATTGTCTGTTTTAGTGGCTTTGCATGGAACTGAAGCACGTCTGCCTGTTGGTTCCATCTGATGCCTAAGACCTTCGTTGAAGATTCTTCCCAAAGTTTTGATGCTGATGATGAACTCGATGACAATTTCAATTTTTCGATGATGTCCGGTGAATTGCTGCACCACTTTTGTAGTGGGAACCCGCCCCCCTTGCAGAGAGTAATTAGTTCTCTGATGTGGGCTTCTAGCTCTTCCTCTGTGTCTGCTCCTCCGCAGATGTCGTCCACGTACCTTCCCTTGGCCAGAGTGGCGCGACGCTCTGGGGAAGTTGTGTCCTTCATCCTCTGCAAGTTGCTTTAACACTCTCAAGGCTAGCCATGGAGCACTTGTTGTCCCGTACGTGACTGTTGTTAGTTGATATTCACTCGGCTCTTGATTTTTGTTTAACCATAGGATTCTCTGATAATCCCAGTCTTCAGGATCCACCTTTATTTGTCGAAATATTTTTCCGATGTCTGTCCCAAAGACCAGTCTTGGCATTCTGAATCTCAGTAACACGTCTGAGCTGTTTGCTTGTAGTTTCGGCCCAGCGTGTGTGATCTCATTGATTGAAACTCCTGTTGATGATTTAGACGATCCGTTGAAGACTACTCTCAATTTCGTCGTAACGCTGTCTTCTCTCAATACACCATGATGAGGAAAGTACACTGGATGTGGCACTGTTGATGATGTACTCTCTGATGGTGCCTGTACCATGTGACCCAATTCCTCATACTCTTTGAGGAAGTCACAATACAGCTCACTGAATGATGATTCATTTGATAATCTTCTCTCTAGTCGTTTCAACATAGCTTCTGCTACGTGTCTCGATGATCCAAGGCTCTGTGGATTGGATTTGAAAGGGATTCTCACTACGTATCTCCCTGTTGAGTCTCGATAATGTGTTCTTTTGAAATGATCTTCACACTCCTGCTCTTCAGGAGTGAGTGACTCTTCTGATGATTTGGGTGTCTCTTCTTGTTCCCAAAAACTTCGAAGCAACTCAATCGATTGCTGATTCGATGATTTTTTCACTGCTGATAGCGAAGTTCTCGGAAAACAATCGTCACAACACGCTGGTCCAGAAATGATCCAACCAAAGATTGTATCCTGTGCTATCAGTTGATGATCAGGTCTCTTGATAAGTCCTGGCTTGATAATATCTCTGTAGTAATCTGCACCAAGGATGATGTCAATGGACCCAGACTTCCAGAAAGTTGGATCTACTAGCTCGATATCATCAAAGTCTTTGGTGTCCTTGGACTTGCAGGTGAACGGTGGTATCTTCGCCGTTAACCTCTTCAAGATGTACACTTTACACTCAATCATCGGGTTGTAAGGCCGATTTGATTGAAGAATAACTGTTGCTTTTCCTCTTGATGAATTGGACTCTGTGTGACCAATTCCACTGATGCTGATTGATGATGATGTTCGTGCTAGTTTCAACTGTGATGCTAGACTCTCACTGATGAATGAAACCTCTGAACCCTGATCAATCAGAACTCGTGCTTTTCGATAAGTTCCACTAGATGATGATGCTCTTACATTGGCTGTAGCCAATATTGTTAGCTTCTTTGATGATTTGCTACGTTGTTGACTGTTCTCGATGACCTTGTTAACGATGACTTTCTTTTTCTTGATTCTCTTTCTCTTCTCAGTTGGAATCATTGGCTTTCTTGATTCTCATTGTGTTGAACCAGATCCACTGGCTCTAGCTTCTGATGAATTTCTCTCATCGCCTAGTGGCTTTCTCGTGTTGTCCTTGCTGGGATCATGAATCATCGTATGATGTTCGTGTCCACACTCAAAACAACGCTTGTTCGATTTGCATCCAAGGCCATTGCCCTAGACTCGATGAATTTGGTGAATTCTGCTAATGGAGCCCAAACTATGCTGGAACCTGAGTGTAAATCCCAGGCTTGCCTCGTGTTCACGTCGATTAATCGCCTCAGATGACTGCTGAATTGTGTCTCAGTGTTGTACTGGTTCACCCATTGCTCTGACCGCCTCTAGTGCTTGATTAATCGTGTCGATGATCTTGATCAATTGCTCCTTGGACCCTGTGCTCACTGGTTTCAAGTCCCAAATTCTATTCAGGTACTCTCCGATGATGTGCTTTGGATTCTCGTACCGATCTTCCAGGATTTTCCATGCCACTTGATAGTTTTCTCTGGTAACTCCAAGGCTACCAATTAGATTTGCAGTAGTTCCTTTGACACAGGATCTCAAGAGGATCAGCTTTTCCTGATCGTTGATAGTTGTTCTCCCTACAGTAGACTGAAACAGATTACTAAATGCAGGCCATTTTGTGTAATCACCCTCAAATGCTTCTATATCTACTTTAGGTAAATTCAGCGTAGAGTTCGTGGCTGAACTCGATTGTCTGTGTAATGACTCAATTTTCGTCAATTGAGCAATTTGTCCCGCAATTACGTATCGAATCTCTTTGTAATTCGATTGTATTTCGCCAAAAATATTTTCGTTGAAATACTGATGCCTCGATAAATACGCGGGAGCGTCTGCGTTGAGTTTCTCATCATAATCTGAGCATTTGTCAAATTGTCTCTCGATCATTTTCTCTTTTGTGCGCAATAACTCGATTGAATTATTCTCTGTCGCGTTTGATAACAGATGATTCAACTCGCTCCGAAATTCGATTAATCGTTTGAATTGTACACGGAATTTGCGATTCCAAACTTCAGTAATTGCTGCGAGTGCCTCACGATTAATATCTCTTGATCGCCCCGGTGGCGGTTGTTGTGTGATATTAACCCCGCCCCCCGTACTCAAACGCGTGTTGCCTGGCTGTGAAAGCGGTAAGACAAACGTGGGATCAACCGTTATTTTTTTTCGCAGATCTGTTTGATCTGACTGCTCGGCATCCTCTCTGTCTGAGGAGTCCGATGTAGTGCTTTCACCATCCTTGACTTCTGGCTGGTACTCCTCATTTATTGGAAGACCTGTAATGGGATCGATTTTATCTCCCAATTCTGTAAAATCAATTAATTTTCTCTGCTTGGCAGGATCTGCAGCCTTATCCTGGTCAGCTTTCTGCTTCTCGAGTCCATCAGCCATTGTTATTAATTTAATTAAAATTACTTATCTTAATTGCGATGAAAAGAATTAATAAGTTCGATGGTTTTCTCCTTATTCAATTGAATAGCCCGCGTGGCTGCCAGTCAGTCGATGCGCCAGTGCCTCACTCGTAGGCTATCCCCTCTACTCTCTCTGCTTCGCTGCTAGTCGACGGCTCTCGCTGATACTCGGCTCTGACGTCAAACGCGTCACTGCTGCTTTCCGTTGGTGGGGATGATGATAGTCTCTCTCTCTCGCACCTGCACAAAATTCACGATGAATTTTCAATGCTTAGAGCGCGCGTTTTTCGATATAAACAAACTCGACACTCAATGTTTTTGTCACCGTTTACACTGAATCTATTGTTCTCGAATGCCCGAATTTTATTTGATTCTATTTTTGTGAATTTTCGACAAAAATTCTTTCGATAATTTTCACTGAATTTAAACGAAATAAATTCTTTTGATTTATTCACTCAAATTAAATTCACTTTGATTTAATCGGACAACGGTCGATTTAATTAAATTAAATTTAATTAATTAAGTTAAATGTAATGTTTGATTGTTAATTACATAATTAATTCACTCGAGTAACTTTAAATTAATTACCGCACTTCACATGAAATAATGTCTCAACTTTTGATGAATTTCAGCAAATGTTTCAATTTTTATCACTTTTTACTTGCGTCACCATCCGGCTCCTCGAAGGACGATGTTAAGAATTTTACTAATTTTTAGTCTAGTTAATTCTTACAAGGAAAATCCGATGCAACTTGCCGTGATTTTCCTGATGATGTACTCAAGTGGACTATGTGAAATAGCCGGTTCTCCGGATGGAACGAAATAACAAAGGCGGAAAAAAGACAAAACACTAGGAATTGTAGATGGTCTCAAATGAATCTGAACACGTGATTTATAAAAAAATATAAACTCTTTAATAAATAACGTGACTAGATACAAGCACAATTGATACTTTGCCCGCACTGATTTTAAGTCTCTTTGTCTCTAAATTGTCTCCTTGATAAATGTCTCTTGTTTTCACTTAATTGATTAATTTCAAGTTTATTAATTTCGGTTGTAAATCGATATTAATTGTTGATTAATGTTCTCATTGATTGATCTTACTCAAACCGTTAAATAATTGCGATTATTCATTTGCCATGTGTCTATCGACTCGGCGTCGGTTTTCTCGATGATTTACACAATAAATTGCACACACACGATGTTGCATTGATAATTTCTCGACGATCAGTGACGCGTTAACCCGCGTCTTTTCGTTGTCAGGTCCACCCGTAAGGTCAATGCGGCCCTGGTGACCATTATGCTAATTTCTGTGATGATTGACAGGATGACTGATCCGATGGTAATTCGGATCAGCCGATAATTTGGCATGATTTTTAACAGGGAGTTTCTTTTTCAGTTTTCCGCTATTATCTCGACGAATAAGCGAGGCAGAACGAAATAGACATTAATTTGAGATCAGGAGGGAGTTTTCTCAGCTGTTCGCTATTTTCTCGGCGAATGAACGAAATAGAGTAGAGTGAACATGAATATACGATCAGGAGAAAGTTTTTTCAGTTTTTCGCTATCATCTCGGCGAATGAGTGAGATAGAGTGGAATGGACATTGGAAATGGAATAAGGAGGGAGTGTTCTCAGTTTTTCGCTCTCGGTAGATAAGCGAGATAGAGCGAAATAGACATTAATTCGGGATTAGGAAGAAGTTTTTCCAAGTTGTTCGCTATTTTCTCGGCGAATAAGCGAGATAGAGCGGAATAGACTCCAATTTGGGATCAGGAGGGAGTTTTTTTCAGTTTTCCGCTATTATCTCGACGAATGAGCGAGGCAGAACGAATTCGAGATCAGGAGGGAGTTTTCTCAGCTGTTCGCTATTTTCTCGGCGAATGAACGAGATAGAGTAGAGTGGACATGAATATACGATCAGGAGAAAGTAGTTTCAGTTTTTCGCTATCATCTCGGTGAATGAGCGAGATAGAGCAAAATAGACATTAGTTTGGGATCAGGAGGAAATTTTTCCAGGTTTTGGTTATTATCTTGGCGAATAAGCGAGATAGAGTGGAATAGACATTGATTTGGGATCAGGAGGGAGTTTGAGCAGTTCTCCGCTATTGTCTCGGTCAATAAGGGAGATAGAGCGAAATGCACATTAATATAGGATCAAAAGGAAATTTTTTTTTTTTTTTGCGATTATCTCGGTACATAAGTGAGACATCAAATAGACCTCGGAATGCGATTACCCCTCCAATGTCCAATCAAATTACCATTCACAATGACAATTAATGAGAGTCAAGGACAAACTTCAGATGAAGTTGACTTAGATCTCCGTAGAGATCTTTTCAGTCATGGACAATTGTATGTTACATTTCCGAGAGTTCGTTGATTTGAATTTTTCCAAATTTTAATGGGAAACCAACAAGAATCCCATTATATAAGGATTTTGTTCATACAGAATTATACGCTTGATAAAAACTCGAAAATTTCTTTCTCGGATCATGGTTTTCTGAAAAATTTTCGATTCTAAAATTCTTTTTTGCATCGATATTTCTTCGGAGATTCAGAATGTTTCTCATCAATACATCTAAGCGAATATTGAGGAAAAGCGCGTGCGCAGCACGCGCGGACACTTCTTGTCGTATAAAATTAACACGATCAATAATTGTTCAGATACTTGGATGAAGTGCTCTCCTGAAATTTCCAGTGCTTTTGTCACATGTGAATGTGAAAATTGCGGAAGCAATGTTGAAGCCGACGCAATAATTGGTGTCAATTTCAGCAATATCAAAGCGAATGCATTTCAAGCTTTAGAAAATGATATGAAGGAATATTTTGTTACTTCTTACAATAATTTCTGCAAAAACTGCCATCAGCACAGATGTACGAGGACGACTCTGCCGAATTTCCAAATACACATTGAGCTTGATGTTCGTCCTGATGTACAAGCAAAGTCTGGAAAGCCTGCGCGTCTCAGCGATTTTCCTACAAGTTTGGAAATCAATGGAACACCGTACAGGTATGTACATAAAGACTTAAAAAAATTGTATTTGAGGAAGTTTCATTCTGTTCAATAGTACAGCCGAGAAAAAAGATATAAAATTCTCAATATATTTTTGTACGAATAACGAATATCTCTGCACTTTGCGACAATTTGATGAAGTTGAATAAAAATTTCTTGAGAAATCTCTCCAGTATTTGCGAGGAAATTCCATCAAAAATTCAATTAATTCTTTTGCAATTCTATGGAATAATGTCCACTTCCTCGAGTGTTTTTCAGTCATAAGTATTCAATACAAGGCATTCGATGGAAAAAGAATCACTCGATTATCATTTTTCTAAAAAATTAATTCCCTCAAATATTTTTCCTACTGAAATTCTTTAGCATGAATGTTTCAAGTGATTTACTTGAAAATTTCTCAACGTAAAACAGAAGAAATACAGTAGAAGCAAAATGATACCAAATAATTCGTATATGAAAAATCACAACGATAAGGTGTGGAGAAAAATCCAAAGCCTCAGTTTTCTCATCTATTGCAAAAGATGTGGAAAACCTACGGCATTTCTAATGGAATCAATAAAAGTCATCGGAAAGATTCACCAATATAATTCTCCGCAGAAAAAAGTAGGATTCTTTATACGTGCTTTGATTTTCGAAATCATTCATAGATAATTTTCTAATGTACCATTCTGCTATTGAAATAATCCTTGAGTGATATTATCATAACATTAGATAATTTCATTTTTCAGATTGACTGGACTAGTTGGTTATCTGCCGTTACATTATATAGCGTATTGTAGAAGAGCCAATGGTCGATGGGGAGTCTACAACGACGTTGCTTTGGACGTGCTGTCATGTTCTCCAGAGACAACTATCGAGCCACACGTAGCTGTATATATGGTGGAGACTTTTAAATTATCAACGTGGCCCCCTGAAAGTGTCATAAACAATATCAATGTAGCAGTAGGGAGAGAATCTGAAGTTCCTTTTGAAGAAAACACAAATGGTGAATCTTTTAAGGATTTTTCAGATATTATATCCACTTCAGTTGAAGCCTCACTGGAAAGAAGAATAGGTGATTTAAATTGTCCAAACCTATTTGGGGATGAGACTGAAATATCGCCAGATTACAGCGCATGTACATAGAGTATTCTGGTTATGATATTCTTCAATGAACACTCCATGTACATGAGTAGTCGGACTTTATTTATTCATAATAGGAAAAGGTAGGTGTTGCACCCATTTTTCTTCAAATTTAACAAGTAACGAGGTCGAACAGAAACTTCCAAGACATCATTCATGTGACAAAAATTTGTAAAAGTGCTAAATGAGCATCCGAGTTGCGCCGGGCAAGAGCCAAGCAGGCCTCCAAGTCGCACTGCATGAGCGTTGAAAATGTGCCTGTGGAGCGTCATTCAAATGCGTAGTCGGACTTCATCTATTTATAATCGATGAAATCTAGGTTTTAGACCCATTGTTTTTCGAATTTAACAAGTTAAAAGGTCCAATAGAGACTTCCGAATCATCATTCAAGTGTCAAAAGTTTGTAGAAGTACTGAGGGAACATCCGAGCCGCTCCCGTACAGTCCTCAGGAGGCCTCCAAGATGCACTGCCAAGTGTTGGAAATTCGCCTCAGGGGCGTTGTTCGATGGCGTCTCCATGTCCCTCGGATGCATCCCAGGTGCACCTCAAACGCTTCAACAGCACGTCTTGAGAACTTTTTTAGCACTTCCACGACGCACTGCACAAGTGCACGAGGTGCACGGGAAGTGCATCTGAATGACGTACGGATGCCTCTCAGATGCCCTACCTGTGCACCTCATGCACCTATGCAGTGCATATTGAGAGTGCTGAAAAGGCCTTCAAGACGTGCTGCTTAAGCGCTCAAGCTGCACTCGGAGTGCACCTGGGAGACGTGGAGGTGCCATCTCATGATGCCCCCCAGGCGCATTTTCAACGCCTATGCAGTGCGACTCGGAGGCCTGTTCGGTACTTTGCGGGCGCAACTCGGATTCTCTCTCAGAACTTTTACAAACTTTTGTCATATGAATGATGATTTGGAAGTTTCTATTCGACCTCATTCATGAAATTTGAAAAAAAATGAGTCCAACACCTAGATTTTTCTATTATAAATACACTCAGCAAAAAAATTAAGGGAACGGTAAATTTTGTCAGTTTTTTGCTTGATTTTCAAATGGCTGTAACTTCGCCAAAAATGATCGTATCAGAATAAAAAAAAAATCGTTGGAAAGCTTGAAGTCTCTACTCTTGAAATGTTGAGATGAAAATTTTTTATGACCATTTGTTATAACGAGATAGGAGAGTTGAAAGTGGAAAAATTTTTTTTCTTATTTTTTCATTTTTTCAACTTGTTCCACGGACTTCAAAAAAATTTTCTCGACTCAACCCTTATGAGGATCATGTAGCCTGGTCTTTCAGCTTCAATTTCTTTTTTTTTTTTTCTCTACGACCCTTTGTTGCTGAGATATTGTCGATTGAATCGAAAAACACCCTTTTGTCTTTAATCGTCGATATCTCAGGAACTACTGATCGCACAGCGAGCGGATGATGAGATTCGTAAACTTGAATGAATTTCCTGTAAGATTCTTGCACTGTTTGATTGAAAAAAAAATTCCTTCCAATTTTAAAATTGGTTCGAAAAAGTACCAAAAAATTGAGTTTTTTTCCTTTTTTGAAAATTGCCCTGCATTTTGCGAATTTTGCGAAAATTGAAAATGTTCCAACGTTTTTCTTTAATTTAATGTGTGCTGGGACACCCCCTAAATTTTCAAGCCAATCGGTTCGACTGTTTTTTTTCCCGAACGAACAAAGGTTCAGCAAAAATTAAAGGAACACTTTTTTGTGCCCTAAACACCAATTAATGATGATTAGGGCCGAAAATGTTTTTTATCCGTTATTTGTCCGTGATTTTTCGTGCAAATTTTGTTGAATTCCATCGAAAAATGAGAACAATGGAAAATGAAGAAAAATCAATAAAAAAATCAAAAAAACAATTTTTTTAAACGAAAAAAAATCGAAAAAAAAAAATTGTTTGAAAAAATCGGCTGAGTCACTATCTCTCCAAATCAAATGCGATTCCGGTGTTTTTTTTTCATTTTTCAAATTTTTTTCCGAGTTTTCTACTGGTTTTTTGAGAACAAAAATTGATTTTTCCATTGATTTTCAAAAGAAGAGAAAATTTCTAATTTTCCATTGATAAAAAAAAAATTGAATTTATTATTGATTAAAAAAAAAATCGAATTTCTTATTGATTAATGAAAAACAAAATTTCAATTTTTTTATTGTTTTTTTGTTTTTTTCATTGTTCTCATTTTTCGATGAAATTCAACAAATTTTGCACAAAAAATCACGGAAAAATAATGGAGAAAACACATTTTCGGCCCTAATCATCATTAATTGGTGTTTACGCACAAAAAAGTGTTCCTTTAATTTTTGCTGAAACTTTGTTCGTTCGGGAAAAAAAAACGGTCGAACCGATTGGCTTGAAAATTTAGGGCCTGTTCCAGCACACATTAAACTAAAGAAAAACGTTGAAACATTTTCAATTTTCGCAAAATTCGCAAAATGCAGGGCAATTTTCAAAAAAGGAAAAACACGCAATTTTTTGGTACTTTTTCGAACCAATTTTAAAATTGGAAGAAAATTTTTTTTCAATCAAACAGTGCAAGAATCTTACAGGAAATTCATTCAAGTTCACAAAGCTCATCATCCGCTCGCTGTGCGATCAGTAGTTCCTGAGATATCGACGATTAAAGACAAAAGGGTGTTTTTTGATTCAATCGACAATATCTCAGCAACAAAGGGTCGTAGAGAAAAAAAAAATTAAGAAATTGAAGCTGAAAGACCAGGCTACATGATCCTCATAAGGGTTGAGTCGAGAAAATTTTTTTGAAGTCCGTGGAACCAGTTGAAAAAATGAAAAAAAAAGAAAAAAATTTTTTCCACTTTCAACTCTCCTATCTCGTTATAACAAATGGTCATAAAAAATTTTCATCTCAAGATTTCAAGAGTAGAGACTTCAAGCTTTCCAACGATTTTTTTTTATTCTGGTACGATCATTTTTGGCGAAGTTACAGCCATTTGAAAATCAAGCAAAAAACTGACAAAATTTACCGTTCCCTTAATTTTTTTGCTGGGTGTATATTGAATATCGGTTTTGAGTTACGAGCGATGAGATGTTTTAATCATCTCCATCTGATATCCTTGGATATTCTGATTGTTGTTATCAACCATTTGGGTGGATAGAATGATATTGATGCTGTTGAGGTTTGTTGAAATTACAAAGAAAAATTTGTCGAAAATGTTGATCTGCACGTATGAAAATTTTCATCGCAACTGCCATGGATTCGCCATGGATGCTGCCATGACCAAATCCATGGAATATGTCATAGCACCTGCCATCAGTAATTCGAAGAAAAACCATGAATGGTGCCATGGACAAATCGTCGAACCATTGCTTTACTAACGGTGATTGTCCATGGTGAATCTGCCATGGACAGAAGAGAATTTACCCCTTTTCCCTCGAAGCAGGCCTCCACCATCCTCCACCAAGCTTCTTTGAGACTTGTCAAGGAAAGGATTACATCAGCCAGGAAGGATTTGGATCACCTTTCTAAACAAGTCCTGGATCTCCACCTTCTTTTGTCTCACTCTCTAGAACCTCGGCTTTGGGCTATACTTGATCGTGTGACCCATGAACAAGCTATACGCACTGCTGAGTTGAGAACTGAGATTCAGAAAGGGAAATTCCAATCTCTAGTCCCACAGGACAAAGTCCCTATTCTTACCCACACTGTGAAGAATCTCAGTAAACACCAACTGAGTGATACACAAGTATCTGTACTTGCCAAAGGGCATAATTTTGCTGTTGCCCCAAGAAAAGTCCCCACCGAAGAAATAATTAGTCGGACTGAAACAGCCATTTACCATCTTCCTCAGGAAACCAGCAACGAAATTCGGAGACAATTGTCTAATATCCTGCACAAGGCCGCTCCTCCTATTGATAATATCACTAAGGAAGAACGTCTTGCTTTGCGTAGTCTTAAGGAGAATAGTGAAATCATTATTCTTCCTGCAGACAAAGGCAACGCAACGGTCGTCTTGGATTTAGATGACTTCTCGAAGAAAATTTCAACAATGCTGAGTGATTCCAGAGTTTATGCTAAACTCAAGAAGGATCCAACTCGGATGATTGAGAGGAAAACCACTGAGCTCCTGAAGAAGGCACGTCTTTCAACCGAGACTACCAAACTCCTCAGTCCGAAAGAATCATTTCCCCCAAGACTTTATGGCCTCCCCAAAATCCACAAAGAAGCTGTTCCCCTCAGACCCATAGTTAGTAACATCGGGGGACCAACGTACAAATTAGCTAAATTCCTGACAGCACCTCTCCAGAAACTCACAGGACAGAATACTTCACATATACAGAACTCACTAGACTTTGTGAACAAACTGAAGACAATCAGAACTTCTTCCGAAGACATCTTAGTCAGTTTCGATGTGGAGTCCCTGTTTACTAACGTCCCAATACCAGAGACCTTAGAAATAATAAAAAACTCAAAAAAGATATCCCCGAACCTTCTTCCTTTAGTTGAGCATTGTTTGACTTCAACTTATTTTCAATTCCAGGGAAATTTCTATGAACAGAGATCAGGAGCCGCCATGGGCTCCCCGATTTCTCCGATCATAGCTAACATCTTCATGGAAAATTTTGAAAATGAAGTATTGAAGTCAGCTCCTCTGAAACCTTCTGTATGGTTTAGATACGTAGATGACACTTTTGTTATCTGGCCCCATGGAAGAACAGCTCTAAATGAATTTTTGATATTTTTGAATGAACAACATTCCAATATCAAATTCACAATGGAGATTGAAGAGAACAATCGTCTTCCATTTCTTGATGTATTAGTCCATCGAAACGCTAGTGGCACCCTTGGCCACCAAGAGTATCGTAAACCTACACATACTGACAGATATCTTAACGCGAACTCCCATCACCATCCTGCACAGAAGAACTCAGTTATAAGCTCTCTCATATATAGAGCTCTCACTATTTCTGAACCAAGCAGCCTAGACACCGAAATAGAACACCTGGAGACGGCCTTAAGCAAGAATGGATACAAAATCCCACAAATTAGACGAGTTACCAGAAGACTCCAAAATAAGATCTCTTCACAAGAATTGGATGGTCCTGAAAGAAAGAAAGACCAAGAAAGACCTAAAGTGGCTCTTCTCCCCTACCTTCAAGGTACCACCGACCGCATCAGCAAGGTTCTTGGAAAACACAACATTCGGACGATTTTTCTACCCCCAAAGAAAATCGGACAGATGTTGCCTAGTCCCAAAGATCCAAGACCACCCTTGAGTACATCTGGAGTCTATGAGATTCCTTGCTCCTGCGGAAAAGTGTACATTGGGGAAACCGGGAGGATGATCAGTGCACGGATCAAAGAACACCTTCGGTGTTCCAAATATCGCCACCTGGAACAGTCTGCCTTGGCTGAACATTATATGGACACTGGACATATTATTCAGTATGACCAAGCGAGAATGTTGGCCAAATCCCAAGGATACTTTGAGAGAAAGTATCGGGAAAGCCTAGAGATCCACAAGAATCCTAACAACTTGAACAGGGATAAAGGATACCAGGTAAACCCTATTTGGAAAACCGTCCTCCCGGTTTTTTAATTGACCAGCTGATCAATTGAAAACTCCTGATTGGCTCTACCCCCACCCCTACCCACCCCCCTCCCCTCCAGAAAGGGTATATAAGGACTACCCATTGACCATGGAGCTCAGAATCGGAGCTCATAGCCCTGAAGATGCAAACTGCAACGTTTGCGAAACGTCGGCGCAACGCTGAAACCAAACGCGGCATCCATCCGGAAGCCAAACATATTAAGAATTTACCATGGTTCTTCTGTATATAAATTTCCGTCATTACAAATGTCCATGGCACATTTGCCATGGATGAAGAAGGACATACCATGGTTTTTCTATATGATAATTTTCGTCACGGCGATCGTCCATGGCACATTTGCCATGGATAAAGGAGAATTTACCATGGTTTTTCTATGCATCAATTTTCGTCATTACTGATGTCCATGGCGTATTTGTCATGGATAGAGGAGAGTTTATCATGGTTTTTCGTATGTGTAAATTTTCGTCATTGCGATCATCCATGGCACATGTGCCATGGATAGAGGAGTATTTACCATGGGTTTCTATGTATAAATTTTCGTCATGGCGGATGTCCATGGCGTATGTGCCATGGATAGAGGAGCATCTACCACGGTTTTCCTATATATAAATTTTCGTCATTACGGATGTCCATGGCGTATTTGCCATGCATTACGTCGTTTCCGAGATATTTTCGAAAACAATTGAAAAAAAAAAATGATTTATGCATTTATTCCTTTATGGAATTCATTTTTTCATGAACATCTCGGAAAATAAATGAGAGAGAGAGCAATTTCGCCCTTATGTTGTAGAGAATTTATAGAGAATTCCAAAGGCTATCAAAGAGTGTGGAAGGAAAACTACTCTATCTCGTTTAATTTCCGAGATATTCTCAAAAATAATTGATCGAAAAAATCAATTTGTTCAGTTTGATTTTTTTTACTGAGTTTGTTCTTCAATATCTCGAAAGTTGAGTGAGATAGAGTGATTTTGCCGTGATACTTTCCTGTAGAGAATTTGCAGATTTACAAAAAGGAACGTCCTATCTCGCTCAGTTTCCGGAATATTCTCGGAAAATCATAAATTAAAGTTCAAACAAACGCGAAGAAGGAAGAAAAGATACTAAGCACGATAAAGTGGCTCAAATCTATAAGTAAGTGTAGTATGAGAAATTTTGCACAATTTATAGGAACACTGACTGCCGCATGCCCAGCAGTGGCTTACGGATTTTCTCACACGAAAAGTTTTGAGCGTCAGAAATATTTAAGTTTATTGAAATGTCGAGGCGACTACAATTGGTCAATATACTTGTCTTCCTTCCTGTAGGATGAGTTCGATTCGTGGGAGACTACCATCCCTTCTACCCTACACCCAATAAGACAGGACAGTATCACAAAGAAATATCTTCGGATGCTTCTACCACTGGATGGGGAGCTTTTCCAGATGGTGAAACAGCTCGTGGAGCCTGGACACAAGCTGGAGGGTTGCAACACATCAATTACCTTGAGTTAGTTGCTGGTTTAAAATGCTTCGCCGACCATTCATCCGATTGTGAATTGTTATTAAGAATCGACAACACAACTGCAATAGCATATGTCAATCGAATGGGGGGGATTCAATTTCCTAGGCTAAATGAAATAGCCCAAATATTTGGAAATGGTGCGAGCCTCGCAGGATTTGGATATTTGCCACTTACATTGCATCCAAAAAAAATGTGGACGCAGATAGACCTTTACGTGTAGAAAATATGGATACTGAGTGGGAACTTAGTCCAGTGGCATTCTTCACTGTAGTGGAGGCATTTGGAGTCCCATCTATCGATTTATTCGCTACAAGATGTAATATTAAATGTAAAGATTACTGCTCTTAGCATCGTGATCCAGAAGCCATGGTGGTGCATTCACAACAGACTGGAAAGATCTCAATTTTTACGCCTTTCCGCCCTTTTCTATGGTATTGAAAGTCATAAGGAAAATCATAACTGATCAGGCCGAGGGAATTGTTGTTGTACCCAAGTGGTATGCACAACCGTGGTATCCACTACTATCATCCATCTTTATTGAGCCCCCGATAATACTTAATCCTTCATCTCATTTGCTTGTTTCAACCTGTAGGTCATTCCCGCATCCACTGGGAGGGAGACTGTCGCTGATAGCAGGAAAAGTATCAGGGAAGCCTTCCGCAGGCGAGAGATCCCAGAGGAATCGGTGGATTTAATGGTTAGAACCATTCCAAGAAGAATTAAATTGAAACGCGAAGAAGGACTGAAATTTAAAGGGCAGCGCCCAACGTCAAAATGAAAGGGAACGGTAGTATCACCGCGGCAGACAGGGCGCGCACCGTCGGAATCCCGTCCGTAAGTGACGGAGTTTGACGAAGACTACATAGAATCGAGATTGCGGCACAGTTCTTCACACTTATCTGAGGAACAGACTTTCTTGCCGTTCCAAACTGGACACGGCTCCAACGGCTAAAATCAGAACTTTCGTTGAACCGCTCGAAGTTTTCCATCCAGCTATTTTTCGAAGGAGAACTATTGAACTGAGAGATAAAATCTTTGTAGAAAATCAATTAATAAGTAATGTCTCTATGAAATTCTATAAAAACTGAATTTATAAAGTAGTATTCATAAAAAACATCTCGATACTATTGTGTATCTTTTGCTTACCTCTATGAATTTTTCATTATAAGAATTGCATTTTTCTAATTCAGAAATAGCATATTACATATCTAGGCCAGTAGAGTAAGAAATGTCTCAAAGCACACGTAATTGTTGGCCGAGGCGAAGCCGAGGTCAACAGACATGTGCCCTGAGACGTTCTTACTTTGCTGGTCAAGGTGTGTATACTATTTTTCTGCCCGACGAAGCCGGAAAGTGGCAACTTCGCTTAGCGCAGTGGCCCGAAAGTTGCCACTTTCCAGCCGGGGGGCAGAAAAAGTTTATACATATTTTTCTAATGAAAACTTTTTCTAGAGAGCTACGATAAAAACTCCATAAGAAAATCTTTATAAGAAAAGTTCCAATTTCTTATAAAACACGTTTTATAAAGAATCCTTTATAAAGACTTCATAAAGTATTTTCATACGTGATATTCCCAATTCCTTGAACGTCTGGAAGGATTTGTATTCATTTTTTAATTTCGCAAACGAGAGGGATATTATTTTTGTGAACTTTTTCAAAATTTTTGAGGACTGCTTTTTCGTCATTGTCATTAATAATCGCATCAGAAATATCTCATTTGAGTTTTACACAGATGTCATCTATCACATCTCCAGTCATTTCAATTATTTCTTTGGTTCTCGTTCGAGGAATATCAGGATAACTGTGTGATTTTGCTGCAAAAATAATCGAGTGATCAGCAGTTTTTTGGGCATTCTTGTTTTTATGGTTTTTTTTTCTGGGAGTGGACTATTCATTTCTTGCAATTGTGGTTCCATTGTGGACGAATCTGTACTGCTATTTTCATTAGTTGTAACAATATTCGGATTGTCCTGTTCGCAAAATTCTAGTAGGTTGTTGATCGGGAATGTATCTTTTCTCTTAACACGATTTGAATCATGTTTCTTAGGTAAATGCTTTCTCAGACGTTCGAATGATTTGTACGAGCGGAGACACGATTGATCACCACATTGAAATGACTTCAATTTTGGATGTTCACATTGAATGTGACTGGTATAGTCGAAGCGATGAACGAAATTTCCCTTACATAATATACAGTCAAAAATAATGACTGATTCGAAAATAATTCTCTCTAATGGATAACAAAAAAGAAGTTTCGAGTTCACGCAGTCTTATGTTTTGACTTGTTTGTGGGTCTAAATTCTCTTGATCGCTTGCTATTCGACCCAACAAAACGTTCATTGATTGATCACATTTATCCTTTGGAACTTTGATCTCATAGAAATGGTGTTAGATAAATAGCCATACGTTATGGGCACGGGTCTGCTATTTACATTACAATGAAAAATGACTTTTGAAGCAAAAGTCAATCGCTCCAAGAACCGTATCGAATTGATGGACTGTCAGTACATCATTTGAACCGCTCATAGATACATAAATTCGTTCGAGATTCACAATCAGGCCCACAAATGCGGGGATTGGTGGGAGTTGCAACTGACTTTGAGCTCATTTATTCCATTAAAGAGTCACTGCCGATAGGATGTCATCATATGTGTCCACGTTAATGATAAATGGTTCCTGTTTTGCTTGCACTGTAAGTCGTGGTTCATTAAGTTTGCGTTTTGCTCGGGGGGAATCGATCATGTATGGTTGCAGGGTTGCCTTGTCTGTATGGCTGTCTTGTTTTCTAAGGGGCAAATAAAAAATTAAAATTCAGCAAATATAATCCATGTAACACTATATGCATCTGTAAGCAATCCTGGTAGTGCTTGCACGAGACCTACATCTCGTATGGGGATACTTTTGCAATTCGAGAGCTCCTGAATCAAATGTGGGGTGGCTTTTATCCAATTTGCGACGAATCTCTCACTCTGCGGAAACAATGAATGAAAGTCTTCTTCGAGCAGCTCAACAGCAGTTGATGTTGACAAACACGGCAGAGTAGCATAGTATTGACCGATTGAATGATTGTTGGTGTTCAAAAAATGTCGTCGTGCTTGATATGATATTGGCAAGTGATGTTCCACATCATCAATAGGATCTTTATTTGACTTTAACCAATCGAAGGAATCTTTAGCTTCTGGAGTAACATTGTTACAATTTGTGGGCTTGTTCACTGCACGTTTGTTCGGGAGGAGAGTACGGGCCATTTATATCTCGACTAAAACAATATATATGGGTCATTCCACCAAATAAGTTCATCTTTACGGGGCGACCCTCGCGGATCGTGCTCACGATTTTTGGAGGTGTTCTCTATCATAAGAAAAAAATTCCCCGAGAGTTTCAGCTCTTAATACGCAGCGGTCATGAAGTGATGATTTTTTGAAATTTTGGAAAAGAAAATTTCAACTTTATTATCAATTTTTCTGATATAAAAAACATTTTTAAACAAAATCGACAAAATATTGTATCTTGTAGGAAAAATTCTCAGCTTTCGGATGAAAATATTTATTTTTTCATAACCTCATCAGAAGACCCTTAAAAATCCAATTAAAGTGGAAAAATTGATTTTCTTTCGGTGTGCGGCCCAAAAATTTTCAAATTTGAATTTTTTTTCTGAAGGCTGAGAGTTTTTTACACAAAATATAGTTTTTTGGCGATGGGCATATTCTTTGTTTCGTTACAATGAAATTGAATGTTTGATTCACTATGCAGTAATACACTCAGCAAGAAAATTAAGGGAACAGTGTATTTTGTCAGTTTTTTGCCTGATTTTCAAATGGCTGTAACTTCGCCAAAAATAATCGTATTAGGATATTTAAGAAATGGTTGGAAAGTTTGAAGTCTCTACTCTTGAAATATTGTGATGAAAATTTTCCATGACCATTCGTTATAACCAGATAAGAGAGTTGAAAGTGAAAAAATTTTTTCTCTTTTTTTTCATTTTTCCGAACTGTTCCACGGACTTCGAAAAAATTTTCTCCATTCAACCCTTATCAGGATCGTGTAGCCTGATCTTTCAGCTTCAATTTTTTTTTTCTGCGACCCTTTGTTGCTGAGATATCGTCGATTGAATCAAAAAACACCCTTTTGTCTTCAATCGCACAGCAAGCGGATGATGAGATTCGTAAACTTGAATAAATTTGCTGTAAGATCCGTATTCTGTTTAGTTGGAGAAAAATTTTCTTCCATTTTTAAAACTGCCTCGAAGAGATACCGAAAAAATGTTTTTTTCTTTTTTTGAAAATTGCCCTGCATTTCGCGAATTTTGTGAAAATCGCAAATGTTTTAACGTTTTCCGTTAGTCTAATGTGTGCTGAAACACCACCTAAATTTTCAAGCCAATCGGCCGGACCGTTTTTCTTTCCCAAATGAACAAAGTTTCAGCAAAAATTAAAGGAACACTTTTTTGTTCCTTAAACACCAATTAATGATGATTAAGGCCGAAAATGTGTTTCCTCCGTTATTTCTCCGTAATTTTTTGTGCAAAATTCGTTCAGTCTCATCGAAAAAAAAACAATGAAAAACTCGATTTTTTTCGCAAAAATCATCAAAAAACTCGATTTCTTTTCTTTAAACAATAAAAAAATTGGAGGGGTTTTCTTTAGAAAAAACCATGACAGAATCGGAGAAAAATTTTTAAAAATTAAAAAAAACGCTAGAATTGCATTTGACTAGGAGAGATGACGACTCTTTTACCAAATTTTTTTTCAAGATTTTTTCGATTAAAATTACACTTTATTTTTCGACTTTCTCCGATTAAAAACTCAAAGAAGAAGGAATTTTTTAATCGGACCGATTGAACATGAAACATGAATTCATATGCACAAAAACATTTTTTTCTAAAACTTATTCTAAAATGACGACTCGATATTATCGAAATGCATTGAAAATAGGGAATCATCTATTCATGTGCAGTAATCTATCATTACTACTAATTACTGAATTTTTCAATGAAACTGAACCAACAGCAGAAACAAGTCGTCGCTTCAGAAACAGACAGGCGTAAGTACTATGCTGATTTATAACACTTACACCTCTTTGTTCCCGATACAAGACGATGATCAATTGAATATGAGAAATTATCCAAAATTCTTCATGATTTTCAGCAAGTAAAAACAAGATGCAGGAATAAAAGAATGAATGCAAAAAAGAGAAAATTAAATATATTTCCATTACCATCCCTCAAACATTGAAAGGACTCACATTTGAGGTTATGATTCAGGCGCTTTCGAACAAGCCGTAAGGATAAAATATATTCATAATTAATTTGAGTGATGGAAAAGAAAAACTTACGGTGTTTCCAGTCCATTGAATTCTAGAATTTTTCACCAATTTACTATTACGAGAAAGATAACTTATGAATCTTTTGCCAACGACGCACAGAACAGGATAAACGCATAGATGTAAGGAGCTAAGGCTGTCTTCTGATTGGCGCAATGGAGGGGAGGAAAGTAAATTTTTTGTTACCAATCAGTACATGAATTTTTACTAGGCTGGCATAATAAAGATTACAGTAACACTGGTAATTATTACCGTTTACACTGTAAATATTGAATTAGTCTTATCATATTTTAATATATTTACGCAGTAAAAATCGATGAAGCTGGAAAATTACCATTCTGCACATTCCTTATTGCAAAGAAAACTATCATGAATCATTAAAAGTGCTTTGCAGTTTCTAAGAATTGTTCCATGAAAATTGTAACGAGCCCTGAGGTTTCTCGTTGTCCAGCAGAAATATCGGCAGAACACAGGTAAGTAACATAACCATAGCCTCGAGAAGTCCCATCCAACCCCGTGACATAACCCTCAAAAACCCCGTAACGTGACCGTACAAAGCGGAAGTGGGGCTAGGGATCGGAGAAAGCGCAAAAAGTCCAGTGAAACTGGCGCTCCCTATAAGGGGATTTTATGTGTGATAATTCATTTTGGTTGGTGTTAAATTTTGAGTATGGACTGGGAGGCAACAGCGGACAAGATCCGCACCTCAGTGTACTCCAATCGCATTTATTGTGGGGATAATGGCCCTGGTAGTTTCAGGAGGCACCAGCAGACGAGATCTGTACCTCATTTGTGTAATTTTGGGAGGTCAATTACTGGTGTAGTTTTAGGATGCATCAGCAGACAAGATCTGTGCCTCATCTGGGTAATTTTGGGAGGTGAATCTCGGTTATGTTAATTAGTACTAGTACATTAGGGAGTTAATTTTGGGAATAAGTTCCG
Source organism: Aleiodes alternator (assembly GCA_963921955.1). Taxonomy (NCBI): domain Eukaryota; kingdom Metazoa; phylum Arthropoda; class Insecta; order Hymenoptera; family Braconidae; genus Aleiodes; species Aleiodes alternator. The sequence goes on from OY998097.1 coordinate 2,881,177, forward strand.
GTGGATCTAGGGGGCATCAACGAGCAAGATCCGTGTCCTATAAGTACTTTGGTTAGTTTAGTTTAGTTGAAGATCCCCGGAGAAGCGCTCCGAAAAGTAGCCCGGTCGTAAATTAATTGGGAAATTCGAAGAAGAGTCTGTAATTCAAAAGATTGGGTTTGTGGATTTTTGCATATTGCCGCGTGAGGAGAATCCCGGAGTGAGCGTGACTGTCATGCGCCCTGACGACACCGAGGGACATGAGTAGGCTCGAGCGCGATCGTATAGAGCATCCCCCCCCCCCCCGACGGCTGATTTGAAATCAGTGCTCGGAATTACATACTTTGTGTCGGTTATTACAGCGTTTTTGGCAAGTGCATGAGGCCCCTGCATAGCCCGTGCTCCCGTCCTTGCTCCCGTCAGTATACACTACGTTAACATTACGATAATGCTCCGCCTGTTCCACCTCCAGAGCGTCGTTGGGATAAGCTAGCTAGTTAAGCTTTTTACCCATATATATGGTGATTTCGACGGGTTTGACAAGGGCTTCGTACTCATAAATGAAGATTATGAAGTTTTCCCCAGTATTAATGAGATTACGCGTTGATAAAATGTCCCTGATACATTTTGTTAAGAGTTTATCTCTCTGTCGCTCAGCAATTTGGTTAAAATCAAAAATTATTTTAATCCTATTGTACACTTGCAATGACTTATGAGTCATAACCCTGATCAAGTAATTTTTAGAGAGGAATACCGCGCGATCTCTAACTGCCATGAGCTTGGACTTGGCGAGAAGCACATTCGTAGGAGTGCTGCGTCTATAACCAAGTGTAAGCCTGATGGCAGTGTTCTGTATTGATTCTAATTTCGCCAGATATTTCTTGATAGTTGGAAAATATACAAAGAGCCCATAATCCATTATCGAACGCACGGAACTCTTATACACCCAGCAAAAAAATTAAGGGAACGGTAAATTTTGTCAGTTTTTTGCTCGATTTTCAAATGGCTGTAACTTCGCCAAAAATGATCGTATCAGAATAAAAAAAAATCATTGGAAAGCTTGAAGTCTCTACTCTTGAAATCTTGAGATGAAAATTTTTCATGACCATTTGTTATAACGAGATAGGAGAGTTGAAGGTGGAAATTTTTTTTTCTTTTTTCTCTCATTTTTTTAACTTGTTCCACGGACTTCAAAAAAATTTTCTCGACTTAACCCTTATGAGGATCATGTAGCCTGGTCTTTCAGCTTCAATTTTTTTTTTTTCTCTACGACCCTTTGTTGTTGAGATATTGTCGATTGAATCACAAAACACCCTTTTGTCGTTAATCGTCGATATCTGAGAAACTACTGATCGCACAGCGAGCGGATGATGAGCTTCGTAAACTTGAATGAATTTTCTGTGAGATTCTTGCACTGTTTGATTGAAAAAAAATTTTCTTCCAATTTTAAAATTGGTTCGAAAAAGTACCAAAAAATTGCGTTTTTTTCCTTTTTTGAAGATTGCCCTGCATTTTGCGAATTTTGCGAAAATTGAAAATGTTTCAACGTTTTTCTTTAGTTTAATGTGTGCTGGAACACCCCCTAAATTTTCAAGCCAATCGGTTCGACCGTTTTTTTCCCGAACGAACAAAGTTTCAGCAAAAATTAAAGGAACACTTTTTTGTGCCCTAAACACCAATTAATGATGATTAGGGCCGAAAATGTTTTTTCTCCGTTATTTTTCCGTGATTTTTCGTGCAAAATTTGTTGAATTCCATCGAAAAATGAGAACAATGAAAAATGAAGAAAAATCAATAAAAAAATCAAAAAAACAATTTTTTTTAACGAAAAAAAATCGAACAAAAAATTGTTTGAAAAATCTGCTGAGTCACTATCTCTCCAAATCGAATGCGAGTCCGGTGTTTTTTTTCTTCATTTTTCAATTTTTTTTTCCAAGTTTTCTACTGGTTTTTTAAGAACAAAAATTGATTTTTCCATTGATTTTCAAAAGAAGAGAAAATTTCTAATTTTTTATTAATTAAAAAAAAAATTGAATTTTTTATTGATTAAAAAAAAAATTCAAATTTTTTATTGATTAATGAAAAACAAAATTTCAATTTTTTTTATTGTTTTTCTGTTTTTTTCATTGTTCTCATTTTTCGATGGAATTCAACAAATTTTGCACAAAAAATCACGGAAAAATCACGGAGAAAAAACATTTTCGGCCCTAATCATCATTAATTGGTGTTTAGGGCACAAAAAAGTGTTCCTTTAATTTTTGCTGAAACTTTGTTCGTTCGGGAAAAAAAAACGGTCGGACCGATTGGCTTGAAAATCTAGGGGGTGTTCCAGCATACATTAAACTAAAGAAAAACGTTGAAACATTTTCAATTTTCGCAAAATTCGCAAAATGCAGGGCAATTTTCAAAAAAGGAAAGAAACGCAATTTTTTGGTACTTCTTCGAACCAATTTTAAAATCGGAAGAAAATTTTTTTTCAATCAAAAAGTGCAAGAATCTTTCAGGAAATTTATTCAAGTTTACGAATCTCATCATCCGCTCGCTGTGCGATTAGTAGTTCCTGAGATATCGACGATTAAAGACAAAAGGGTATTTTTTGATTCAATCGACAATATCTCAGCAACAAAGGGTCGTAAGGAAAACAAAAAAAAAGAAATTGAAGCTGAAAGACCAGGCTACACGATCCTCATAAGGGTTAAGTCGAGAAAATTTTTTTGAAGTCCGTGGAGCAAGTTGAAAAAATGAAAAAAAACTAAAAAAAATGTTTCCACTTTCAACTCTCCCATCTCGTTATAACAAATGGTCATGAAAAATTTTCATCTCAAGATTTCAAGAGTAGAGACTTCAAGCTTTCCAACGATTTTTTTAAAATTCTGATACGATCATTTTTGGCGAAGTTACAGCCATTTGAAAATCAAGCAAAAAACTGACAAAATTTACCGTTCCCTTAATTTTTTTGCTGGGTGTATAAGATAATCAATGTTTCTGGGTCTGTACCCCACCAGGTTCTGCGAAGGAATTGAACAATGTTTAGGGCTTTCTAGCAGCTCTGTTGGATCGTGTAATGTGTTGATCAAAATTTAGTTTTTGATAGAAGTAAACTCCGAGGAATTTAACAAAAAGGCTCGATGTTATTGTCAGTTAACCAATTCTGATTTTCGTGAGCTCGGAGCGGGATCCTGTTTTGCTAAACCTGAGGACTTGGGATTTTTCAGGTGCTATGTCTAGGCCCAATGACTTCATTTTACTGATAACTGTATCGAGAGAATCTCCCAATATGAGCCTGTCAGTGTTTTCATTATTCATCCGGATATACAGCGCTATGTCGTCAGGAAAAAGTGAGGCTCTGACTCTAGGATTGACATCGGCTAAAATTTTTCATGTGTAGATCGTGGATAAGGGAGGGGATAGGACCCTTCACTGAGGTAACCCTCTATGAACCTTCCTAGTGTCAGTCCCCAATAAGTAGCATTGAATAACCCTTGGATGGGTTATGAATTTGGTAAACCGTAAAATAGTGTTGGAACAGCCAATTTCAGCAAGCTCATCGAGGAGGATATCTCCGTTGGCATTGTCGACCGCACCGGAGACGTTCAAGAACGCAGCAACAATGTTTTTCCCGTCGCGGAAAGAATCGTCAACACCAAGGGTTAAATTCATCAAATTGTCTCGGCAAGACAAACCCGCCCTAAATCTCGTTTGTGCTGTTGGTAGTCATTTTTTTCGTTCTACCCACCACTGGAGTCTACCTTTCAGTATTGATTCGTATAATTTCAGTACGCACGGGGAAGGTGCAATGGGTCTTACCCCGGAGGCATTTGATTTGTGTATAAAATGAATGTATGAATTACCCCATTCAGGTGGGAATTTACCAGTGCTGTGCATTTCGTTAAAAATATCTAAAAGGATTAGCTTCAGATTGGGAGGAAGCTTTTTAAGCAGTACATATGAAATTCCGTCAACTCCCAGGGAAGATTCATCACTCCTGTTTCCGAGGGCATAATTATATTCAGAGAAGCTAAATTGTTGATCGAACAATAAATTGGGTTCAGCATTAGGGAGACGATTGGGATCAGTGGCAAACCACGGTGGACTTATTTTGTCTACAGCTTCCCGAATTTTGACAAGTATTTCATCGTGAATTTTCGGGACACCCGACTTCGTATTTATCCATGCGTTCTTTAGAGCTTTGCAAGTGTCCCATACATGTTTAATATTAGCCCTCACGTCCAGGCTTTTCGCGAAATTAACGAAGCATTTTTCTTTTTCAATGTGAAAGTCTTCCTCGCGACGGCCACTGCCCTCTTGTATTCAATGAGGTCCTGGAGACTTTTTGTTACAACCCATTTCTTGTACTTGGCTCGACGGAGCCTCTTAACTCTAGCACATTCTTCGTCCCACCATTGTACAGGGTTTTAATGCACCTTGGGAGGTACATTTTTTCTTTTTGGAGTACATTGGGATACGCAGTGAGTGAGGTTGTCAATGAAGTCGTCAATGAGTATTTGTCAATAATGTCTAGCCGGTCGAAATCTACGGATAAAAAGCTTGAAAAGGAATTGTTTAATAACTCATAGAGCCTTTCCCAATCCGTTTGAACTGACGTGATTTTAAACGTATTTTCTTTTAAAAATAGTCTTAGACACATTGAGGGTGATCGCTAACGGGAAATGATCTGACCCCCAAGATTCATCCAGCTCTTCCACATGAACTATGTGAGCAGCTTCTGTTTTACTCATGACCAGATCTGAGTTGGACTTTGTTCCCTGATACGTATCAGCTGGTGTCAAAGTTTCCGAGTTATGCAAAAACACATTGTTTTTCTCAATGCACTCAAAAAGTCTTCCACCATTAGGATCATTCTGCCGACAATTCCATGCTACATGATGAGCATCGAAAACCCCGACTAAAATACAATTGTTCAAAGCTTTATACGAATTAATAATTTCATTCCAAAATTGGAGCGGCAAATTACTACCCGGAATACGATAACAAACCAGGAAGTTAATAACCGGTTCCACGTTATTGATTTCTCCCGCGAAGAGCTCAACGGTGGGGCGCGGATTGGTGATATTATGGTGAATTTTCACTGACAGAATTTTTTTAACAAACACAATAATACCTCCCCCATTCGCATCCACCCTATCGTGCCGAAGCGTCTGAAATTCGGGAAACTCGTACCTCCTTGTGTCCAAATGATTGAGTTTAGTCTCCACTCCGATTAAGATGTCCACACTTTGAGGAGCTAGTTGGATGTCTTGGAGATGGCTGTTCACTCCCCTGATATTCCAAAAGAGAATATTCAGGTTACACTCTTCGATGGCTTGAAGGGGTTGGGAATGATGTTGATGCGTCAGATTGATGAGTTATGAAGCAGAAGCTGAAGAGGAATATCCACTCAACTCCTCGCCACCACTCGAATCCTCCACCTCAATCGTCCTATTCTCCCCACCATGCAGTTCATTTGTGAGCCTGGATATCCAGGATTTTAATGTTCTGTCATCGACATACTCGTTAAATATTCTCAGATCATTTATAATCAGGGTCGACACGTTGGTTCTGCTCTTTTACCAGCCTGAAGGTAACTGAATTAAGCCATATGTTTAAACATTTTGAAACGACAGAGTGACATTTCAAACTTGAATTTAATATTTGAGTACAATCATATATTTTTCTTGAGCTGTGAGCTGTTGTGTGTAAGAAATTATGAAGAGGTGAATTTTAATTTATCTATTAAACTGTAATTTCAGTGTTAACGTTTTTCTTCCATTAAAAGACGGGAAAAGAATTTGTTGGAATCTCTATCCAGCCTGTGTTATTGAGCTGGTGTTTTCGACAATTCAAAAACTGAAGCATAAAAAATTTTTTTTTTCATTAAGAAATTAAAAAAAACTATTATGTTCAAAAATCGGGGTGAAAAATTTATTTTCTTGCACTTCTGATTTTTCTACACGTGACACACTGGCACTTGGGTTGAGAAAAAGAGAGCCGTCGGCCTCACACTCCCCTACTCGTCATAGAGTGTGTGCTCTGCTCGTTGATAATACCCATTTTGCCCTTTCACGCTCAGTTCGATTTGCGCACTGGGGACTGGTTAATATCCGCGGATGGCAATGAACGGAAATAATCGGATGGTGAAGTCCACTTCAAAGAGAATAATTCAATTTTTTGGCGATCTTTTTATGAGAATATTTTGGAAATTGGAGATACGTTCTCTTTGCCTCCACACTTTTCTGTAGATGATTTCAAGGTTTTTGTCCATTGGTTTTTGAGATATTCTCAAGAAATGACAGGAAAAATGTTTTTTTTTTCGCCTTTTTTCGTGGATATTTCGAATTCTGATGATCACAGTAAGGTGTAGTTGAATGCAAATGGAAAATGAAATCATCTAATCCGGATTCTGTACATACCCAGATCGATTTTGGGCTTGAAATATCACTGACTTCGAGATATTTAAAAAAAATTATAGAAAAATTATAGAAAAATTTTTCTATCGATATTTTCTTGAAAATATCTCCGATACTAAAAGATATAGAGCAATTTTGCTCTGGTCCTTTTCTGTGAGAAATTTCAGGAGCTACAAAAATGGATCGGAGTATAAAGTACGTATCTCCATTAGTTGCCGAGATATCGAAGGAGAAATGATCGAGAAAATCTTTCAGTTGCTGAGGGGAGAAAAGTGGTTCATATCAGCGAGAAAAAGAAATACGCGTGAAATTGGAGTGAATAGAATAATTAAGATAGAGAAAAAGATTCTTAACGTTGAATTCAATTCTTCAAGGTGAAATTCTCATTTATTTTTTCATCATTTTTAAGAGGGGTCCGTTGTGCCCCAGAAAAAGTTGTTTTGAGGTGAGACCCCCTAGCGGATCTAGGTAATCACTGCTACTGAAATCAGCATGACCTGAGAATCTATTAGCTCATCGGAGAGTTATCAATTCTTTCTACAAATACTCATTTTCTATTTTAATGGTTTCTTCCCATGAATGTTGTTCATTTCATATTCAGAAAGAGTGAAAAGTATACTCCAGAGTGCTCTTAGCTTCGAATCTTTTTTCAGTGACCTCAAAATTGCAAAACTCCCGTTGATAATTTTTCTTAATCTTTCATTTTTTTTTCCGAAGTATCACTGAATTCTCTATCACTCATGCCCATGTGCTTTCATTTTCTAATTATTCTCGTTCTCTTCCTATTCAGGTAATTCTTTTCTAGTCCACTTGATAGGTGTCATAGAAAAAGATGTATCTTACAGGAAATACTTGGTTCAAGCTCTTGAATTTGCCATGGAATTCACACTTGTCTTATGGAGAAGAGGGAAGACAACGGGCGTTGTCCCTTCATCTTCTCTGCAACATATTCGGAACGGAACTAAGGCGAAGTGGATCGATGAGAATTTCTACCATGCTCGGGTGCTGGCACTTGCAAGTGAGCGTGATTAATAATTCTAAATTACTCCTGATTCTCCTTCCTACAGTGACCTCATTGGATTAAAATTGATTTATATTTCAATTTAGATGACCCTGATTATCTACGTTCATTATCAGTTGATGACAAAGGCGTGATCAGTTTCTACCCCCTTGAAGAGAACAGGTTTGATTCTTCCAGCAGACAAGAATCTGAGAGTTTCTGCACCGGCACTCAAACTGATGTTCCACAGAATAGCTCAAAGGCCGTCCAGACTGTGTCAATATGCGTTGAAACGAAAGCAGATCGTTCACAGGGTAACTCTAAGGCTTCTTCCACTGAGTCCAAGATGACTCAGACAGATTTTCCGCAACATTATCGTAAAGTCTCTTCGATAATCACTGAAGTTCAGATTAACCCGTCAGAACTTCCGACGGAACGACGCAGTTCTCCGAATTCTAATGCTCACGGAGATGCAGTATCACACATTACTCGGGATGGTTCCTCCTATGTACGTGGTACATCAGTCGCTTTCCAAGAGAAAACTATCTTTCCTCCTGCTCCCTCAATCAGCAATTCACGGAATATTGTTCAGAATCTTCAGAACAACCATAAACGAAAATATTTCTCTGAAAATGCATTACAGAAGACTGCTTCCATTATTTTTAGTTTCTAATCATATTTTCCAACATTTTATCTCATTCTCCAGCTTAACAATGATACAATTTGTGAGGAATGAGAATATCTACTTTGTTCTCCCTTGTTCCCTTAATATCTCAACCGAAATTTTGAGTAAATATCCCAACTTTCACCTTCGGCCCCCTTGACACACCCTCCCCTTCCTCCAGCGTGGCTGTAAAACCCGATACGGCTCAAAATACCGTCCCCCAACCCGCCTCGAGAGTAGCTCAAAAAGAAAATAGATATGGGCGCCAGATAGATTTTGATACTGCTGGACCTATCTAACCAGACCAACGGTAAAAATGACGGTAACGGTAACGGTAAACTCTCGAGGGGATTGTGGAAACGCCGGAGAAAAGGGTGTCGGAAAAGGGGGTTGCGGCTGGTGCTAGGCTAGTTCAGTTTCGTGGAGAGAGGGCGTAGGTCTAGGGCACACTCAGAAGTCGCCAAAAATGAGATAAAACACCAAGAAAATCCGAAGAAGAGATCCGAACCATAGGACGAGAGTTTGGGATTAGGGATTGAGAAATAAAGAATTCGAGTCAATAATATCCTTACGTGTTCCGCTATTGCATCCAAGAATCAGAAAAATTATACAAAACTTTCAGTTATACATTACTTAGTACATTCCTTCCTTCGTTATCGTAAAAGTAGCCAATGCTACTAGGAAAAATGGCGAGAAGCGCCTTTTATTAAGAAATGTCCCAAAGATCGACCCAAAATCCCTTAACAACAGCAAAAAGGTCGAATTAATCGATGATTCCCTTAGATAGTCTGACGAATCGAGAAAGTCCTTAGCATCTTAAATCGAGCGAGAGAGAGAGAGAGAATAATCGTACAAAACGAGAGAGTTACTTAATTTCATCAATTTGGACCTAAAATCGCCAATAATGAAAAATATACTAAAAGGTACAAACGCGCCCCAAAATCTGGTAAAGATAATTTTTAGATAATTATCTATCAGTTAGATTGGGCGGAATTCCCTAGAAGATACTCGCCAGTATTAATTAATAATTATTTTTAAGGATGTCTATTACGTAACTCGTGCGCCATTGCGAAAGACTCATACGCCCTTACGTTCCTATGAACTGGCGGAAAAGAGAACCGGCGGCACGATTAATCCCATCATTCTTTCGAATTAGGCGGCATTTCCTTCAAAATGTTGTGAGGGAACCGGAAATGCCCAAAAATATCCTAATTCATTGATAGGTATAGGGAATTATTTATTGCACCTCCATTAATGCAACAATCCCAAAAGATAACCCAAACTCCAAAAGTCTATCGAAAGAGTTTATAATAAAAGATATTTTCCCTCTACATTAATTGTGAGGGAGTGTTTCAAGGCCGATGCTCTTGAAAGCGCGCCTAAATCTCTCCCTAGGCGGTTCCTAGGGAATTTCCCCTAGCCTAGGGAGTCGCTGGGTCGCTGGTTGTGAGCGTGACCCAACCGCCTTCGCACCGACTTGGGTGTGAAGGAAAAAGGAAGAGAAAACGGCACTGAACGGAAAAGAGACATCGATGCCTGTAAAGAAAGGCACTCGAAAATTCTCTTTAATCCGGCTGGAATTATTTCTCCGAATCGAGAGGAGAAATAACTCAACAGCGTATTTACGTGAATGCTCGCTTTATTTCAGGTAGAAATACTATTCGGAAACACGTACGAGTGCGAGAGAGACAGCAATAGCTGCGAATTCGAAAGAATTCAAGCAGCCATGCGTGTGAGAGAGAGAAAAAAGATAGAAAGGTATGAGTGTGAGAGAGCCAGCAATAGCTGCGAAATTTATAATTTCTAACGGCTATGTGTGCGAGTGAGATAGCCGTATGCGAGTGAGTGTGTGCGAGAGAGAAAGAGATAGCCGGCTCTACCCAAGCGTTGGGGAGCACGTGCTTCGCGGCATTGCATCAACTCCTTGATGCATTGTTTTCACCGCCTAAAATGCCCCAAAATCCTGAAAGAAAAGTCCTAAAACATGTTTAATTTATTTGTTTTCCCCATTATCTCCTCACTGGCCTTTAATTAATTAAAGAAAACCGGCCAGGAGAGATAAAGAGAGCCGGGGAAAACTTTTAATAAAATTTGAGGCGCCACGAGGTGCGTGGCGTCATTTTTCCTCGCATTTTTGTTGTCCTTGAAAAATCCTTAAAAGTCCTGAAAATCGCGAAAATTACGGAAAACCATTCGCGAAATTTCTTTAAACATTTTTCTCAGTGGCCTCATGAATTTTTGAGGTAACCGGCCACGAGAAAAATAGGAAAAACGAAAGAGATAAAAGGGACGCTACAACCACGTGTAGCGTCTCATCGTAAATTTTTATTTGCGGCGGTTAAACTCGATGTAATTAGTGACACTTCGCGATAATAATTTAATAAAAAGGACTCACCATTATTCCCACGGGGTCTGGCACTTTTTTGGGAATAATTGGGGTTTTGGGGGAGACTTTTTCTCGCGGCACACGAATAAATAAAAGCAGCGGATCACGAGAGATGCTCACTGCCTCGCTACTCTACTCGAACTAACTCTTCGAGGAGAGGGGAGTAGTTGAGTTGAGTGGAGCGGTGGGGCCAGCTGCGTTGTGCTGCGCCCTCGCGCCACTCGGAGGTATTAATGCCGCACTCATGCGCATTGATTTGAGTGGGAGAATTCAAATGCTCTTGAATTTTCCCATTTTTATCTTCTATTATTTTCTTAACGAAATGGGGGGAAATTTTTGACGGGATAATTTTGTAATCGGTAGAGGACTAATAGGGGGTGTTTTTGAGGGTTTTCTCGGAAACTATGGTGGCTTTACAGGAGGATAAAAAGTTATCTATGTGGGGAAATTGTTGGGAAAAATAGGTTTTGGGAGATACTATTTGGCTGATTATTTGTGAGCCTGTTTGGGGAGATGGTTTTGAAAACTATAAAAAAATGAAGTGGCGGTACTATTGCTCTTTTCATCGCGGGAATTAACGTATTTTCGGGGCTGTATTTAACTGTATCCTTAGGGGATCGTTATAATCCCCATTTGAGAGAACCGTAAGTCTGTTTTCCCTCATGACTTGGAGGATTTTATGCTCAATAGGTTCAAGATAGCCCTAGTCAGTTTTCCCTCATGACTTGGAGGATTTTTAGGTAACCTTGAGTCAGTTTACCCTCGTGACCGGGAGGTTTCTAAGATAACCGTGAGTCAGTTTAACCTCGCGACCGGGAGGTTTCTACACTAACTTGATTACGTCAATTATTCGCGCGAAATTCTCTCTCTCTACTCACGGATCTGCTGATTTATCTAGCCTACAGGTGGCGTGGGAAAAATACCACGTCACAAATTGCAATGGCTCCTGGGAAGAGTGATGATGAGAATGATAAAGATGGTGATCGTGGGGATAATGATGTTGGAGCTGATACCGATAATGACAGTAGTAACAGTTCGGATGATGACAAGCAAATGAGTGGTCCATGGACACGAATTGGACCTGGTAGGAAGAAGTTAGTTTTGGCATATAATGTCTACGTAATTGAGAATGAGCTGAATGAAATCCTGGGAAAATTTCTCAACAAACCCGAAGAATTTGTACGTCGACTAATGAAATTGATCGTAACAAGAGAATTGTTGGTGAAAATGACAGTTACAGGCCGTGGAAAGAATCGAAGGAAAATTCCACCAGAGGTTATTGCAGCTATCAAAAGTAATTCATTCAGAGTGATCCGTGTTTCTATCGTTATTTTCAGTGAGGATGTTTCATATTATTAAATGTATGAACTCGATGTTTTCAGAATTCATGGAAGAAAATATGGAGCCAAATTACTGGTTGACCAAATCTCAGTTTCGGCAAGTCTTGACGAGAATGTGTAATAAATTACGTAGAATGGCACGCAGTTGAGGACGGAAATCAAATGAAATCAAGACTTTGAAGCTCTATAACAGTGTAGGAACTGATATTCGTATCAATTTGTGTTCTCGTCTATATTTTCTCCACACTGGTTTCCTCGTGATAACTTTCAATGAATAATCTGCAAAACACAGAAGCATATACTTTCAATATATTTCTTATTCATATGTGGCAATTAGATTCATTGAATATCACGTAAATATATCTTTTTCATTAAAAGTATTGAATGACAGAAATAATAGACTTCGAGACAGGATAATATGTAAACATTTCAAGATTGATCGCCACATTCATCAGTACTATCATCATCCATTTCCAGGCTTCCGAATTTCACGCAATTTATTTGCTTTGGATTCAATTCATTAACTTAACTGGGAATATGATTAACTATTTACTTGACAAAACATTATGTTGAGTTCAAGCTGATCTATTTTTATTTAAATGCCGAATGATCGACAGTTCATCTAGCTTGAATCTTAGGGGGACGAAGGATGATATTCGTTGAGTCTTTATTTGACCAACTAGTGAGGTCATAGTGATAAATTCCACACGTTTCGATCAATAATAATGACGATTTATTTAAAGACTAATTGTCTTATCAAACTTCGCAATGAAACTTCACTTAGGCCGGAACAGCGGCGAGAACGAATGGACCTGACTTTGACTGACGCTTTACTCTACGTTGACTGGACTTGACGTTGATTCGACTTTACGCTGCACTGTTCCTCCACTTATGATGTCGGATTTCATGGAACTTGAATTGGATGATGCCTCGATTTTACTGGACGTTGAATTCCTTGCACTGGACTTGACTTAACTTGACGTTACATTGACTGGAATTGACTTCGCTTGAAGAATTGGCAACGTCTCTTGTTCTTTGTCCACAGCCTTCACGTAGGACGTCTCTCAACTGTTACTTTACATTTGACTTGAGTACTCTACAAGTCCTGCTGACTGACTACCAACACGGGCAAAGCACTACGATAACTCTCGTGCAGCGGTCTCGCCCACTGTCACCGTTACCGTGTATAGTGACTCGAGTTGACGAGTGCGTTAAAACTCGTCACAATTTCTTTCTATTTCATTCCACAGCAATTCATTCTCAGTGAGGGAAATCTTGTTCTAGAAGAATCATAAGAAAAAAGAGCATGCTCGAAAATTATTTGGAGCCACCGAAAATTGTCCATATCTGCTCACCATAATAACAAAGTAAACGAAGAATTCATGTAGTTTAGAAAAGACTTTTAATGTTATGTTGGAGAGTACTAGCCCGTGTACTGTTAAGTGTACTTTGAAGGATACCATTAAGGGCAGCCTGAGGAGTACTGTTAAGTGCACCCTGCGGTATAATCTTAAGTGTACTCTGAAGGATACCGTTAAGGGCAGCTTGAGGGGTACTGTTAGGTGCACCTTAAGGGATACAGTTAAGTGCACCCTGAGGGATACCACTAAGAGTGCCCCGAGGGGTACTGTTAAGGGCACCTTAAGAGATACCGTTAAGTGTACCCTGAGGGATACCGCTAAGAGCGCGCTGAGGGGTACTGTTAAGTGCACCTTAAGAGATACCATTAAGTGTACCCTGAGGGATACCGCTAAGAGCGCGCTAAGGGGTACTGTTAAGTGCACCCTGCGGGATAATGTTAAGGGCAGCTTGAGGAGTACTGTTAAGTGCACCCTAAGGGATATCGTTAAGGGCACCCTGGCGGGTACTGTTGAGTTCACCCGGAGGGATAATGTTAAGTGTACTCTGAGAGATACCGTTAAGGGCACCCTGGCGGGTACTGTTGAGTTCACCCGGAGGGATAATGTTAAGTGTACTCTGAGAGATACCGTTAAGGGCACCCTGAGGGCTACTGTTAAGCGCACTCTGCGGGGTAATGTTAAGGGCAGCTTGAGGAGTACTGTTACATGCACCCTGAGGGATATCGTTAAGGGCACCCTGGCGGGTACTGTTCAGTTCACTCTGAAGGATAATGTTGAGTGTACTCTGAGACATACCGTTAATCGCAGCTTGAGTGGTCCCGTTGAGGGCACCCTGAGGGGTACTGTTAAGTGCATCTTAAGGGATACCGTTAAGTGTACTCTGAGGGATACCGCTAAGAGCGCTCTGAGGGGTACTGTCAAGTGCACCCTGTGGGGTAATGTTAAGGGCAGCTTGAGGTGTACTGTTAAATGCACCCTAAGGGATACCGTTGAGGGTACCGTGAGGCGTACTATTAAGTGCATCGTGAGGAGTACTGTTAAGTGCACCCTGAGGGGTACTGTTGAGTGCATTCTGAGGGATACCGTTAGGGGCACCCTGAGAAGTACTATCAAGTATATTTTGGAAGATACCGCTAAGTGCAATCTGAGGGATACCATTAAGTGTACCTTGAGGGATACTGATGAGTGCACTTTGAGGGATCTTGTTCGGAGTATTTTGAGAGGTATGGTTGAAGTTACAATGAGGACTAGGCTACCAACCAAAGTGATAACCAAGGAACAATCAATGTAGATAATTGATGTCAAGGTGAAGATAGGCTCTCAAATCAGCTCATCATTATTCTACCGCTGTCTATCTTGTATTCTTAGGAATGTAGTAAAATGAATCCAAAGAAACCGAAGAGAAAAGCAAATGCGAGACACAAAATAAGTATAGAGGTAAATCATTAATATAGGTTCCATTTATATAATATTTTTAATAACAATGAAATTTCATACGTATATACTGTCACGTATTTTTAATCCACGGTATTTAAAATAATCTCGTGAAACTCAATAAAATCAAAACATTCAAAAATCAAATAAATTCAAAACAACTCAATTGTTGGGCGCCAGGACGACCTTTCGTCCGAAAATCAAAACAACCAAACAAAATCAAATGAACCAAAATAATTCCCAGGTGAATGTCCAACTAGTCAGTAACAAAAGAATCCACAATTCTAATGACCGCGGAGGCGGCTGGGTTCTCAACTTCACCTGTAAAATTTGAAACTAGGAATACAGATTTCGGAAATAAAAAAAATCATTTAAAATTCATTAATATAATTAGAGCGATAACGTTTCTTTTGAAATTGTTGTTCAATAAAGGAAAAAAACAATAATAACTAAAATAATTGTTACTGAATTCCAAAATTCTTTTAAATCCTTTAAAATAAATATTGTCGTTATAACAAAAAAAATCATCCACAAAAAAAAATAAATCATCAAAGATTCGATACAATCAAAAAAAAATAATTATTCGAGAATATTCAGGATTGACTCAAAAGTCCATGACATTATTCGAACAACACGACATAACACAATTACCACGAACAAATTTGAAACGTCGTTAAAATCGAATGGGTAAAGGGGTAGTTTCACTCAGCCAGCCAAAATTGAATTTCTTGAAAAATTTTTTGAGTTTTTATGCTATGATATGATGTATTTTAATTGATTAGAGATCGGTCACAAGATTCAAGGGCAAAGAGACAAAATCCTAATCAAATTTTTCACAAGAACAACGAACTTTTGTTGGAAGTCACTAACCAATAGAACCAAAAAAAAACAATTAAATGAAAAATTGAGATTGTCACCACGTTTGGCGTAACCCAAGGCCACGACGAGGACGTGAAAAGGAACCTATCACGACCCATCCTATAAACGACACTCGGGATTTTAGATGAAGAATATATTGACAACAACTTCCGCCCACCTTCATTGGGCATAAAAAATTCAATTTTTATATTACACGGAAACAAGTACTTCATGCACATTGTGCTTTTTTAAAATGTACCTTTTCCTTTGTTTGTCAATAGTTTGTACACTTCGCGTGGAACGATGTCAATTTGAAATATCAATGAAAAATAGAAACGAGAAAAGAAAAAAGACGAAAAAAAAGAAAAAAAAACCTTAATAAATTTAATACGGATTAAATGAAAACTTCAAAATACTCATCTGAAATCTGGATTTTCCAAAAAAAAACCCAAACGCAGTGGTGGCAACTATCTTTTAAAACAAAACACACAGTTTTGATGTTTCACCGCAGAGACCAAATTTGTACTGGTCTAGAAAAGGCTCATTTGGTTGAATTACCAAATTTACCGTTTTCTTAAGACCATTGGTCTCTGTTTATCATTGTGTTTTCACACCAACTGTCTTTGTCAGGAAGAAATCGATTATTTCATTACCTCTTCCCCTCTCATCAGGTTCCCTATCTCTTTCAATTCAATCAAAACATGAAAATATACCGTATATGGAACAAGTTATTATTATTCTACAATTTCAAGAGTTAAAATTTGAAAAATTATCGAAATTAATTCATTAATTTGTTGAAAACAATGAAATCACTTCGAGTTATTTGGCTCGAAGGGAACTATTCAAAAATGATATTTTAAAATTTATGAAATTGAATTTCAATGTTATTATTGTCAATGCGACAGTCGAAACTAGACATGGTTAAAAATTGGTCAAAAAATTCGGATTTTTAATGTCAAAATTGAATACTTTTTGTTGGCAGAGCTCTACTCCCTCTTTACCATCGAATGATTAGTCAAAAGATAAAGTCAAATATTGGAATCAATCCCAATACCTCGTGTGGAAGCACCTTCAGCTTCGAGAATTCTCATGAGCGTTGTCCGCGACAATTTGTTCAGTCGAACCCAAGAAAAAACAAAACGATCGATGAATTAAATTTTTAATGATATTAAATTCATCGTCAAACAACACTCAATAGAATAAAATTTCCCACTGAAAGCATTGTCGAGACGCTACTCCTCAAAACAAAAAAAATAAAATAAACCCTGTGAGCTTTGGTCTCACAATAAAAGGGGAATTTTAGGGAATTTCGGGAGTGGGGATAAATAACTCAAAAAACACCGTAATTAAGTTAAACTAGTGCGTTTATTCAGTATCTCATCAGTAAACACTATTCTTTAATTGGGGGGGAATGCCTCAGGGGTGTTCTAATAATCAAAAAGGGGGCTTTCTTGGCTTCGGTAATAATGACCACTGTGACCGTCAGTTGACAGTCACGGTAAAATTACTCAGGGTAAAATGACCGGTTCTGTTGCCACGGTGAAAACGACCAGCAATATGGCCAGTGCCTGAACACGTGGCCGTCAATGGATTTGGGGTTAATTATCACGGGGCCTCAGGGGGAATACTCTGTTAGTCTAACCGACTAATTATGGGAAACTCAGGGGAAACCAGGGGAATCTCTTTCTACAATTGTCAACACTCGGGAGTTATCTATGGGGAACCCAACTTATTCACGGTAGTGGGGGAACAATAATCACTCTAACTCTATTTTCCCCTCAGGGCTCTGTCCTTCACTCTTCGTTGGGAAAATACGGGGAAAAACTACTCTTCACTCTTCTTACACCTCTTTCTAACTATTTTCCAATACTTTCTATTCTTTACACTTCAATTACTGGGATAAAAAACACTCTGTCAACACGTGGTCGTTCTCTCTCTATCGAGTCTCAACGCCATGTCTCGTTCTCTAGCCAGCCTCAATATGGCTGCTCCTCAGGGAGATTCTCTCGGGCTCCGTCCGATGGTACGTCGAGTATCTCTCCCGCGATTCTCGACTCACCCGGTTACAACCCAAAACAAAATTTCTCGCGACAATATTATTTCGAAAATTTTAATAAAAGAAAAAAAATATGAGAAACGAGAAAATGACCAACTAATCAAATATTAACAAATAAAAAAAAATCTCTAGACCACGCTACGGAAAATCAAACAATGGCGGTCACTGGCGTCGTTATATGACGTCAACGAAAATCTATTAATTTCACCGAGAAAATTCACACGCTTACCGGAGTTTTGTTGATTAACCTCCAACGGTTAATTCCCTCAATTTCTCCAATAGCTCCAGTACAGCCTCCCAAAATTTCTTCAGTAAATTTTCTCGAAAATTGTTTTAATTGAATTCCAATTAATTAGCAACGTTAATTATTGCGATATAATTCTCAAATTTTTGCAACGACAAAACACGTGTTAACCACATCACACCAAAACGGAGAGTGAGGAAGACAATTAGACCACAGGTGGCTCTTCCAAAATTCTAATTATCCAATGACATTAGAGACATTCTTTTATAGCCGGTATATTTTCATCTCATTCCGGTAATTGAATAATTTCATTGAAGAATAATCAGTTCTTCCTAATATCAAAAATTCCAAAAGTCACGTGTGTTAACATTCTGACATTAACTTTCATTGCAATAAATTAATATTTCATTAATTATACAATTAATTGATGTCCTTGATTTTCCTCCATTCCGCTGCGAGAGTCCAACGGCAAAGTCCGCCCATCGATTTCCGCTAAGTACGTCGATAAAGCTCTGCAGTATCCTCTATGATCTTTGTCCGTCCGGTGGCGCCTTCATTGCAGGGTGAAGAAACTCCGGCAAACGCGGGAAAATTTGAGGTGGAATAAAATCAAAATCGATTAATTTACTATAAAAAAAACAAACATATTCTCTCGTTTCTCGGACCTTCCGTCTTGGTGGTTTATTTCACTAATTATTTCACCGCGATACCGGGCTAACCAAAAACCATTGTAACGTCAAAAATATGGCGTTACAATACACATACAAATGGGGTTCTTCATAACGATATTGCCTTCTGATAGAGTTTCCATCTATTTTCAGAAATCAACAGCGTTTCACAATCAAGTCTGTTCTCTTTACCTTTTCGCTGCTTTCAATATTATTTACAGTATGTACAATCAATGAGGATTATTAAGGACACGAACTTTGATTTTGTCAGTCTAGGAAGCAATATGGAAAGTCCAGAGCTAATTCAGAAATAGCAGGCTACCTTGTGATCTGAAAGAGTAGGAAGGGCTCACTTGAATTCTCGTTATTTAATATTCGAGTTATCGCTTCGTCTCGGCGAGCATACTTGTGGAAAAGAAATACACATTGGGATAGTTCCTTGTGTACGTTATCGCACTTGAATGAAAGTGGCTTGAATGAAACATGTTTCCCTTGTTTATGGATCTTTTTGATTGTAGATCAGTTATCAGATATTACAAACGCGGTCGAATATTTTCTGACGAGTTGAGAATCAGAAATGACGAGTCAGTAAATATTTTCAGCACATCTAAGGTCAGTGAATATGCAACGTGTAGAAAATGGATAGTGAGTGCATACATAATGGAGAAAGTGTCCACTATCAAGTATCGAGTACCGAGAATCACTGGAGTGGCTAACGGGAAACTCAAATCAAAGTATACTCGATATGAATTAGGACTTCATCGATTGTCTTACACTTTATAGATTACTTCATGTTCCGCGTAATTATTCAAATGCCGCCGAGTGATTAGCCTCAATGATCATCATTTGTTAGTGCTGCTCCTGAGTTGAAGCAATGAATGATCATGTGTGCACGAAGATTTTCAAGAGTGAAGCGATGGCGGTCATCTCTGAACAAACTCTTGAACTTCGAAAAAGATCGTTCAACTTCGACGGATGTTAAGGATGCAAAGCATGTAGCTAGAGCATCTTCAACGTTCCATTCTGGTGGAAGGGAATCGAAAATTTCGCTGCGAATACACCCGTTAACATCGACCATCACTTGCAGTCCGTCATTTCTCTCGACTACTCTAATCATTTTTGAACAAATTGCCTCTGGAATCTCATCGTCTTGCACGATGGCATCATATAATTGCGAATTGCCTCCAAAGCTTCATCGAGTTGAAGATCTCTAGCCTCTAAATGTTTAATGGTTTCAGCAAGACAGACAAATTTGTCAGTGATTTCTTCTACTTGGGCTCAAATTTCAAGGCTTCCGAAGAGAATTCTCAATCTCATGATTCGTGTTGCGTCATGTCTGAAGTCGAGTTCCTCAAGAACGTCGTAGATAGTATCTCGATGCTGATTGTAATATACGCATGCCTGAACGCAGGTACCCCAGCGTGTCAGAATTGGTGAAGGTATCATTGGTATATCTGGTACTACATCTCGAAAGGTGCGAACACGAGTCGATGCGTTCGAAAAAATCTCTTTCATCGTGCCAATGATCCAGTCGACATCGTTGTATTCTGAACGGATCTTCTCTGCAACAAGATGTAGCCCATGACAGACACAACGAACATGGACTAACTTGGTGAAGTGATATCGATCTCTCAGTAGCTGGGCTGATAGTATCATACATGATGCAGCATCTGTGGCACATATGAGTACGTTATCACGTTGAATTCCACCCGACCATAATTTTCCAAGTGACGATTCTACAAAATGACATACGGATTCAGCATTTGCACTTTCCAATACATCCATATGGATTAATCGAGAAATCCCAGGGCCATCGTTTTTAAGTGGAGTAATAATGGTATGGACAACTTTTCGCTGCTTGGAAACCTTAGTCTCATCGACACTGATATGGATTCTATTATCACCTATTTCATTTCGAATTTGTTGCAATGTGTATTCATACAAATTGGGCACATAGGTCTTCCTCAGCGTTGATGAATCAGGTATGTCGTGTTTCGTCCATTTTTTCATGAATTGCCGGTAAACAGGTTTTCTCAGTTTATCTAGTGGAATATCAGATGCTACCAGCGTTTCAGTAAGCTCCATCCAATATGCGTTCTGTTTTGAAGAGCACGCTTCTTCTGCATGAACGATGGGCTCGGGAGTTTGTCTCCAGCATGCTACACTTCTTCGGTGCTTGTCAGAATTATCGTGTTTAGCAATATTCGTATATGTGATAGTTTGCAGTCGAGCATGACAACATTTACAGTAAATCACATCATCCTAAAATCTGTAAATTATCGGATCCAAATGCAATTGGTCACGGATTCGCTCCCACTGTACAGCAGCTTCCCTTCCTAGATTCTCCAGGTTTGTTCGATGGCGTTCACTTTGATTATGATTATTAATGTTACGAGTATTGATGGTGATTAGACGCTTCCTTTTGCAGACAATACATATTACGGCATCACTATCCCATTCATAAATGTGATCTGGTAACTGCAATTCAATACGGATCCAATTCCAACTTGCTTCTCTAGCCATTGATTAGCGTAGAGATCTTGCCAAAGCAGATAGTTTTATCATGCAAAGAACTGACTGGATTTCGGTCTTGGGTGAGGATTGGAGAGGTGTGATATAAATGAGTGAAACGGGAGATAGTCTGGAATCTCTGGAAGAGAAAAAATGAAAAAAATGGAATTTTGGTCATGATACTGATAGTAATCTTTCAATTACTGCGAAGATGATAGCGATAGTATTGGGCATATTAGATACATCATCTCATATGCCTAATATATGGCATTATGTCTGATTTATATACGGTTTCGAATTGGAGAGGAGAAAGAATAAAGGAATTTGTTCTTTGGGAACGCTAAATCTATTCGTATGTGAATCACTTTTCCGATAAAATTGAAATAATGTAATTATTACGAAATCATGGATATGCAGGCGAGATCCATTTCAGTGGCAGCATCCTTGATGAAAATAAGTGAATGGAGATGAATTCATTTTTCTCTATAAGGACATTTCATCACTGCTAAGAACCAAAATCAAATGGCCTTGTTGTGCTTTTCAAGAGAGCACTGATTAATTTGGATCCACTGAAATTCTCATATATTTGAGTGGATATTTAACTTCTAAATTGAATTACCGTATCAAAAACTTACAAAAATGTTCGTAATAAATGAGAAATATCCATAGATTTCCGTATAATTACGTCAATAAAATTATTTCAAGTATGTTTCTCAATGTTTTCTTCAAAGTGTCCGATGTGTGAATAAATTGTTCATTCAATTTAAAGGAAATAATTTCTCCCTCTGACTCTGCTGAAGAACTTCATCTCGAAAAATTGTATTCAACGTTAAGAATCTTTTTCTCTATCTTAATTACTCTATTCACTCCAATTTCACACGTATTTCTTTTTCTTGCTGATATGAACTATTTTTCTCCCCTCAGCAACTGGAAGATTTTTTCGATCATTTCTCCTGCAATATCTCGGCAACTAATGGAGATACGTACTTTATACTCCAATCCTTTTTTGTAGCTCCTGAAATTTCCTACAGAAAAGTATCAGAGCAAAATTGCTCTATATCTTTTAGTATCCGAGATATTTTCAAGAAAATATCGATAGAAAAATCCAATTTTTCTATAATTTTTTTTAAATATCTCGAAGTCAGTGATATTTTAAGCCCAAAATCGATCCGAATATGTACAAAATCCGGAATAGATGATTTCATTTTCCATTTGCATTCAACTACACTTTACTGTGATCATCAGAACTCGAAATATCCACGAAAAAAGGCGAAAAAAAACATTTGTCCTGTCATTTTTCGTGAATATCTCAAAAACCAATGGAGATATGCCCTCTTTGTTCCAATCCTTTCTTGTAACTTTTGAAATCATCTACAGAAAAATGTTGAGGCAAAGAGAACGTATCTCCAGCAATTTCCAAAATATTCTCAAAAAAAGATCGCCAAAAAATTAAATTATTCTCTTTGAAGTGGACTTCACCATCCGATTATTTCCGTTCATTGCCATCCGCGGATATTAATCAGTCCCCAGTGCGCAAATCGAACTGAGCGAGAAAGGGCAAAATGGGTATTATCAACGAGCAGAGCACACACTCTATGACGAGTAGAGGAGGGTGAGGCCGACGGCTCTCTTTTTCTTAACTCAAGTGCCAGTGTGTCACGTGTAGAAAAATCACACGTGCAAGAAAATAAATTTCTCACCCCAATTTTTGAATATAACAGTTTTTTTTTAATTTCTTAATAAAAAAAAAGTTTTTTATGCTTCACTTTTTGACTTGCCGAAAACACCAGCTCAATAACACAGGCTGGATAGAGATTCCAACAAATTCTTTTCCCGTCTTTTAATGGGAGAAAAACGTTAACACTGAAATTACAGTTTAATAAATAAATTAAAATTTACCTCTTTATAATTTCTCCCACACAACAGCTCACAGCTGAAGAAAAATATATGATTGTACTCAAATACAAAATTCAAGTTTGAAATGTCACTCTGACGTTTCAAAATGTTTAAACATATGGCTTAATTCAGTTGCCTTCAGGCTGGTAAAAAAGCAGAGCCAACGTCTCGACCCTATTTATAATGAACGATGTATCGTGGCCTGTTTGCTTGACCACCTCTAAAATATTCTGAGAATTACGGGATTCCACAATGAACTTGATGAATTTTTCATAATTGAGCCCATGACTCATAGTCGTATCCTCTAAAGATTCAAAGAGACGAGAGGCATATCGATTCACATATTCTACGGTAATGAGATCCTGTTTCTTCTGCCCTTTGCTGCTCTTTGTGTTTTTTTGTTTTTGTTTTTTTTCCTTAATTATCATGGTTGGTGATTGAAATTCTGGTGGAGGATCTTGGGCGACATTACGTGCTGGTTCATTTTCCTTAGAACTGAGTGTTTCAATTCGTTTTCGCTTCAATGCCTTGTTACGTTTCTCAGTATCAGAAGATAAATCCATACTGTCGCTAATCTCTGTAATCGGATTATCTGATTTGGCATCGACGATTGTATCCATGGGAACAATAATATTTTCTGTAGAAATTGAGTTGTCTGGATTTGTTGTGGATTCAGTGGCTTCTTGATCAGCTGTGTTTTTTGATTCCTCTCTACCCGGACAATTTCTTGCGATGTGTCCGGACTTCTTGCAGTTGTAACTTGCGTTACTGTCGACCGATGTGTAGAAAACAAATTGTTTATCGTTATATCTAACTTTCATCATTTCTGGCACCTTGAGAATGTCAGTTTCCTCAATGAGCATTTGCCTCTTTTCACTGATATTGGATTATGGGATAGAAGCTTTAGAAATAATACAAAGTTCTTTTATATTAATTTCTCTTTATTTATTACTGCACACCGAAGGTATATCTTTACTTCTCGAGATCGTCTCTCGAACTAACTTTTTGTCCCCTAACCAATACGTATGACACATCCAATTCTGTGCCCTTCTTACGTCATCTTGCTAGCATAAACTTTTAATATAAACATTTTATTATTTAGTTCTTTCTTCTCCGAAATCATAATATGAAGAAGAAAGCGCGAGAATAAACAGAGATTGATTTTTGAATACGGCGCCACACGCACCACATATAGCCATACTAATTCACCACTCCCCCTCAAAAATTAATCTATTAAATTTATAAAAATAGTTATAATGATTACATCTTTCTTTTAAAATTAATTAGCAAAGATACACCTTCTATATGCCTTCTGGGAAAATACACATGGTCCGACATTTGTTGCTTGGATTATGGAAAACCTAGGAAAGCCTAATCGGACCATGTCGTCAAAAATTATGTCTTATTTTTTTTTTATTTTTTCTAGCCATGTATAACCTTTCGGTTTTTTACAATTTTCCTTCTTCCTTTCGCCACCCCCCATGCGACTCCATGGATCGACTTCTCGCCATAACTGCCCGCATTTGCCGTGGACCAAGGAAAACCATGGAAAACCTTGATCAGTGCAGTCGGATTCGTACAGAGCCTTAATGTGCCTTTCTGTCACGCTGACGAGAAACGCACACTAATTCTCTATAGTCACACCTACCGTATCGTTCAGTTTGTCATTTGAATCTGTGTACGGCAAGCGGTCACCCATCCAAGTAGTAATCAGACGCAATGCTGCTTAACCCGGTAGATCCGCCGAGCCGTACACAGACCGAACAGCCAAACTGTCGACTTCAAAAATTAGGTCATTTTATTCCATTCCTAGCCCATTCCGACTCCGAATTCCAAGAATGCGACTGCTGGTAAAGGTTTTGTCACCCCATCTGCTAGTTGTTCACTTGTAGGAATATAATTTAATTTCATTATATTATTTTCGATTTGTTCCCTTGCGAAATAGTACTTTATATCAATATGCTTTGATCGCTTATGATTTGCCGGATTATTCGCAATACTTATGCACCCATTGTTATCTTCGAAAATAACGATTGGCTTTCTAATATCGATTTTAATGCTTGTTGCCATTGATTTAATCCACAGAGCTTCTCTTACAGCCTCAAATAGGGCCATATATTCGGCTTCTGTGGAGGAGGCAGCAACCGATAATTGTCTCCTAGTATTCCAGCATATTGTACATCTATCAAATAATTTGAACAAATAACCCGTTGTACTTTTTCTATCACTTGCGTCATTGCCTTCCCAATCAGAATCAACATAGCCAGTTAGGATATTGTCATATGCACTCCTAACATAACTCAATTTAATATCTATCGAACTCTTTAAATATTTGAGCACTCTTTTGAGACATTTTCACAGTTCTTCGTTATTTTTATTTGTAGATCTACTGAGTATGTTAACTGCTGTGCTAAAATCTGATCTAGTACACACCATTAAATACATTAAACACCCAATAACATTTCGACATGGGGCATTGTACTGTTCATCAGAATTTAATTCTTCATAATTTAATTTACTTTCAAGCGGAGTATTCACTGGTTTACAATCATGCATGTTAAATTTGTTTAAGACTGCTTTTATGTAAGAACTTTGGTCCAATGTTATTTCATCATTATTTCTAATAATTCCAATTCCCAAAAATAATTTTATTTCTTTCATATCTACTATAGAAAATTTATTCATGAAATAATCCTTCAAACTATTGATAGTAGTTATGTTAGCTGTAGCAATAACGACATCATCGATATAAAGAACTCTATAAATATTTTCCGAAATATGTCCCCTGTCTAACATATAAAGACAGTGATCAACTGGAGAATTTTCAAAACCTTTTTCTTTGAGAGCCTTTTCAAATTCTTCGAACCAGCATCTTGCTGCTTGTTTCAATCCATACAAGGCTTTATTTAATTTACAAACTTTATTTCCGGTATTTTGAATTCTTTCAGGTACTCTCATGTAAATTTCTTCTCTTAGTTTATCGTTTAAAAAAGCTGTTTTAACATCTATATGATGAACTAACAAATTGTATTGATTTGAAAATGCAATTAAAAATCTAAAACTTGAAATTCTAGCAACTGGTGCAAAAGTTTCACTATAATCAACCAAGTACTCTTGACTAAGCCCTTTGCGACTAAACGGGCCTTATATTTCAATGGGATCCCGAATTCATCATTCTTTATAGCAAATACCCATTTACAATCTACGATATTTTTATTATCAGGTCTTGACACTAAATCTCATGTTTTATTAATTGCAAGGGAATTGATTTCTTCTTGAATAGCTTTTCCCCATTTTTCCCTATCATTGCTAATTTTTATTTCTTCATATGTACTTGGGATTTTACAAATAACTGACTGTGCGCACATGAGATAATCGTCAGGTATTTTATCTTCATTGTAAGATATACGCAGAAGCTTTTTAATTCTGTCATTTTTTCTCGTCTCAGTGACTTTGCGCTTGTCATCACGATTATCTTCAGATGAGAATCTGTCATTACAATTGTTTATTTCCTTCTCAATAATAGACTCCACATCCTCTGAATTTCTTGTACTGAATTCATCTGATTTATTACTCTCAGATTCATTTGGCCCCATTGATTCTGACTGTGTGTCAGAAACATCAATTTTATTGCCACTTTCAGTACTTAATTCATCTGATTTCACCTTATCAGATTTTTCAATTGATTTTTCATTTGATACTATGTCACCAATATCAATTTTATGCTAAGGTTTTTGAGTAACCCCTTCAGGACTCGCCACTGGACTGGACTCTAGAAATTTTGTCTCATCTACAATGACATCTCTCACAATGCAATATTTTTATTTTATATACCCATCTGGTTCATATCTTACCAATATTCTTTTCCATGATTTTTCATCGAATTTTGATTTCATGGTCTTATCATGCACATATACAGTCGAACCAAAAACTTTTCAATATTTTCATTCCGGTTTCTTTTCATGCCACATTTCGTATTGTTTTATTTTCTCTCAAGGCTTTAGTTGGGGTTTTATTTATGAAATACGTAGCAATAAGGACTACATCACCCCAAAACACCTTGTCTAATCTAGCACCGTCTATCATTGCACGCGCCTTTTCTGATATTGTTCTGTTCATCCGTTCTGCTACACCATTCAACTGCGGGGTGCGCGGTACAGTCAAATGATAACTGATACCCCTCTGCTTGCAGCAATCTTTCATGTCATTTGATAAATATGCTCTACCATTATCGCAATATAAATTGACTAATTTTAAATTAAAATGAGCCTCACTCTTCGTTAGAAAATCTTTAAATACCGAGAATAGTTCAGATTTATGTGTCATCAAATAAGTTACACAATAATGAGTATACTGATCAATAAACGTCGCAAAATAATTTTTATTTTAAATTGCTGTGGAGTAACAGGACCACAAACATCGGAATGTATCATGAAAAGCGGTCTATTTATGTGAGTTTTATCTTTGACTTTATTGAATGGTAACCGCGCTTGTTTACCTTTTATACAAGCATCGCATAAGTCGTCATTTAGTATTACTGAATCAAATAATTATAAATCATCAATCATTCCTTTGTTTTTTAATTCTGAAAATTTATTTTCACCGATATGACCCAACCGCTGGTGCCACAATTCTTAATCGTTTTCCGTTGCACTGTAAACTTGAGCAATCGATTTTCCCGTTTTCTTATTGATCATAAATTCAAGTTAATTTTTTCTGTTCATTGACTTACCCTCCATTATCATCTTATCATCTTTATACACTTTTACACAGTCTGAATGAAATATTGTCGTCAATCCAGCCTCTTGTAGTCTTGGGAGAGACAGCACATTAGTTGGAACTTCTGATGAATATAAAACTTCCTCAAGTTTTCCATGAATTCCCAAATTGCTGATTACATTCAATGTTCCTTCCTTAGTTGCTGTAATGAAAGCCTTATTCTTCGCAATTGTAATTGTTGCCGGTCTTCTCAATTTTTCAAAACCATCTGTTAAATCTTCTCTCTCAATTACATGGTCTGATGCTCCAGAATCTAAGAGAAATGTAATTTTCTGTCTATCTCCATCATCGAATTCACAATCTTCAGCCATAAATACAAAGCCGGTATTGTCATGACACGATCCCGATGGTGCGGCCAACTGTACGGTTTGTATTGTCCTGCTTCTTTCGTTGCTCTTATGCTGAAGTTCTCTCTTATAATAATAACAATCAATTTTCTTATGTCCTTTTGTACCACAATGATGACACTTCATCCCGAAGGATTTTTTCCTCTATTTAAATTTGTTGGATTCCTTGGCTGCAAATTTGTTGTGAAGATTCTTCGATTGTCTTGTGGGATCAAAGTTTTGATTTTTCTCATTTTCACTTTTGTTTTCAATTAAAAGCACTTTAGCACTGGTGTCACTGTTTTCATCCATCAATTTCACTTCGTGATCAAGGAGTCTTGTTTTGACGAAAGCAAGAGTTAAATTATCTTCTGTTCGTGTTTCGATGGCTGTTATCACACCATCATATGAACTCGGAAGTGTTAACAATAGATGTGATATTTTATCCATTTCTTCTAACTTTTCACCTGCTGCCAATAACTCATTAATCAAACCATCGGAAACCATGAAATGTTTCATTAATGTTGTATCACCTTGAATTTTTAAGGCTAATAATCTTTTTCGCAAGGCCAATTGGATTGCAAAACTTTTGCGTTCATATAGAGCATCTAATCTTTTGAAAATGTCCTTGGCAGTATTTTCTGGTGTAGCATAATCGAGAAAAGAATCACTTAGATAATTTACTACTACACTTTTGGCTGTTTTTTGAGCATTCGTCCATTCAGCTGTGATGTCTTTCAGGGGATCTTCATCAATAACTTTGAGTACACTGAGTTCGGTTAATAACGCTCGTAATCTGAGTTTCCATACACTGTACTTTTCACCATTAAAAGGTTTAATGTTTCGTTGAATATTTGCACCTTCCATTTTGTTCTCACTAGTAAAAAATTACCGATCACTTAATTAAAATAATAATGAATTATTAATAGATTAAAATACACGAATTACTGATACACGATAAATGATTCAAATAATATATCTTAAATAAGCGGAGGATCCTAGGCCCACAACCTATTGGATTATGGGATAGAGGCTTTAGAAATAATACAAAGTTCTTTTATATTAATTTCTCTTTATTTATTACTGCACATCGAAGGTATATCTTTACTCCTCGAGATCGCCTCTTGAACTAACTTTTCGTCCCCTAACCGATACGTATGACACATCCGATTCTGTGCCCTTCTTACGTTATCTTGTTAGCATAAACTTTTAATATGAACATTTTATTATTTAGTTCTTTCTTCTCCGAAATCATAATATGAATAAGAAAGCGCGAAAATAAACAGAGATTGATTTTTGAATACGGCGCCACACGCGCCTCACATAGTCATAATAATTCAACAACTGACAAAGTGTTCGTACCCAGGGAGATTGATTCCAACTCTAATGAACTCAATTCGAGATGTTAATTTTACTTTAATTTCTTTGAAACAATTTTCGATGACCAAGTGAGGAATCTCGGGAGAGACGTTAGAGAGGATAATTTTTCTGTTTGTGACTGTGAGAGGATTAATCGTTAATCTGTTTCCATCAACAAATACCTGGGCATCATCAGACGTGAGCATTTCCACAATTTCTGCGGTTTTAACGTAGATAAATTCATATAAATTATTTATATGAAATTTGGTTTTTCTCTCTAGATGCTGCTAGTACATTGCTGGGTCCAATGGTTTGACCAATTGCAATGACACACTATTTGATTTTGATCCACCCTATTGCACCTATCAAAATACCTTGCTCTGGCTCGGGGAACTGATGGCTCGTTGTACCTTGACTTTGTTGCTAAATCGTAGTAGAAGTCTTATTACTTGACGTTTGCATCCTTCGAGCATAGGAATTATTCATTCCAGGCAAATTCCTCGGAATATTCATTTTTGATGAATGAAAGGAAGAGAATAAAAAAAAAGTTGCTGCGAGTCGGCCCCACTGGGCAAGGCTCGTCGCGTATTAACTAGAAAGTAATTGTCCTTTAAACTTCTCACTTATACGCTGTCACTAATTACGTTTCATGGAGCGAAACAAAAACACGTCTTGACTCTATGAAAGCCCAAACGGAAATCCGAGACATGGAAATGTCATCTAACGATGCTCCTCAGGTGCATTTTCAACGCTCATGCAGTCGTTCTCGCAGGCCTCATCGGCGCTTGTTAGGCGCATCTTGGATGCTCTCTCAGCACTTTTACAAACTTTCACCACATGAATGATGATTCGGTAGTCTCTATTCGACGTCGTAACTTGTTAAATTTAAAGAAACATGGTTCTGACACCTAGATTTTTCTGTTATAAATGGATGAAGTCCGACTACTCACGTACATAGAGTATTCATTGTTATGATATTCTTCAATGAACACTCCATGTACATGAGTAGTCGGACTTTATCTCCACCCAGCAAAAAAATTAAGGGAACGGTAAATTTTGTCAGTTTTTTGCTTGATTTTCAAATGGCTGTAACTTCGCCAAAAATGATCGTATCAGAATTTTAAAAAAATCGTTGGAAAGCTTGAAGTCTCTACTCCTGAAATCTTGAGATGAAAATTTTTCATGACCATTTGTTATAACGAGATGGGAGAGTTGAAAGTGGAAACTTTTTTTTTAGTTTTTTTTCATTTTTTCAACTTGCTCCACGGACTTCAAAAAAATTTTCTCGACTTAACCCTTATGAGGATCGTGTAGCCTGGTCTTTCAGCTTCAATTTCTTTTTTTTTGTTTTCCTTACGACCCTTTGTTGCTGAGATATTGTCGATTGAATCAAAAAATACCCTTTTGTCTTTAATCGTCGATATCTCAGGAACTACTAATCACACAGCGAGCGGATGATGAGATTCGTAAACTTGAATAAATTTCCTGAAAGATTCTTGCACTTTTTGATTGAAAAAAAATTTTCTTCCGATTTTAAAATTGGTTCGAAGAAGTACCAAAAAATTGCGTTTCTTTCCTTTTTTGAAAATTGACCTGCATTTTGCGAATTTTGCGAAAATTGAAAATGTTTCAACGTTTTTCTTTAGTTTAATGTATGCTGGAACACCCCCTAGATTTTCAAGCCAATCGGTCTGACCGTTTTTTTTTCCCGAACGAACAAAGTTTCAGCAAAAATTAAAGGAACACTTTTTTGTGCCCTAAACACCAATTAATGATGATTAGGGCCGAAAATGTTTTTTCTCCGTGATTTTTCCGTGATTTTTTGTGCAAAATTTGTTGAATTCCATCGAAAAATGAGAACAATGAAAAAAACAGAAAAACAATAAAAAAAATTGAAATTTTGTTTTTCATTAATCAATAAAAAATTTGAATTTTTTTTTTAATCAATAAAAAATTCAATTTTTTTTTTTAATTAATAAAAAATTAGAAATTTTCTCTTCTTTTGAAAATCAATGGAAAAATCAATTTTTGTTCTTAAAAAACCAGTAGAAAACTTGGAAAAAAAAATTGAAAAATGAAGAAAAAAAACACCGGACTCGCATTCGATTTGGAGAGATAGTGACTCAGCAGATTTTTCAAACAATTTTTTGTTCGATTTTTTTTCGTTAAAAAAAATTGTTTTTTTGATTTTTTTATTGATTTTTCTTCATTTTTCATTGTTCTCATTTTTCGATGGAATTCAACAAATTTTGCACGAAAAATCACGGAAAAATAACGGAGAAAAAACATTTTCGGCCCTAATCATCATTAATTGGTGTTTAGGGCACAAAAAAGTGTTCCTTTAATTTTTGCTGAAACTTTGTTCGTTCGGGAAAAAAAACGGTCGAACCGATTGGCTTGAAAATTTAGGGGGTGTTCCAGCACACATTAAACTAAAGAAAAACGTTGAAATATTTTCAATTTTCGCAAAATTCGCAAAATGCAGGGCAATCTTCAAAAAAGGAAAAAAACGCAATTTTTTGGTACTTTTTCGAACGAATTTTAAAATTGGAAGAAAATTTTTTTTCAATCAAACAGTGCAAGAATCTCACAGAAAATTCATTCAAGTTTACGAAGCTCATCATCCGCTCGCTGTGCGATCAGTAGTTTCTCAGATATCGACGATTAACGACAAAAGGGTGTTTTGTGATTCAATCGACAATATCTCAACAACAAAGGGTCGTAGAGAAAAAAAAAAAATTGAAGCTGAAAGACCAGGC
The DNA here is from genome assembly GCA_963921955.1 of Aleiodes alternator. Lineage (NCBI taxonomy): Eukaryota > Metazoa > Arthropoda > Insecta > Hymenoptera > Braconidae > Aleiodes > Aleiodes alternator. The sequence continues at coordinate 2,913,204 of OY998097.1, forward strand.
TACATGATCCTCATAAGGGTTAAGTCGAGAAAATTTTTTTGAAGTCCGTGGAACAAGTTAAAAAAATGAGAGAAAAAAGAAAAAAAAATTTCCACCTTCAACTCTCCTATCTCGTTATAACAAATGGTCATGAAAAATTTTCATCTCAAGATTTCAAGAGTAGAGACTTCAAGCTTTCCAATGATTTTTTTTTATTCTGATACGATCATTTTTGGCGAAGTTACAGCCATTTGAAAATCGAGCAAAAAACTGACAAAATTTACCGTTCCCTTAATTTTTTTGCTGGGTGTATAAGAGTTCCGTGCGTTCGATAATGGATTATGGGCTCTTTGTATATTTTCCAACTATCAAGAAATATCTGGCGAAATTAGAATCAATACAGAACACTGCCATCAGGCTTACACTTGGTTATAGACGCAGCACTCCTACGAATGTGCTTCTCGCCAAGTCCAAGCTCATGGCAGTTAGAGATCGCGCGGTATTCCTCTCTAAAAATTACTTGATCAGGGTTATGACTCATAAGTCATTGCAAGTGTACAATAGGATTAAAATAATTTTTGATTTTAACCAAATTGCTGAGCGACAGAGAGATAAACTCTTAACAAAATGTATCAGGGACATTTTATCAACGCGTAATCTCATTAATACTGGGGAAAACTTCATAATCTTCATTTATGAGTACGAAGCCCTTGTCAAACCCGTCGAAATCACCATATATATGGGTAAAAAGCTTAACTAGCTAGCTTATCCCAACGACGCTCTGGAGGTGGAACAGGCGGAGCATTATCGTAATGTTAACGTAGTGTATACTGACGGGAGCAAGGACGGGAGCACGGGCTATGCAGGGGCCTCATGCACTTGCCAAAAACGCTGTAATAACCGACACAAAGTATGTAATTCCGAGCACTGATTTCAAATCAGCCGTCGGGGGGGGGGGGATGCTCTATACGATCGCGCTCGAGCCTACTCATGTCCCTCGGTGTCGTCAGGGCGCATGACAGTCACGCTCACTCCGGGATTCTCCTCACGCGGCAATATGCAAAAATCCACAAACCCAATCTTTTGAATTACAGACTCTTCTTCGAATTTCCCAATTAATTTACGACCGGGCTACTTTTTGGAGCGCTTCTCCGGGGATCTTCAACTAAACTAAACTAACCAAAGTACTTATAGGACACGGATCTTGCTCGTTGATGCCCCCTAGATCCACCGGAACTTATTCCCAAAATTAACTCCCTAATGTACTAGTACTAATTAACATAACCGAGATTCACCTCCCAAAATTACCCAGATGAGGCACAGATCTTGTCTGCTGATGCATCCTAAAACTACACCAGTAATTGACCTCCCAAAATTACACAAATGAGGTACAGATCTCGTCTGCTGGTGCCTCCTGAAACTACCAGGGCCATTATCCCCACAATAAATGCGATTGGAGTACACTGAGGTGCGGATCTTGTCCGCTGTTGCCTCCCAGTCCATACTCAAAATTTAACACCAACCAAAATGAATTATCACACATAAAATCCCCTTATAGGGAGCGCCAGTTTCACTGGACTTTTTGCGCTTTCTCCGATCCCTAGCCCCACTTCCGCTTTGTACGGTCACGTTACGGGGTTTTTGAGGGTTATGTCACGGGGTTGGATGGGACTTCTCGAGGCTATGGTTATGTTACTTACCTGTGTTCTGCCGATATTTCTGCTGGACAACGAGAAACCTCAGGGCTCGTTACAATTTTCATGGAACAATTCTTAGAAACTGCAAAGCACTTTTAATGATTCATGATAGTTTTCTTTGCAATAAGGAATGTGCAGAATGGTAATTTTCCAGCTTCATCGATTTTTACTGCGTAAATATATTAAAATATGATAAGACTAATTCAATATTTACAGTGTAAACGGTAATAATTACCAGTGTTACTGTAATCTTTATTATGCCAGCCTAGTAAAAATTCATGTACTGATTGGTAACAAAAAATTTACTTTCCTCCCCTCCATTGCGCCAATCAGAAGACAGCCTTAGCTCCTTACATCTATGCGTTTATCCTGTTCTGTGCGTCGTTGGCAAAAGATTCATAAGTTATCTTTCTCGTAATAGTAAATTGGTGAAAAATTCTAGAATTCAATGGACTGGAAACACCGTAAGTTTTTCTTTTCCATCACTCAAATTAATTATGAATATATTTTATCCTTACGGCTTGTTCGAAAGCGCCTGAATCATAACCTCAAATGTGAGTCCTTTCAATGTTTGAGGGATGGTAATGGAAATATATTTAATTTTCTCTTTTTTGCATTCATTCTTTTATTCCTGCATCTTGTTTTTACTTGCTGAAAATCATGAAGAATTTTGGATAATTTCTCATATTCAATTGATCATCGTCTTGTATCGGGAACAAAGAGGTGTAAGTGTTATAAATCAGCATAGTACTTACGCCTGTCTGTTTCTGAAGCGACGACTTGTTTCTGCTGTTGGTTCAGTTTCATTGAAAAATTCAGTAATTAGTAGTAATGATAGATTACTGCACATGAATAGATGATTCCCTATTTTCAATGCATTTCGATAATATCGAGTCGTCATTTTAGAATAAGTTTTAGAAAAAAATGTTTTTGTGCATATGAATTCATGTTTCATGTTCAATCGGTCCGATTAAAAAATTCCTTCTTCTTTGAGTTTTTAATCGGAGAAAGTCGAAAAATAAAGTGTAATTTTAATCGAAAAAATCTTGAAAAAAAATTTGGTAAAAGAGTCGTCATCTCTCCTAGTCAAATGCAATTCTAGCGTTTTTTTTAATTTTTAAAAATTTTTCTCCGATTCTGTCATGGTTTTTTCTAAAGAAAACCCCTCCAATTTTTTTATTGTTTAAAGAAAAGAAATCGAGTTTTTTGATGATTTTTGCGAAAAAAATCGAGTTTTTCATTGTTTTTTTTTCGATGAGACTGAACGAATTTTGCACAAAAAATTACGGAGAAATAACGGAGGAAACACATTTTCGGCCTTAATCATCATTAATTGGTGTTTAAGGAACAAAAAAGTGTTCCTTTAATTTTTGCTGAAACTTTGTTCATTTGGGAAAGAAAAACGGTCCGGCCGATTGGCTTGAAAATTTAGGTGGTGTTTCAGCACACATTAGACTAACGGAAAACGTTAAAACATTTGCGATTTTCACAAAATTCGCGAAATGCAGGGCAATTTTCAAAAAAAGAAAAAAACATTTTTTCGGTATCTCTTCGAGGCAGTTTTAAAAATGGAAGAAAATTTTTCTCCAACTAAACAGAATACGGATCTTACAGCAAATTTATTCAAGTTTACGAATCTCATCATCCGCTTGCTGTGCGATTGAAGACAAAAGGGTGTTTTTTGATTCAATCGACGATATCTCAGCAACAAAGGGTCGCAGAAAAAAAAAATTGAAGCTGAAAGATCAGGCTACACGATCCTGATAAGGGTTGAATGGAGAAAATTTTTTCGAAGTCCGTGGAACAGTTCGGAAAAATGAAAAAAAAGAGAAAAAATTTTTTCACTTTCAACTCTCTTATCTGGTTATAACGAATGGTCATGGAAAATTTTCATCACAATATTTCAAGAGTAGAGACTTCAAACTTTCCAACCATTTCTTAAATATCCTAATACGATTATTTTTGGCGAAGTTACAGCCATTTGAAAATCAGGCAAAAAACTGACAAAATACACTGTTCCCTTAATTTTCTTGCTGAGTGTATTACTGCATAGTGAATCAAACATTCAATTTCATTGTAACGAAACAAAGAATATGCCCATCGCCAAAAAACTATATTTTGTGTAAAAAACTCTCAGCCTTCAGAAAAAAAATTCAAATTTGAAAATTTTTGGGCCGCACACCGAAAGAAAATCAATTTTTCCACTTTAATTGGATTTTTAAGGGTCTTCTGATGAGGTTATGAAAAAATAAATATTTTCATCCGAAAGCTGAGAATTTTTCCTACAAGATACAATATTTTGTCGATTTTGTTTAAAAATGTTTTTTATATCAGAAAAATTGATAATAAAGTTGAAATTTTCTTTTCCAAAATTTCAAAAAATCATCACTTCATGACCGCTGCGTATTAAGAGCTGAAACTCTCGGGGAATTTTTTTCTTATGATAGAGAACACCTCCAAAAATCGTGAGCACGATCCGCGAGGGTCGCCCCGTAAAGATGAACTTATTTGGTGGAATGACCCATATATATTGTTTTAGTCGAGATATAAATGGCCCGTACTCTCCTCCCGAACAAACGTGCAGTGAACAAGCCCACAAATTGTAACAATGTTACTCCAGAAGCTAAAGATTCCTTCGATTGGTTAAAGTCAAATAAAGATCCTATTGATGATGTGGAACATCACTTGCCAATATCATATCAAGCACGACGACATTTTTTGAACACCAACAATCATTCAATCGGTCAATACTATGCTACTCTGCCGTGTTTGTCAACATCAACTGCTGTTGAGCTGCTCGAAGAAGACTTTCATTCATTGTTTCCGCAGAGTGAGAGATTCGTCGCAAATTGGATAAAAGCCACCCCACATTTGATTCAGGAGCTCTCGAATTGCAAAAGTATCCCCATACGAGATGTAGGTCTCGTGCAAGCACTACCAGGATTGCTTACAGATGCATATAGTGTTACATGGATTATATTTGCTGAATTTTAATTTTTTATTTGCCCCTTAGAAAACAAGACAGCCATACATACAAGGCAACCCTGCAACCATACATGATCGATTCCCCCCGAGCAAAACGCAAACTTAATGAACCACGACTTACAGTGCAAGCAAAACAGGAACCATTTATCATTAACGTGGACACATATGATGACATCCTATCGGCAGTGACTCTTTAATGGAATAAATGAGCTCAAAGTCAGTTGCAACTCCCACCAATCCCCGCATTTGTGGGCCTGATTGTGAATCTCGAACGAATTTATGTATCTATGAGCGGTTCAAATGATGTACTGACAGTCCATCAATTCGATACGGTTCTTGGAGCGATTGACTTTTGCTTCAAAAGTCATTTTTCATTGTAATGTAAATAGCAGACCCGTGCCCATAACGTATGGCTATTTATCTAACACCATTTCTATGAGATCAAAGTTCCAAAGGATAAATGTGATCAATCAATGAACGTTTTGTTGGGTCGAATAGCAAGCGATCAAGAGAATTTAGACCCACAAACAAGTCAAAACATAAGACTGCGTGAACTCGAAACTTCTTTTTTGTTATCCATTAGAGAGAATTATTTTCGAATCAGTCATTATTTTTGACTGTATATTATGTAAGGGAAATTTCGTTCATCGCTTCGACTATACCAGTCACATTCAATGTGAACATCCAAAATTGAAGTCATTTCAATGTGGTGATCAATCGTGTCTCCGCTCGTACAAATCATTCGAACGTCTGAGAAAGCATTTACCTAAGAAACATGATTCAAATCGTGTTAAGAGAAAAGATACATTCCCGATCAACAACCTACTAGAATTTTGCGAACAGGACAATCCGAATATTGTTACAACTAATGAAAATAGCAGTACAGATTCGTCCACAATGGAACCACAATTGCAAGAAATGAATAGTCCACTCCCAGAAAAAAAAACCATAAAAACAAGAATGCCCAAAAAACTGCTGATCACTCGATTATTTTTGCAGCAAAATCACACAGTTATCCTGATATTCCTCGAACGAGAACCAAAGAAATAATTGAAATGACTGGAGATGTGATAGATGACATCTGTGTAAAACTCAAATGAGATATTTCTGATGCGATTATTAATGACAATGACGAAAAAGCAGTCCTCAAAAATTTTGAAAAAGTTCACAAAAATAATATCCCTCTCGTTTGCGAAATTAAAAAATGAATACAAATCCTTCCAGACGTTCAAGGAATTGGGAATATCACGTATGAAAATACTTTATGAAGTCTTTATAAAGGATTCTTTATAAAACGTGTTTTATAAGAAATTGGAACTTTTCTTATAAAGATTTTCTTATGGAGTTTTTATCGTAGCTCTCTAGAAAAAGTTTTCATTAGAAAAATATGTATAAACTTTTTCTGCCCCCCGGCTGGAAAGTGGCAACTTTCGGGCCACTGCGCTAAGCGAAGTTGCCACTTTCCGGCTTCGTCGGGCAGAAAAATAGTATACACACCTTGACCAGCAAAGTAAGAACGTCTCAGGGCACATGTCTGTTGACCTCGGCTTCGCCTCGGCCAACAATTACGTGTGCTTTGAGACATTTCTTACTCTACTGGCCTAGATATGTAATATGCTATTTCTGAATTAGAAAAATGCAATTCTTATAATGAAAAATTCATAGAGGTAAGCAAAAGATACACAATAGTATCGAGATGTTTTTTATGAATACTACTTTATAAATTCAGTTTTTATAGAATTTCATAGAGACATTACTTATTAATTGATTTTCTACAAAGATTTTATCTCTCAGTTCAATAGTTCTCCTTCGAAAAATAGCTGGATGGAAAACTTCGAGCGGTTCAACGAAAGTTCTGATTTTAGCCGTTGGAGCCGTGTCCAGTTTGGAACGGCAAGAAAGTCTGTTCCTCAGATAAGTGTGAAGAACTGTGCCGCAATCTCGATTCTATGTAGTCTTCGTCAAACTCCGTCACTTACGGACGGGATTCCGACGGTGCGCGCCCTGTCTGCCGCGGTGATACTACCGTTCCCTTTCATTTTGACGTTGGGCGCTGCCCTTTAAATTTCAGTCCTTCTTCGCGTTTCAATTTAATTCTTCTTGGAATGGTTCTAACCATTAAATCCACCGATTCCTCTGGGATCTCTCGCCTGCGGAAGGCTTCCCTGATACTTTTCCTGCTATCAGCGACAGTCTCCCTCCCAGTGGATGCGGGAATGACCTACAGGTTGAAACAAGCAAATGAGATGAAGGATTAAGTATTATCGGGGGCTCAATAAAGATGGATGATAGTAGTGGATACCACGGTTGTGCATACCACTTGGGTACAACAACAATTCCCTCGGCCTGATCAGTTATGATTTTCCTTATGACTTTCAATACCATAGAAAAGGGCGGAAAGGCGTAAAAATTGAGATCTTTCCAGTCTGTTGTGAATGCACCACCATGGCTTCTGGATCACGATGCTAAGAGCAGTAATCTTTACATTTAGTATTACATCTTGTAGCGAATAAATCGATAGATGGGACTCCAAATGCCTCCACTACAGTGAAGAATGCCACTGGACTAAGTTCCCACTCAGTATCCATATTTTCTACACGTAAAGGTCTATCTGCGTCCACATTTTTTTTGGATGCAATGTAAGTGGCAAATATCCAAATCCTGCGAGGCTCGCACCATTTCCAAATATTTGGGCTATTTCATTTAGCCTAGGAAATTGAATCCCCCCCATTCGATTGACATATGCTATTGCAGTTGTGTTGTCGATTCTTAATAACAATTCACAATCGGATGAATGGTCGGCGAAGCATTTTAAACCAGCAACTAACTCAAGGTAATTGATGTGTTGCAACCCTCCAGCTTGTGTCCAGGCTCCACGAGCTGTTTCACCATCTGGAAAAGCTCCCCATCCAGTGGTAGAAGCATCCGAAGATATTTCTTTGTGATACTGTCCTGTCTTATTGGGTGTAGGGTAGAAGGGATGGTAGTCTCCCACGAATCGAACTCATCCTACAGGAAGGAAGACAAGTATATTGACCAATTGTAGTCGCCTCGACATTTCAATAAACTTAAATATTTCTGACGCTCAAAACTTTTCGTGTGAGAAAATCCGTAAGCCACTGCTGGGCATGCGGCAGTCAGTGTTCCTATAAATTGTGCAAAATTTCTCATACTACACTTACTTATAGATTTGAGCCACTTTATCGTGCTTAGTATCTTTTCTTCCTTCTTCGCGTTTGTTTGAACTTTAATTTATGATTTTCCGAGAATATTCCGGAAACTGAGCGAGATAGGACGTTCCTTTTTGTAAATCTGCAAATTCTCTACAGGAAAGTATCACGGCAAAATCACTCTATCTCACTCAACTTTCGAGATATTGAAGAACAAACTCAGTAAAAAAAATCAAACTGAACAAATTGATTTTTTCGATCAATTATTTTTGAGAATATCTCGGAAATTAAACGAGATAGAGTAGTTTTCCTTCCACACTCTTTGATAGCCTTTGGAATTCTCTATAAATTCTCTACAACATAAGGGCGAAATTGCTCTCTCTCTCTCATTTATTTTCCGAGATGTTCATGAAAAAATGAATTCCATAAAGGAATAAATGCATAAATCATTTTTTTTTTTCAATTGTTTTCGAAAATATCTCGGAAACGACGTAATGCATGGCAAATACGCCATGGACATCCGTAATGACGAAAATTTATATATAGGAAAACCGTGGTAGATGCTCCTCTATCCATGGCACATACGCCATGGACATCCGTCATGACGAAAATTTATACATAGAAACCCATGGTAAATACTCCTCTATCCATGGCACATGTGCCATGGATGATCGCAATGACGAAAATTTACACATACGAAAAACCATGATAAACTCTCCTCTATCCATGACAAATACGCCATGGACATCAGTAATGACGAAAATTGATGCATAGAAAAACCATGGTAAATTCTCCTTTATCCATGGCAAATGTGCCATGGACGATCGCCGTGACGAAAATTATCATATAGAAGAACCATGGTATGTCCTCCTTCATCCATGGCAAATGTGCCATGGACATTTGTAATGACGGAAATTTATATACAGAAGAACCATGGTAAATTCTCTTTTGTCCATGGCAGATTCACCATGGACAATCATCGTTAGTAAAGCAATGGTTCGACGATTTGTCCATGGCACCATTCATGGTTTTTCTTCGAAATACTGATGGCAGGTGCTATGACATATTCCATGGATTTGGTCATGGCAGCATCCATGGCGAATCCATGGCAGTTGCGATGAAAATTTTCATACGTGCAGATCAACATTTTCGACAAATTTTTCTTTGTAATTTCAACAAACCTCAACAGCATCAATATCATTCTATCCACCCAAATGGTTGATAACAACAATCAGAATATCCAAGGATATCAGATGGAGATGATTAAAACATCTCATCGCTCGTTACTCAAAACCGATATTCAATATACACCCAGCAAAAAAATTAAAGGAACGGTAAATTTTGTCAGTTTTTTGCTTGATTTTCAAATGGCTGTAACTTCGCCAAAAATGATCGTACCAGAATAAAAAAAAAATCGTTGGAAAGCTTGAAGTCTCTACTCTTGAAATCTTGAGATGAAAATTTTTTATGACCATTTGTTATAACGAGATAGGAGAGTTGAAAGTGGAAACATTTTTTTTCTTTTTTTTTCATTTTTTCAACTGGTTCCACGGACTTCAAAAAAATTTTCTCGACTCAACCCTTATGAGGATCATGTAGCCTGGTCTTTCAGCTTCAATTTCTTTATTTTTTTTTTTCTCTACGACCCTTTGTGGCTGAGATATTGTCGATTGAATCAAAAAACACCCTTTTGTCTTTAATCGTCGATATCTCGGGAACTACTGATCGCACAGCGAGCGGATGATGAGATTTGTGAACTTGAATGAATTTCCTGTAAGATTCTTGCACTGTTTGATTGAAAAAAAATTTTCTTCCAATTTTAAAATTGGTTCGAAAAAGTACCAAAAAATTGCGTTTTTTTCCTTTTTTGAAAATTGCCCTGCATTTTGCGAATTTTGCGAAAATTGAAAATCTTTCAACGTTTTTCTTTAGTTTAATGTGTGCTGGAACAGGCCCTAAATTTTCAAGCCAATCGGTTCGACCGTTTTTTTTCCCGAACGAACAAAGTTTCAGCAAAAATTAAAGGAACACTTTTTTGTGCGTAAACACCAATTAATGATGATTAGGGCCGAAAATGTTTTTTCTCCATTATTTTTCCGTGATTTTTTGTGCAAAATTTGTTGAATTTCATCGAAAAATGAGAACAATGAAAAAAACAAAAAAACAATAAAAAAATTGAAATTTGGTTTTTCATTAATCAATAAAAAATTCGATTTTTTTTTTAATCAATAAGAAATTCAATTTTTTTTTTTATCAATGGAAAATTACAAATTTTCTCTTCTTTTGAAAATCAATGGAAAAATCAATTTTTGTTCTCAAAAAACCAGTAGAAAACTCGGAAAAAAATTTGAAAAATGAAAAAAAAATCACCGGAATCGCATTTGATTTGGAGAGATAGTGACTCAGCCGATTTTTTCAAACAATTTTTTTTATTCGATTTTTTTTCGTTTAAAAAAATTGTTTTTTTGATTTTTTTATTGATTTTTCTTCATTTTCCATTGTTCTCATTTTTCGATGGAATTCAACAAAATTTGTACGAAAAATCACGGACAAATAACGGATAAAAAACATTTTCGGCCCTAATCATCATTAATTGGTGTTTAGGGCACAAAAAAGTGTTCCTTTAATTTTTGCTGAACCTTTGTTCGTTCGGGAAAAAAAACGGTCGAACCGATTGGCTTGAAAATTTAGGGGGTGTCCCAGCACACATTAAATTAAAGAAAAACGTTGGAACATTTTCAATTTTCGCAAAATTCGTAAAATGCAGGGCAATTTTCAAAAAAGGAAAAAAACTCAATTTTTTGGTACTTTTTCGAACCAATTTTAAAATTGGAAGAAAATTTTTTTTCAATCAAACAGTGCAAGAATCTTACAGGAAATTCATTCAAGTTTACGAATCTCATCATCCGCTCGCTGTGCGATCAGTAGTTCCTGAGATATCGACGATTAAAGACGAAAGGGTGTTTTTTGATTCAATCGACAATATCTCAGCAACAAAGGGTCGTAGAGAAAAAAAAAAGAAAGAAATTGAAGCTGCAAGACCAGTCTACATGATCCTTATAAGGGTTGAGTCGAGAAAATTTTTTTGAAGTCCGTGGAACAAGTTGAAAAAATGAAAAAATAAGAAAAAAAATTTTTCCACTTTCAACTCTCCTATCTCGTTACAACAAATGGTCATAAAAAATTTTCATCTCAACATTTCAAGAGTAGAGACTTCAAGCTTTCCAACGATTTTTTTTTATTCTGATACGATCATTTTTGGCGAAGTTACAGCCATTTGAAAATCAAGCAAAAAACTGACAAAATTTACCGTTCCCTTAATTTTTTTGCTGGGTGTACGTGAAGCAATCTTTTGAAGGAGTCTACTCTGAATTTATTTCTGATAAACATCTTGATACATTATTTCCATGCAAATTCATATAGCATCGATATCAGCAATATCATCCTATTCACTCAATTTCTTTCAACGATAACAATCAGAATATATTCACAGAGAATATCCGAAACATTAGGTGGAGATGATTGAAGTCTCTTACCACTTGTTTTTTTTTCCTTGGCTTCAAAAAAAGAGTTTATTCTTAAAAATCAATGAAATTACAGATATCCTTATTGAAAAACTGTTTTATAAACTCCAAAACCTTATAGATCATACGATATTTGCGGTTTTTCTCTTTCCTCTTTGGTAATAGCAATTCAACGGAGAAATCCAGAAGAACCTCATCTTATCACTTGTAACTTAAGCCCTGCAGCCAATGTGCGTACAGGGAATGTTTTAAAGGAGTATACTGTCACGTCCAAGTGTCGAAGTAATCTTTAATTAAAGAAAGAACTAAATGAAATGATTAGATGTTAAATTGACACTCAGAAATTGACTGGATACGTCTCAGTCTCCGTTTTTGCCCTTACCCTTCGGTAAATAGACTGGATTGGAGTAATTTCCTGAAATGGCTTGAGGTTTTGTATAAAATAAAATATTAAATTCAATTTTGGTTTGAACTGGCCAAACTGGCCTATATTTTCAAGAAACTCGAAATCAAATTTATGATAATAATTGAAAAATATTGCCGACTTACTTGAAATTTCCGTAAAATGAAGGAAAACCGTAGGTCAACCGAATTCAATAATCGTAGTTAAATTCCCCGAAAGTTGAAACAAATGATTGTTAGGAATTTCGATTAATATTCTCTAACGACCTTCAAATAACTCTCAAATAATTCCGAAAGAGTTCAAATAGTTCCCAGATAATTCTTAAACAATTTTCAATCGATTCTGGAATTATTCTCAAATGATTCTCGAATAATTTTCAGACAGCTCTGAAATTATTCTCAAATGATTTTCAAATAATTCCGAAATAGTTCTCAAATTGAACAGAATCAGTTCTTGAGATAACTTGAACAAAAAAACTAAGTCTTTTAACAAGAAAAGAAAACTCATGATTTTCAAAATTCTAGAGAGAGATGCGGGTATCTCAATCTTAATTTTTTGGTTTAGGCGGCGAGTTCACAACTGACATTGAGTTGTCTCTTTCCGCTAAAAGAAACCTCGGTTGACCCGATTTCCCTTAATTTTTTTTCGCTAGGGAAATTCAGAGCCAATGACGTGAAGCCCTTAGACTTGACTTTCCCTCTTTCCTATTTCGGTAGATCCGATGCATTGGGAACGCACACTCCCTCCGCATGGGATCATAGACATGTGGGAGGCTACTTTGAGTTTTTAAATAGCCTACCACGTTGCTTTGGGAATGCCCACTTTCCCTCCAGAACTTTTCCTTCTTTCTTAAAATTTCTGGACTATTTATTGAAATAAAATTTTTATTTTATTTTATAAACTTATTCCTCAATTTTTCTGGAATATATATATATATATATTGTAACATAATATTTCGATGACGTTACTTTTTATCGTCTGGGCACCTAATTAATTTTGAATTTTCATAGTTTTGGCACCACCAACTGAGAATCAAAACAAACGAATCACGAGAGTTCAATCTTAGTAGAAATTAAGTAAAACTAATGTCGATTGGTTAATTTTGTATGTTAACGCTCATTGGATTGTCGTCAATTGAGTTGATGTCTCATGAATGGAAGAGGGAGACACCAGATGGACGATGATGAAGGAAATCGACATTACCGAAGGAGTTGGTTAATTGGACGGAAATTTTGGCGCCAATGACAAGATTCATCGGAAGAATTAATTGAGACGTTCAGATAAACTTTGGTTGCATTCTTGGACTAGATGAAATTGTCCCAACTCTATTGTCATCGACATGGAGTTTCTCAATTTTCTTCGTTGGAATTTATTGTCATTGAAAGAGGAAAATACTTAACGTCAGGTTAAGCTGTATTGAATGACGTATTTCGGGATTGACCAATAAAGGACGTCCTTCCCGGAAAAGACGCCTTAGCCGGTGTACAGCGCTTGCTGTCGGTTGATTCTCGTTTGGTGTGCCGTAGAGTAGACACATGTTTTGTCGCGTCTCTTTGCACAATTTTGTATAACCGCCATTTTCACGTTTGGAATAAATTAATTCATTGGAATTAATTGTATTAATTGTCGTTTAATTAAAATTTGAAAAATATATTGTTCACGTTGAAGTAAATTTGGCATAATCTGGTGAGCAAATTTTTGGTTCATTAAATTTTGTACGGTGATTGATTTTGTGGTCGTGGAAATTCAATGTTTTTTTTGTTAGCGTAATGACGTCATGTAGAAACGACGCCATGAAATCAAATACCATTTATCGGCGAATTGATTTGATAATTTTTGGAAACATTTAATTTTTTTTTAAATAATTTTTGAACTCTCGTTCTCGTTTCTCGAAGAAATATTTTTTATTATTAAAAAATAAAAATATTTTTTTTTTGTTTGCATAAAATGTCGCAAATTAAGAAAATTCAATTAACGAATATATTTTGGCGTTATGGCCAAAGCTAATTAATTGAAATTCATTGTGGAATTTTAGTTTCGCGACTTTGTAGAATAGATTGAATTTTGTATTTAATTGTTTTTTATTGTCCAATATTATGAGGGATTTTGTTTGTTAAATTAATTTTTCATTAAATTAATTTAATTAATTTCATTATTGACATATCGTTGAGACGACAGTTACATCTAGGGAAATTGTCACTAGGGGCACTAGACTAGGGACACTAGTTACTTTCGTTTCGTTGCGAAAGATGACTGTAAGTGGCAGCACCATTAATTTCTTGTGAGTTTGAATTTGAATGTAATTCTTTGAATATTTCTTTATTGATGACTTTATTATGCGTTGACGATTAATTGATAAATTAATCAATTTGTTAATTAATTAAATTCTTTTTATTTGATTAATGTGATTTTAAATTTTGGTTTCAAAGAATTTGTTTGTAACTATTTGTTTATTTACATTGAATTGTTTTATTTGTTTAAAAAAAAATAATAATATTTTGTTTATTGTGCTGCGCACTCACCGATGTAACGCAGGGGGTTTGATAATTTATAATTAATTTTTTCATATAAAATTTTTTATTTTATCCCTTAAATTATTTTGTTTGAAATTATTTATGTTGTTGTTTTTCCTCCGACCATCAGAATTTAAATTATTTTGTTGGTAATCGGCCATAGTGGTCACTCCAGAATTCAATTAATTTAACACATTGATTTATTATCAAAGCACCAACGTTTCGTCTGCTGTGCGCAGACCTCTTCAGGGTGCATATATTTATTCTATAAAACACAATCATTGGATTTATCATTAACAATTTTACAGGAATATTTTTTTAAAACAGAGTACATAATACTTAATATTCAATCACTTACAATTTATGAAAATCTAGTAGTCATTATTAATCAAAAAAACTTTTTGACCAAGAGATTTTTGCTTCCGAATGGAAGCTTTGTAATCGTAATTTTTTTCCATTTTGAGATTTCATCATGATATGACTGCAAATGACCCAAACCGTCGGGATCCGTCGTTTTTGAAAAATGTCTGTGTGTGTGTGTGTGATGACGCATTTTCCGCTTTACTCTGAAGTGGGGTTAGCTAGCGATCTGAAAATTTTACCATAAGTTCGCCATGCGTGCCCCAAGCTCTCACAAAAATTTCAGCTAAATCGGCCAGATAGTTTTTGAGAAAAATGAAAATGTTGAAATATCGTTTTTTCGACTTTTCTCGATGAAAAATGGAATCACAGCGTCCAGTCTCCGCGAGGAGATGCGCGTCCAAGAGCCGCATCTTTGACTCCCGGAGTAGTGGGAGCTCGGATTTTTATTTTAGCCAGTAGAAAACTTTTGATAAATTTTTCGCGAAAATCTTGATTCCACGATAACATAATAAATAATTGAGCTAGAGACCTCAAATTTTGTGAGGTTATACATCTGATGAGCACAAAGGTTGGTATTGAAACTGGGCGGAATCGGTCCAGTAGTTTTTTAGATATTACCATAGAAACATCAGAAAAAGCAAGCTATATCTTCAAAACTATTCAATTGATTATATTTGGAACAAACTTAACCCTCTGAGGCCTATTTTAGTTTTCGCATTCTACGCACAGATCAGTGATGCCATTTTTTTTTTTTTGGAGGTGGGAAAAATCTTACATGAAACACCCGCAGATGGGATGCGGGTAGTGTCAGATTCTTACTGACTAAAAAACCCACCTCCGTGCCATCATTCATGCACTATGCTGCAAACCACTTTCGCTTCACTTCAGCATGGACATTGTCTCCAGACGCTGTGACGTAGCGCTCTGATGTCATTTTCTTTCTTATCAATCATTGTGGGGATGATTTCAGCTTCCCTTGTTGCTTGTTAGGCTGATCATCATGCTAATCTTATTGAATTATCGTCCGGTACGAGCTTTCTACTCAAGACTCTCTTCGTTTCATCTGTCGGACATAAACATCCTGTGACTGACATTGTCTATCATTCCGCATCAAGGGCATTGGTCCGTCTCTGCTCTCTTCCTCCTGAAGAGGAATTTTCTACAGCAACTGTGTCCAGATAAAGCTTGCGGATTAATCCTCAGAGGGTTAAAAGGTCTTGGCTATGCGTCATTTGTGTTATAACTTTTAGAATTCTTGAAATAATAATTCTAGGGAACCATTCACAAAATTGATCCTTCATGAATTTCCATTTTCCTATATGTTTTCCTGAAGAGGGCAATATATCTGAATTAATTATCGTGAAGTGAATCTTCTTTTATTGAAAGATGAACCCATTGTCGTTGTGACTTAATCATTTGCCAAATTTGAAGAATATCTTATATCCCAAATATATTGATATCCGTAGGTTATTGTCGTACTAGCGAAAGCGTGAACATTGGAAAAACGCTGTGAGTTGGCTTCCCACATTACTATGTTTTCCCATATGACCATCGTGGTGGGGGAACTTGGCTCCCAACTTTTCCCATGTTTGAAACTGAAAGCCTTTACAACAAAAATCGAAAATTTTCCCTACTCCCACTTTTCTACATGAATATTTTGAAATCATTACTGTGAATTACCTTATTTTGATGTTAGAAACATGCAATAGATTTCAGGAATTCTTCTCGAACTCTCCCAATGCTTCAATCATAGCTTCATCCCAGTCGTCATCAGAAACTATCCAAATGATAAATATATAAGTATCTGAATAAATCATTTTTCGTAGATAATTATTGTCAATTGCAACTGAAAACTTACGATACTCATATTCTTCTATTTTTTTTCAATGAATAATATTCACGAGTTAATGATCAATTATAATCGCAATTAGATTGGTCAAATGAATCTGCACTATTCAATAACGTGAAATGAGTATCTAAACTGAATAAATCGAATAACGTAATTCACAATTTTGTGACAGTTGACTGTTACACAGACTTTCCCATCATCACCTTAGAAATAAAGGGGCGCAAATGTTATGCTTATAAACAGCACTTATATTTTGGTTCTGATTCTTGGAAATGCTGTTTATAAGCATAACATTTACGCCCCTCTGTCTGTTAGGCATTGATTTCGGTCGTACAAGTGTTCAGTACCACATCATCATAATTTGTTGGAAATTATTGTTAGCGAACAATAACTTGAAAATAATTGACCATTCTACTAGGCGTCGGTACTCAGTAATTTTCCGCATTCTATGTGATATGATTGATTGTTGTGGTAGAATTATTTCGACTTCTGAAATGAAATAGTTTATATCAACTTGATTGATTCATGCTATCTATACATTATATTTTCCTTGTATCGATTTTTGGTAGGGTGAACAGTCCATTTATGGAACATTTAAGGTCGTTCAAAAGTTTGCGCTTTCGGGAAAAATTAGATATCCTTTTGAAAAAAGTAACAAAAATACTGCTGGTGTCCAAATTGAGTATATTTTGAAAAAAAAAATTAAAACTACATCTTATTTCATGAGAAAATATCGATAAAAATGGATAAATACGTGCAAGTCTAAAAGACCAAAAACGGAACACTTTTGCCATAAGGAGAACATCATCTATCCATTTACGGAACATCAGATCTCAGAGATTTGCCTATTGCATTTCGCACAATGACGGAAACAATTCTATTAGCAAAGAAATAGGAGGAGTGAATAAAAGTAACAAAAACACAGTTTTTAATCGAATGAACACATAAATCCAGTTCTTTTATTCATGTATTTTCACAAATATGCAAAAAACAATAGAATTATTTTGACTTGAAAATATAATAAAGTTGAATCACATTTTTTCGACATTTCTTTGATGTTCTGCTTTCAAAATTTTCGGGAAAGGTTCAGTGGATTGCAAATGGGTTTGTTGGGAAAAACCCAGGGGAAAATTCAGGAGAAAACCAGTGTCAGGAAAGTCTAAATACCATAACTGACGAATGTTCCGTAAATGGAAATTGGATGAAAAGCCGACCCAAATAGCGGAACGCCATATATAATGAAGAATTTCAATTTCTTGATGGGAATAAATTATGAAAATTGACGAATTCAAGTTTTTAGATCAATATTAACTTCAACTCACCACATTTGATGATTACAATTACTAAAAACTTTGCTCAGCAAGTTAGCGGTCCTACACTCACAGCTAACTGTTATTCGCCGCGAAGTGATACATAGTACAGTTTTTTGAGAATATTTAATTCAAATTAACCACTGGGATATGAAACGCTTTATGACATCATAGGTAGGGATACTCAATGAATTTAGAAAAAATCATTAGTACGATAGGCTAGCAGACATTCGAAAAATCGCATAAAACGTTAAGGGTGTTCCGTTTATGGAAGGTGTTCCGCAAATGGATTGTTCACCCTAGCACAATTTTAGTATTGAGAAAAAATTCAAAGTTACGCAGATTTTGAAAATTTCTCAGTGCAGAGAATTTTATCATAAGCAACCTTGAATTAGGCTTAGTTTGGGCAAGGCTAAACTCGAGTTAGCTAACTTGACTATGAAGTTGAAGCTCAAGATTTCAGTGGAATATGACTCAAGATGTTCCAAAAAGTAGAAATATGACAATAAAAATGAATGTTGTTACTCATAGCAAACGAGGGAACTCTCATCATCTTCAGAACATTCAAAGAGATATCATATCTAACAAAAAGAACATGAATTGACGTGATTAATATTGTTACTCCGGTGAATTAATAAAATAGTCCAGTTTAAAAAGAAAGGGTGTTTTATTAATTGATTGGATGACAGTTGATGTTTCTTCTTGAATAATCCCAAGGAAAGTGAAGTCTTCTTGTTGTTAAACAACAGATCTCAGTTTCCATGGGAATCTGTGTGCAACTTCTCTCTCTACTCTTAATGTAGAAGGGGGATACGCTACACTACTCCCCTCCCAGAAAAGGTTGTCGCCCGACAACCACTGGAGCTATTTGAGATATAACATCCAACAACAATTTTTTTTTTTTTTTTTTTTTTTTTTTTTTTTTTTTTTTTAGATGCAAATGAACAAAAATGAACCAATGAAGCGCTAACAAAATGAATAAATGTTGTGAGATGGAAGATCCCACATAGGGCGGGCCCCAGTTGTTTCTCCAACTAAATCCTCCCAAAAATCCATGTTGAAGAAACAAGTCCCGACACTCTCATACGTTTTGTGACTCGATTCAACAATAATTCAAAAAATGTTACAATTTTATCAGTGTTTGAGTAAAGTGTAGTGTCATTCATTCCATATTACATTCCTTAAGGAATTCACTCTTATCAATCACCATCACAATTGACGTTCAAAAGTTTATAAAAGATAGGATTTATTCAGATAATTTCCTTTAGATAACGTATCTCTGTAAACTCAAAACGAAAGAATCTTGTATTTGAATAAATACCAAAATATTGAACAATACTTCAACAAGCTTTACAATGTGGTTGTCAATCATTTTGATTAGTAATTATTATGATAAACGGAGGAAAATTCAAGAGGATTACTTTTCAATTAAACATTGAATAAAATTGTTTGATTCCAGAAAAATTTCTTGATTTATGAGTTATAAGATGATGAACCAGTTAACCACTGGTAATCCGTTAACCACAGATTCCTAAGTCAGTTAACCACTGACGATTCGTTAACCACGAATCCATTCCGTTAACCACGGAGTCCTAGTCAGTTAACCACTGATGTCCCTGATACACAATATTGTGTCTCAAAGTTGAACAACGTTCGTGTCTTGACATGCAACAGTTATATTCCTACTAATATTTATGGCAACACAATCAAGATCTGTCCATCTCAACTAAAATTATTTTACCAGTTCAGGGACTCGATGATCGGCCACAAAATTAGCATAATTATATTTCGTTTTATATTTTTTATATTCACCAGAGTTTGCAAAATTTTGTCAAGACAACTCAACGCGGCTGTGTATCAACTTCCGTTAACCACGGAGTCTTAAGTCAGTTAACCACTGACGATTCGTTAACCACGAATCCTTTCCGTGAACCACGGAGTCCTAAGTCAGTTAACCACTGACGATTCGTTAACCACGAATCCCTTCCGTTAACCACGGAGTAAACTCAAAAATTAAGGATGAAGATTGTCTTCTATTGGCCATAATCGATTAACATGTACAATCTTGAATTTTCCTCTGGGATGTTTTTGAATGCGGTAAACTACGTCATTTAATTTTGTACGAACTACATAAGTTTTTTCCCAATCTCGTTGGATTTTAGGGCATTTTCCTTTGGTTCTTTTGGGGGCAAAGAACCAAACTTTTTGACCCGGTTTAAAATAAATCATATTGGCTTTTAAGTCGAAACGGGATTTCATTTTATCACTTTTTAGTGACCATTTTTCCCTTACTCTTTGGTGAATGTCACTCAGTTGATCTTGTAATTGATCAACGTAATTAGACAGATTCCTGTCGTTGTTTGAACCACTGTTAGGTGGATCACCCCGTAATAAGTCTAAAGGTAGTCTCAGTTCCCTTCCGAACATTAACATCGCCGGAGTATATTCTGTCGTCTGGTGTTTTGATGATCGATAGGCCAACAGGAAGAGGGGTAACCATCTGTCCCAATCCTTCTGATTATCGTCGACGAATTTCGCGAGATAATTTAAAATAGTCCTGTTTAAGCGTTCGACCATTCCATTCGATTGAGGGTGAAGAGGAGTGGTCCTCGTCTTATGAATACCAAGCAGTTTCATAACATGAGTGAAAATTTGCGATTCAAAATCTCTACCCTGATCTGAATGAATCTCAAGCGGAATACCGAAACGAGTGAATACTTGAGACACTAATGCTTCTGCAACGGTAGGTCCTTGATGATTGGGTAAGGCAATAGCTTCGGGCCAGCGTGAAAAATAATCGGACACTACAAGGATGAAGCGATTTCCATTAGAAGATCTGGGTAAAGGACCCAAAATATCCACTGCGATTCTCTCAAATGGAAGTCCCACATTGTAGACTTGTAATTCTCCTCTGGCGCGATGTTTTGGACCCTCACGACTAAAACAAATGGAACATGACTTACACCACTGTTCCACGTCTTTTTTACAGGTGGCCCAATAAAATCGTTTACGAATATTATCTAGCATTTTATTTGTTCTAAAATGCCCTGCGACAGGTGAAGCATGGGATGAATTGAGTATTTTCTTAATCAAAGCCTTAGGAACCACGATCTGGTATACGAATTTCAATTGGTCAGTAGATTCCCAACGACGATAGAGGATTCCATTTTTTTTACTTCAAGAGAGTCCCAATAGAGTAAATAGATTTTGAATTCTGGTCCAAGATGAGATACGTTTTGCCATTCTGGACACACATTGTTGATTTTTAATTGAATAATTGAGTTGAGAATGGAATCGGCTGACTGGCATTGTTTCCAATCAAACTCTTCGTCAACCACGCAAATAGTGCGACAGACCCTTTTTTGGGAAACTTTTTCATGAGTATTTATCCTTATACATTTCTTGCACGTGCAAGGGCGACGAGACAGGCCATCGGCATTATTGTGAAGACGTCCTGGCCTATGCGCGATTGAAAAATCATATTTGGAAAGAGTTTCCAACCAACGAAAGATAATTCCTTGAGGATTTTTAAGCGAAGGAAGCCATCTAAGGGCTGCATGATCGGTCCTGATAATAAATTTTCTCCCTAGTAAGTAATAATTGAAGTTCTCTACTGATTTTACAACGGCTAACAGTTCTCGACGTGTGACACAATAATTTTTCTCTGATTTATTGAAACATTTGCTGAAATAGCCAATAACCTTTTCTTTTCCGTCTTGGATTTGGGAAAGTGTCGCTCCCATAGCTAGGGCTGAAGCGTCCGTATCGAGGATGAAATCATTACCTAGAATTGGTATTGCAAGAATTGGTGGGGAAGTCAGAGCAGATTTTAGTTGATCAAAACTTTTCTGTGTTTCTTCTGACCACTCAAATGTAATTTTGTCCTCAGCTAACAAATATAAGGATTTTGCAATAGAAGAAAAACCTTTCACGTATTCTCGGTAATATGAGCATAATCCTAAAAAACTTTTAAGTTCTAATTTCGATTGAGGAATAGGCCAGTTGGAAATAGCTGAAATTTTCTCAGGAAGACATTTAATTCCTTCACGAGATACACTGTGGCCCAAATGAGAGACTTCGTGTTTGAAGAAGAAACATTTCTTCGTATTAACTTTCAAATTTGCAGTCTTTAAACGAGAGAAAACTAAATCCAAATTCTTCAAATGATCATCGAAATCTTTTCCAAATACAATGATGTCATCTAAATAAACACGACAAATTTTCCCTATCAATCCTTCCAAAACCTGGGTCATAATTCTAATAAACGTAGCTGGGGCATTACAAAGTCCAAAAGCGAGAACCGTGAATTGCCAGAGCTCATTTCCTAACGCAAAAGCTGTTTTTTCTTTATCTTCTGAATCTAACTCTATCTGCCAGTAACCTGACTTCAAATCTATTGTTGAGAACCAATTAGAACCAGCGCTGGCATTGAAATTGTCTTTTGGATTTTGTAATGGCATCGCATCTTTCTTTGTGACACTATTAACTGCTCGAAGATCAACACAAAATCGAAGAGAACCGTCCTTTTTGTTCGGAAAAACGACTGGGGAACACCAGGGACTGTTGCTTGGTTCGATCACTCTCTGATTTTTCATTTCCTCGAGTAATTTCAATACTTCTTCTTGATAATGAAATGGAATTGGGCGAACTGATTGTTTAATTGGAAGAGAATTTTCTACGATGATACGGTGTTTAGCCTTTGTGTATCTGCCTAAATCATCTGAGTTTTTAGAGAAACTCGATTGATACTTCATTAAAAATTGGATGAGTTGATTTTGTTGCTTGTCATTTAAAAGCTCGTGGGAATCCTCATATAATTTTGTCAAGTGATCTGGGATAGAATTTGGTGGACTAGAGGTTTCTGGAGGAATCGAAGAAGAAATTATTTGTTTTATTGTGACAATCTTATTTTCTTTGTTGATATCAAAATTCTGATTTATTATTGATTGAAAATCATTCAATAATCCAGTTTTATGCAGAAAATCTAAGCCCAGAATACCCTGATCGACTATGTTTGCGAAAGCCACATCTAACTCGAGAGAAATATTACCAATTTCAATAATTACCTTTTTAATAGTAATGTGAGGGAATTTTTCCCCCGAAACAGTCGAAATTGAAATGCGTTTAGTAACGTCTTCTAAATGATTTAAATTATTTTGGAATAAACTTGGATTTACAATAGTAATGTCCGCAGCAGTGTCAACGACCATCGAGCAAGGGATCCCGTTAATTTTCCCTTGAATTTTCAACTCTAATTTTAAATTTTTGTCATCAATCGAGATTTGAGAACAATTCGTAGTGATTGTTTTTGATTGAGTCAATTCGACCCCCACCGAACTGACTCTACTTAGTTTTCCGATTCGCGAGCTGGATTGCTTTCGTTCTGATCCTTATCATTGCCTGAGAATCGATTTTGTGAAAAATTACTAATCCTATTCGTGAAATTTCGATACGGATGGAATCGATTAGATGCTCTATTCCCTTGATTGTTTTGCTGATTATTCTGTTGATTTCCTTGAATTTCGTTAACCGGAGTTAAGCATTTATCAGCGTAATGTCCTACTTTCCCACATTTGAAACACGTTACTCGACCGTTGTTGTTTGAAAAATTTCTTTGTTCATTTGGTGTTGATGATGAATTACGAACATTTGTTTGATTCAAATTCTGTGGATGTTGACTGGAAGTACGTTTGCTTTTCAACAAACACGAAATTGATTTAAGCTCTGTAGCCCTTTCAACTGCCTTCTGTAACGATTCAAATCGCTCCGAGCGAAGAGTAAATTCAATCTGAGAGTCGTTTATACCGCTGATAAAAGAAAGACAAGCAATCCGATCTCGATTGTCTTCCGGCATATCAACATGGGCAAGACGAACAAGGCGCTCGATGTCTTCTGCAAATAACTGAAAAGTTTCCTCTCTATTCTGTTTACGCGTTTGTAGTTCGTTGAAATACATTCGCGACAAATGCTTCTCATCAAAACGATCATCGAGAAGTTTAGAAATTTTATGATAATTTTTCCGATCACCATTCGAAACTTTTTCTAAAATCAACTGCGCTTTTCCTCTAAGTCGCGTTAATAGGTGAGCTGCTTTTATTTCTTCCGACCAACCGTTATTTTCCGCCGCGATTTCAAAATGTTTCTGATAACGCGACCACGATTGTGAACCGTCATAAGTATCAGGTTGGATAAAATTAATTTTTGTATTAATATTTGTCGAATCTAGTGAATAATTCTGTGTATTAGCAGAGTTATTCGTGATAGGAGCAGAAGCGGAATTATTCGCAACATTGTCTGTAATTCCGGAATTTTGTAAATCGGGACGGGGAGAATCTCCGGAAACAGGTGGAATCGTAGCTTGGGGTCCAGTGGCTGCATCGGGATGGTGGACGTCTACTGGAATCGTTTGTTGGTTGACTGGTGTAGCAATACGTAACAATTGACGGAGTTCTTCCCTCTCCGATCGACGGTGTTCCTCCAAGTCTAGTCGAATCGTCTCACGCATGCTCGCAATTATCTCGGCTTGTGATGTTTCCCGTTGTCGTCGGAATTCTTCTCTTAAATTATTCTGCACTTCTTCGATGCGATTGGAGAATTCTTGTCGAAGAAGATTTCCATTGGAATCTGGAACAATATGCGGACGATAGCCGGAAGCGAGGGGTCCGTAACGTAATTGTGTTGATCTCGTTGGTGAATGTCTCCTTCTGGAAGCGAGGCGTCCATGATGGAGTTCTGTAGATTCTGTTGAAGAATCTCTGTTCCTGCGACGGCGTTCAGCCATTTCAGCTGTCACTTGATTTTTTTTTTATTTTTTATTTTTTTTTATTGATTTATTTGATTTAAGTCACTTTAAATCAAATGTCACTTAATTCGTTATTTTGGTTTGGAATTAAATTCAATTTGTTTAATTCCGAATTATTTTATTTGAATTTATTATTAACTCCATTTTTTATTTATTTATTTATTCATTTTTTTTTTATTTATATAATTTATTTAATTTAATTCACTCAATTTTAATTTATCAATTTAAAATCTATTTATTTTACTCAACTTTCATTTTGATTTGTTTTATTTTATTTTCCTCCTTTTTTTTTTTTCTTTTTCTTTTCCTTTTGTCATTGACGGACAATTTTTTCACTAATTTTATTTGATTTTTTTTTTTTTTAATTTTTACACACACACGCGTTAATTGTCCTTTTATGCGTTTCAGGTACGTTTCAGGACCACTTCTGACACCAATGTTACTCCGGTGAATTAATAAAATAGTCCAGTTTAAAAAGAAAGGGTGTTTTATTAACTGATTGGATGACAGTTGATGTTTCTTCTTGAATAATCCCAAGGAAAGTGAAGTCTTCTTGTTGTTAAACAACAGATCTCAGTTTCCATGGGAATCTGTGTGCAACTTCTCTCTCTACTCTTAATGTAGAAGGGGGATACGCTACAATATGAATAAGATCAGTGATGGTAGATTTGAAATTGAAAAATTCATTCGGAAGCTTTCTGCTAATTGCATTGGTAGAATATTAGATGTAAGATTCTCAAATTGCGCACAAGTAATGGGGCTCCTGCTTGTTTCTCTTATGTCATTATCCAGAACACTCATTTCAACTGTCAAACTCAAACTGATCAATTTATGGTTATGTTATTGTATTGTTCTGTGCTTTTGCCGCCAGTAATTCTACATTATCATATTGTTCATTGACACGTTGCGCCATCTTTAATGTATATTGAGTAAATTCTATTTTTTGAATAAATTAACAAATAAGTAACATTAAATTCGACTAATACAAATAAATATTTCAGTAATCACAGTTGTTTACATTACAAGGTTGACACATTTTTTCTTATCTCAATTTTCTCATATCACAATTCTTGCTGAAAGTTTATAATACTTCTCTCATCAATATTCAACTTTAAGCCATCTATAATATAATTGAATGTCAATAATTTCAATAGGAAACATTCCAAGTTTGTCTCTATTATATTTATTCTTACAAACAATCAATTTCTCAGATTTTTCAAAATTGAATCTATGATCAGCACACTCAACATGATCAGCAAGAGCTGAATGTCAAAATGAAACCTTCATAACAAAGTTATCTTTGAAAATTTATAATACTATTATAATTGCTATTCAACTTTAAGCTATCTGTCATATAATTGACTGTAAAATCTTTGAACTTCTTAATATAAAACATCTCAAGTATGTCTCTATCGTATTTATTATCAGAAACATTCAATTTCTTAGAATTTTCAAACTTAAATTTATGACCAGTATCACCAACATGATCAGCAAGAGCCGAGTGATAATTCTCTGGATTTTTCGCTGTTTTCTCATGTTCTTTTCTTCTTTCAATAAAATATCTTTGTGTTTGTCCTATGTAACATTTACTACAATTATCGCAAGGGATTTTATGAATAATATTTGCCAATTCATCTATTTTAATTTGATCTTTAGTGGATCTGAAGAGGTTCTTCAACTTATTACCAATTCTGTAAATGATATTTTGATTGTATTTCATGTAAAGTTTCTTCAGTGGTCTATTCAGTCTTTCACTATATGGTAAAATTAAACTATTTTTTAAATTCCTTATGCTAAATTATTTAAACCCACAACAGCGATCCTGAGGGGGAGACTAAACTAGTTCATGCTGAATAAGGGAGTATTTGAGTTTGTGACTAAATTATTGGAATTTTTGATTTTGTTGTCGTTGTTAAGATCAATATAAGATTGATCGGATGTTGAGTTACATCCTCGCGCCCATTTGGATTTTAGTTTTTGTTTTGAATTTTGTTTTTCGCTATTGGGTGATTTTCAAGCCTGCTTAATTGCTGAGCTTACCGTTAGGCTCAGGAATTACGGCACAATATATATTTACTTATTTTGTTCGAAACTGGCGCTAAAATCCTGAGTGATCAGGTGGGGTTCGAGCCGAAAAGTCTCGAATCAAGGCATTTCGAACTACCCCCCCTCCCCTCCTTCAGCCAAAATAACAGTCGTCATCGGATAATCATCGAGAAAGCATCTCTTCCAAGATGCTCTCATCAGTCTATCGCGAGTTTCCCATGGTTATGGACCGGTCAACGACAGTCATCTTATTAAACAGTGGTTTTTTTAACGAATGCATTGTTAATGCATTCGGTCGTCTATCGGATTCTCATCAAGTATAACAGACTTATACATGGGATAGCACGAGCACGCATCTTGCCTTTTCGGCACCTTTTCAACATAGCTACATTCTCGGGTTTCAAGGTTACACCACCAGTGCAGTGCTTTAGTGAATTATCAGTGTTTTCGGGTATCAACCCTCAAGGACAATTAAAGGACAATTAGCATTTATGAATTAACGGTCAATTCAACTACTCAATCCTTTTTTGCCAATTCTTAATACGTGAACAATAACTTTGTTGTAACAACGACTCTCTTTTTTGAGGGATTAAATTTGACCATCAATGGCAATTGTGTTCACAGATTATTTTCCCCGAAATTCTCAATCCCAATTCCAGAAGTTCCAGTCCTCTAGAGAAAATCAACGAGTTCTCGAACATTTGGTCCTTCGAAGGCGGATAGAATCGGTGACAGAATTTTTGAAAAAATTGAGAATATTCTGGGATTTTCTGTGGGATAAAATTTGGGAACATTAAAGGACAAGGTCGCGTATTTTCAAGACAGTTTCGGCTTAGCATCAACAAATCGAAACGGATTAGGGAGACCATATACAATCAATTCAAAATCGAGTGAAATTATTCTTGCGATTAGATTAACGTGAACAGTGAAATTAATTTCACGTTCAGTTTCCTCACCAACGGATCGATATTCAGAAAGTTTACGTAAAAGACAACATCCTTCGTCTGCGGATTAAATCGACTATCCAGTCGAGCAGTTTCATCATTCATGGCTACAATCACCAAAAGACAGAAATATCATTGTTTTCATCATGGACAACATACATCTGTAAAAGACAAGGACACCAACAATTAGAAAGAGAGCGAAGTTGAGCATCTTTCGTGACGGCAATCGGAAACCATGGGAAATCTCCGTCAACTCGAGCGGTCTTCTTCCCCTACTCTATCGACTGGTTCGATGACGTGGTAGAGTGACGTACAAAGCTCCGCCCAATTATCGATTTTCCAAACCAGCTGATTGACACTTGACGTTAGCACGCGGTAATGTAAATCTATCTCTCTCACACTCACTCATTATATGTAATATTTCAGTATGACAATGAGTGGGAAGATACAATGGGAACACACGCGATGGAGATTTACATTAACACAACTTGAGATGTCAATCCAATCAGTGGTACAGTCATCAAGGCATCGTCATCTAGATTCATTAACGATGGAGATTAAACGAGTATCTCAACGGGGACTGTGGCATTCAGCATTAGGTGAAAAAACAAAACGTTGTTTGGAAACTTCATCGGTTAGTGCAGGGCACATGACAATTCAGAGGAGAGGGGAGAAGAGAAGGCGCATTTACTGTTGGGATTAATCAACAAGAGAGAGATGAATATGGAGGAATTCATCAAGGAAGAGGCAATGACTTCATTGCAATCACCACTCCGGGTCCATAACACAAATGAATTCACCGAGAGCAGTCGTGAATCATCGCATCATTCAGTATGGCGATCAACAAGAAACTCGAGTGCACCAACAGGGCATTGAGGATTTATCACGTGAGTAAAGACCATATTTTTGTAATACTTTCTCACAATAAATACTTCCTCAAAGACTCGTTTGTTTGCCAGATATTGTGGGAACCAATTACCAACGATAGCGGAACTTTAACGGATCTTCAACGGGCCCACAGAATTATACAACAAGGCCATTCAATACAATCGGCAGCCATAAATGAGTATCAACAAATCACGATTCATCAACGACTACATAGGAGTTGGCATCAGTCAATTGAACTCAACGCTCAAGGTCTCTGCGCAAGGAAAATTAATTCACGATTCCTAAACGTGAGTAGAACTCGGCACACGTACTAGTGAGAACAACAAGGAGACTAGCAGCAACCGTAGGGTATTCATCATTCTTATCATCCGGTTGGTCTCAACAGCAGCATCTCAATGATGAACAAACGCATGGGTCTGGACCAATCAAAAATCACGAAGGCGCTCAACAAACGGTGGAATATCGGTTATTAGGTGCATCAGCAGGGAATGTACCAAATTTAGTGCACTAAGCTAGTCAAATAATCAAATTTAACGGGACTGGGTCAACGAATTCATAATTCAAGCACTGGTTCCAGACAGACACAGACAAGATTGCCGAGCCAACGGAGCAGACATCCTAGAGTCATCATCAGAATCCCCAACATACGACCACCAGCAATATTCGGACAGTCAAAGGTAGCAGAGATTCATTGGGAATTCATTAAATCAAGTTTACGTCAAGCCGGTATCATTAACGGGAAGGATTAAATCCATGGCAAGAAGCCCAACGCTCAATTCTCGCCGACTGAGACTGCAATTAATTGCATCTACTGATTCAACCTTATTAACAAGAAACGAATCTCGTCTTCACCTACACACAAAGGCGCTCTACATTCTTCAGAATAACGCAATGAGGGTATCAACAATCCACACTGGAGATTCTGAACGAAGAGAGCACAACAACTAACACAGAAGCGATTCTCCATCTGGAGATCCACAACAAACACAGTTGGAACAACAGTTCCTTAACGAACCGTTTCATTATACTGGAGAATCAGCAAGATTGTCGAAATCTTCAAGGAATTGCGGATCAATGATTAATTAACGAGAATCACCAGGTCATCCCTTATCAACTTAGTGAATACTCAAGTGATTCTCCTCTCAACGGAGAGAAGAAGATTTGGCAGCTTCTCACGGCGGGCGGCACTCTGCTCCAATCAAGATCAATACATCGATTAGGAGAAAATCGACTGTCTCAACATATTCTACTGTGTACAAAGCAGGGATCCTCTTCCAGGGATTCATTGTTATCAGAATCGGTTCATATAGCGATTGTCAATTATGCATCGATAATCAACCCAATAGTAGAGAGCATCAACAAGAACAAAGCCGAATCATCATCTCCCTCTTCGACATCTTGGTCTTCAACAGTTAAATTCAACGGCAGTGATTTCCAAACTTGGTATTGTAGTCAACAGATGAGATCTCCAAGAAACTCCGCACGGCGGGCGGCTTTCAGCTGCTCAATTGCATTCACATCCAACGAGAGATTCCTGAACGACTTGGATTATCACAAGCTATATCATCAATCATCTCGTTCACGGAATCAATTTCCAGTTCCTCGGCACGTCATCAAGGGAAATCATTCACATCACTGACGTTTGAAATTTATCGTATCAGTCATCATCGCGGCAACGAGAATTGATCAAAGGCTTTCGGTTATTGAGGCGCAACAGACAAGATACGATTCCAAAGATGTACAAATCATTGGAATCAAGTCTTAAATGAGGCCAACGAGATCAATCAACAAACCACATCACGATGACTGAAAGTATCATCAAATGAGGCGGGCATTATACAAGAATGTACAGAAGCATTAACGAAAGTGAAGAAGGCTGAAGAACAAGAGCAGACTTGTAATGCAGTTCTTCTCATCACTTCGCCACTCAACCTTCCATTCTTCATGCTGGAATCAACTTCACTTATTACAACATTGATTGAAGGGTAGAGATCGATTATTCATGGCATTGGTTTCAAGAAATCAACAGGTTGTGTTATTATATAAGTCGATTAACTTACCAACACCTCTGATAGACAGATCCAAGGCATTTTCGACCATCAGATCCTCAACGACTCCAACGATCACGTGAATTAATGGAAAGAGGGCCAGCAGTGAAGCAAAATTACTAGAAAAGTTCACTCAACGGTGACACTACAACTTCAAAGAGTCAAGTCATTATTGAGAAAACACTGGGAAATCTTCAGGATTTTTCAAGGATCAACACTTATCAGCAGAATAGTTAACAAGAAGCTACACTGCGGAGAAGAAAACTAACGTCTTCTTCAACAACATCATGTTCTTCAGAAAAATCATCGTCTCTTCCAATAATGGCAACGTCTTCAAGTTCATCAACGTCTTCAAGATCATCAACGTCTTCAAGGGGATCATCATCAAGCTAGACTAGCTCCCATCATTCAACACTTGATACTATTTGGCTCGGCAGGCAGCGTTAACACGCTCCCATTCATCCAACTGATGATTAACAACTTTATCATAAAAGGAACAAGATGTCAGGATTTCTTATCAGAGTCACGTAGAGAAACTTCTAGGTGAACTTCAACAATCACTGGCAAGCAGATTTCAACGGTGGGAATTATTGATGGGAGAGCGCTAGACATTCTCAACGAATTGGGCTGCAATTCACAAATATTCTTTCACATGGGTGTAATGAATTGGGTTCTCTTCAACACCATCGAGAGGAAGCTTCATTGCAACACAATATTTTCCACGGATACATCATCAGCATTTCATGCTATCAAGTAATCAGTCAAGTCCTCAATCAAATGAGTTATCAACAAGGAAAAGTAGCTCAATCAGAAGAATCAACGAAACCAACTTGTACGAAATCAGAATCATCAACTGGGTAATTTGCACAAGCTCCAACAAGGTATATTGATCGCAACAGCAATGTCAAGGTCAACATTCAGGAAACTCGGCCGCATCTAGAGAGCAATCTGATGGCGAAAACCATCAAAACCAAGAGTATCAGACGCAAAAAGCAGCAAACGGAAACTTCGTCTGAAGAACCCGTCTTCGGAAAGTGGCCCTAAAATCCTGAGTGATCAAGTGGGGTTCGAGCCGAAAAGTATCGAATCAAGGCATTTCGAATTACCCTTCCCCCTACAGTTAAAATAACAGTCGTCATCGGATAATCATCGAGAAAGCATCTCTTTCAAGATGCTCTCATCGGTCTATCGCGACTTTCCCATGGTTATGGAGCGGTCAACGACACTCATCTCATTAAACAGTGGTTTTTTCAACGAATGCATTGTTAATGCATTCGGTCGTTTTTCGGATTCTCATCAAGTAAAACAAACTTATACATGGGATAGCACGAGCACGCATCTTGCCTGTTCGGCACCTTTTCAACATAGCTACATCCTCGGGTTTCACGGTTACACCGCCAGTGCAGTGCTTTAGTGAATTATCAGTGTTTTCGGGTATCAACTTTCAAGGACAATTAACGGGCAATTAGCATTTATGAAAGAACGGTCAATTCAACGACTCAATCCTTTTCTGCCAATTCTTAATACGCAAACAATAACTTTATTGTAATTACGATTCTCTTTTTTGAGGGATTAAATTTGACCGTCAACGGCAATTGTGTTCACAGATTATTTTCCCAGAAATTCTCAATCCCAATTCCAGAAGTTCCAGTCCTCTAGAGAAAATCAACGAGTTCTCGAACATATTTCATGAGTTAACTTTTCAGTTATAAAACAAAAAATTCCCTCTCCCATATTTTAATTTATTTTAGACGCAATTATTATTAAATTCTTTTTTTTAAGGAAATTATTGATTTTTCTGTTATTTTGGGGTTTGTTGGATTATTATTATTCAAATTGCGAATAACGGTTCATTCTTTTCATGAAATAATTGAAATAGTTATTTGTATGCAATTGAGGTTATTCATTTTCTTGAATTTCAATGTTATTCGAAAAAATGAAATTGTTTTCGTTATTTTCCTTCAATTTGTGTGATTTAAAATGTATTTCAATTAATTAATTATTATTAAATATTTCTCTGGTCTTATTATTGAAATTCTGTAAGTACTCATTAAATATTCTATTTGAGTCGACTCAACTGTTCAACATTTCTTTCCTTTTAATTAA
Organism: Aleiodes alternator; assembly: GCA_963921955.1. Classification (NCBI taxonomy): domain Eukaryota; kingdom Metazoa; phylum Arthropoda; class Insecta; order Hymenoptera; family Braconidae; genus Aleiodes; species Aleiodes alternator. Next base: position 2,945,831 of record OY998097.1, read on the forward strand.
CTAATGGATACTTTATTTCCAAACGTACTTAAAAATTTCTATTTCCGTTAGATTCCAAATTTTCTTTATTCTTAGTCAAAAACATTTTTGTCTCCTACTGTTCCCCTCTTTTATAATACTATCTTATTCCCAATGCATTTTAATTGCCTAATCGTCTTTAGAAACAGTAACACTAAGTGTGTTCTGTTCATTTTATAGTTTTCTATTTACGCGATGCATTAGAAGAATTTTTATTTTCGGGTATCATACTATGCGTGAGGCTATCGTAGAACTGGATGACAAGAGTCATAAAAGAGAGAGAGACAGAGCACGCGGGCTTAACCCAAACGCATCAGCTGTCGATCTCACGCCCGCGTACGTGCATTGACCTCCATTTTTGGGAGAGTCGTAAAATGTTGGAAAAAAGTAAATGTACGGAATAGAAATGAGATACCGTACAATATCGTTGAAAATTATATTTCCTCTAGAAATGAGGTTATCGTAGTTACTTATTCTAGTAAAATCTTAAATTTCATTGAAACCCGAAAATTTCTATTTTATTGAAAAACAGACGGACGTTATAATACTTTGAATTCATTTTCTAAGGAACATCTACATACATTTCCTTAATAGATTTGCTTAAGTAAAAAAAAAACTCATTTAGTGAAATTCTGTGTGCAATACTAACAAATAATATCACGGACCATCATTTCAATTTCTTCTCGACACACAGGACACTCTGTCATACTAAATGCATATATAACACAAGCATTCGTGTCTCGACATGGTAAAAACACAACCCCCCAATGCGTTGTTATAGAGAATTTTACAAATCTTTCCATTGTCTGCATTGTTACTCTTAAACGATGTAGATGCAACGGCAGGATTCACCTCTTCTTCGATCACTTCCTCCTGATTATTCTCTGTTCATGTCAAGGGTTCTTCCCCATTTTCAATAGAACGATGTAGATTCATAGGCACCGTTTCCTACAAGAGTATAAAAAAGAGGGGGAAAAATCATTAATCATCAGATAAAACTATCAAACAAAACCTCTCTCATTCGAATACATATACATCTTGTTTCATGAAGTAACATGAAAAATTAAAGGAAAAATTGAACCAACCTCTCTTCTTAACAATGCTTCTCTCTATACAATAAGTCTATCAATAAATAATTGACCCTTAACTGTAAGTACATGGTAACACTCTGTAAAGCATTTAGCATGTTGCTTCCAAGGATCATCTGTAGGTTCCCAATCCTCGAGTACACCACTGCAGTGATAGCATCGTGTTTCATTATATCGGCCAGTATAATAAAATCCAGCATCGGCTAATTGTTCCTCTGTTGGAGGCAATGATCTCAACCAATTGTCGAATGTTCTCAATCACGATTCACAGTTGATGTATTCTAGATGCTTTGGATACAAGCGTAAACTGTTGACTCTCACAGTGCTCAACAATTGGAATTCTCCGTGTTCCGTATGATAATCGGGTGATGCATCTGGTCTATAGTCCACACGATAGACATCGCGACTTCTCAGCATTGAAATTGGTACTGTATCAGGATCAACAGCGATTGGCACATTACCACATATAAGGCATCATCCAATTCTCAAAACTTGCAAGTCTTGCTAATTCCAAACGGTAGTCGATTGAAGGATAATCTTGATTATCTATAATGTGACTTGTGCTGGAAATTGTTGTTGATTATCTGAATAATACACTCAACACACTCAGTAGTTCCTTTTAATGAATAGAAGAATTTATTTAGTTGTATCACGAGAGTTCTGGTGAGATGTTCGTTGCACTCTGAAGATTGGAACTGCTATGAAGCATCCGAAGGATGCTTATATATCATCAAATTGTCCATTGTTAAATTGCACGTGCATCTAATGAGATCATCATGAGTAGAAAGATTCATGGGAATAAAAGAAAAAGGTGCCTCATCAAGTGAGAGATTAAAAAGAAATCCAGTTGTCATCTCTAAAGCTCATTGCCTGTAGATCTCAGATTACGAACGATGGGAGACAACAAGTGAATTCACCAAGAGAATATTATAGATCAAATAGTGAGACATTTCTCTCAATGGTCTTTTTCTCCAACAATATTATTGCTTCAAGATTTACTATCTTCCCTATGGGTGGTAGGTGAGGGACGATAGGTGGTGGATGGTAAGTATGGTGAGGAGTGGTGGGTGTGTGGTGGTTGTGGGTGGTAGGTGTGAGATGGTAGGCTGTGGGTGGCAGATGCGATGAGGGGGGTGGTGGGTGGTGTCTGACAGGTGAGGGGGGGTAGTTGGGTTCTAAGTGGGTCCTACAACCACCGCTTGAAACCCACCTCTCACCTACCACCTCTCACCTACCACCCATTACCTACCACCCACCATCTCATCACCCACCTACCATCCCTCATCAACCACTTGCCACCTACCAATTTCTCAATCCTTACTTAGTTCCATTTACGAACTAAGTTTCATTTCTTCACTCTCAAATACACTTGGAGAAACCCACTGAATTCTTCCCTCAACATCAAAATGTAATCCTATATGATTAGTCATAAAATTTAGTGAGAAAAAAAATGAATAAGAAGTTCTGGGAAATATGATGAATCATGTTAATATGAATCGCATTATTCATAGTGAAATCTTCCATTTGTGACATGAATTGAGGGGTATATAGATATTGATGTAAGAATATCAACCAAAAGTTTGTATCGCAACACAGCACTGCAACATTCAATCTAATTTGGTAGAATTTTAACGTGAAATTGTCTGAACACAATATGGATTTCACAGAATTGAACGAAATCAGTCGTTGGGTTGAATACTTATCTACCAAGAGAATGGCTGAATTGGCAACCAATACGAGTTATAAAATAACTGAGCTAAAATAGGTTAAAACCAATTATTATTAAAATGCTCACTATTTGAATTGAAACTGAGGCAGAGGACTCGAGAGATCCTTATACATCACCAAAGTAATCTTAGTTCATATGCACATGTAGATGATGTCACCATGAGTGAAAGAAGCATTGTGAAAGAAGAAAATATTTAACACAAAATGAAACTCATTTTCGTGGAATAAGATAGCAAAAAAGTTCAAAACCTCCTGCGTTTGACAGGATTGTCTTTTGTTCACAGCACGTGTGAATGATGCATCACAAGTGAAATGTGAGCGATAGAAAAAAAAACTCGAATAATGAGATGAAATTCATTTGAAATGAAATAATTAAATAGCCATTCTACCGAATACAGCTCATTGACTGCAGGACTCGTATTATGCGTGTGATGAGATGTCTTAAAGAAAGATAACCAGATAATAATAAGAAAACCAAATCCTTATCAATTCAATTTAATTGAGTTTTGTTTACAGACACGTGCAGATGATGCATCATGTTGCGGTCCCGCAAATTTGTCTATCCCACGGGTTAGGGAAATGCAGCCGGAACTCGTAGACATAACGCCGCAAACAAGCCGAGAAAATCTCAGTGCAGCGCTAGAGATACGGAAGGCTCCTAGAAGGGCTTGGGAAAAGTGAATAGGCCATCTGATACGAGCGGTACGGGTTACACGTGTACGACCCCAGGTACACGATTTTCTTATCATTTTTTCATTGGTGCCGAAAGCAACAAGAAAAAAATGATATGAGGGGATATTAAATCAACAAAGAGTTGAAACTGAGTGACATTTCCGCACTTGCAGTGAGTAATACTGAGAAACTCTATCTTCATGTAATTACACAAATGATAAAGATTGAATTAATATGCCAGCACCCGAAACTGCCGACGGACGACAAACAAGATAACGACGCGAGTTCACGTTGCACCGAAAAGGGTACTCTTCTGCCGATTTTCCTGTGCCAGTTTCCCCCCGACAAAGAAACTGAGGCATAGATAAGACTTCTGGTTAACGCCCATGGACCTTTTTTTCTTTACTATATAAAGGGGAATGCACCACAGCTCTCCACCATCAGTACCAAGTCGAATCTACAATGTTACTCTACTCTAATCAATCCCTTGAAGTATTCAGACTTTCGGAGGAAAGTCCAAGTCTTTAGTTCAGAGTAGAGTAGAAGCATTCTTGAATAAGAAACGTTCGAGTCATTCTACGATGAACCAACAATCATCGTTTGAGTATTCTGAACTACATCTACTGGGATCCAGCATCCTGCATCAGCCCAATTGTCCAACCAGAGAGTGTTCTACATCGCCAGCAATATTTATCAGCATTCAAACAACCGAGTCTCAACGATAAACCGTTGTTAATTTCTTTTAATTCGAACTGTGAGTTTACTTTTACACTGAAGCGATTATAATTTTCTTTTATCGTATTGACTCATATGAGACGTTTGATTTATCCTCAAATAATTTATTTGATGCTGGTTAAAACAATAAACAAATTATAGCATTTATTCCTGAATAAACTTATTTTGTCTGAAAACCTCTGTCCTTCAGACATCGGTACACTTTAGTGTTTTACCGCAGCAAATCGTTCCCTTATTTTTATTATAGGTACAACCGCAACCGTGACTAGTACGTATAATCTACTATTTTCTTCATTAGAAGGTTATCAAAATTCACGTGTTTTTCGGGTTGTGGCCGTAACAATCACAAGTAAAATGTGAGCGATAATAAGAGGAAATGAATCCAAAGTACACTTCTTAAAAATATTCCTTGTACGTACATTGACTGCAGGGCTTTGGTTACAAGTGATAAGATAAGATTTTTTTGGATTTTTTCGTTAAATTGTTTCCACCGAAGAGGAAATGAAAAAATTGTTCCTATTAGCTGTTCTCTTTAGAACTTCCAACTAAGAATGTCGAGGATTGTTACAAAAATAAAATAACGAAAACTACCAAGTCTACCAATCACTGCATATTGAAACCGTACGGTTATTTTTTCATTTCCAGTCAACGAGACACTGGAAATGTTGAGAGGACTGGCGGATCCTGGTAGTCCCCCTCCAATCCTACCAGATTTGTCTGACCCAATTACCGCACTGACGCTTTTTATAAGAAGATTTAAGTTTACAAATATACGGAAGAAACTTCAAAAAATTGTTGAGAGTTAAGAAATAATAATAATAAGCGACCTTACCGACTGGCAAGAACAGAACGTCAATCGGTAAGGAAGAAAATCTTAATATAAAAAGGAAAGGAAATATCGATCGTAACCGTAAGACCGAATTAATTATATTATTTCCTTTCCTTTTTTACTATTATAAAAAAATAAAGTTTATAAAACTATTATAAACTTATCAGCTATTATTATTATTATTCCATTATTGATTTTTTATCTATCGCTCGATCGGAGAAGTACACCGATTCGTCGCAATTATCTTTCTTTTTTTTAAATACTTGAAATAATTAATTATATAATTATAAAATAATGTAATTATTATTTAATTATCGATTTTTTTTATCGATCGTTTGATTATGAGAGAAAACCGAATTACCGAGATTTTTTTTCTTTTTATGAAATAATTGAAATAATTATTCATAGTTCCATAATTATAGTTATCCATAATTATCGATTGTAAGAGTAAGACGAATTAATTACATCAGTTCGTCTTTTCTTCTCCCATTACAAAATTATGGAATTGATAAAATTATCATAAAATCATGAAGTATTATCATTATTATTATTTTATCGATTTATCGATCGTAGAAGTCTATCCATCGCCATTCTATCAGTTCCTCTCTTCTTTTGCCATTGTAAGAAAAATTGAACATTTAAATAATTATTAGTTTATTATTATATTATATATTGCGTTATGATATCTATTCTCATTACATATTATAGCATATATTATATAATGTATTATTATTATTATACGGTAAATAAGCGAGATAGAGTGAAATGCACGTTAATTTGGGATCAGGAGGGAGTTTTTCTTCAGTTTTTCGCTATTATCTCAGTGAATAAGCGAGGTAGAGCGAAACGGACTTTAATAGGGAAACAGGAAGGAGTTTTTTCAGTTTTTCCCTATTATCTTGGTGAATAAACGAGATAGAGCGAAAGAGCTATTAATTCGGGATCAGGAGAGATTTTTGTTATTTTTTGCTATTATTTCGGTGAATAAACCAGATAGAGCGGAAGAGTTATTAATTCGGGATCAGGAGGGATTTTGGTTATTTTTTGCTATTATGTCGGTGAATAAACGAGATAGGGTGATATGGACATTCATATGGGATGAGGGACTTTTTTCAGTTTTTCGCTATTATTTCGGTGAATAAACGAGATAGAGCGAAATAGCCGTTAATTCGGGATCAGGAAAGAGTTTTTTTTAGTTTTTCGTTGTTATTTCGACGGATGAGCAAGATGGAGCCATATGGACATTACTGTGGGATGAGGAGGGACTTTTTTCAGTTTTTCGCTATTATCTCGGCGAATGAGCGAGATAGAGCGAAATAGCCACCAGTTCGGGAGCAGGAGGGAGTTTTTTTAGTTTTTCGTTATTATTTCGGCGGATGAGCGAGATAGAGCGATATAGACATTAATATGGGATGAGGAGGGAGTTTTTCCAGTTTTTCGCTATTATCTCGGTGAATGAGCGAGATAGCGTGAAAGAGCCATTAATTCTGGATCAGGAAGGATTTTTGTTATTTTCTTGCTATTATTTCGGCGAAAGAGCGAGATAAAGCGATATGGACATTAATATGGGACAAGAAGGGACTTTTTTCAGTTTTTCGCTATTATCTCGGCGAATGAGCGAGATAGAGCGATATGGACAATAATATGGGATGAGAAGGAACTTTTTTCAGTTTTTCGCTATTATTTCAGTGAATAAACGAGATCGCGCGGAATGAACTCTAATATGGGAACAGGAGGGAGTTTTTCCAGTTTTTCGCTATGATTACGGTACATAAGCGAGATAGAGCCATCAATTCGGGATCAGGAGGGATCTTTATTTTTTTCCCATTGTCTCGGCGAATGAGCGAGATAGAGTGGAATGGACGTTGGATATGGAATAAGGAGGGAGTTTTTTCAGTTTTTCGCTCTCGGTAAATTAGCGAGATAGAGCGAAATAGACATTAATTCGGGATTAGGAAGGAGTTTCTCCAAGTTGTTCGCTATTTTCTCTGTGAATAAGCGAGATAGAGCGGAATAGACTCCAATTTGGGATCAGGAGGGAGTTTTTTTCAGTTTTCCGCTATTATCTCGACGAATAAGCGAGGCAGAACGAAATAGACATTAATTCGAGATCAGGAGGGAGTTTTCTCAACTGTTCGCTATTTTCTCGGCGAATGAACGAGATAGAGTAGAGTGGACATGAATATACGATCAGGAGAAAGTTTTTTCAGTTTTTCGCTATCATCTCGGTGAATGAGCAAGATAGAGCAAAATAGACATTAGTTTGGGATGGATCAGGAGGAAATTTTTCCAGGTTTTGGTTATTATCTTGGTGAATAAGCGAGATAGAGTGGAATAGACATTGATTTGGGATCAGGAGGGAGTTTGTGTAGTTCTCCGCTATTGTCTCGGTCAATAAGGGAGATAGAGCGACATGCACATTAATATGGGATCAAGAGGGAGTTTTCTTCTTTTTTTTTTGCGATTATCTCGGTACATGAGTGAGACATCGAATAGACCTCAGAATGGGATTACCCCTCCAATTTCCAATCAAATTACCATTCAAAATGACAATTAATGAGTGAATTTTTTGTTGATAATAATAATCGAATTTTATGTTGATTTTTGCAAAAAAAAAATCGATTATTTCATTGTTTTTTTTTCGATGAGATTGAACGAATTTTGCACAGAAAATCACGAAGAAATAACGGAGAAAACACATTTTCGGCATTAATCATCATTAATTGGTGTTTAAGAAACAAGAAAGTGTTCCTTCCATTTTCGGTGAAACTTTCTTCATTCGGGAAAAAAAAACGATCGAACGGATTGGCTTGAAAATTCAGAAGGTGCTTCAGCACACATTAAACTGAAGAAAAACGTTGAAACATTTGCAATTTTCACGAAATTTGGACAACGCAGGGCAATTTTCAAAAAAAAAAAAAACATTTTCCGGTACTTCTTCGGAGCAATTTTAAAAATGGAAGAAAATTTCTTTCCAACTAAACCGAGTACGGATCTTACAGGAAATGTATTCAAGTTTACGAATCTCATCATCTGCTTGCTGTGCGATCAGTAGTTTCTGAGATATCGACGATTAAAGACGGAAGGCTGTTTTTTGATTCAATCGACGATATCTCAGCAACAAAGGGTCGTAGGGAAAAAAAAACATTGAAGCTGAAAGATCAGGCTATACGATCCTGACAAGGGTTGAATGGAGAAAATTTTTTCGAAGTCCGTGGAACAGTTTGAAAAATAAAAAAAAAGCGAAAAAATTCTTCCACTTTCAACTCTCTTATCTCGTTATAACGAATGGTCATGGAAAATTTTCATCACAATATTTTAAGAGTAGAGACTTCAAACTTTCCAACCATTTTTAAAAAATCCTAATACGATGATTTTTGGTGAAGTTACAGCCATTTGAAAATCAGGCAAAAAAACTGACAAAATTTACTGTTCCCTTAATTTTTTTGCTGAGTGTATTACTGCATAGTGAATCAAACATTTAATTTTATTGTGACGAAACAAAGAATATGCACATCGCCAAAACGCTATATTTTGTGTGAAAAACTCTCAGCTTTCAGAAAAAAAATACAAATTTGAAAATTTTTGGGCCACACACTGGAAAAAAAGAAGGTGCGTGGAACCCACGCGACAGAAGTGAAACATCTTGCTCATTATGTATAGATAACGGTCAATTATTCAGATTTTCTTGAATGAATAAGTGATAATAATTGAGAAAAGTGAGGATACGAGATTAATCTCAAAGGAAAACGGAAAAAAGCACAGCTCAGCACATTTAGCTGTGTAATGAACACAACACTTTGAGAATTTGAGTATCTGCCTATAGTACTTTTGTTATCTGTTCACTAACAAATTATCATTTTTTTTTACGATTATGAAGTGTTCAGACAACTAGATTTTTTTAAATCAGTTTTTTGCGAATACACTAGAAATTGATCAGGATGGAGCAGTTTTGCGTCAATCCTTCTTGTAGCTTTCAAAGCTCTCTATAAAGAAGGATTCATGCAAAATTGCTCTATCTCGCTGAAATTCAGGGATATTCGAAGAAAATTACGGATGAATCAATTTGTCTACAAACTTCATATTTTTTTGTTTTTGATATTGGTTTTGTCGAAAATATCTAGGAAAGTAAGCGAGATGACGGAATTCATCTCATCAGTTTTTCTGTAGAGAATTTTGAGAACTACAAGAAGAGTTTCGGTAAAGAGGGAGTAGAACTCTGCCAGCTGAAATATAATGTTATTAGCGTAATTTTTGGAATTTTTGGTTGATTGTTGTTCTGAGGGGTTGGTCCGGTCGTCGCATTTATCCTCTTCTTGAAAATTTTCGAGTACATAGTTATTTAGAGGTTGGAATCTTACATCTTCTCTTGTACCTCATTCTCACACTCAAAATGAGGTATGACGAGGTTTGTCGTCTTGCAGACAGCAAGATTGACTGTATCACGTTCTTGAGGGCTCATGGGGTCATTAAGTCTCATGTTTTATGTGACAAATGTGAGAACATGATGATTATGAACAAAGAATTGACAGCCTTTGTTTGTAATGGCTCGACATTTGAGCGTGACAAACACCGTCGTAGAGTGAGGGTAAGATGCTCGACATACCTGAGTATCTATGATGAGTCGTGGCTTTCTGGAAGACGGGCGAGTATCGGGAGAATCCTTATGATCATCAGTTCATATTTGAATATTGACAAGATAACCCAGAGGCCGATTAGTTATGAGACACAATTGTCAATAGAAACTGTCAGGTTCTGGATTACCAAAATTAATGGAAGACTTCTGTTACGGACTAGTGAGTAAATAATGAACGAATGGGAGGCTTGGGACAAGTAAAAAAGTTGGCTAGAGGTCGACCGGTCATGAGTGGACAATGGGTGTTTGGTTGTCTTTAGAGGGGGACCGGACGAATGATCACGATGACCAGTCGCCAATCGGGAAGCTGACACGCTCATTGGACTTATCCGCAAATTCATCAAACCGGGTTCAATAATACAGTCAGACTGTTGGCTTGGGTACCGGAGGTTATCTGATTATGGTTATTACCATATGAGGGTAAACCATAAGATACACCATGTGAACCCCAGAAATGGGGCTCATACACAGTGTATCGACAGGAGCTGGAGAGAACTGAAGGCCAACATCCCTAAATACGGGATGAAACAGGTGAGGTTCTTGCGAAGAGTAAGTAGATACCTCTTTGGGAGAACCTATCCGGTTCCTGAACGTATGAATGAGTTTCTTCGACTTATCAGCATCTATGAAGATCCGGAATAACTACTTGTATCCAATTCATTTTTCCTTTCAGTTGTTAATCATCAAATGCTGCTATTAGTTGATGCATAGATAATGACGTCCACTGCGGCCACCACAATTTACCTATCAGCACATATGTATGCTATAGGTGTGGGGTTGCTGTGGTAATAATATAAACGAATGTTTAATTTAATTTGATTAATGCTCAATGGAGGTGAGCGGAGTGGTCTTATCTGTGCAATGTTCATCTGCAATTACCCAGTTGTTCAGGTGTTTGGTGCGGAGGTATGCCCATTTGCCTTAATCTTTCTTCTAGCTTTTGAAATATTCTACAAAAAAATAGATGCAGGCAAAATCACATTATCTCACTTAAATTCCGAGTATTCTGAAAAAATTACACGGAGAGAATATTCTCGAGAAAATCATGATGCTCAGCTCGATAGAGCTGATGCAAAATACATTCCGGGGACATCTTATGAGTCTACAAATGGGAAAAACTGTCCTTTTGTCAAGAATTAATGCATGAGCCGATTCATTTTCAGAAAAAAGTGTCACATTAATTGTGAAGCGGTATCATGAAAATATTAGCCACTTTTGAGTAGTTTTCGAGATATTTCAATCCAAAGCCGAGTGTAAAATGGCAATTTTTCAAGAAATAAAACCTCTGAAGTCGACCTGAAGTTGGAATTTACATATTGTAGCATGAGAGCCGAATATTTCCGAGGTTACTTTATTGGCCAGCACGACTTTAACGAGCCATGCTGTAGGGATACGAGTGCGTATTTGTATTTTACTTTCATTTATGCCATATGTATGACCTCTCGGCCTTTTACATTTGTTTTTCCCCCGCTGTACCGCATTTGCTGAAGGACGAGGGACAACCTCATTTATTTTTTAGGAAAACCTGCCCAGGTACAGTCGTCACTTGCGAAAATCCCGCTCGGTTAAGTGAAACTGTGAAACTAGAGCTTTTTTCAAATTTTTGGCTTCCGCTCGCAGGGATTTGAACTCGGGATTTCTGCGTGCCAAACCCCCTGCTCCAACCACACAGCCACTGCCGTCGGATACTATATCTAAAATATGAAAACTTCATGTTTCATCCACATAATGATGTATATCATTTGAATGATGGATGTATAGGATACGGAGTTTCATCCATTCCTGAAGCCGGGAAACCAGTGTCTGGTATATTTTTTCCGATTTTTTTGAAAATTCGATATTTTTCGGCATTTTTGAGGGGTAACAGCCTTTCCTTTCCTGAAAATTCTGATTTTTTTTTGCAAATATCTCAGGTTCTATTGGTCGTAGCAATACGGGGCTGGTCTCAAATGAAAGGTGAGCTCATTTCCTATTGATTTATAGGCTTTTCTAATTCAACGATATCCAATCAATGTGAATAAGCATGTAACTTGTATGCGAATATTTGCGACAGATATATGTACATTTATTCAGATATATGAATATCCATTCACATATCGATTTTTTATTTGGACATATAAATTTGATTGCATGAAATGTATATATTTTGAAAATTTCGAGTATATAAAAATGAAATTCCCTTTCTATCAGCATATATTTTTTCAATATATCAATCATTTATCAAATCCCTTAGAGCTGAGATTCATATGGTAAGGGGGTCATATATGAATTTTATAACGGTCATATATTCAAAATATATCAGTTGGGGCTATAGTTGTACGAACTCTGGATTCATATACGGTAATGCCATATTTTTGACGTTACAATGTTTTTTTGTTAGACCAGTGTCGCAGTGAATAATTTGTTGAATTAGAAAAGAGAAAATATTGGTTTTTGTTTGATTGTAAATTGATTGATTTATTTTCTTCCACCTAAAATTTTCCCGCGTTTGCCCGAGTTTGATCATCCTGCAATGAAGACGCCACCGGACAGACAAGGATCATAGAGGATACTGCAGGGCCTTACCCACGCAGTTAGCGGAAATCGATGGGCGGACTTTGCCAATGAATTCTCACAGCGGATTGGAGGAAAAACAAGGACACTATTTAATTGTACAATTAATTAAATATCAATTCATTGCGATGAAAGTCAATGTGAGAATGTTAAAATTCGTGATTTTCGCAATTTTTGACATTAGGAATAATTGATCATTCTTTGATAAAATTATTAGATTACCGGAATAAAATGAAAATATACCGGCTATGAAAGAATGTCTCTAATGTCATTGGATAATTAAAATTTTCAAGAGCCCCTTGTGGTCTAGTTTTCGACGCACGCTGGCGTCTCCCTCCCTCTCCGTTTTGTTGTGCTTTGGTCAACACGTGTTTCATCGTTGCAAAAATTCGAGACTTGTAAAGCAATAATTAACAGTGCGAATTAATTGAAATTTGATTGAAATGATTATTGAGTAAATTTGCTAAAGAGTTTGGAAGGCTGTACCGGAGCTATTGGACAAATTAATGGGGATTAACAGTTGGAGGTTAATCAACAGAACCTCCGGTAAGCCTGTGAATTTTCTCGGCGAAATTAATTTTTTTCGTTGGCGGCAATTAACGACGCCGGTGACCACCATTTTTGGGCTCTCCGTGGCGTGGTCTGGAATTTTCCGTTATGTTGATTTATTAACCCCACAAGTACGGGGTCCATACGTAGTATCGACCCAGTTTCTTGTCCTATCGGCCGGGGTCGATACGTCGTATCGCCCCCCTCCGTTAACATGAAAAAATCGTTTTCTCGAAAGCTATCACAGATATAGCTGTAAAAACAATTGATCCGAATAGATAATGAAACTGTCTTCGAAGTGGAGGTAATTATTTTTTTATTGCGATATTTTTATGATTTTTCTTTATAAACGGAAGCTGTGGACGGAAATTTCACGCTCTACACTTTCAATCATCTTGATTATCGAGGAAATTTCGTTGAAAAATTTCGAAATTTTTACTCAAATTACTTTCAAGATTCCTCTATAAAATGACGCGATGCAAATGTTAATCGGATTAATAATTTGTTTGTTATAAATAAATTTGGCATGTGAGTCCAATTCAGCGACTAATTATAAAATGATTTCATCAAATATCTAGACATTGAAAGAAATCAATATTTCTATAGTATCTCTATGGAAAGCCAATGCAACCAATGTGAGCTTTCCCGTAATTTCTGAATCAACGGTTCGTGAGATATCGCGTATCGTGCAGCGGAATCTGATCGTCAGAAAGCCCCCGGCCGATGGGGCAGGCGGCGGCGTATTTCTCCCGTAGTTGAGAGGTTGATGATTTGTTGATTTTGGCATTTCTCATATTTAGTTGTAAAAATTTTCGAGATAACATTGTCGCGAGAATTTATTAATTTTTTTTTTAAATATATTATTCTATTTTTTTTTTTTGGAAAAGTGGCGTCTGGACAATGGTTTCAGTCGGAAATTTTATTTTATTGAGTGTTGTTTAATGATGTATTCAATTTCATTAAAAATTCAATTCATCGATCATTTTATTTTTTTTTCCCGTTTGACTGAACAAATTGTCGCGGACAACGCTCATGAAGATTCTCGAAGCTGAAGGTGCTTCCACACAGAGTATTGGGATTGATTCAAATATTTGACTTTATTTCTTTTTTGACTAATAATTAGATTTTAACGACGTTTCGAATTTGTTCGTGGTAATTGACTTGAGAGGTAATGGAGAAGAGATGAATTGAGACAACTGGATATCGTGACGCGGAAAGTGATGCACTTGCATCGCAGTCTTCATCCTCGGTCTTCTAGGCCACGATTATATATGCCTCGTGGAGACGGTGGGCATGGCCTCTTGGGATTGGAGTGTCTTCATGACCGCTTAGTCCTTGGTCTCGCGTCTGATGTTTAGGAAAGTATGGATCCACTCTTGGTCTTCGTGCATAATCACGAACTCCAGGGAGTGGGAGCACATCTGTTCCAAGCAGCAAATCGTGCCGTCGAATCTCAGTTTAGAGTTCTGTTTGCATTCTGGGGATATTTCCGAAAATTCCATCGTACGTATGAAAAGCTGGCCGTAAGAAATTTAGTAGTACTATTTTGTGTGAATCGATGATTTTTCTCTCTAGCTAGTTAATAATAAGGGAACCATTTTCGGTCCTGCAACGATGGAAATCATTGCTGGAGAAACGGGAAATGTCAAATCGGAGGAAAAAATTTTGAACAAAATTTGAGGAAATGGCGGACAGCTGGGCCTCTTCTGCTTGTTAATAATCTGAGTTAATTATCGACCGATCCTGAATTATCTGAGGAGCGGTCGAGTCATCAATTTTATACAAATTATCCTGATGGTCACCAGAGGCGTCTCGACCCTGGTGACAAGCGAGAAGCGAGTAACTACGCGATTTTACGCGTCACTTACTTTTTGGATCTTGAGTGAGAAACGTGCAAAATGTAACACCGAGTGACTCAACGAGGGCGAGTGAGAAAACGACGCCAAAGTCGATAGACACATGGCGAAGAGCGCGAGTGCTTTACGGTTTTAATCGAGCATTGAGTAAATTATCTAATTAATCGCGATTTACGCCCGTGATTAATCCAGTGAGCATCATGAGACAATTATCGTGAGAGACAATTATCAAAGTGAGAAATTTAACATCGAGTGTAATCTAGTCACGAAATTGAAGAGCTATATATTTTTATAGAATGTATCGTGTCAACTATCATTTGAGAATCCTTTTATCAGGTCCTTGTGTTCGTTCAGGTTTGTGTTATTTGTTCGTTCCTGAGGGCTGGCTGCGGAGGCAGTTCAGTTCGAGAAATTCATCAACACCTTAAAATATACAGTCCACTTAGAGAAAATCAACGAGGAAGTCACGGCGAGCTGCATCGGGCTTTCCTCCAGTAAAAGTCAGGGCAAGAAAGTTGCCATGATTTTTAACACTACTATTCTTTCCAATTCTTGTTTTCCACTGTTTTCTTGCCTTGACGCAATCCTCTCTCTCAGCAACGATGGAGCTCATTGCTGAGGAGAGAGGCACGGTCAAACTAAAGGAAAAAATTGAAAAAAATGGCAACGAGTCCCAGCTTTTTCCACTTGAATTTTTTTTTAACTCTTTCGAAAGCCTTGGCTTGCCGCATTTCCCTCTCTTTAGCAACGACGAAAATCATTGCTCGAGAGAGGGGAACGGTCAAATTGAGGGTTGAAAACAATTTTTTTTTAATGGCAGAGGGTCCTGTCCTCTTTCATATTTTGGAATTTCTTTATCCAACTATTCCCTCCCCTTGACCCATTTCCCTCTTTCCAGCAACGATGAAAATCGTTGCTGAAGAGAGGGGAAAAGTTAAAGTGAAGGGAAGAATTGAAAAAACAATTTGAAACAAGCAGGCTTCCGCCCCTTGCGCGTTACTTGAATGTCTTGAAACTACGCTTAAATTTAATATTCTGCCAATGCGATTGGCAGAAAGCTTCCGAATGGAATTCTCACTCACTTTTCTCCCTCGCTTTACTCTGTCAGAAACTTAATTCTTCACTCTCTTTGTTGAAAAAAAATAGCATGCACACACCAGAAGTATTCTTGCCTCCTTAGGTGTGTGATGTACCGTTAGAACATTGTTTTTATTTGAATTCTACTTCTAAATCAAAATAGACGTCTCAATATAATCTGTCCCCCTTAAATAATGACATTTCATTTTAAAAAATCAATATTATACAAAAATCTAGATCATACAATGAAATTTGAAAATTTAAAAAAATGAATTTCAGGTTTTAATTAGTCTTTCTCGTTGTCATAGTAAAATGATAATGGGGTCATTTTTCAGGAAAAATTGTCTACTTTTCAATTATTAAATAAAAAATAGTAGCGTTTCTAGGGAAAAAATTGAGAAAAATTGAAATTTGTGGAACTATTTGTAGAACTTTTTATTGAGCACTCATATCAGAGAATTCGAAGGAAAAATCTGAAGTTATCAGCATTTGTTAAACTCGTCTAAGCGAATATTTTAAGCGAAACTTGGACGAAATCGGTCCAGTAGTTCCAGAGATAGAATGTCTATTCATTTAATGGTTTATCAAGAATATCTCAGGAACTACTGGACCGATTTCGCCCAGATTCAATCTCAAAGGTCTCACTCATAAGATATACAAACTCACGAAATTTGAAGTTTCTAACTCAAATATTTTTTTAGTTATCGTGTTGCCCATGATTTTCAAAAAAATACATGTTTGTTAAAATACCGGATAAACCACAAATTTGAGCGCTCGCCACCTCCAGGGTTTAATGTGCGCCTTATCAATGCGCATCTCCTCGCTGAGGATGGATGCTGTGAAATAATTTTTCGCAGAGAAAACTCGAAAAAACGATTTTTCAATAATTGGCTTTTTCTCAGGAACCATTCGGTCGATTGAGCTGGAATTTCTGGGAGCACATAGTGCACACGTGGTAAATATACCGTGAAATTTTCGAGTCGATACATACAGCCGTTATTAAGAAAAGTGATGGAATGTGTCATCACACACACACACATACACACACATACGGACATACATACAGACGACCGCCAAAAAATATTTTTTTTCGACGTTTCTCATCATTTGGAGTCATATTCCGATGGAATCTCAAGTTCGAAAAAAATCACGATTACAATGCTTCCATTCGGAAGCAAAAATGGCAGAAAGTCCAGACTTCTTGCCCGTTTTCAACTTTCTTCGAAAATTGCTTCCTCGTCGTGACGCATTCCCCGCTCTTCAGCAATAGTGAAAATCATTGCTGAGGAGAGGGGAACGGTCAAATTGCACGAAAAAATTGAAAAAAAACAAGAAAATGGCAGAGAGGCCCAGTCTTTTGTACTATTAAAAAACAATGCTTTTTCAACTATTCCCTTGCCTTGACGCATTCTCCTCTCTCCAGCAATGAGGAAAATCATTGCTGAAGAGGAGGAAACGGTCGAAGTGAGGGAAACAGTTGAAATGTTTTTTGAAAAAAATAACAGAGATTCCCAACCTCTCCCGTATTTTTTTAAAACTGTTTCCTTGCCTTGACGCACTCTCTTCTCTTCAGCAATGATGAAACTGATTGATAAGGAGAGGGAAACGGCCGAATTGAGAGGAAGAGTTGAAAAGAAAATTGGAAAAAAATGGCAGAGTCCAGGTATATTCCGCATTTTCAAAAAAAAAAAAATTTCAACAGTTGCCTTGCCTTTACGCAGTCCCTTCTCAATAGTAACAATGGAAATAATTGCGGGAGAGAGGGGCCCGGTCAAATTGCAGGAAAAATTTGGAGAAATTGAAAAAAATGGTCAACGGCCGGACCTATTCTCCTATTTTTTCAACTTGTTCCTTCAATTTGATAGTTTTCCTCTTTTCAGCAATGATTTAGATCGTTGCTGAAGACACAGGAATTTGTCAAGGCAAAGGAATAGTTGGAAGAAATTCTTTTTTTTCAAATTATGCAAAACACGGGTTGCTCTGCCTTCTTCTAAAAAATTTTCTTCAATTTTTTGGTGCGATTTGACCGTGTCCCTCGCTTCAACAATGATTTTCATTGTTGCTGAAGGGAGGGGAATGCCTCAAGGCAAGAAAACAGTTGAGGAAAAAAATTCGAAAATGTCCAATAGGCCTAAACTGTCTGCAATTTTTTTCAAAATTCTTTTCAACTGTTTTCCTCAATTCCACCGTTCCCCTCTCTTCAGCAATCATTTTCATCGTTGCTGGAGAGACAGGGATACGTCAAGGCAGGGGAAAAGTTAAAGAAAACAAATTTTAAATGAAAGAGGCCGGGACTCAGTCATTAAAAAAAAAAGTTTTCAACTTTCCCCTCGATTCGACCATCTCTCATGATGATTTTCATCACGAATCATCACGAATTATTTCCATTGTTGTTGAAGAGAGGGGAATGCGTCAAGGTAGGGAAGCAGTTGATTAAAAAAATCAACTAGGGGTGAGCAATTGCTCACTCGCTCGCGAATAAAGGAGTGCGTAGTTGCTCACTCGCTACGCTCGCTCGCAAATAGAGGAGTGCGTATTTGCTCGCTCGCTACGCTCGCTCGCGAATGGAGGAGTGCGTTATTGCTGATTAGAAGGAATTAGTGAGAATGTATTGTGCGACTTCAAGCCACACTAAGAACTTCCCGATAATTTCTCTCACTACTTACTATTAGAAAAAATAATGAATGATAAAAACGATAAATAACAACAGACATGATCGTGGGAACTATCACGATATGTTGAGGAAATTTCAAAATATGGAGATCAATAAAAAAATCCATTTTTCCTTTTCGGGGGTAGTGCATAGACTCCTCTTTCTGGGAAATTAAGAGTAACTTGATAATGTTTTCCGTAAAAAACTAAGAAAGTGCTGGGTCGATTCCGATCAAAATCTAATGACCGCGAATTTGTGTCAAGATGCTTCGATTACGACATCGATCACCTCGATCACATTATTGATGTATGAGAAAACGTGAACGAAAAAATTGATCACGGACATACACACATACAAATACACACAAACACACACACAGACACGATCGTGAAAACTATCAAAAAATGTTGGGGAGGTCTTAAAACATGAAGATCGATCGAAAAATCGATTTTTCATTTTCGGGGCCATTACATAAACTTCCCTTAGCGGGAAGTTAAAAATGTGGAATAGGCCTGGACTCCGCAAATTTTTCAAAAATTCTTCTAACTCTTTCCTTCAAGTTCATCGTTTCCCTCTTTTGTGCAATGATTTTAATCGTTGCTGAAGAGAAGGGAATGCGTCAAAGCAAGGGAATTGTTGGAAAATAAAATAAAACCAGGCAATGAGAAATATAAAAAAATGTTCTACGAAAATTTCGCTATCTCGTTGAGCTATCGAGATATTACACCAAAGTGTATACCATTAAAAAACGATTTATTTTCTTTCACCTTTTTATTACTGAATTCGGAAGCTGAAAATCATAAAACCCTGAAAATAAGTGTTTAATGTGATATTCTACTACGGTAAGTATTGTAAATAGTCAAATTGATGACGATGGTGATTTGAATTCTAATTATTTATTTTTATTTATTTACTAATGAGATTTAAGAAATTTCTCTGATCATGTGTGATTATTTGAAGAAAAGTCGTAATGTCATGAAGATTCTAATTGAAAACCCCGCGTTCACTATGCTGCTACTGCTGGTAATTCGAAGTAATGAAAATCACCAAATCTATTCATTTTTACCTACAAAGCACTATTCCTTCTCTCCATCGGCAATCAGGCAACCATCATCTATGCATTTTTGTACAGTTGGTCACCTTGTTGGATATACATTGCGATCATAGCTTGTACTTTCCATCAACATGTGCTAAGCAACTTCACAGTTTTCCAAATAATTCGTGTAATCGAACTCGTGTAATTGTATTCGAACTCAACACAATGATTCTGAACCTGATTTAATCATTGTACTCCAACTTTACACAATTATTGTGGAATTCATTTAATCATGCCGGTCACACGAGGCCGTAGACGAGCTTTCAATTATGAGAATATTATTGAGATCGTAATGAAAAGTAAAGAGGCTGTAATGACAGCACAAGGTGATATAACTCCAGAGCGTCGAGATATCTGGAAATCACTTGTCGATGAATTGGCCAAAACTTTTGGTATTCACATTATACCTTCTTCCTTATACACGTTCGTGTGTAACAATCGGGGGAATGTTCGTGATAAGTTGCAAACAGCTTTGAAGATTAGAGTGAAGAAGAAAACAAGTGGAAAATCGCCTTTACAGCTTATCATGTAGCCTTTTCTGCTAATTCATTAGCAATTTGCTTCCGAATGGTCGTCATATTTTCTTTCAAATGAAATTCACTTATGGATATTATATCCAATGCATTTTTTTTATTAAATAAAGAAGAACACGAACAACAGCATTTTAATACTTTAGAATATGTTTTCAGTGCACGATCGTTTTCGCAATAATGAATTATCCACTATACATTTATTCGGAAAGGAACATGGGACACAAAGGAACATTATTCCGGGTTTTCTTCTGTTTTGAATGTAACCATTCAAGAATTGCTTGATAAACACACGATAAAATGTGAAAATAATCATGAAAGCAGAGTAGATAATATTATCTTCCGGGATCATCTGTTCATCGAATGTCCTTCTTATCACAAACTACAAGTACCGCTCAATAATTTTCCCGAGTTTCTACATATTAAAGATGACAATTACCAGCTAGTGGGCATAGTGAACAACATAGATCCTGAAGAAATGAACGATGAAAGTATTGGTCATTAGAAAGTTGAACCATTCACTGTTCATTATTGGACCAACTTTCAACGACAAGCTTACAACACCTATGCATCAAAAAGTCACCCTCGAGCTTTTATACATGCCCCAGGACAGATTTATCCAAAATTCACTAAGTTCAGTGATGTAAAGACACATAATTCTTTCCTTTATGTAGTGGTCGTCAAATTTGATGAGGAACAATTCTCCGTTGATCAGATGGTATCAGAAGCCCACGATGCAGTCATCATATCCAATTTCTGGAGTAAATGGTTGCAATTCGGTTTCATAAAGCCTCATGAGATGGTTATGGATTCAAGTTATGCACTGCTAACAGGCACAATAATTGCATTCACAGGTTATCCTACCATAGAGAGTTACGCTGATGCCTTGCGGACATTAGCAAAAATTGACTGCTCTGTACGCTTGGACATCGCTCATGTCATGGCAACTCATGCTAGATTGCTGAAAAATCTCCCGATACTTGTAAAGAGATTTCTCTTAGAATGCATTGGTAAAATAGTTTCTATAATGGATGAGGGAGAAATGAGAGACTATTTGAAGAAAATATTCATTGTAGGATCTTTCACAACAGCTGGCATTATTTCCGGAACCACTAATCCAAGTTTGGCTCAAGAATGCATCAGCTTCCTCAGAGATGCAATCACAGGTACTGATTTTCCATTTTTTTTCTCGGTCTTTTTTTTTTTGAAGAATCCTAAACAAGTGTCGATATCTATTGATCGTGGTACTAGTTGTAGAGTCGAGTTTTCAATTATTATCCAATATCCTACTACAACATATTCAGGAATTGAAAGAATATACCCAATTTTCCCCATTTATGATTTTTGCAGGATACAAGTAAATGCATGGAATCCACACTGAGAGGAGAAAAGTGGTGAAAACTATTGAATACTTGTTCATTAATTTTTCAGAAAATATTTTTTTTTAAATAATTAAAGAAGTTGTTGAGTTTACTGAATTTTGCTCATTCAAGCAAATAAACTGTTTGAATAAACAAAATTCAGTAAATTCAATAACTTTTTTTGATTATTTCGAAAAAATATTTGCTAAGGATCACTGAAACGAATATTTAATAGCTTGTACTACTTCTTCTCTTCTCAGTGCACTTTGTAATAATACCCCTTTTGTTTGGTGACTGAGATTCTGACCTGAGTCTACGTGAAATTGAGCCCGAATCAATTTAAATAATTTTTCTGTACTGAGGGACGAAAGTGAGACTTTCGGCCCTCGCTGCGCTCGGGCGTAAGCTCACTTCCGTCTCAGTGTGCAGAAAATAGTATATACACCTCGGGCAGTAAGTAAGAAAGCCTCAGAGCACATGTTTGTTGACCTCGGCTTCGCCTCGGCCAACAATTACATGTGCTCTGAGACATTTCTCACATTACTGCCCTAGGCATGTAATATACTATTCTTCATTGTTGCCCTGTATCTCCAGTTCTCAAGAAAATAATATGATAGTGATAAAAATAAAATGAATATTCCAGGTGATTCAATAACATCAACAGTGGATTCAGCAATAGATGCCTCAATGACATGTGGTGATGATGATGATGATGATGCTCATGAGACGAACAAAGAAAACCATATGGAGAAAACAGAAATTACTGGTGCAGCAGTTAATGATCTCACTCTGGAGTCTGAGGACAACACCAGCAATTCATGGACAAACTGGGGGCAAGAGATATTGAAAGAAGTTACGGGAAAGTTAGGAGACACCAGAAAAATAAAAAAAAGAAATGTGGAAAGAATGATAATCGACAATCAACGAATGAAGGCATCGGGCAAGATCCGAATCCTTACTACTGCCCCCAGCTTGTTCAGCGTATCGTTAAGAATATCAAATTCATTCCTCTGTGGTCTGCGTAAGCATGGAAAAAATTCAATTATGGTCGTACCCCAGCATCCAGTGCTTCAGTAGAGTATGGAATTAAAAAAATTGAACAAAATTTGTACAAAAATGGAAGACAGCGAGTGGATTATGCTATTGAGCGTCATATTCAATTTCTTCAAGGACGAATGAAATCCGTCGCCATTGCAGTCAATGGAAAAGTACATGAAGGTGATAATCCTGACAATATTGATGAAGATCATACAGCTATTGATACAGAAACTAGTAGTGATGATAATGGACACCGCAGGACAGAGGACAGAAATTCACCGGAGCATCATGGAAATGTGTCAGAACCAGAGCAGATGGATGAAAGAATTAATGTTTCCGACACAGCACAAGAAGAAGTAGTTCATTCTGATGATGAAAGGATCTCAAGGAGTTCCACGAGGCCAGAGTCAACTATTGGGCCAGATAAAACTGATAGTGCTGAAAAGAGCAGGAATGACACTCCACGATCTGAGAAGAAGTTTGAATGTACAAGGAGTGATTCATTAGAGAATTTGTTTAAAGATGTTGATGCCTCAGAAGCGGAGATTCCTCCTGCCGAGGGAGAGTTGATGGAATTGAGTGACAATATCAACGTGCAAGCCAGTCCACCCCATTATCACAAAACTCAAGCATACACAATGAATCATCTCCAAATTGTGTTGCTTGTGCTAGAGGAGATACGCCAGCTTGTACTCACTGGTGGAAAATATGTAAAAAAGCTGTGCATCCTTTCGAAGAGTGTTCATTTCCTGTCGCGAGTGATGAAGGAGGATACAATACACCTAGGATCTGCTTTTCATGTCATTCATTGCCCAAAAAGCATGTCTCAGAGTTACTCGCTAAACGCCATGTAGAGAATTGGATGAATGAAGGAAAATCGAAGGATAGTGAACCACGCGGGCTATATGTTGGAGGAAATAACCATCGATTAAAGAAATTGTTAACATATGAAAAACACAGAGGATTGCCAGTACTCAAAAGTGGACAATCGAAAGATTTACAACCTGTCAAAATTTAGAACCGCCGCATCAGTTTCATCTTCACGTGTCCCTTCGATAGTATATTCCAGCTACTTCTTTCTGGAGCATGTGATTACCCAAATGTCCTCTCTCATGTAAATATTGAAGCCTTTCATGGCAAAAATTCATTCAATCAACTTTGTTAGATTAACTCAGTAATAGGAAGGCGCACCCGAATAAGCCGATTCAACAGAAGTATTTTTTCGGGAACTAAGCGAGAGAGCGAAAATTTGGTTGGAACTTTCTATGTAGCTCCGATTCTTCTCTACGAAAAATGTTTTCACTGGAACTCCGCTATCTCATTCAGTTTACGATACAGTATGATTGAAAAATCAATCGCAGGAGGAGTCAATTTAATTCCTTTTATCTTTTCGCATCTGACTTTTTTTTGTTAATTTTAATTCTTAAAACTTAATTCAGCATAAATTCAATTCTTCAAATTATAAATTTCTATGAATATTTTTCAGATGAGGAAGAATATTGGCAACAAACTGTATGAATTTGTAATTGATTCATTACACCGTCTTTTGAGTTCAGACAGTTGTCGACAGAGAGCGGAAATTCTATTGCCATATTTTAAGACATGTGGTAACTTTGCAGGGGTTGAGCAAGTTGATTGTCATATCGAAATCGGAGCTTTCGCTCGTAAAATATTCCAGTCTATGCCCAGTTGGATTGAGAGAGCACAATGTAGTGGAGGCTGTGATGAGCGAGTGTCTTATTTTCCAATAATTAATCTTCATGCTACTTCATTAACAGATGAAAATTTTCATAATGTTCTAATCGAATGGATATTTTCTCGGGAAGAGAGAATATGTACTAATGAAAGATGTGCTGGTGAAGAAAGCGTGACGAAGATACTGTGGGTAAGAATAATTTCGATTTTTCTCCGTCATAAGATTGACAATTCCAGTCATCAAGTGGTGAATGAAGATGAACTATCTTGATTTTCGATCAGTTCTCTCAAAGCCTTCAAGTTTGAATAATATGAAAACTGATTATTTTTGAGGCCAATTCATCTCCAATCATCACTCTCGTAGTAGATTCAGAAAAGAATTTCAGTTGTTAATCTGTACACCATTGAACGAATCACAAGAGTATAGTGAGTAATGGTATATTACTAGCTTTTATGGAGAATAGATTCCGTTTTTTTCCCAGGAGTAAACTTACGATTATTCATCATTTCAGGGAATGTGGTTGTCTTCGAGCCGTATTGGGAAACTGGAGCTTTTGTTTGTTTCAAGTTGAAGAAACTACCCACACAATTCAAGCACCTCATTAACGATTCCACCATGAGACTCATAGGAATCGTTCACTTCCTTGCTCCATCGAGGCGTGATGCTACAGACTACAAAGCGATGAGTCATTACGTCGCAATATGTTTTCGCCACGATTCGAAGTGGATTAAATATGATGATACACAAACGAATGAACAAAAAGTCTCTGCCAATTTCGAAGCGAATGTAGCTCTATTGATTTATGCAAAAATATAAAATCTGTTCTCCACATCACTCAAAAATCCATATATCTTCGATAAACAAATAAAATATCTGTTGACGGGGATAAAAAATGGAATTTTTATGCATAAAACAGAAAAACTCATAATTTTTCTTGCCTTTAAGTCTCCCAAATGTGGAAGAAACCTGAAGACTGCCATTTCTTTCAATTCCTTTTTCAACTCTTCCCCTCAATTTGGCCCTTCCCCTCTCCTCAGCAATGATTTTCATCGTCGTTGAAGAGAGGGGAATGCGTCAAGGCAAGGGAATAGGTGAAAAAAAATTGAAAATGTGGAATAGACCTGGACGATCTGCAATTTTTTTCAAAATTCCTTTTAATTGTTTCCCTCAATTTCACCGTTCCCTTCCCTTCAGCAATTATGAAAATCATTGGAGGAGAGGGGAACAGCCAAATTGAGGGGAGGAATTGAATGGAGAAATGAGGAAGAACGGCAGCCTTTTCTCCTTAAAAACAAAAAATTTCCATCATCTCCTTGTCTCGATGCATTTCCCTCTCTTCAGCAACGATGGAAATCATTGCTGAAGAGAGAGGTATGGTCAAA
The DNA here is from genome assembly GCA_963921955.1 of Aleiodes alternator. Lineage (NCBI taxonomy): Eukaryota > Metazoa > Arthropoda > Insecta > Hymenoptera > Braconidae > Aleiodes > Aleiodes alternator. Next base: position 2,971,328 of record OY998097.1, read on the forward strand.
TTAAAGGAACAAATGATAATTTTTTTTTTTAATAGCAGAGAGGACTGGGCTTTTGTACTATTAAAAAACAATTGTTTTTTCAACTATTCCCTTGCGTTGACGCATCCTCTTCTCTTCAGCAACGATGGAAATCATTGTTGGAGAGGGGAACGGTGAAATTGCAGGAAGAAATTGAAAAAAGAAATAGCTGAGAAACTCGGCCTCTCCTACTATTTAATTTGTTTTTTCATCTTCTCTCTTGCCTTGACGCATTTCCCTCTCTTCAGAAACGCTGAAGAGAAAGGCACGGTCAATTTGCACGAAAGAATTGGAATAAAAAAAAATTAAAAAAAGGTAGAAGGACACGGCGTTTTATAAATTTGAAAAAAAATTTTAAAAAAACTGTCTTCCAACTATTCCCTTGACTTAACGCATTCCCGTCTCTTCAGCAACTATGGAAATCATTCTGAAGTAAGGGGAACGGTCGAATTGAAGGAGAAAATGACAAAATTATAATAATAATAATATCTGAGAAGCACGGCCTTTTCTACTATTTGTTTTCTTTTTTTTTCTTCACCGATTCCCTTGCCTTGATGTATTCCTCTTTCTCTAGCAACGATGGAAATCATAACTGAAGAAAGGAAAACTCCCAAATTGAAAAAAAAAATTGAAAAAGAGAATTGAAAAAAATAGTAGAAAGACCCCGGCTGTTAACCAATTTTTTTTTAATTTTTTCGAATTCTTACCCCCATTCAACCGGGGCCCTCTCTTCAGCAATGATTTCCATTGTTACGAGAGAGAGGAGAATGCGTCAAGGAAAGAGAATAGTTGAAAAAATATAGTAGAAAAGGACTGGCCTTTTTGCAATTCTTTAAATCTTTTTCTCAGTTTTTCCTGCAATTGCACTGACTCCTCACTTTAGCAATCATTGCCATCGTTACTGAAGAGAGGACAATGCATCAAGGCAAGGGAATAGGTGGAAAAAAAATTAGAAAAATAGTAGAAATGCCCGAGCCTTTCAGCCATTTTCTTTTCGATTTTTTCCCTGAATCTGACCACTGCCCTCTCTTCAACAATGATTTGCCTCGTTGCTGAAGAGAGGAGAATGCATCAAGACGGAGAGAGAATATAATTTTTTTGTCGAAATAGTAGAAAAGGATGGGCGTTTCAGTCATTGTTTTTAATTTTTGTATCATTTTTTCTTGCAATTTGATCGTGCCCCTCTTCCAGCCATGATTTTTATCGTTGATGGAGAGAGGGGAATGCGTCATGACGAGAAAATAGTTTAAAAAATATTTTTTTGTAATGGTAGAAAGAGGTGGGCTTCTCAACCATTTTTTCAATTTTTTCAATTGGACCGTTCCCCTCTCGTCAGCAATGATTCCCATCATTGCTGGAGAGAGGAGGATGCGTCAAGGTAAGGGAATAGTTGAAGAAGCAATTTTTTTTTAATAGTACGACAAGCCGGGCCCCATCTGCCCTTTTTTCAATGCTTTCCTGCAATTTGACCTTTTTCTCTCTTCAGCAATGATTTTCATCGTTGCTGAAGAGAGGGGAACGCGTCAAGGCAAGGAAGCAGTTGAAAAAACAAAATTGAAAATGTGAAAAAAGCCTGGACTCTCTGCAGTTTTTTTTCAAAATTTCTTCCAATTGTTTTCCTCAATTTCACCGTTCCCCTCTCCTCAGCATTAATTTCTATCGTCGTAGGACCGAAAATGGCTCCCTCATTTAGAGATGTAAAATGACGGTCAATTTTGAAATTGGTCAGGTCAGGCGTCAATTGACCATTTCGTGACCATTCTTGACTTGACGGGAATTTTCGTTGAGAATTGACCGTCAAAAATTAAAATGGTCAGTCAGGAGAAATAAATGTCAAAATCCATGTATATAGATGAAAATTGACCGTCAATTTTATTTTTGGTCATTTTTCATGTCATTTTTATGATTTTTTTAAATTCAATGGAAATACTCAAAGAAATCATCCATTTCCAGAAGTACAGTACTTCTCATTTTTAGTAGAATATCGGCGACTGAAAAACCCAATTGAAGAATAACGAACGAGAATCTGTAATGAAATCCAGCTATATAGATGGCAAATGACCGTCAATTTGTTCTTCGGTAATTTTTTTCGTCACTTTTAGTAGAATGATATTTTTGAAGAGGAAAAGGCTTATTGAATTTAGATAGAATATCACGGGAATATTCGCATATTTTCTCCGCAAATCGTAAACTCTGCATAAATTCTGCACTTCTCCTAATAGATTTAGTTTGCTCTTGTCATACAAATAGAGATATATCTCCGTAACATTCTATCATATTATTTTTATCCCGAATATTCTTGACTCTAGTCAGTCTCAAATATAATGACTTTGATTAATACACAAAGAGGTCCACAAAAAAAAAATCATCAGCTCTGTTTAGATGGAATCTGACCGTAAAACCATTTCTGGTCAATTTTTTGATTCACGATTTGGTCATTATTTTTTGACCGAAATGGTCAGTCATTGCCAATTGGTCATTGACGGTCAATTGAACGGTCAAATGACCGTCATTTTTTGTGTTGCATCACTACCCTCATTATTGGCTGGTTGAAGACAGAAATCGCCCATTCACACACAATGTTACTGCTGAATTTCTTGAAAGCTGGCAGTAACATGGGTTAGCTACTAGCGCACAGATTATACAAACAAGTATTATTGCTCGATGGTACTTTTGAGCGATTTCCAAACGGCCCTAATAGATACCCCTCTAATTGATGGATAAATTTGATTTTTACTGCTGAGCTGCATGAAAGTTAGCAGTAACACGATTAACTCAAAAACCCTTCGAGCAAAAAAAGAAAAAGTTTCACTCAAAATTAGCTCGTAAATAGCTCTTAAAAATACAGTGGAGAAAATTCGATTCTGCTGATTTTTACGGCCAGCTTTTCATACGTGGTAATTTTACTTTCCATTCTTCCACAGATCCTCTCCCGTAACACCTTCCTAGTTCAGTCTCAAATTGAATCCTAATACTCCCTCTATCTGACTGGAATGAAGTCAGCATGATGAAGCTCAAATATAGAGAAGATTGGGAAGAAAGCCCACAATTTTCGAAGTGGCTAGGCAGAGACTTAAATGATGCAAACAGGGCTTACTGTAAGTATTGCAAAAAGAGTATACAAGCGAAAAAATCTACGCTCGAGCGACATATTGGAACTCTAGAGCATGTTCGCAATGCAAGAAGAGCGATTGCTGGAGAGCTGAATGAGGACACAGAACATCGATATGTTTCCGCAAAAATTCTGAATGAACCATTTACCGCAGCTACACCAAACCCTATTATCCCTGAGGCAGATCTGTTCGTGCGGTCCCCATCGTCAGGAGTTGACAGCGGATAACTGATCCAAGATAATGAACCAGGTGATGATTCCCGCCCAAAAGATAACTGTGCACCACAGAACGGATCGGTTGCAAGTGAAGAAGATACGGAAAAACCGACTCGAGAAGATATTGATTTGATTCTCTCTCTTCAACTTCACTGCCATTTGATAAGAGAAATACTTGTCAATGTAATTGCTCCTGTCCAAAAATGATGATAACCGAAATTCTGAGAAATACCATGTTTTCTATTAGTATTGATGAGACTACAGATATCTCTACGCAATCACTATTGTGCGTAGTTGAACGATTCTTCCATGAAAAATCAAATCAAATTCGAGATGTCTTGTGGGAATTAGTTCCCGTTTACGACCTTAATGAGGCTTCTACGGCGGATGCTAAAACTTTGTGTACTAAAGTTTTGGCAATCTTTAAAGAAGCTTCTGTGCCAGAAACCAATATAATTGGATTTTGTGCCGACACGTGCAATGTTATGCATAGTCAGTTTAATTCAGTTGCTCAAAAGCTGACCAAGTCGATACCAGGAATCAAAATCATCAAGTGCGATTGTCAAATACAGCACTTGTGGGCCCACAATGCCATCAAACAGCTTCCAAAAATATATGACGACATACCGAACAAAATCCACACGTTTGCGTCGGCTAGTTCAAAAAGGCTCAGCAATCTCTTAAGTCTAGAACTTAAATCGCGTCAGAAGCCACTAAAACTGCTGACACCATGCACAACTCGATGACTCTCATATTGTGACTGCATGCACCGTATTGATCGTATATGGACTATTTCGAAGCGTTATTTTGAAGTCAAGAGTAAAGCTCAGGGCACAAAAAGTGCAAAACATTTCGAAGAAGCACAATTTCTTTTCCAGTATTTCAATTGTCCTAAACATAAATTGTATCACAGCTTCATTCTCTCAATTTCCATGCAATTGCGTAATGTCAACGAAGAGTCACAGTCGTCTAGGCCATTGATTGGAGTACAAGACAACATTGTTATAAAATTATTTCTCGATTTGGTTTCCATGTTTATGGTAAAACAGTATGTCAGTTAGACCTTCGTAGACGGAATTGATGTTGTTGATGCTTCAAAATAAAAACCACTGATGGCAATTGCGATGTCCAAATACGTGAGGAAGAATATGATGCTTTTACAAAATACAGAAGAGAAACGTGATTTCTACGAGCATGCTCGTAACTTCCTGATCGAGCTATGCAGAAATTTGCAAGAGAAACACAATTTTGGTGACGTTTTAAAAACACATCTTCAATTCATACATCCTCGAAATGCGCTCAGTGTTGAATTTCATAAGATGCATCCGAACTTGGAAGCGGTGATGTGTAACTTTGAGAAAATGGTAGATTTCCGTAATCCACAACGCATGAATTCCATCAATGAAGAATGGCGTGGTATAGTACAACACGTTTTTCCAGAAAATATCATGTTTTTTGGTTCAAAATTGAAAAATGTGTATACGAAGATGGGAATTATCGATTTAAATCGATTTCCGAATTTGTATTAACTATTTTACGTCTACCAAACTCCAATGCTTCACCCGAACGAGTTTGGAGTGCACTGAAGCGTCAAAAACATGTGCTTAGAGCCGATCTGGAATTGACATCAATTCGAGCAATTCTTTCGACTCGAGAATATGTCAAACTTGTCGGTGGTGCTGAGAAATTCGAACCAAATGAAGGAATGTTTCTGCGAATGTTGCGGAACCTACATGATAAAATTCGCGATGGTCGACATATTGAGGATCTCGATCACTATTAGAATACAGTACTCGATGAAGTTTATTTGCTTCAATGTGAGGAAGATAGAGAGAAAAACGAAGAAATTAAGAATTAAACGAGTGATGACTTTGAAGAGATGGTTCATGTAGACGAATCCTTACTCTCACCCAACATGAGTTCAAATAATGCATTCGACGAGGACGAAATAATGGAAGGGCAGATTCATGTTGATAAATTATCTCCATGTGTTATTATTAATGGACAAAATGTATCCGATGATCTAAATCTTGTGAAAGAGTGTCCGTTACGCAAGAACATGAGTGTCCTTCAGCCCAATCGTTTCGATATTTTAAGAAATGGGCTGGTGTCGAATGACTCTTACTATATGAAAAAACTATATACGATGAACGACACCGAGGCCATGACATCTCGTATTTACGGAGTCGGACAATACATGCGAATTAATATCATTGATCAGCACCTTTTCTCTGTATATTCTGAAGAATTTCAAACGTTAGCAGCCGGAAAAGACTTATCTGGAGAAGTCATGGATGCATGTGCTGCTGTTTTTGGAAGACAATGGCGAGATAGTGTATTCATTTCTACTACCCTGACCCCAATTCTTTTCACAGACACTTGGAGGGATAAGCCAGGTGAAGAATGGCCAATGTTAACGATGTCATTCCCTAGAAATGGTAAAATACTTTTTCCCTATCTTTCCAATGCGCACTGGCATTTATTTATTATTGATTTTGATAAGCGAGCATTTTCACTCATGGACTCTATGAATTATCGAAGAATAGGTGCACTTATAGTTTCCGAGGTAACAAGATTGATGAATCTTCTTACCAGATATATCGATTTATGTGTGTCTAGATGAATTCATAATGTATTCACGGAAATTGGCAAATGGGACTATGAATGGTGTGGAAGCAGGCGTCCATACCAAAATAATACTTTCAACTGTGGTATTTACGTCTTATATTATATGCACATTATTGGGAAATGAGAGCCATTTGATCTAAATTTCAATCCGAACAATGAAAGGTGCATCATTTCAAGAATGCTTGTGAGAGAATCGCTTGATATGTCTCAGAAATGCCTATTTTGTTTCCGAGATAGGCTCGGGGATGTACACACATGTGAAACTTGTCAGAGATTTGCTCATTATATTTGTTTGAGGCAAATTACTTATAAGAACCCAACTATGTGTGACTTATGTTCTGCTAATGTAATAAAAAAATAAAGGAGTACAGAATTGTCTCTCATTCGACGCGTTTCTCACAAAGAAATGCACAATTCGATTGCTCTGAACCACTGCAGTCTACTCTAGCTGGCTCCAGTCTGCCCCGAGCGACTGCAGCCAATTCTGACTGTCTCTAGTCTGCTCTGACCGACTGCAGTCTATTCTGTTTGCCTCCAGTCAGCTTTGAACCACCTCAATCAGCTTTTACAAGCTCCAGTCTACTCTGAGCGACTGCAGACTACACTAACTGGCTCCAGTCTGCTATGAGTGGTGGCAAAAAAAATGACTCTTCAATCTCAAATTTTGAAATTCTTGAGAAATCTTGATTTTTTCTGTGCGATATATCGTACCGTATGCATATTAACTCATATTCATTAAGAGACATCTTTATTTCATAATTCTGTTAAAGATGTCTCTTAATCTCTCTCTCTCTCTCTCTCTCTGTGAGTACGACTGCACGCTATCTTTTTTGCTCCTGCTTCTTTGAACTCTTCCTGCCTTAATCTGCCTTCGGGCGTTTTATTTTCTAGTTTGTTGCATGTGCCTTTATGCAATCCACATTTTCCCTTCTAAAAAAAAGCATGAAACGTTTTTTGTCACCGTTTTATTTTCCCTAAACCTAGCTAGACTATAGTCATACTATATTAGTATAGCTATACTAGCTATACTATACCCGCATGGAAAAAAATATATGTCGAAAATATATGTTGAAATATATTTATGAAATATGGCTCATATATGTCATATATACGCGCGTATAAGTATCATGTATGCAGCATTTATTTTTTTAATATTCAAAAAGGATGTTTTTGGCCACTTTTATATATGTTTTGAAGTATTTATGATATATGTATCTTTATACGTAGGAAAGAATCATTATATACGTCACATATATTTTTGCCTATATGCGGAGTATATAGAACAAATATGCTGTTTTTATATTAAATGTATTTCCTACCAAGACGAAAAATCTCAAAACGCCATAGCGAACATGGAATCGCAGATTGATGAATAATAAATCATTTATGTACGGGAATATGAATATTTAAAATATTTATTTCCACATGGCAGCATTTGAAACATTCAAGGGAGTACAATATAGATTTTGGTGAAAACTTAAAATATAATATTATTGTGAGCGACACTTTAAACTATTCAACAATTCAGTTTAGCTGAATTTTGCTAGAATGATTTTTTTTCTACACTATTCTTCATCCTATTCCACATTATAAAAAGTAGAATATTTCGTGTATAATTTTTTATCGCCACGAAATATCCTCTTTCATTTACTAACTACAGTCATTTGGTTACGAGTCTAGAGATCTCCGTTCACAAAGCTTTCAATGATATCTCTAGTTTACTATATATTTTAGGATAATAGAAAAACTTTTCAGTCATAAACTTGAACACAGTCGTAACAGGAAATATTTCTTAAAATTTCTACTGATAATAGATATATCTTAAGATTAATAAAGTGAAATAGACACGAGATGGAAACACTATTAAACTATATTTCAGTATTCATTCTGCGAATACTGAAGATTGAGGCAAATTTTTCATATCTTCCTTGAATCGTTATGGTTCAGGTAAGCTTCTCATGGTGAAGTAAATAATCATTCATGACTTGAATCACTTAAGAATAGGCATTGCTTCATATTAGTCTAGAAAAGATTAACTAAAAGTTCACGAATATACTGATATTGCTGTAGGCTAGGTCCATTTCTGATTAAATCTCTCATGGAGGTTCAAATGCCTATGAAATAACTCTATTTAATCGATTCACTGTTCATCCTGATCATCAGCTGCACCATGTTTTCTTGCTTCTCGTCTCAACGAAGATAACTTTGTGTTAATAGCTCTGTTCATTTCGCTAGTTTTAAATTTTTCTTTGAATCGTCTTCTCACAGAAACTGAAAACATACAACAGATTACTATAAAATCACAGATTCAGAGAGAAATAGTAAATTCTATTGGAAAATGTCAGAAACTGCTTGGAAGATAGATTAATTGTATCGATCGGAGTTTCAATGTTAGATCTAGGTGGAATTCATCTTGATGTAGTATGGATGACTACAGATGGATGCAGTTCAGTCTTGCCAGCGTATCGGGCCACCAACAACGCTGGACAAATTGGACTTAATCTTTTTCTGTGTCAGGACCATTTTTTCCATCAACTTTGTTCAGAAAACTAAGGGGGAAAATGCAGTTCTTATGCATTTTCGTGAGAATTCTCTATCAATATTGTAGTGTTCCAGAAAATATAAGAAAAGAAAATAAGAAAAAAAATTATACCAGCAATTGCATTGAGGATATTTGGATTGAGTGCTTGGTGTCTTGGAGGATTCTCCTCAGGCCTCCTGATTTTACTTTTACCACCTTTAACATTACTCACAAGTAATTCGTTCGAATCAACCGTTGACATTAGAAGGCTTATAGCCATTGCAGTAAAAGTTGTTTGTTCATTGGCAGCTTGCCATTGTTGAGCTGTTACTCGAACATTACTCCCTCTTGGTCCAAGCTCCACCTGTCAATATTTCAGGTGGATTAAAAAATTACATGTCTCGAGTAACTCACGGAGTACAATTATATCGAGAGTATAGCAAGAGAGTTCTCACAATATTTATCTGTATCTGTTAAATTATCGTATTTCTATTGAGTCTTCCTCGCAACAAGAAATCAATTTTTTAATAGATTGATCATATACTCTCATTGTAAATGTGTGATTTCTATTAGCATACACGAAGATGTCAAGCTGTTCAATCAAACATAAATGCTGCTAGCTCAGTAGGTGAAGCAGCACAAGACCCGAAAAATGATAACAAGAAAAAAGTATCAATGAAAGAAAAAAAAATTCATCAATGATTCATTCTTGCTTGTCAATTCTTCAAACTCTGAAAGCGAATAGAGCTGTAGAACAAGACAACCAGAATAATATTCATTATTCTGAGATTCTCAAATGTCTGTCAATCTTTTTCCTAAAATTGAATCATTGAATCAATAATTACTACCGTGTCTGGCTCTTCCCCTGCAGGCTGGCGATCGTTCACTCGTCTTAAATTCTCCCTAACCAGTTCTCGTAGCTCATTCAACGCCTCCATCACATTACCTGGAAACAGAATATTTTTGGCATGAAAAAAAATAGAATAGCCAACAACCATACAGATGGAAATCATAACAAATGAAATATATTGGTACCATTTCTCTCAGGTGAATCTCGCCTGAGATTGAGACGAGGTGGAGGCGGGTTATTGTTCATTTCCCTCAGAGGTATACGGTTAAGTTCGGGAGGATCATCACTTGCTTCGTCGTCGTCCATTTCCGATTGATTATGAAAATGAAGTTTACGTGCAGTGCTCGGTGCCTAATAATCATAAGTAAAATAATTTCCTTTAAATTTGATAGTGGAGGGTTTTGCATTTAGTAGGGAAACAACTGATTGTTCACTTTACTTCGGGATTATCACTCTTCTTCGTTGATCGGTCTGATTCCTTTGGTGCTGATCCACTAGGCTTATTCGGTACATCACTTTGAGTCACAGGAGGAACTTCATTTTTTTTTCCAGGGGGAATTTTCGGTGACATTGGCAAATCATAAATTTTGCTCTTCTTCTCCAAAGCACGTACGCTGGCTGGCGATTCATTAAAATTGAAATTTATTGATTAATATTTTCATTATGATAAATAAACAAATTGCTACGGATTAATATTCACTGAAATGTACTTGCGACATCTAAAATTAATCCATCGTAGACCTTCCAGCCACCAGGAGGTTCCTTCGCAGAGTCTCGCCACTCAATTACATACGATTCATCTGGATCGAATTCATCCGATTGATACGTGTCGTAATCAAAATTTTTGATCCATTTAACTGGAATACCGGGAGTGATCTTCCCTTTATCTTCTCCACTAACCCATTTAATGGTGGCATATTTTTGGGCCATTCTGTATAAAATTTATCAATACATGAATTGTTGAGGCAATCTATTGAGTATTAATCCGGTGATCTCTACGCTATTATCATCGATACTTGAAAACAATGATTCAGCAAACGTACATCTCTCAACATAGAGTAAAAAAACAACGGCTGTATGAATAGGGATTTGATGAGCATGTCTGTCTTAACAATGTAATTGAAGCACTTTTACAAAGAAGTGTGGAAATATGCCAACCTTCCCAATAATAGCCTCCAAATTTTTATTAATAATTGAATTTATTAGCACATGGAATGAACAAGTTTAATTCGATTTTCCCGAAATAAATTGAATAAAATTTTCTAAAATTAAATAGACAGTATGAATACTTACGTATGTTATTTTGTTATCCTGGTAACACAGCAGTTATTAATCCGGTGCTCATCGAAGAAGAGCAACATTAAAGATAACCGAGACTCAATCGCAATAGTGCTTGAGCAAAATAAACAAACTCAAACAGTTACAAAAGAAAAATGGCGACGCTGCTACCACTGTAGTCAACTACGTTCATATACACTGTTAGCATATGCAATTCGCAACGCTCTAAGATTCTACTGCATTGCATATTAAAATTGAATATGAAAAAGTAATCGATACGGAAGTGTCACTGTTTTAACAATAAATTTCTAGTTATTTTTTCGGTGGTGAGGATCGGATTTGATGAGGTTAGTCGTGGATTCTTATGCCGCGCCATAAAGTAGTCCTTCGATTGGCTACTAAATACAAAAATATTTTCGCGCCAACTACGTTGAACCGTACACTCGTCGACAAAACTGTAATACTTGATATTATCAATTTTCGAGATAACCTAGTATTTTCAAACTCAACAGTCAAAACAGGCGCACTGGGCTTCTGTGTGAGAATTGTACGTGTGTGTAGTACGTTGGTATTGTTATTCTTACTCATAATTGGATAAAATTTTGAGTGGTAGTAAGTTGCCATCAAGAAATCCATCAGCAGAATTAATTGAGTGAAAATAATAATGTGACAAAACTCTGGTAATTGAAAAAATGGATAATCTGGGGAAAAAAAGACAAAAATACAAATCATATGTTTTTTTTGGAAGCACCACAAGCATTCCCTCACGTACCAAGAGACGTTGGAGACAAAGAAAAATATGTATGAGGTATGTGATGGATTAATCGATATTTGAGGGTAGTGCCAATTCTTTTCAAGGCAACATGATGAGTTTCACTCAGCTCATTGCTCTGACAAAAACGAGTGGCTTATAACTTTGTATTTTTCAGGAATTCAGCTAGAGAGAATATGAGGAATCAGATGGATGGCACTATTCCGGATGATGTATGTCTAAAAGTTATGCATTCAGTATTATTTCGGATTGGACATTTTCTTGTATCTGCTGTGCAATTATTTTCATGTTATTCCATCGGAGTGAGCTAGGAGAAAAAACGAAATTTTTATTGTATTTTACGTGAAGTTTTTTTAGATATTAATTCGTGAAAAATTTCAGTAGTGAAGAGATGGAAGGATACAAGTCAGCTCGATTATGTAATAATCTTCACTAAATGTCTTGAAAACTGAGAGAGATGAGGATATCTTAGTCGGTTTTTTCAATTCTCATTCTCTCGCTATAAAAACAGTCTCCACAGGGATGACTTTCTGTGGAGGATTTTTTTTATCTATATTCTAATTCATCTAAAAGTAAAACACACTCTTCGTATTTTTCGGTATCTCTCAGAGAACGTTCCATCTTTAGTTAATCGCAGCCGTTTCATGCATGAGAATAATGAAATTCGAAAAGTGAAAAAAATGAAGAAATTGCTAGTTTACTTGTAGTGATTCAAATGAAAATCTAACAGGATAATCGTCGATTGTCCCTTGAATATCTAGATAATTCCTCCCACCATATGATTTTTCCTTGAGAAAGATAAATACTTAGAAATTATTTTGTCTTCCACAGGAATCACCAATGCCATCGTATGAAGAAAAGATAAAAATTGCGCAGAATTCTTCTACGCAGGAAGCTCCAGAACATGGCATTTCTTCTGAGTTCCAGTCGTCCAATAACACCATTGAACATCGAGCTCGAATATCAGAAAACTCCGCAGACAATGATAAAGATCGTAACAAAACTCATTTCACTGGTGCAATGGACTTGGATGAAACAGTCTTGGCATCATTAGCACAGTACTCACCAGACGTGCTAATTAGAACACTTTTGACCATGGCCACGAAAATTCATTCCAATTTAACGTACACGGATGCAGAAAATATGCTGCATTTCGCAGATGTTCTGGGAAATTTGAATGTCACTCATAATTCTAAATATCATTGGAAAAAAATATTGAATTATTTCTCTAATTTCATGTCGATTCATCACTTCTGTGATGAATGCTACGGTTATGTTGGAAGAGAAAACGAGGATGACATAATTGATCATTTCACATGCACTAGTTGTAACCGTACTATCAACATCAATCGTAATTGGGAATCAGGCTGCATAATGTTATATATGAATGTGAAGGATCAATTACAGCATTTCTTACACTTACACCATGATAAATTAGTGTCTCCTCCAGCACGTCTGAAAAAAAATAAATATGCTCTCGAAGATATTTATGACGGGAAAATGTATAAAAAAATTGTGGGAAAAGATACGATTACTCTCAACTTCAATATTGATGGCACGCCAATTTCTGACAGCTCGCCAGTTTCAGTATATCCTGTTCTGTGCTCAATCAATGAACTTGACCCTAAGGAAAGAGGAAAAAATATCATGCTTAATAATCTATGGTTTGGCAAAGGGAAGCCTAAGTCTATGAACGAAGTCTTGAAACCATTTGTAGCGGAAGTGCAGGACCTACATGAATCTGGTTTCACATATGAATACAATGGGACGAAATATTTCAAAAAATGTCAACCATTAGTTTGTGTGTGTGACTCAGTAGCAAGACCTGTCGTGAGATGCAGCACTCAATTCAATGGAAAATATGGCTGTGGGTTATGTCTTCATCCTGGGCTCCAGGTGCCTAAGGGTAATGGCTCCGTTCGTGTTTATCCGATTGATGAAGCTGGGAATCCATTTGGCGAAGGTCGACGAAACCATGAGGAAACATTGCTTCATGCTGTCAATAACGAGAAAGGAATCAAAGATAAATCCATACTATCCAACATTCCGAATTTCAATATTATTGACAATCTTGTGGTGGATTGGATGCACTCTACCACCCTAGGAGTGGCAAAGCAATTTGGAAAACTGTGGTTCGACCCTACTTCTCACAACCAAGGATTCTATTTGGGTGCGCACCAATCATCGATTGATCGCCGATTAGAAACCTTTACTCCATCATTGGACGTTTCAAGAACACCGAGGAAGATAAGTGAACGTCAGTTTTGGAAAGCTCATGAATGGGCCATCTGGCTTTTGTTTTATAGTTTAGCAATCATTGATGATATTCTCCCGCGAAAATATGTACAGCATTGGGCATTATTAGTAGACGGAATCACAATTTTACTCAAAAAATCCATTATGCCATCTGAAATAGAATACGCCCGCACTTGTCTATATGACTTCGTGAAAGGTGTTGCAGTCCTCTATGGTATTGAAAATGTATCATTTAATATTCATCTTCTCACTCATTTGCCGGATAGTGTTCTCAATTGGGGTCCATTATGGACGCACAGCGCTTTCATTTATGAGAACTTCAATCAGATTTTGAAGAGCACTGTTCACAGTTCCAATGCTGTACCACTGCAAGTGTGTGATACATTTCGACACAAGTGTGCACTCAGCCGACTCCAGAGTATGTGTGAGGAAAGCATGACAGATTCTCAGAAGAATTATCTATCAAAAATTATGAAAACAAAAATTTCACCCCGAGTGGAGTGGATTGGTGATGGTGTAGGTATTTTGGGTACAATAAAAATGAATGTACGCCTTCCACGAGCTCATTATTTAGCTCTGAGAAGATTGGAGGTTCCCGTGGACAACTGTCAGAGTATTCAATATGCCGAAAGAATTATTCTCCGTAAGGAAATAATTCACTCAAAAAAGTATTCCAGACCTATGAAACGCAAAAGTTATATTGTATTGATGGATAATTCGGAAATTTTTGAAGTTGAACAGTTTGTTATAATTAAAATATCGAATTCTTCTACATGTTATGCCATTGGCAAATATTATGAGAGAACGCGTCCATTATCATTCCAGCATCGACGATTACAACATATGACATTTTTAAAAGGAATGATTGACAATCTAGCTGCGATGAATGTTGAAAATATCAAGGAAAAAGTGACTCTAGTTCATACAAAGAAATCCAAACTATTGATTGCTTGTGCTCATCCAAATAAATTTGAATTACTCGATTAAAAATGAGAATCGAAATAAAGAAATGAATCTATTCTTTTGCTTGTTTCATTTATTTGTAGAATGTGCCCATAATTATTCTTGTGATTAAAGATTCTTGTTGGAGTCGATGAATTTGCATACTCCATAAAAGTCTATATTTCATTTTCATATTATTGCGTCCAAGTCTTCGAATATATATAAAAGATATATGCCATTAATATGTGGAATGTTTAACAAAAATACTGTACATATAATTCAAATATCTTCCACGTCTATCGATGATGCATTCTCTGCCTATGAAATACTCGTTTAACTCTGCATTTATTTTCCCAATAAGCGGAAACATACGATGAATATATAGTCTTTCTCTTTCAATATATAAATATGCGTATATTTCACATATATTTCGAGCTAAAAATGATAAAGTTGCCAAATATATTCGAACGTTATCTCACTATAATTTCAAATATAATAAACTTATATTTAACATATATTTCTACCTATAAATTAGGATATATGTCACATATATGTCATTTATTGCATTTTTGGCCGCACATATATTTTGTGTGGGTCACATATATTTAAAATATATTTCTGCATATATTTTTCTTCCGTGGGGGTACTAGCTATACTATACTAGCTATGCTATACTAGCTATACTATAGTATAGCTAGTATAGCTATACTATACTAGCTGGTATAGTATAGTATAGGGAAATTTTAGGGAAATTTTCTTAGGAACACTAGTTCTCTCTGGTTTAGGGAATTGTGTTTGTCACCTTCAAAAATCCACAGCATTTCGAGTTCTTCATTCATACAACAAATAATAATAATATGAATATTCCAATAGTATAGATATAATTCAAAATAAAAATGTGATCGTTACAGCACTTCTCTTTCCAAAAAAACGTCCCAATATACACGACCTTTAAGGGTAATTGAAATAAATTTTGGAAACAAAAGCTATTTCAATTATCTGGGGCCCTTAACCCTTATTTTTTGTGAAAACCCAGACGGAAAATTACAGAGAAAGAATAGGTTTCGACTCTAAATAATGTCACTATGGTTAATCGGTAATCGGTGATAACAATGATATTTGAACGTTATCCGTGAATTCAACATCAGTTCTCTTAGATAGGAAAGGAAGGCAGAAAGGAAGTTCCATTAGATGTAGCATCCGGTTCATCTCTCTAAGGAGAGTAAGTGCCAAAAATACGGAATTCTGGTATGAAAGGGGCGTATGTCCACTCATTACTTCAAAATATTTTTTATGGTCTCTGGAACATTATTTGGGTAATTGAAAATTGAAATGACAACAAAGTGGCATAACTACTTTTAAAAAGAAAGGGACGTATCTCCACACTTTGGTATTTCTATAAAGCCCCTTTGGTATTTCTGTAAAGAAATACATTTTTTGGTGAAGATATAGTATGAACATATTCATATTTAAATACCCAATATAGCTCGACACGCGTGCGGAGTGCGCGTCCCAATTCTAGCGACATATCAATCTGGATTGCATCTGCCTATTTTCTGCCTGAAAATTGCATTAAAAAATCTCTGGAGCGACTGCTTGGGGTTATGTTCTTTGGCTTGGCACTAGGCGCCATCCTCATCGCACGATCACCGTCCGCTACCACGCCTTTACCTTGAAACGGAGATTTCTGTAAGCTTCTCCTCTTCGTGGCTGTCGATAGGGCCCAGCTCTGCACAGCTCTACATTATCATCGGTAACACCGGGATCTTCTTTCTTCTTCCTGCCTATCTGTCGGCTCCATCATGTCCAGACCGTCATTGTCAGCCTCTTTATCTGGTTCTGACACGTCCATCTTCTCTGGTGGATCGGGAGGATCTCTCCCGCCCCCCAGGATTCTTCGGTCACGTAAGAATGCACCTTCCGATATTAAGCAAGCTAAAAACCGCCTTGCTACCAAATCTACTCTTGATAAGATCATGGAAGCGGTGTTGTTGAAAGGTTCTGGTGTCATTTTGTGACATCAAAACCCGGAATTGAAGTTCTGAAAACTGTTTTTTTTTTTTTAAAGGTATTACTAAACTTGAGCATAAGGTTGATCATAATAGAGACATGCTTGATTCAATGTCTGGTATATCTGGTAAAATCGATCACTTCACTCAGAAACTATCTGCTCTCAAGGTTACCACTAACGCGGTTATCAGTGACCAGGATGTCCTGAAGCAGACTGTTGCTGAACTCTCTGCTAAAGTTGATAAGCTTTCTGCTAATGCTGCTCTTTCGTCTAATTCTCCTGAAGGTTCCCATACAGCTGCTGGCTCTTCAGACACTGCGAAAATTGCTGTTGCTACGAGTGCAAATACTGCCTGTCTCCATCGGATTTCATCTCGTGCTCCTTCCTCGGATCACCCTACTGAGTTAATTTTTTCCGGCTTTCCTACGTACAATGAAGATTCTCTGGAACCAGCTACTCTGGCTCGAGCAGCACTCTCTGCTATTAATTACAAGTTGAGCTCTACTGACTATGTGAACTCTCGTCTCATACTCTCTAAAACTACCGGGGAAACTCCATCTTCTGCTACTCCACCTACACGCTCTTCCATCATTGTCGCTGTAAGTAATTCCGAGGTGGGTAAGACGATTATTGCCAAAAAGAAGGCGCATGGCCGCTTGACTTTCCTACAGTTAGATGGACTGGTAATACCTGATGCCCTCAAGGCACTTCCACAATGGCAGCATGACTTTGTCATCAATATCAATCCTCTCCTCCCGAGTACCACATATGAACTTCTTACCAGAGCCAAAGCGGTGCTCGAGCCGATCGGCTTTCGTTTCATATGGGTGAACAATGACCTAGTGTGTGCTACAAACAATGAGCATGGTCTCACTCACACAATTATGAACAACCACGACATCGACCAATTAACTTTACTTTATTCTTCAAATTGACAATTAGCTCACCCAGCTCCGTTTTCTGCCAGAAGCCGATCGCCGATTACCAGCAGCAATTCCTCTGCTCTTGACCTGACTTCCAACAAATCTCTCCTCAAAATCTGCTGCCTGAATGTCAACTCTCTTCGCTCCCATCTGGATATTCTCAAATCATATATCAACATTCATCCTGGTTATCACGTCATTGTCGTTACCGAAACGTGGCTTTCGCCTGCTATTCCAGACACTATCATCAACTTACCTGGCTACGTTTTGTACCGCAACGACGGCAATAACCAGGGTGGCGGTGTTGGAGTCTACGTCACTGATTCCATTGGCTTCAAGATCATTAAGAGGTCAGTCAACGTCTGGCTTGGCCAACCTGGCATTCCCGAATACCGGTTCGGTGAACTTAAACCCAAAGGTGGTGATAGAGTGTTTCTTGCTGCTGTCTATCGTCCTCCACATGCACCTTTCAACCATCCGAACAACTTCAGTGCTCTGCTAGAGGCAAATATGGATGGATTCAGCAGTAAGATTGTTATTGGCGACTTTAATGCTGACCAGTTGTCCAACTCTGGTGATGCCTGCTACATCAGGACGGTCATGTGTGAGCTCTCGTCGAAACTGATAGACCATGGTGTGACCCATATAACCTCCTACTTGTCTACGTGGCTTGATCTGTGCATGGTTGATTCTTCTGATACGGTGGTTGACTACGGTACATCTGAATATCCCCTAGGCGCTGGACACCATCTTATCTGGGCCACAATTTAGTTATACATCTCGAAGCCTCCGCCTCGTTGTATCGTTGCTCGAAACTACCGACATCTAACTGACTATTCAACAACTTCAGCTTTTTCTGCTGTGGACTGGAATATGCTGGTGACTGAACCAGGAACTCTCGACTGCGTTGTGCTGAACTGCAGCGAGAAATTCCTCGAGATCCTGAATTCTTGTTTGCCATTGAAGGAAATTGTGATTAACACTGCCAAAAGTGCCCCGTGGCTAAATGAACAACTGAGAACTAGTGCAGGTAATGTCGCTAGGCTGTATCGTCGTTATCGTCGGAACAACAGCTCGATGAATCGTAATTCTTATCACTCGGCACGGGACTTTCATCGCCTGAGCCTCACGAATGCCAGGATTGAATATTATAAGTCAAAAATTGCAGGGATCCATCCGCATCTAATTTGGAAAGAACTTCGTCATCTTGGACTCATACCATCTGGCCATGATCGTGAACTCGCAGTTGTTCCGTCAGCACTCAATTCTTTCTTCGCCTCTATTTCCACTGTACTGCTGCCTGCTGATGTCAATGCTACTGCGAGCTTAGCCCTCCATCACAATGCTCGTGAGGATGGCCTCCGTCTCAACATAGTATCTCAATCTAAGGTCAAAGAGGCTCTCCTCTCTGTCCAATCAAATGCCTGCGGTGCCGAGGGTTTGTCTAGTCAGCTATTCCTCCCAATTTTGGACATGTTTCTGTCATCAATTACCTCTATATTCAATATTTCTATCCGTGAATCATCGTTCCCAGCTTGCTGGAAAAAGGCACTCATTGTACCGGTCAGCAAGACATCATCTCCATCTTCAGTGAATGACTACCGTCCAATTGCTTTATTACCGTTTTTGAGCAAGGCCCTGGAATGAATAGTCTTTGAGCAGCTCTCCAATCATCTTGAGCAACGGCATCTGCTTGACGGTCTTCAATGTGGATACCGCAAGGGCCATAGCACCCAAACGGCTCTCCTGAAGCTGGTGAATGACATTCGTTTTGCCATGGACCAACGGCAGGTCACTGTTCTGGTCCTCTTCGATTTTTCAAAGGCGTTTGATACTGTCGACCATGCTGCATTGCTGGAAAAGCTGGGCTCCTTGGAGATCTCTTCATCACCTTAAGCTGGATCCGCTCCTACTTGTCGAACAGGTCTCAAGCAGTCAAGATCAGTGAATCTCTCTCCACCAACTGGCGGCATACCAATGCTGGAGTTCCCCAGGGATCTATACTTGGCCCCCTGTTGATCTGTCTGTACATCAATGACATTGGTTCGGTCATCAATAACTCAAGTCGTTTACTTTATGCTGACGATCTGCAGATTTATCGCAGCTGCTCTCCATTGGATCTGCCGGACTGCATCGAGAAGCTGAATGTCGACATTGCCAATATCAGTGCTTGGGCACAGACTAGCTTAGCCTAAACCTTTCGAAAACCAAGGCCATTGTTTTTGGGGCGCGACGCTTCATCAACAACATCAACTTCAATCTGTTGCCCTGTCTTGGTACTGACGATTGTCCCATCCCCTTTGTGCCCTCAGCGAGAACTTTCGGGGTCGTACTCGACAGCAAACTCACCTTTGAAGAACACGTCGATTAAGTTGCATCTAAAATCAACAGCATATATTACCAACTTTACTCCTTCCGGCAGTCGACCGATGCTGATCTCCGGAGAAACCTGGTTAGTTCCCTTATCCATCCTCACATCAGCTACTGCCTTGGTGTACTAAATAGAGCTGGTGTAGTCCTGGACGATAGACTCCAACGTCTGTGCAACCGCGGTATCTGCTATATTACTGGATGTAGACGCGACCACCCTATTACTCCGCTCCGCCTGGAGCTCGGCTGGATGAATGTGGTAAATCTTCGTAATCTGATCTTGCTCAATATCTTGTATCAGGTGCTCAACGCTGATCAACCTGATTACCTGGCCAGATTGCTGAGCTATAACGTTGCCAGGCACCCCAGGCATGGCCAACGATTGGGCAATCTACTGATTGTACCTAATTATCGCACTGACTCCTACAAATATGGTTTTGGTGTCTCTGCCCCTCTCCTCTGGAATAAATTGCCCCCTGACATCCGTGAGGCTGCAACTCTTCAACAATTCAAGTATCTTTTGAGACGTTGGCTTCTCGATGGTGAGAGATTGCGTTATGCAATCAGTCGAATGTGAGTCGGATGTGAGTAGGGTTCGTCGTTCGCCATCATCACCATCACCATCACCATCAAAATTCAGACCTCGCAAGTACCCGCTCCATCTTTACGTTTTATACTGTTATCGATTATTTCTGCCTCTAATATTCACGGCTATCTTCAGGACTAATGCTCTAGCTTAACTTAACTATGAGTTACATGCTATTATTACTATTATTATTACTTATTATTCTTGCGTCTGTCTAAATCTCAGAGAATTTTCTATTATTTTTGATTACTGCACTGTATCTTGCGTTTACTATTACTTGAAATACCTTTTGACTTTACACCTGCAATGCTGCTCTGTCAAAAATGAAGCTAACATCTTATTATTATTATTATTATTATTAGTTCTGTTTCCCCTTCTGTTAATTTCATCTCTTGCCTTCGGGCCAGAATCTGTATGATTTTGTTCAACTTTCTGGACAATAATAAGAACATCTATTTATCTATCTATCTCTAGTTGGGTGTGTTGTTGTTGGGGTCCGTCAGTTTTCGAGTTTTAAGTGTGTAATTCGACTTTTTTGCTTGTGTGGGAATGCATTCGGAGAGAGAGGAACATTCACTGAATTGATTTGCATATTAATTTTGAGTGAAGTATAAGTGGCTTGTTGTTAATTTTGTGTTAATAATATTCACTTTTCTCGTATAAACAATTTAACCATAAACTATAACGTCTCCAGATAAGTGTCTCGATTTCTATGACTGTTCCGGTAATCAATGTGGACTAATTTATTAAGTGACATCTATCATTGGTAATTTTTCATTTCTCTTTCTTTTGAAAACAAAAGTATTACTGCTGGGCTGTTCCTGATAAGCCAGAACTCATCATTATCGATTGAGGTACCTTTGTTTACTTCACGATCAGCTGTGGACTCTGGTTTCCATGTATAAATGATTGGCTTTACGTTATAAAGTGTCAGACGAAGCAATTACCGCCACCACACGACTGTCACTAACTTGGCTAAGATGAGTGAACCAACTAATGGTGACAATTTTTAAATTATTGCAAGTAATGAAAAAAGACATTGACAGCTTCAATACTCGTATTGATGCTCACGATGAACGATTAAAGGTACTTGAGGAAAATGATAAGAAGAACACCGCTAAAATCGAATCTCTTACGAAGGCCACGACCGCTCTAAACAAAATTCCAGTGATGCGGTATTACGAAGAGCGAAAATTAGACAACAACAGCTGAGCCACTGTGTGGAAATCAGCGGGATCCCTGTGAATGAGGATGAAGATATACTAGTTTTGGTAATGAATTTATTCAAGATTATTAACATTAACTTGCAATCTTCTGATATCAGCGCATGCTACAGACTCGGGAATCACACGAAGGTTCTTGAGAATGGTGAATCTATTCACCCAGTGATTGTCGTCGATGTTATTCGAGAAGATGATAAATCACAATTACTGGGGGCGAGGAAAACTACGGTAAATCTATTACTACGGTTGAACTGGGTCTCTCTGAAAACGCGATTTGTAATGTTTACATTAATGCGAGACTGACTCCGTACTTTAGACGTATATTCCTAATGGCCCGTAAACACAAAAAGGAGAGTCATTTGAAGTACGTGTCGACGAAAAATGGCACAGTTTTTGGGCGTGTCTCTGATGGCTCTCCTGCTATTGTCTTCACACATATTGATGATGTTAAGAATGTGATTGGTGGAGATGATGCTACGCCTGTCTCTGTGGGCACATCAAGCACTCATAATTATGAGGTCATTGGCCTAAATCACAAGACAAACACAACTAAAGCAACAAAAACAACTGGCAAGAGGAAAAATCGAGAAGAATTGGTGGATGACGTGCTTGGGCCGGCGAAACGTATAACGAGAACGACTAAGAAATCGACATCATAGCAACCACTGCTCTTCAAGACCGTCTGTTCCAGCAATAGTAACTCTACACATAATTTTAAGATCTGCCATGTAAACTGTCAATCTATTTCCTGTCATCACCACGACCTTATTGACCTCACTCAAAGCTCCCATTACCATATAATCGCAATCACCGAATCAGGGCTTAAACCTCACATACCAAATAACTGCGTTGCATATCCTGGATATGTAATCTTTCGTAACGACCGACTGGGGAAGGAGGGAGGTGGGGTTGCGATCTCCGTTAAATCTCATCTCGAAGTGAAAATACTTGACAAATCTCCGGGAGTTTTTGCTGCTTTGCCGGAGTATCTTTCAATCGAAGTCGCGGGCGAGGGTTTCACGAAAACTCTTGTTAGTGTCATTTACCATCCACCTCATCTCGCATACCCCACCATCTTTTGGGAATCTCAAGCCAGGCTGAGCCCATCGTATGATTTTACCATTATCTTAGGTGATCCAAATATGGATTTGAACGGTGTTAAAACTAACGGAGGTTTAAAAGATGACAATAAGCACCTGCGGCGTGCTGCAGGTGACCTCAATCTAACCATTGTTCCTTTCCAACCGACTCATCACACAAAAACCTCTCACACTTGGATTGACATTATATTAATCAGCGATCCAAGTAAACTAATGCTAACTTTTCAAGTTCCGTTTTCATTGTCGGGGCATGATCTTATTGGTGTCGAGATTGTCTTCAAGCTGCCTAGGTCACTGCCGAGAACAATCACGTACAGAAATTTTATGAATCTAGATAAGAGTGCGTTCCTCTATGATCTCATTCAAGTCGATTGGCATTATTTCTATAACTTGTCCTCCGTAAATGATCCAGTAAAATTTTCAAATGAAGCAGTGTTTGAGTGCCTAGACACTCACGCTCCACTCATGACAGTTACCGTAAAAAAGAAGCGATGCCGTGGCTCACTCACGTATACGCTTGTTGATGCGTAAACGCGATGCAGCTTGGGCAAAAGCGCGACGAACAGGTGATTGGACTCAGCAGGAGACGTACAAAATACTCAGAAATAAAGTTAAGATTCTCATAAATAGCACCAGGACGAGCTACTTAAAATCTAAATTTTTGAAAGCTCCAGATGCCATGTCTCTTTGGGGGGAACTGAAAAGCATCGGGATTGGTAATTAAAAAAGCGATGGCTCGAACTCAAATATTGAACTTGAAGAATTTTTGTCTTACTTTGCTTCCGTGTCGAGGGCAGATACTGTGGAAGGAGCTCGAGTGACTCTGTAGAAAAATCTCTTTGGAATACTGGTGATGGCGACCCCCGTGAATTTTCAATGCGTGAAATTAGTCTCCTACATATTGAAAAACATATCAAACGGTTAAAATCGGACTCGGTCAGACCGGACTCATTATCATTAAAAATCATCAAGTTAGCATTACCTATTATTACGCGACCGGTCATGTATATTTTCAACTGTTCAATCTGTAGTGAAGTTTTCCCAAATGCATGGAAAGATGCTCTGATCGTACCCATCCCTAAAGGTCGAAACCCGTCTGAATGCTCACACTATCGCCCAATAGCATTAACCTGTACATTATCGAAGCTTTTTGAGAAAATAGTAGCGGAGCAAATGGTTGGCTTCTTGGAGGAGCAAAAAAATTGGATAAATTTCAGTCAGGGTTCCGCAGAGAAATGAATACGCAATCGGCAATATTGAATGTACTAGACGATGTAAAACTGGCGATAGATGACAGATTGGTATCGGTCTTGGTGCTCTACGACTTCTCAAAAGCTTTCGATATGGTCGATCATAACCTGTTGATCCAGAAGCTTGAGTGGTTAGGCTTCTCAAAGACCACCACTAACTGGATTTACTCATACCTATCTGGCAGAAGACAAGCTATCTCTGGGGAGTCTGGGGCGAGATCCGACTGGAGACCGGTGGTCAGAGGTGTTCTTCAGGGTACGATCTTTGGCCCTTTATTCTTTATATGTTTTTCTTCCGACTTAAGTCAACAGTTCAATTACGTCAAGCACGCAAGCTACGCTGACGATCTTGAAACATATCTGCACTGCTCTCCGGGGGATCTCGTGCCTGCCATTGGTCACATGAACGAGGATATCTCAAGACTATGTAACTGGGGTAAACAAAACCGATTGTCTCTCAATGAGAAAAAAACACAAGCGATGATAATTGGTTCGAATAGATTTGTGAATTCTATTGAGCTGAACGCGTTACCGAGGGTTAAAGTCGAAGGCCCAGAAATACCGTACTCTTCCTGTGCGAATATCCTTGGGTTTCTCGTCGACAGCAAATTACAGTGGCATGAGCAAGCCCAAGCCACGAACAGTGAAGCAAATTCGAGTCTACATCTATTAAGAAAAAATAAAGATAACTTCTCCTCAGAACTGAGAAAGTATCTGGTTGAAGGTTCGATTTATCCGCACATAGATTACTGCTCGGTGGCTCTAACAGGGTGTTCGGATGAAGTTGATGATAAATTGAAAAAAAAATGTTAACCGGGGAATCCGCTTCATATACGATCTGAAAAGAGATGTTTCTATAAGCCATTACTACGTGACTCTGGGCTGGCTCATGCTCTCCATGCAACGTAAATACCACCTTGGCAAAGTAGTCTATCGAGTACTCCGGACCGGCCGACCTAGCTACCTTGCTGAGAGGCTCTTACTGAAGTCCAAAAGTGGACACCGGTCCAACCGTGGCATTTATCTCGATTTACAAATTCCTAATTCACGTACAAATTTCGGCAAAGCCTCATCCATTGCGTCTGCTGGTGAACTATGGAACAATCTGCCACTTGAATTGCGTGAAAGCACGTGTATGGCCAGTTTCAGTAGGGGTCTTCTTAATTTCCTTTTGCATCAGCAATCCTGCGGTATTTTGTAATCTTGGATAAAAATACGAACAAGAGAAACGTGTTGTAGTATAAAACTTAGAAAAAAATATAAAAGAAAATAAAATAAATAAATAAAAAAAAAATAAGTATACTAGTTAATAAATGAATAAATATGAAAAAAAAACAATAAATGAGTAAATGCATAAAATAAAATAAATAAACAAATGGATTGAAAAATGAATAAATTATAAGGATATCAAAAGACTAAGACATATAATTAATATAATGAAAAAGGCT
Organism: Aleiodes alternator; assembly: GCA_963921955.1. Lineage (NCBI taxonomy): Eukaryota > Metazoa > Arthropoda > Insecta > Hymenoptera > Braconidae > Aleiodes > Aleiodes alternator. The sequence continues at coordinate 2,996,832 of OY998097.1, forward strand.
GTTGTAATAGTGGTTGATTATAAGCGCTATGGTGCCAATGCGAATTGATTACAATATTATGAATATTTGCATTTTTATATTCTTTCGACTATGTAAAATTATGTTATTGTTTTTTTTGCATTTATCAGTTTTGTCTCTAGGGGACTTAGATCCCAGGACATGAATAAACGATTTTCTCTCTCTCTCTCTTTGAAGTAACTCTTCTGACTTTGAATAAGGAGCTTGTTTTTTTATACTCTCATGTGATCACCTCTCATGACACTACCGCTATAGCTTTTCTGCCATCACTTTTGGCCCTGCGAGACTCTACTCTATTCTTTTCTTCGCTATACATCTCTCTTTCTTCTATCTTCTTTCCTCACGCATTTCCCACACCCCATTCATATTCATATTCATATACTCACAACTCATATGTCAACACCATAGTAACCATTGTACTCGTTAATTCTTATTTTTTTTGCTTTTAGTTGCTGTGATGTGTTGGGATGCGGCGTGCAATGCTTTGATATATTAAGTTTTTCGTGGTATTGCCACTACGACTGTGGAATTTTGCTAAATTCGCTTTATATGTCGTTAGACTAGTTTATTATGTATTTTGTCCTCGAAACACCGGTCTGGACCCTCGAAATGGAGGTCCAGTTCTGGCGGTTGAGCTATCGATCGAGGCGCGTCCCCAGGTGGCGGATAGGGGAGAGTAGCCAACACTAGTAGGAGGAGCCGGGAGGGAACCAGCTGGGAACAGCTCCGGTCACCAGCAGCGCCCCGCCAAGGAACCTCCGGAAATGCTGGCGAAGTGACGGTACAATAAGGGAGACGACGGAGGTAAAAGCCCGGGCAGTCGAACGAAGGCTGTCACCGCTGACCAGCTCCCTCAAGCTAAAGGTGTAAACCATCGTGCCGAAGGCTAAATGACACAGGGGTGACACAGGGTGGATGAAACTCTGGGTCATTGTGTCGGAACGATGTCCTTGGGGCACCAGGTCGCACTCCATTGTATTCCAGACCTTACCCTCACAAACCGGGCTTGTGGGAGTGGACCTTTTTCCCCGGACATACGAAGTAAGATGGCAGGATGGGCAAATGTAAGGTGAGTGGGACTCTGAGGACCACACTCCTGTGATGGGGCCTTATAACCACACTCCTGTGATGGGGCTTTGAGAACCACACCTATACTTGCTTTGATGGCCTTCTTGGACCTGAAGACGCCACATCTAGTGGCAATGAAGGCAGCCAAGGGCTCTCCGATGAGATTCTGGGGAAACTCGACCTTCATGCATGCGTCACTGACTCGAACGGAGGAATGAAAAAGTTACTCTGGCTGAGCGGCAATGTGTGTGGGGAGTCGAGGGTTTTCACCAGGAGTTTTGAAGTCGTGAAACCGAGGAGCGAGGAATGGGTTCTGGAAATAGACCCGTCCTTCAGCCAAAGGGCTCAGTTTTGTACACTGACGGCCCCAAGACGTTCTATGGATAAATGTGGGATGGAGGCGAGTAACGTCCACCACTTATTGACGAGATGCAGTGGATTAGAAGGAGAGAGATGGAAGGCCTTCGGATCCACTGGTATCTCGAAACTAACGGTAACAGGGGATCAGGTTGGGCAGTTACTTAACTTTGCTAGGCTTACCAACCTTCTTGAACCCTGAAACCAGGGTGGTCGCCATTAGGCGGGCGTATAATAGTTATACTCAATATGCCCTTTCGGCCACCAAACACTACATTATACATTATGTATTTTGTACAACGGATTGTACAGTAATGAAATTGATCAAATCAAATCTCTTTCTCTTCCTCCGCTACACCTTCACAATAGCAATATTTCAAAATAACTATTTAATCTCAAATTTTGAAGTTCTTAAGAAATCTTGATTTTTTATATGAAGAGTGTCAGAGTAGACACTCTAACTGTCTCCAGTCTGCTCTGAGGAACTGCAGTCTACTCTAAATGACTCCAATCTGCTCTGTGAGCAGCTGTAGTGTATTCTATCTGGCTCCAGTCTGCTCTAGGTGACTGCAGACTACTCTAATTGGCTCCAGCCTGCTCTGAGCGACTGCAGTCTACTCTGACTGTCCCCAGTCTGCTTTGAGGAACTGCAGTCTACTCTAACTGACTCCAGTATGTTCTAACTGATTGCGGTCTGCTCTCGATGACTTCAATTCACTCTGAGTAGTGACAAACGTCTCCGAACGACTAGTCGTTTAGAGCTGGAAGAGCGCTGTCATGAGCTTGCGTAGGAGTTTTCTTTCCCCAATTAATTTTTTAATTCCAGAAACTTCCAGCAATATAAGGAGCCACTCCATCAATGTTCATCATGTAGTGTAATATCAGGATGCAGTGAGAAGGTAAAAATTCACTTTGAAATGGTTTATCTTTCAATAAAAGGAAAAGAATGAACTCAATCAAAGAACTTAATCAAACTTGATCATTTGTTCCAGTTATAAGTTACGAGGAGCCCATGGGTAAAGAAGAGCATTATAATTCCTCTTTCCAGCGGTCCTACATTTGAGGGAATGAGTAGCACCGTCACGAGCTCAATCACTGTAGCACAGTGGCTCAATCACCGCCTCTGTGAGTAATTTTTCATGCTATGAAATTCAAATACAATCAGTGGAGTTAGTTACAGCCATTATTCTTCTCACTCAATTCGAGTTTTTGTTGAAATTAATTTTCTATTCTTGAATGAGATCAGGGAGAGTCAGGAACTTCTATCCCGATTCTTCTCGATATATTTCCAAAATGAACGAGAAACTTTGATCAAACCTCCAGAACGGGAGGTCAACACGAATATTTCTTGGGTTTTATTTCCTATTTTTTGAATGACTGGTATTTCTACCGCGGTTATCGGATTGTGGACTTAGTTGATGGTTAACTCCGCCAGATGGAGAATTGTGTCGGCGGATCATCGACTACTAAACTTGTCGGTGGGCTGTATGGTCCAAGACTGAAGGTCAATCAGCATTCAGCCGCAGTGCTAATAAGAAGAAGGAGAGAATCACTTCTAACTCATTCATTTTCCTACTCATTCAAAAACCCAGTAATTTCTGTCCGACTGTCGACTAGTCACACCGATGAAGTAATAAACCAATCACTTGTATCATCAACTATCTCCTACCTAATTCGGAGAAACGCAGAGGCCCTGGTTGAGATAACAGCTGAATGATCAACTACTGTGGCTTGCAGTGAAGAACAAGAAGAAGAATAAGTAATTCTACTAAACGCCAGCGGCATCATACCCTCGCAAGATCAATGGGTGTTCCAGTGAACGTTACATCAATAAGAACAAACATATGGAATTGGATCAATTTTCTATTTTGTTTGAAAAAAATGAAATATCAGTGGTGGGGAATTTCTTTTCATGTAATTTTAATTTTGTTTTTTTATGACCGTTATCTCATGTTTTAGAGGTGTAAAAATGGCTTCATCGGTCTTGCTCGAAATTAGTCATTTATTTAAAATGAAAAAAATACAAATCCCAACGTCTTCATGCAATTGGTGCCAAATTTATGCATCCAATTACAAATGATCAACAGAATCATCAATGGCCAATTTCGGCGCACATTGATATCTACTAACCGCTTCCTGTTTCCCACTCAACCATCTCAACCTACCTACTCAACACACTCAATCTACCCTGGAGTTAGGCCCCTATGAGATACAAAAAGGGAGACTCGAAAAGAAGATACCTGTTTCGATGTGTGGAGAAGAACTTCACTGCTCACAAAATTCCATTAAACTAATTTCTCGCAATTCCGATAGGCATAGCACTGATTAATTTGGTAAATTAATTAGTGTTAGAATGGGGCACCTCCACTCCTTTCTCTCTTAGATACGGCACTGAGACCATAACCATCTCTCGCGCCTTCAAACTCGAGGCATGCACAACGCGCATGCGCAACTATACCTGTTGCTTCGCCAACCCGGCCGGCGTCACTCCGTGCTAATACGTTGTACTTAAAAGACACGTGCGAATACTAAGAATAAAAGATATTAATTCACATTAAAAACTCTGTGTTTTATTTTACAATAAAAACCCATCAGGTTATGGGCCCAGCACGCTTCCACTGCGCAAATAAATAAATTAGTGAAAAATTGAATTTTATTCGAATAAAAAAATAAAAGGAAAATTCATCACAAAGAAACTGAAAAAGTGCATGCTTTGTGAAATAAAGTTGAACGAAAAGAAAATCGAAAATAAAAAGATAATTAAAATAAAAGTGAACGAGGAGAAATTTCGATTAAATTAAACGAGATGGAAAAAAGAAAAGGAGGCGACGGAAATGGAGGGAAGCTGACAATCCAACAAACGACATCAAAGATGGCGGACAAGCGTGGCGTCGACGAGCCAAAAAGTAAGTGAAAAATAAAATTGATCGATCAATAAATAAATTATGGGCCTGTAAAATAAAATGAAATGAAGTCAAAGGAAATTCCAGAAGTACACAACGAAAAGTAAAATTACGGAAAAATAGTCTAATTAAATTTTTTAATTGGGAATTGCATTATAATGATTATAAACGAAGAGGCGAGACGTCGCCATTTAACAAAAACCGAGAGAGTTTCGTGAGATAGACGAAGAGGGAACGATAAGACGAGGACGAACGGCATGAACAGACACGAAAACTCACGAACAAACGAAAACGAGCGAACGAATACGAAATGCATGAATTGAAGAGAGAGAGAGAACGAAACTCGGTATATGTGCGTGAGAACAGTGGTTCTCATTCTCACACGAGAATATTAAAAATAATAATCCAAATAAAATGAAAAGAAGTCGATGTAATAATATTAACAATAATAATTTTATGTTAGAGTCTAGGTTCAACAGCAAGATCATTTGATGAATTAATGCAATACTATGCAGAAATATTTCGCTTTAATGGAAATCATGAAGGAGAGAAAATTAAAATAACGATTACGAACGATGTTTTGATATTTACAACAGAAAAAGGCTATCCGTATAAAGCAGGTATTCTAACAAACGATTAATCTAGAAACATCAAGAGAAAATAAATCTTTTCATATAAAAACAAGAACAACCATTCAACATTATTTTACAAAATCTTGGTAAAATATGTTGGATTCATTTGAGTGGAGGTTCATAGTAGGACGTGAATCACTGCTCAAATGATGAAGAGTAACAACGCCCAATCTTGTGTTCAGATTGGAAATTGTTACTGCAATTACTCAGATCCGGTGAAACTTGCGTTCAGTTAACTGGATTCAGAGGCACACTTGTACAATATTCCCTTGTGAATTAAATAATCAAATTATAAATTCATATTCTAGACGGGAAAAAGGACTTGTCAAACGAAGAGTGGAAACTATTAACAAACAAAGTCAAGGAATGTGAAGAAAAAGGAGAACCACTCCTTATAATGGCAAAAGAGGAAAACGAGAAGGATGAAGACGATAACGAAGAGGATAACGATGAGGTGAAAGATAATAACGAAGAGGAATCTAACGGGAAAGGTAAAGAAAAACTCAAAATATCTAGTAATGAGAGGACTCAACGAAGAGCAAATACAGAGAATTGTGTCTCAATACTTTTTGCGTAACGAACTATACCCTAAAAAGAACTTATGAAATTTTAAACCAGCACCCACTACAGAGACCATGATACTCGACATAATGAAAAGCATGCAGAGCATGATAACAAAAGTAAGCGAGACAAATGGACAAATGGCAAATGAAATCGGTGAAATAATAGAAATGCAACAAAGCCTCCTTAACTTTGAGGCCTCGGGTTCTGATAGAGAGCTGGGTACACTTTACTCAGCAGTGAAGAAAAGCTACGTAAATTTACTGAAGAAGAAAAAAGAACTACATTCTGATTCAATCAAAGACAAGTTGGCAAACGTGAAAAACTCGGGCGAATTCTGGGCCACAATCAAACAATTGAAATCTTTTACCGGCACCCCTCACTGTATCTCACTGGATGAATGGTTTAATTTCTATTGTAATATTACTTCTCCTAGAGTCCCCCTGTCTCTTGCGTTCTCGGACTTCACAAATCCTATATTGGACTTGCCAATCACAGACACCGAAATCCTTAAAAATATAACCAGATTGAAAGAACAGAAGGCGGCTGGTCCTGACGAAATAAGTAATGAATTCATAAGAAATCTCCCCCATAATTGGCTACTTTACATTGAAGTTCTTTTCAACAAAATTGTGAAGGAAGAGCGTATTCCAGACTCATGGGGCTCAGCTTGCCTCTCGATGATCTATAAAAAGGGGAACAAGTTCGACCCTCTAAATTATAGAGGCATTGCTTTGTGCAACTGCCTAACCAAGTTATTCACGCAAATTCTGAGGGACAGAATTCAGAACTGGGCGGAACGAGTAAGAATTATCGAGGAGAGTCAGGCGGGTTTCAGGCCGGGGAGGAGCTGCTTGGATCAAATTTTTGTGTTACACAGTGCAGTACAACTGCAACTGAGACTTGGCTCTAGAAAAGTATTTAGCGTTTTTGTTGATTTCCGGCGCGCCTTCGACTCTGTGCCTCATCATAGGCTCTGGCCCAAGCTTCTGGACCTCGGCCTGACTCCCAAGATTATTAAAATACTCAAGACACTCTATGATCATGCCAGCGTCAGTGTCAAAGTGGCTAATGCTCTTACTGAACCAATCCCAGTATCTGAGGGTGTTTTGCAGGGTGAGTCACTGAGCCCGTTACTCTTCATTCTCTTTATATGCGATCTCGAGAAATACCTGAGAAACCTGGGTTTCACTGGTGTGAACATCAACGGAGCTGATGACGTCCTTCTGCTACTCTGTGCAGACGACTTAGTTATCCTAGTTCAGAATGAGATTACGTTACAAAATATACTTAATGCTCTGTATAGTTACTGCGAGTTGAATGGTTTAACTGTCAGTGCCGAAAAAAAACAAAAGTGATGATATTTCGAGAGGGAGGTCGTTCCCGTAGTCCTTCCCAGAAGTTTACGTACGGTGGAGAGCTCTTGGAAATAGTACCTTTTTATGAGTACCTTGGAATCCCAATCAGTTGCACAACTGCTGGGGCTCTAGCGACGCAGCAGGCTTGCAAAAAAACCAAGCAGGCTAACGGAATGGTCCTGGGTATGCTCGCGCAAGCCAAGGCCGACTCTATTCCTAGCATGATTAAACTATTTGAATCCATCCCCAGAGCCATTCTCCTCTATGCGTCACCTGTCTGGGCACTAGATTACTTTGATGCCTTAGAATCAGCGCAATCTGATTTTTTTAAAAGACTGCTGCGTCTCCCGAGAAACACCTCTCATGCGGCTCTCAGAGTTGAATTGGGAATACTGCCTGTAAGATTTCACGTTCTATCTGCTACTATAAACTACATAATAAAAATACTGTAATGTCCGTATGTCAATCTAATCATTTTCGTTTCTTTAAATTTATTCGAATAACTGATGAGAGTAGATGAGAGTTTTATACATAGGCCTTTCCTAAGGACAATAAAATTTTAAGCGAACGGGTATTGTACGGTACCACATTACATCACATATTTTAAAGAGAATCCCTAATACCTAAGGAAGTTTGTAAACACAATACAGGTGAGAGTAACAGATGGTGTGTGCAGGTGAGGCCTCCTCGCCTTGTCACTCGTTCAATTTAGAACAATAAAATAGCAATAAAACCGAACTGAATAGTACGTTAGCTGTTTACGTGATGGGCTACAGGACTTCTAGGAAATCTAAAAAATGTCAACCAAGAGTAATTTATGTTAAAATCATCTAAGCTGAAACCGTTGAAATTGAATCAATTGTGGAGGGAACGATGGGCATTCCTGAAGCAATGTGATTGGCTAGTTAAGAGCTCTAGTTAGCCTCCCACATATTGAATTTGGCTAAGAACTTATGTGGAGGGAGTGCGTGGTCCCGAAATATAGGGTCCTTTGTGAGAAGGGAGGGAAAGTCAGAGTGGAAATTTTCATGTCATTGGCTGAGAGTTTCCCTACCCTTGGAAAAAGGGAAGAAGAGTATCCAACCGAGGTTTCTTCTAGAGGAAAGAAATAATCGAAGGGCAGTTGTGAACTCACCGTCTAATTAGAAAAGTCAAATCGAGAAAACCCGCATTCTAAAGATTTGAAAATAAAACTTTGTATTTGAATCTGAAAAATAGAGTAGAGTCCGTATTGATAGATAATTTGGAACAATTATCTGAAATAATTATTCACGTTCATATAACTCGGTTGTATTTCGAAAGTCTTCTCTTTTTCATCGGAGAAACAAATTTTAAGAAGAGAGTCGTTTCAAAAGAGGAAGACGCCAGAACCAGAGAGTAAAAGAGTCGAGAGGACCAATTTTACTGATAGTTCAGGTAGTATTGGGTGAAGGCGTTTTTCTCTTGAAACACAACTCAACTATTGTAAGTCGGCGAAACTTTCATTCATTTATTATTATATAATTCGATTTTGAGTTTTGAAATAGAGGCCAATTCGGCCAGTTTGAATTAACTTCGAAAATCTTTTTAATTAAATCATCCTCAACTAAAAGCCTTTTCAACATATCCCCAATCCAGTCTATTAAACGAAAGGTTAGGGCAAACACGGGGGCTGAGTTGCATCTCTACGTACTCCTCAGTGTTCGGGGCCAATCATTATCCTTCGATTGAATTTCTAATTTAATTGTAATGTTTCCCCAACACTTGGACGTTACAATACTGAGAATGGGAGATGAAAGACTTCCAAAAAAATGCTATATCCAACTAGTCAATTTAGCCATGAATCCCAATCCTCTGAGAGACGGCAACAAAATTTACAAGTTTAACTGGAGTTTGCGTATTAAAAAATTCCTTGAGGAGGTGGGTTTCGAGAGACTTTGGGGTAATCACAACGCCGATGATTGGCTGAAAGCCAAAGATAAAATGCTCAATAACTACAAAAATCTCTTAATTGCTGATGATATTAATTACTGGAATAATATTACTCATAAACTTCCCATCCCCCGAACCATAGAAAATCTAAATAATCAGTACCTCATGACTAGATGTTTTCTCTCTATGCTCAGAATTAAGTGTCAAATTAGACTGGCTAATCCCTATAACTGCCGGTTCATAATCGATGGTAACTTATACATTATTAAGCCCTTCGAGGTCTGTCGTTGCTGTGAAAGCGGGGAGAATGAGTCTATTCCATGTTCTCCAAAACTGCCCGCTTTATAAAGAACCTAGAGCTGAGTACATTCTGCCGAGATTAAAGAGTTCCTCTAGCCTTGACTTTTTACATTTCATTCTCAGCCCTGATAAATTAGACACGAAAGCTCTGTTTTTCTTTATGGCCTCTGCCATGGTACGCAGGGATGAAACTCTGAACAAGGACATGAATTTTTTTATAAACAGAGATCAACTTATAACGAAATTTGCAACTTGCAACGAAACAGAGCAAAACCCGGTCTAGTGGTTTTAGCCCTTCGTGCTGCCATCTACACGTGAGGAACGTTAACAGGCGCATGAGTCCAAGATGGCAGACAGATTTCTGTGCTGCCATTTAAATGGGTAAACTCATGCGCGCCCTATAGGGGTAAAAAAGTACCACATCAGGAATTCAATCACACAAATTAATTAAGTAATGAATCGGTTAATTACGGGACAAATAACCGTGGCAAATACATCGGTCAATGCCGTTTCACATGGGGATTAGATTATAAGTAAATTCAGCACCATCAGTGAAGAATTATAGGTTCTCCGTCAGTAAAAATAGAATTTTGAAACAAATTATTGAAAATTACCCTAAACAAGATTACGAATATGTTATTCGACCTAATTAACATATATCCTAATTTTCTAGAGAAATAGTGAAATTAATCGAATTTGTACTGATTTGTTGTTAAATAATAATCAGCAAAGGACAAGGACTCTAAAACTGTTAATAAATTAGGAGAATTAGTTTAAATTAAATAACAGAAAAAACAATAGCGTGAGGCACTATATAAGGGGCGCCCGCACCGCAGAGAGACAGTCTCATTCGAACTTTAAACCGTGACAGAACTCTCTAAGACAGATTTACCCTTAGTCGATAACATAGTTTCCTATAAGTGCTACATCTTAAATTCATTTAAAATAACTAAGAGTGAATATTGTAGTGTTTAGTTTTAAGCAATTGTGTAACAGTGTATTAAATGTGTTACAATTATGCAATAAGAATCGTTCTAATAATAACTGTATTTTTGGTATTCTTATTCATAATTAAAAATACCGGGCGACCGGACCTGCGGGTAATCGATCTGACTGGTCTGATTGAATTAAGAATAATTCATCAAACCGAGCCAGATAACGGGGAAAGAGTTGAATAATCATTTCTTTTTTCCCGTACGATGACATAATTGGCGACCGTGGCAGGACACACGGTAGATACTTTCGAGTGAAAATTGAGAATGGATCAGCAAGAGAATTCTAATAATTCACAACGAAGTGGACAAATGAATAGTCCACCACAACAAATAGGAAGACCTCCTCCAGGAAATCCACTTCCACAGCAAGGAAGACCTCCTCCAGGAAACCCTCTTCTACAACGAGAAGGACCTCTTCAAGGAAGTCCACTCCACCAACCAGGAGAACCAGCTCCAGAGAACCCACTGATCCCTGGAGGTGTAGCAGATGATGTGGCAAATCAAAACGGAATGCGACGAAGACAGGAACACCCAAACGATCAAGGAGATATGTTGGGCCAAGAAATCGGATGATGTTGAATGAGGTAGTTAACGTTTTCAGGCAAGTGATGATAGCTGATCCAAGGGGAGATTTGCAGGGTGATCAATGGCAACCTAATCACCAACAGAATCGATTTGTGGGTAATCAGCCAAATATGGACGACCAAGCAAGACACCCATATCCGGGAGACAGCAGACAGCAGGGTTTCTAAAACCAGCATGAACAGGTCCACAACCCAAGAGGTCTAGAATACCAACAACAATATGGAGGTCCGAGAGGACAACCCTATCACCAACAACAACGTTATGAAAATGGACTAGGCTTACAGAATAACCAACAATTCGGCGATCCAGGGATCGGGCAGCAATCAAGGGGCTCAGGTTTTTGGAGTGGTGAAAATAAACAAAATAGGCCGATGAGGAGAGTGTTCAAGGACTCACCAAAACTGGCAAAACCATCTTTTGATGGTAAATTACGTGATGGGAATCCTCGCAAATTCGTGACAGCTTTCGATGAGCTGGCCCGATTTGAAGACTATGATCCTCTGGAAGCTCAGCTAGCATTTTTGGCATGCCTGAAAGGAGATGCCGCCCGGTGGGGAAGTCTTGCCAACTACAGGAGTAATGATCAGCTAATTGATTCATTCTTGGCTAAATATTGGTCACCCCTGATCCAACAAGACGTAATGACGTACATTGTTGCAGGAAGGTATGATCCAAAGGTAGATGAATCAATGGAGACATATTGTCTGATGTGGGCCACGCATGCCCAGAATTTTGATCACGATATGGGAGAAGAATGGTTTATCAAACATATCAAGCGACATTTTTCACAGCTCATTGCTGATCGCATTGACGCTCGAGATGTACAGACCATCGAAGGGGTTATCGGTATACTAGCTGAACTGGACGGTTCATCTCAAGTGTGGAGCAGGCTCAAGCATTTTCGAGATGAGAAACGGCATGAATGGGCCACGGTAAAAACAGAAGGGGAAAATAAGCATCCCAGAAAACAATGGGAAAACAAATCTGAGGAGAAGCCCCAGCAGAAATCGGGTGAGAATACGGGAAGGAAAGACAAAGACCCAAAGGTGAGAACTATTGCAGGCGTTTCAGCAGACAATATACCAAACCAAGAAAATGGAAACGTTCCTGGAGAGGAAATACCAGAAGAGCAAGACCTAGATGATGGAAACCTCACTGAAACTGAGTCAATATCCACGATTGATGATGATGAGGACGCATATAAATCTGAGCGAGATCTACCCGAAGAAAATGAAGAAATCCCTTGGGAAAAAAGAAACGGACATGGATCCGAAGATAATGAAGAAGCAAATCAGGCTGATGGCAATGCTATAGCCATGGTAAACGACCCTACTCCCGACCAAACCAGAGCTTTGGGACGTATGTTTGGTAAGTTTGGACGATCACCTAGGATTCGTGTAAGTATAGGAAATAATCAATACGAGGCCTTGATCGATACCGGAGCAGAGGTATCGGCTATCTCTACAGGAGCATTGGAAGAGCTAAAAGATACTGGGGTTTATCTAAAGCAGATACCATTCCCTGCTACAAAATTAACAGGGGCGTTTGGTGGAAAGAGCACTCCAGTAAAAAGTCAAGTGATGTTAGAATTCAAGATTGAGGAAGAAGTTTTGGAATGTCAATGTTTAGTGATTACGGGGTTATCTACGTCGTTAATTTTGGGATTTAATTTTTGTCAAAAATATCGATGCACAATTGATTGCGATCAAAGATTTATACTAATGGAAAACCCCCAAATACAAACAGAATTGATACAGTCACAGGCGCATGTCATACGAGTGATGAAGGAGTTAGATATCGATTTCTTCTTAATGGAAGGAAAAGAGGCGTCAACAGAGCGACTAGTTAAAAAATACCCGAAATTATTTGGAGAAGAGTTGGGCCATATTAAAAATTACAAACATGTGATCGAAATGCGGGATAACAAGCCTTATAAAATGCCAATCTACCCCATCCCTGAAGTGATATTACCAAGTAAAGGAGATCATTAACGGGTTAGAGGAACAGGGCGTTATTTCTAAAGCACCCACAGAATTTATTAACCCATTGGTTGCTGTTAGGAAACCAAATGGTAAACTACGGGTATGCATTGATGCACGCAGTTTAAATTCGAAAATGAAGGAAGATCATGCGCAGCCCCCAACCATCGACGAGGTATTGAGCAGATTGGACCAAAGGACTATATATTCAGCGTTGGATTTGACGAATGCTTTTCACCAAGTGGAGTTGGAAGAACGAAGCCGAAAGTATACAGGTTTTCGTTTCTTAACACAAACTTACGTGTACAACGGACTACCTTTTGAGTTGAAAACCTCAGGTGCGTCATTTACATGAGCGTTGGACCAAGTCCTGAAAGGGCAAGTTGATGACTGTACCATGGTTTATTTAGACGACATCTTAGTGCTATCCGAGAACTACAAAAAACATGAAGAAGACTTGGACCGAGTATTAGCTCTGTTAGAATCTGGTGGAATTTCTCTGGGAAAAGAAAAATGTGTGTTTTTTGCTGAAGAAATCGAATTCCTGGGACACCGTTTTGGAAATGGACAGGCATACATGATGCAAGAAACGGTTGAGAACGTGTGCCAATTTCCAATTCCGAAGAAAAAGAGAGACGTTCAGGCTTTTTTAGGATTGGTAAATTGGGATAGGAGATTCATAGAGATGTTGTCTGAATACACTAGACAATTGGAAAAGTTATTAGGAAAAGATATAAAAATGAAATGAGAGCGTAAACACCAGGAAGCATTTGATAAAATCAAGGAGGCTTTCAGAGATGCAAATGCTCTCACGCTAATCCGAAAGGACCGACAGTTTGGAATACAAACTGATGCATCCAAGATAGGAATCGGAGCAAGGCTTTATCAGTATGACGAACACGGGGAATACACGGTAGCCTATGCTAGCAGGTCGCTTAAAGAAGCTGAAACAAGATACACCACAACAGAACAAGAATGCCTGGCAGTGGTATGGGCCCTTAAAAAATGGCGCGTGCATCTGTGGGGCCGGAAAATTGAAGTAAAAACCGATCACAAAGCCCTGGTTTTCGGCCAATCGTGTGTGTCTGTGAGAGACAGACTAACCCGATGGCTATTACTGATTGCGGAATTCAATATTGAATGGGAGCATGTTCCAGGGGAAAAGAACACAGCGGCTGATGCATTGTCAAGACACCCAGTTCGCTGCTGTGAGAGTCTCGAAAACGTTGCAATTCGACTCCTAGTGGAGAAAGATGAAGGACTTTCGTGGGACGAATGGAAGGGGAAATTAATTGAGACCCAAAAACAAGACAAAATCATCATGGAAACACCAGGAAAGTTCCAGCTCCATTTGGGTATCTATTGGACCTATACTAAAAGAGGATGGAGGATTTATGTCCCGAGTGAAATTGCAGAAGAAATCATCGAGCACACTCATAAGTTCTTGGTACATTTCGGGACGGATAAAGTAGTAAATTCGATAGATGAATTTTTTTGGATTAAAAACATCAACAAATTGACTCGAGATATTGTAGCATCTTGTGATGTATGTCAAAAGACCAAGGTGTACAATCAATCTGTGAAAGGAGAATCATTCTACAAATTACCAAATGGGCCCGGGGAAGAAGTCTCCATTGATATTTTTGGGGAATTACCTAAAGGAAAATTTGGAGTGAAATATGTATTAGTAATAATGGATAAATTTTCAAAATTCACAAAATTATATCCAATTAACGATCAGACGGCTGAAACAGTGTCTCGAACACTCAAAGAAAAATACTGCAAGGATTATGGCATGCCCAAAAGAATTTTAACAGATCGTGGAACTCAGTTCACTGGAGACATCTGGAAGAAGACGGCGGACAAGCTGGGGATCGTGGTCACTTGGACAACTCCCTATAACCCACAGTCAAACCCGGTGGAACGGGTCCTGAGGGAATTGGGCCGTATGATTAGAGTTTATGCTAATGAAAAGCATAACTCTTGGGATCAAAATATCCCCAAAGTTGAAAAATCAATAAATTCTACCCACCACTCTAGCACAAAGTTTAAGCCTGGCTTCCTTCAAAGCGTGAACGACAGTCAGCTAGATATACCTAGGTGGATAAATCAGACTAGTAGTGTTGAGGCAAAGGCAGAAAACAAAGGAGTAAAAATGTTTAATGGGAAAATATCCATAATGACCCAGGCAGAAGTTAAAAAACTCGGTAATCAAGGACGAGAAAAGGTTAAACGAAATCCAAGAGAATTGGCAAGTATCCAAGCACGAGAAAATCTGAAAAAGGCTGCTCTAAAAAGGTATGGAAAGGCACAAGTATTGGGAAATCCTAAAAAATATAAAATTGGGGACAAAGTATTGGTAAAGGTGCATAAACTATCTAATAAACCCAAGAAACAAGCTAAAAAATTGTTTTTACTTTACGATGGACCCTATATTATCGAAAAAATTATTGAAAAGAACGCCTTTGCGCTTCAAACACCTCAAATGGAACATGCTGGAAGTTTCAATCAGCACCAACTGCGGCCATATCGAGAAAGACAATTGTCGAAAGTAAGTGCCACTATCCTAGGGATATCAATAGGGAATTTTATAAAACTTAGTGGTCAATCGGAGAAAACTGGAGGGGTGAGCGTGCCAGTACAAGAGAGCTCACAGCGTCACATAACGTGTTCAACCGCCGAGCAAACAACACGCATCAAGAGTAGTAAACAAAAAATTAAAATGAACGCAGAGGCAAACGATGTGTTGAGGGAGGTAGTTGCTGCAGAGGAGAGGTTAATTCGTACAAGGCAAAGATATCTTCAGGTAATTGTAGAATGCACAAACAATATGACAGAAATAATTAATGAAGTCGAGGCACGCCAAGATTTGGTAGCAGTTTTTCTACCACGCCCCGTGCAAGAAAATAACCTGCAAATAAATGTACGAGATGACTTGATGGCCCCATCGAGAGGCCTTGACAACGATCCACTCTTGATCGATGAGACTGAGGGGGCGCTGCAGCAAGATATCTCAAATCAAGATTGTGAGGTTATGCATTTTAAAGCTGATTGGCCAGACATGGATCCAATGGATGTGGATATGATAAATCAGGTACTTGATGACGTAATCGATGGAAATTACTTACCAGAGGAAATTTTCGGTGTTCTCAATGACATTGAAGAATTAGGCCAAGACCAAAATGAGGAAGGAGATGACAAAGTTGGCGCACCAGCCGATAACCCTGAAATATTTCTGGGAGAACAAAATCAAGTTGATGATGAACAAGGGATAGACTTGAATGGTGCTGGGGCAGCTGCTGTACCAGGTGAACATGCAGAGAGAAGAACCACCGAGTGAAGTTCATCAATATTCAGTGTAGGTTCAAATTACAACGCAGATCGTATTCGTGATTGGTGCGAGGAGGTCTCCAAACATGTTGGCCAACAGCCAGAAGTAAGGGTGGAAAGCCCAGAGGACCTGATGGCAGCAATGGAACCGGGAAGGGTCAGAAGAGTCATCTACCCTTACGGAACAAGGTTCCTGGGGAATCGGACGGGAAAATATACTGAAGCTGGAAGCGATGACGACTCCGACGAAGAGAACAAAATCGAATGGATGGGAAGACGGAAAAGTGAGGATCCAAAAGATGAGGCATAATTCAACATCGTCCCGATTAACTTTAATTTTGTATTTAAAAAAAAAAAAAAAAGGGAGGCATAAGTTAAAGACCTTCGAAGTAATTATTATTATTTTTGCTAATTTTTTTTTGTTGGCACCAAGAAGACAGAAGAAAAGGTATAATTTGAAGATTGTCTGAATAATTCTTAAATTTTTTTTTTCTGTTTTTTCGCTCTCTCTAAAGATTTTGTTTTTTTTGTTGGTTCAAAAAAAAATCTGAGGTCAAAGAGCCAGTGAAGAAGGTATAATTTGAAGTTGTCTAAGTAATTATAATTTTCTGCGTTTATAAAAAAAAAGGGGAAAAATTTTGTTATTATCAATAAGATTTTCTATATGATAAGCATTTTCTGTAGTAGTTTATGTTTAAGAAAAAAAAAAAGCGGATTCAATAAAAATGATTAACCACAAAATAGTATATGTATATATATAAAAAAAAAGGGGTAAAAACATTATGGGGTTCAGATGAAGAGAAATTCCCGAGTAGAGACAGTAAATGAACTACTGGAATATATATAAAGGGCAGTCAAACGTTTTTTGAAACGTACTAAGAGCGCTGGTTAAATTACTTGAACAGTTAAATTAGCAAGCGAGGGGGGGTATGCAACGAAACAGAGCAAAACCCGGTCTAATGGTTTTAGCCCTTCGTGCTGCCATCTACATGTGAGGAACGTTAACAGGCGCATGAGTCCAAGATGGCAGACAGATTTCTGTGCTGCCATTTAAATGGGTAAACTCATGCGCGCCCTATAGGGGTAAAAGGGTACCTCATCAGGAATTCAATCACACAAATTAATTAAGTGATGAATCGGTTAATTAAGGGACAAATAACCGTGGTAAATACATCGGTCGATGCCGTTTCACATGGGGATTAGATTATAAGTAAATTCAACACCATCAGTGAAGAATTATACGTTCTCCGTCAGTAAAAATAGAATTTTGAAACAAATTATTGAAAATTACCCTAAACAAGATTAGGAATATGTTATTCGACCTAATTAACATACATCCTAATTTTCTAGAGAAATAGTGGAATTAATCGAATTTGTACTGATTTGTTGTTAAATAATAATCAGCAAAGGACAAGGACTCTAAAACTATTAATAAATTAGGAGAATTCGTTTAAATTAAATAACAGAAAAAACAATAGCATGAGGCACTATAAGGGGCGCCCGCACCGCAGAGAGACAGTCTCATTCGAACTTTAAACCGTGACGGAACTCTCTAAGATAGATTTACCCTTAGTCGATAACATAGTTTCCTATAAGTACTATATCTTAAATTCATTTAAAATAACTAAGAGTGAATATTGTAGTGTTTAGTTTTGAGCAATTGTGTAACAGTGTATTAAATGTGTTACAATTATAAAATAAAAATCGTTCTAATAATAACTGTATTTTTGGTATTGTTATTCATAATTAAAAATACCTGGCGACCGGACCTGCGGGTAATCGATCTGACTGGTCTGATTGAATTAAGAATAATTTATCAAACCGAGCCAGATAACGGGAAAAGAGTTGAATAATCATTTCTTTTTTCCCGTACGATTACAGAAGAAATCAAGAAAAAGAATCGGGATCACGAGAAAAAGGCTAAAGAATATGCAATGACATTGGAAGCACTCTACAGCAGATTTAAAAGATTTGCAGAGAAGACAGAAAAAACCAATGAACGTCAGCAAGTGGTACTAGATGAAATTTGGGCTCAAAAAAACAACGAGGAGTATGAAAAACAGGAAAAGAAACAGAACGATGGCAACGATAGCAAGCAAGACGATAAGGTAAGAGAACAGAATTCAAGTTTATCCGAAGATGAAAGAGACAAACGAAACGAGTCTTTAAATGATGAAGAAGAAGAGAACCCTAGTATTGACGACTTGATAAAAGCAGCGGTTGAGCGAGCGATGGAAAAGAATAAACACGTAGGGACGAAAAGGGAAAGAGAATCGCGAACAAGTAATCCAATTGAAAACGAATTTAGAATGGTCATGATGAGTCGGGGTTCACACACGAAAAGGAAATATAAATTAACGCAAAATCTAAAGTTTGAACATTTCTACGATTACTTTACATCAGAATTAATATTTGAGGGCTTATGATACATAATTGACTCGGAAATAACGCCAAATTATCCGGTGAATGATGCAATTAGAGAAATCGATACGTATAAAGTCAGAGACATTTTAATTAATCGATTAGATCAAAACTATTACTCGAAAATATCAAATGAAAAAGATCCAGTTCAAATTATTAATCGACTTAAACAATTAAAAGGATGTGAAATAAACGAAACGTCGGTAACGATTAGAAAAAGATTACATAATCTACAATACTATCCCGGTAAAGACACAGCAGCACAATTCATTGATAAGTTCGAAGAAATCTTAAGATTATATGATGAAATTAACGAATCGGGTCCACTCAATGAAGAAGAGAAAAGAGATGCATTTTATCAAGCGATTATGACAGCAGTACCACAAGTACAATCAGTGGAATTCATGTCGGAGAATACGAGAGGGAAAACACTAATATACGAACATTCGAAAACCTTTATCCTACAGGATGAAGCCAATAAGAGACAGGACTCGGGCCAAGCAGGTGCATTAAGAGCGGTAAAGAAAAGATATGCAAAGGATAGATGTTTCGTGTGTGTTTCCGACAAACACATCAGTAGAACCTGCAGATTAAGAGGGACCAACTTAAAAGTTTGCTACGAATGCGGTGAAGAAGTAGAACACATTGCTGACAACTGCCCAGTGAGAATACAACGATTGAGAGAAGAAGCCGAAAAAGAAAGAGAGAAAGGAAAAGGAAGAAACAGAGGCAGAGGACGTGGGAGCGACGAAAGGTATGGTTTACAGTATTATAAATCAGGGAATTATAAACGTAAATATAATGGTAACTATCCAAATCAAAACATCATGAAAGGCATGAGACAAAACGATCGAAAACGACGAGATAACAGTAGTCAAAAATCCTCTAACCAAAACGAAAATCAGGGTCAATTTAAGAAACAAAACCCAAACAAGCGCAATCACCAGCAGCAACAGCAGAAAAGAAACGAAACAGCTAACACAAAAGGTGAGTCATCATTGACAAATTCATTAGTATTGAGTGAAGCAAAAAACCGAATAAGTGAGAAGAATAATCAAATAACTAAATTCTTAGCTGATTCTGGAGCTACAGAGCATCTAACGAATCCTAAATTATTATTCAAAACCTTTGACAAAACGAAAGTTGGAACGATCAAATGTGCAAATGAAGATCCGTCTGCGGACGTAGAAACGGAGGGAGTAGGGTGAATAGACATTCTAACGAAAAACGATGAGTCATTTAAATTGAAGAAAGTAATATATGCTAAAAATCTTTCTGAAAATCTTCTCTCACTCAGGAAATTTTGCAGAAATGGGTCTGGGAATTTACCTAGACAATAAACAAATTAACATATTAGATCCTGATTCAAATGAGTTATTTATATCCGGTATATACAAAAGGCCATATTGGATCATAGAATTAGAAATTAACGAATCGAATCGAGGAAACAAACTGATTATTGCCGATCGAAATTAACCGCGAAAGGCGATTAATGAAATAACAGAAGATGACGGAATAAACGATCGAGGTTCAACAAAGACGAATAACGAGAAAAAAATCTGAAGAAACAAACGAAACAGAAGTTCAAAATCCACACTTAAGTGACGAAATTACGAACAGCCTTAACGAACAGACAGCTACGCGAGACGAAAAGGAACAAGATTCGCTAAATGAAGAAGTCAAGAACGAAACTAACAAAGTACACGATAAGACAAACGAATAAAAGTTAACGAATATAACTGAATCGATAATTGACAGAACGATAAACGATAGAAAATTTGAGATAATAGATAACTTAGACAATCCTGAATCAGAAGTTATTAATAACGACGTGTCACCATTTACGAACGATTATAAGAAATTCATCAAAAATAATAGAGCCATGTTATGGCATGTTAGATTAGGCCATGCGTCACTAAAATATCTAAAGGAGATACAGAAAATGTATCCGGAAAATAAAGAATTAAGAACAGTTATTTTCGATGACTCGATTTTAAATTGCGAAATCTGTCAAATAGCGAAATTCAATAAACTACCGTTTAAAAATACACGTACACGAGCGACACGACCTTTGCAAATAATCCACTCAGACACAATGGGACCAATTTCCCCATCAACCCGTCCCAAAGGTTACAGATTCATATCAGTATTCATCGATGACTACTCGAGACTAGCAATGGCGTTTCCAATGAGACATAAAAACGAAACTGGAAGCTGTTTAGAATCATTTGTACGAAGTGGACGAAATGCTTTTGGACATGACGCTAAAGTATGCTATTTATGATCAGACAAAGGTACAGAGTACACGGGGGGTACACACCGGAAGTACTAGAAGAACTGGGAGCTGAACAGCAATTTGCTTGTCCAGACACACCAGAACACAATGGAGTAGCAGAACGATTCAATCAAACGACACAGAAAAAGGTGAGAACGTATCTATTCGATTCGGGACTACCTGATTAAATTCGGGCAGTGATTAAAATTGGATTAACGACACGTATGAAAATACTTTATAAAGTCTTTATAAAGAATTCTTTATAAAATGTATTTTATAAGAAATTGGATCTTTTCTTATAAAGATTCTTTTATGGAGTTTTTATTGTAGCTCCATAAAAAAAAGTTTTTATAGGAAAAATATTTATAAACTTTTTCTGAATTAGAAAAACGCAGTATGATCCGATAGGATCATTGATAATGTTCTCTATAGAGTGATATCTTCAGGAAGCTACCCTTCATCAAATTTTGTTTTATACAGGCGATTCTTATAAAAAAATTCCATAGAGGGATGCAAAAGATATACAATAGTATCTATATTTTTTTTGTGAATACTATTTTATAAATTCATTCTTTATAGAAAATGTCTTAATAAAGTAGAATTCTATAGAGACATTTCTTATAAATTGACTATTTACAAGGATTTTATCTCTCAGTTCAATAGTTATCCTTCGAAAAATAACTGCATGGAAAACCCCCAGCGGTTCAATAAAAATTCAAACTTTAGCCATTAGAGCCGTGTCCGGTTTCGAATAGCAAAAAAGTCTGTTCCGCAGATGACTGTGTCGAACTGCGCCGTGATCTCGATTATATTTACTTTTTGTCAAACTCCGTTTACGGACGGGATTCCGACGGTGCGTGACCTATCGGCCGCCGTGGTCCTACAGTACGCCGCATTCTGAATAACGAAGGCATAATTTTCCGCAAAATCGCAGATCACAATGTACTCATTTTCTTTTACAGATTCTTTCAACGATCTCAAATAGTTTGCTTCTTCTTTAGCAATATGATGATGTGATAAAAGATCAATTATATTCTCACGAAAATTGTCAACAAAATCTGTTGAGTTTAACACAAATGTCTCCAAGCTTGTACGAGGCTTCGAAATCCAATATTTGTAAGTTATTTCATCAACTCCATTTTGATCAAGTACATCTAACGGTAAATCTTTCAAAGTTTGTACTCCTGGGCACTCATCACATTTGGAAAAATAATATTCAGAAGTTGGTTGCTGACACATAATTATTCTAAAGCAATCACTATAAAGCTTTACTGGTGTTGCTAATTGGCTTTTCAAAGTTGCTAAATTACACCCTGCAATAAAAGATCATGATTATTCTTCGACAAAAATTTTATTAATAAACACTCACCTAACATCATCAGCTTGACGTTTTCATGCATACAACAAACGCCAATAGTGTGATTTCCGCTAGAACCTGCAAGTACGCAGTGTTGAGGACGTAATGACGCAAATTTAGAGAAACCGACGCGATAACCAGGATGTCGTTCTTTAAAAAATTCAGATAATTCGCGCAAGCTGGAGAGAATAAGTCGTTTCTGGGTATGTTCACGTTTTCTCTCATCATTTCGAATGGAAAGATAATCTTTCATCCCAGGCATATCGTACTGATTTCGTCATCAACATAGAATTCCAAAATTTGAGATTTGATATCACTCGATAATGGGCAACCTAGAAATTAAAAAATTCAACTTATCTTCACTGAATGAGGAATCAATAAGTGGTTTTCATCTGGGAAAGTTCGTTAACAACCTAACTTCGCAATTGTTGTTGAAAGAATCCCTCTCTCCTCACGGAGATTTCTAGCTAAAGATGCCATGTATCTTGAAGAGCCCATTAGGTCACATATTCGGGATATACCCCACGTTTCAGGGAGAAGTGTGAGGATCTGAATTTTTTCAGATCGTGTTGTATTATTATCGATAAATTTCATTTTCAATTCTTCAATCATCTTCAAGAAGTCCTTCGAATTACTTGCATCGTCAGGGTCTTTTGATATTCCTCAAGTCGTACTCAAATCATGATATAACTTTTTACACTCTGTTTAGCAAATAAGATTGATTATCAACTTGTTTTTTAACAATTGGAGATTGATTCAATAATGCCATTGCATCATTAACTACAGGCAACACAGTTTCTAAGCTCAATTGAGACAGACTACTAGTTTGTGAGGTTAGCTGTTCATCTGCATCTCCTAATTGTGAATAGTAATGGGATCAATCATTTATTTCAATTTAAAAAATTGTTTTGATGAAATACAAAAAAATTGAAAATTCTCAACAATGTTTAATTGATCTTACCAGACGTCGTTGTTGAAATTCATGAACGAGTCCTCTGAGTGATAGCATCTTCGACTTCACTTTCAACTTCATCATCATTAGCAACAGGTGCAGTCTTTATTGAGTCCAATTCCTTTCTACACGACGTCCACAGAAAGTCATCATTACTCAAATTATGTAAATTTTGTTGAGTAACAGAAGCACGTCGGGAACTTTCCTTCACTCTATGATTTTCCAATTGTAATGGATTACAGCACAGATTATACATCCCGAAATTTGACATCGTACGAATTTTCACAATGAATTGTTTTCTTTCCAAAAATGAATAGTGGAAATCCACAGATATTTCTTTGGAAGAAGTTATTGTAGGTTAGGAGACACTGTGAATACGGGAATGAAAACAATACTCCTATTCTTATCCTGATATGGGGTCGGGGACACGAACGATACTTAGCCGCCAGGTTATCCAACGCAATTTTCATAACCGCCCGTAATCTAAGGCTGCAATTGATTTTGGAAAGCGCCAACTTTTAAACGCACATATGAACTGGACACTTTCAAAATTAGTTATGTCCTTCAGAAATCGTTTTTGAAGGAATGGAATGAGAATTGATACATAATCATATGTTGTAATATATTTAACTGAAAATTAACGGTCATAATTATGGAAATTTAGATCATAAAAATTGGAAAATTCGAAAAAAAAATAGATCCCATCATTATCCCATTATCAGACTAGGCTGAAAAGTTGCGGAATGAGTGACTGTTTTTTAGGAAAAATTTGCAAGAAAATCGATCAGTACGTGTTTTCCAGAAATCGACATTTTGTACTAAAAACTTCAAAATTTTATAAAAACACGGTCTCAAAAATTTTTCTGACGTTTTATTTGCAAATTGTGTTCAAAAACACAAATTTTCAAAAAAAAAAAACGTCCCAATCGGAGCATTTTTCGCAAAGTTATGGGCATTTTTAGAAAAAGTATCGTTTTTTTTGAAAAATTGATTTCTCGGAAACGGCTTTACAAAAAAAAAATGAAAAAATTCAGGGAGACCTCTTTCAACTGATACTATAATATGAAAAATTATGAAAAATATCCGAGATGCAGAAGCCAAATGGTGTCCGATTTGGCGTCGAATGCCCCATATATATATTTCACAGAGAACATCTTCATAAAATTTGTTTTTTCAAAGATGTTTTCTTTAATGCACTTCTGTGAGATAGTTATTTCACAGAAATATCTCTTGTAAGAACCTCATCCCTAATTTATCAATAATTAATGAAAAAAAATAGTAAAAGCAAATAATGAATAGATAGGAAAAGAAAAATAAAAGGCGCAAAGAAGAAGAATTTGTAACGTGATTTTTCCCGATCACGAGAAAAACCACCGCGCCGTCCCTCCCTCCGCCTCTCTCTTTTTTAAAGCTCCACTATAAAAAAAACCGTTGCTGGGCGCCAGGTGGTTTTTACGGAACCACCAAACCGGAAGTTCCTCGGCGGTTCCTGCCCCACAATTTTACGACCCTGAACCAGCCCGTGGCAGCAGGGAGTTCCGCCGAGAACGGAACGAAATAGGCGGAGGGGGGGAGGTGTTACCTTTTTCCCGGCTAGCCCCCGAGAGAAAAACGTGACATGAGTCAGGGGTGGAATCGGGGTTGTTAACCCGATCCGTTGCCGTTCATCTAAAAAAAACCAAACCACAAGAAAACCACCTTTCCGGAAAATACGACAGGACCTGAAAAGTTGAGAAATTGGGACAGGGGGAATAAAAGAAAATACTCGAAACATACGGAAATCGGGTAAAATTTGAGTATATTGCCAGTAAAATTCAAACAAATTACATTCGGTGAACTCCCCTATTATTATTCCCAAAGTTTCCCTTAAACGTCTCAAAACGCGTGAACCTCATAAAAATATTATTCCATCAAGAGAAATCAAAAAAAAATCATGAATTCTCGGGAATATCAAAAAAGGTCCTTTAATTACTTGTATTATAGTTATTATCATTACTGGTGCTGAAATAAATTATTTTAGTTATTACTATTTTGATTCTCAAAATAAAACGATTTTAGTTATTATTATTTGTGACTCGAAAGGAACTTATTTTAGTTATTATTATGCGGTTAGAAATTAAATTATTTTAGTTATGATTATTGAAACGAGGTAGTACAATAACCATCCAAAGGCACAAATTCGCGGAACTCGTCCGAGGTATACGGGTGAGGTGATATCGGGGGGAAAGGGGGGAGAATGGAATGTATCGCCACGAGATTTTGGCCATAAATGATCCAATCCTTCCTTTTGATTTTTCCCAATTAAAAATTCAAAAAACGTGACGGGAGGGACAAATTGGGGCTCGTTGGGTTCGTGGGGATCAACCCCATCGAAGGGGGTTGGTTTCCGATTTTTCCCGCGGGAATTACGGGAGTTACGGGTAAGAAACCACTTTGCCTACCCCCCACACCATGAGTGCGAGTGAGAGAGGTATAGTGGGGTTACGGCTGATGCAACGCGTCGGTTTTGGGGCATTTTCGTTACGGGAAAAAACGGGCAAAAATAGTAAAACGACGTGTAACGGGTCCTTTTTTGAATAAATTAACACGGCGAGTTATTAATTGCGTAACGGGGAAGGAACAAATTACAAGAGGTTAGTGGGAATGATTTTACGGGAGTTAGAAACGGGAGAAAAACTGTGGGCTCACCAAATCCTGTGGCGTCTTTTCCTTTTCCTCTTCCATCTCCTTGTCCTCTCCTCTTTGACTTCCTTCTTTCATCCACAAAACACACTCCACACGACTCCTCTCGTTTTGTCCTTTTTTTTTTTCTTTTGCTTCTTCTCTTGTTTCCTTTTATTTTTTCCACAGGAAAAAAAAAACCACCCGTGAAAAAATGTACCGGGTGAACCACGTGTTGCACTCACGGTAGGGGTACACTCGACTGACTTCCGTTCTCCGTGTCCTTCGACTTGAACGGTTCATGCCCCTTTTCACCGCTAGGGCGCATGGCGTATCTTTTCGCGACGGGACTTTTTCGCGCGGTTTTCTTTTGAATTTAAACGGGGATTTTGGGCTGAACTTTTATTAATCCAATAAAATTGTCGCGACCGGGCTATTTTTGGGCGCGCTTCTCCGGGATCTTGTTACTACTATTTTTATTAATTATTGGGGCACGGATCTCGGCCGCTGATGCCCCCTAAATTATTCCACAACAACAACAAAATTATTTAAATAAATACCTGAGGCACGGATCTTGTCCGCCGATGCCTCCTAAATATAACCGGGACTTTAATGCCCAAAGGAATGTGATTGGTGTACATCGAGACACGGGTCTTGCCCGCTGTTGCCTCCCAATCCTTACTCCAAAATTACAAAATTAACCGAATTTCCCTCGACTAATTTTCCTTTAAGTTCTACAAAAATCCCCTTATTGGGAGCACCCTTTTTATGGGCTTTTCGCGCGATTTCCCCATCCCTAGCCTCGCTTCCGCTTTAAACGGTCGCGTTTCGGGGTTCGTCACGGGGTTTTGGGGGCGTTGCGTTACGGGGAGGAACGGGTTGATTTTATTAATTTGCCTAGGGGTTGTGCGCGATGGTTATTGCACTTACCTGTGCTCTGCCGAAGAACGAGATCCCGTGGGGCTCGTTACAAATTACATTGAAATGCAAGAGAGAAATAAAATTTAAAGGGACAGCACCGAAAGTCAAAGCGGAAGGGAACCGTAGTACCGCTACTGCCGATAGGTCGCGCATCATCGGAATCCCGTCCGTAAGCGAAGTTTGACGAAAAGTACATATAAGCGCGATCGCGGTGCAGTTCGACATACTTATCTGAGGAACAGACTTCCTTGCTGTCGAAACCGCACAACGGCTTCAACGGCTAAAGTGTCTGCATTTATGTTAACACTGTTTGGGGTCTTCCATCCAGTTATTTTTCAAAGGAGAACTATTTCGCTGATGAAGAATAATTATTGATTAAATTAAATAAACTATTCAGCTGAGAGATAAAATCTTTGTAGAAAGTCACTTTATAAGAAATGTCTCTATAAAATTCTATTTTATAAAGACATTTTCTATAAAGAATGAATTTGTAAAATAGTATTCATAAACAAATATTGATACTATTGTATATCTTTCGCTTTCCGCTATGAAATTTTTTTTATAAGAATTGCCCTTATACAACAAAATTTCATCAAGGGTAGCTTCCTACAATATCACTCTATAAAGAACATTATTAATGATCCTATCGCATCGAACTGCATTTTTCTCATTCAGAAGAAGTTTATACATATTTTTCTTATAAAATTTTGTTTTATGGAGCTACGATGAAAACTTCATAAGAAAATCTTTATAAGAAAAGTTCCAATTTCTTATAAAACACGTTTTATAAAGAATTCTTTATAAAGACTTTATAAAGTATTTTCATACGTGGAATGATGAAAATGAGCCATGTTTATTCACATGGAGGGAGAACGAAGAGTTACTCATTTTATTATTGTACGTCGATGATATCTTAATAGCCAGTAATAACAAGAAGAAATTAAACGAAGTAAAAACGGCATTGAAAAACGAATTTGAAATGTCAGATCTAGGTGAGCTGAAGGAATTCTTGGGAATATCAATTAAACGAGACGAAAACGAAAACATCACACATTTAACACAAGCTAAGTACATTGATAAGATTCTCAAACGATTCGAATTCGAGGAGGCACATCCGCAACGAACTCCAATGATAACAACGCAAGTTTCTAACAGAGAAAGAAAATTAAGAGAAGAAGAATATGTAATATCAACTGAAAGTGTTAATAATATTCCGTACAGAGAAGCTGTAGGAAGTCTTTTGTATTTGGCTAATGCAACTCGACCTGATATATCTCACTCAGTAAGTGTACTGAGTAGACACCAGATAAATCCAACAGACGAAGATTGGAAAATGGTAAACCGAGTGTTTAAATATCTTAAAGGAACGAAGAATTTAGGGTTGAAATACACTGGTAAAAGAAACGATATGTAAGTTTATTCTGACGGGAGTTTTGCAGACTGCAAGAACTCATTAACGACAAGTGGGTTTATCATCCAACTTTATGGAGATACGGTCGCGTGGAAAACTCACAAACAAACATATGTAGCATTGTCAACATGTCAAGCGGAGTATGTTGCAATGAGCGAAGCCTGTCAAGATGCAGTGTCTCTTGATAGGTCTTTAAAACCAATTTCAATCAAAAGCTTTAGTCCAATAAAATTATGGTGCGATAATAAGGCTGCGGAAGCAAGCGCAAAAACGAACGGTGGAGATAAATTACGACACATGACAGAAGTAAGAGAAAATTATGTAAAAGAATGTGTAAAACGAGAATTGATCGAAATTCAATGGATCGCATCGAAAAATCAATTGGCAGACATACTAACGAAACCCCTATCCTTTGAAATCCACAAACAACTAACTGATCAGATATTAAATATTAACAAATAACGAATAGAGTTCAGTTGAAGTAACCATTCATGAAACAATATAAGTTATGGCATGGAATAATTATTAATTTATGTTACAGGAAATAATTAGTTACAGCAGAAGTCCAACGACAAAGAGAACGAACTGAGCTTAACGAGAACGAACAGCCCGTACGAAAAAACGATATATGGAGAAAATATATTCAGAAATATATAATAATTGTATTATCATATATTAAATCATACATTGATCAATATATGAATTCATATACAAATATTCGTCCAAGGAGTAATATATTTTCATATTTAAATAGCAATATATGGCATTTTATTGATAATTAGTAAATCCAAAAATATATGAATTATAAATAACTTTGAATGGGACCAATAAATATATGTAATTTATATACTGCGATTATAATGGCAGTATATGAATTTAATATTTTTTAAATACGACAAATTCAAATATATTTTATGAAACAAGCAAATTAGTTTTTATTTGTACTAAAAATTGGCAGTACATGTTTTTCTGTTTTCAATTCATTTCTTCAAGATTTACGAGTATGACCACATTGTAATTCCACATGATACCATGATCACTTGAGTATCGTAGCACTTCCATCCCGACTGTGGCTGCTTCCCTTCTTTTGCTCCCACGCCAGTCAACAACGTAAGAAATGTCATTATCTTCACGATCGATATGAAAATTCTCATAATCAAAATCTCGTATCCATTCAACAGGAATACCGGGCGTACATTGATTGTTATTCCCTCCACTAATCCATTGAACTAAAGCAAATTTCTTTCTATCTTTACACATCTCCTCAATCCACAGAATCAGTTAAATAGTTTTGTAATTCAGCTAACACTAACACAATGACGTTTAGATGTTCATCTATTTTTCAGAACTCTGAAGAGAACGTGCTTTCAATTAAATTACGTACTTCAGTTGCTAAGCTGATATGTATAGCAGATATACACCCAGCAAAAAAAATAAGGGAACGGTAAAATTTGTCAGGTTTTTGCTTGATTTTCAAATGGCTGTAACTTCGTCAAAAATGATCGTATCAGAATTTTAAAAAAATCGTTGGAAAGTTTGAAGTCTCTACTCTTGAAATCTTGAGATAAAAATTTTTCATGACCATTCGTTATAACGAGATAGGAGAGTTGAAAGCGGAAAATTTTTTTTTCTTTTTTTTTTCATTTTTTCAACTTGTTCCACGGACTTCAAAAAAATTTTCTCGATTTATCCCTTATGAGGATCGTGTAGCTTGGTCTTTTAGCTTCAATTACTTCTTTTTTTCCTACGACCCTTTGTTGCTGAGATATTGTCGATTGAATCAAAAAACACCCTTTTGTCTTCAATCGTCGATATCTCAAGAACTACTGATCGCACAGCGAGCGGATGATGAGATTCGTAAACTTGAATAAATTTTCTGTGAGATTCTGGCACTGCTTGATTGAAAAAAAATTTTCTTCCAATTTTAAAATTGGTTCGAAAAAGTATCAAAAAATTGAGTTTTTTGCTTTTTCGAAAATTGCCCTGCATTTTGCGAACATTGAGAATGTTTCAACGTTTTTCTCTAGTTGAATGTGTGCTGAAACACCCCCTAAATTTTCAAGCCAATCGGTTCGATGGTTTTTTTTCCCGAATGAACAAAGTTTCAGCAAAAATTAAAGGAACACTTTTTTGTGCCCTAAACACCAATTAATGATGAGTAGGGCCGAAAATGTTTTTTCTCCTTTATTTTTCCGACATTCTTTGTGCAAAATTTGTTGAATTCCATCGAAAAATGAGAACAATGAAAAAAGAAGAGAAATTAATAAAAAAATCAAAAAAACAATTTTTTTAAACGAAAAAAATTGCAAAAAAATTGTTTGAAGAAATCTGCTGAGTCACTATCTCTCCAAATCAAATGCGATTCTCGTGTTTTTTTTTATTTTTAAAATTTTTTTTCTAAGTTTTCTACTGGTTTTTCGAGAACAAAAATTGATTTTTTTCATTGATTTTCAAAAGAAGAAAAAACATCTAATTTTTCATGGATTAAGAAAAAAATTTCAATTTTTTATTGTTAAAAAAAAATCGAATTTTTTATTGATTAATGGAAAACAAAATTTCAATTTTTTTATTGTTTTTTTTGTTTTTTTCATTGTTCTTATTTTTCAATGAAATTCAACAAATTCTGCACAGAAAATGACGGAAAAATAACGAAGAAAACACATTTTCGGTCCTAATCTTCATTAATTGGTGTTTAGGGCGCACAAAAGTGTTCCTTTAATGTTTGCTGAAACTTTGTTCATTCGGGAAAAAAAATGGTAGAACCGATTAGCTTGAAAATTTAGGGGGTATTCCAGCACACATTAAAGTAAAGACAAACGTTGAAACATTTTCAATTTTCGCAGAATTCGCAAAATGCAGGGCAATTTTCAAAAAAGCAAAAAAACTCAATTTTTTAGTACTTTTTCGAACCAATTTCAAAATTGGAAGAAAATTTTTTTTCAATCAAGCAGTGCAAGAATCTTACAGGAAATTCATTGAAGTTTACGAATCTCATCATCCGCTCGCTGTGCAATCAGTAGTTCCTGAGATATCGATGATTAAAGACAAAAGGGTGTTTTTTGATTCAATCGACGATATCTCAGCAACAAAGGGTCGTAGGGAAAGAAAAAAAAAGAAAATGAAGCTGAAAGATCAGGCTCCACGATTCTGATAAGGGTTGCATCGAGAAATTTTTTTTGAAGTCCGTGGAACACTTTGAAAAAATGAAAAAAAAAGGAAAAAAAATTTCCGGTTTCAACTCTCTTATCTCGTTATAACGAATTGTCATAAAAAATTTTCATCTCAATATTTGGAAAGTAGAGACTTCAGGCTTCCCAACCATTTTTTTAAAATCCTGATACGATGATTTTTGGCAAAGTTACAGCTATTTGGAAATCAGGCAAAAAACTGGCAAAATTTACTGTTCCCTTAATTTTTGTGCTGGGTGTATAATCATTCATATATAACGATAAATGTAAAAGAATATATGATACTCAATGTATGACTCAATATATTATCAAAACATACAATTATATTATATGTTGAAAATATATTTATACTTATACATAATTTCGGTACTATATATGGCCACATATTTTCATATATGCTCAGATATATTTTTCCAATATATCGTTTTTCCGTACGGGAGACATTAAAGAAAATTTTATTTTTATACTTTTCTAAACCAAAAATTAAATAAGTCTAAACTGGTGCTGTGACTGGAGGAGGACGCAAGAAGCAGAGTCAGGAGGGAGTGTTGGAATGGGGCGCCTCCGCTCCTTTCTCCCTTAGATATGGCACTGAGACCGTAACCGTCTCTCGAGGCATGCACAACGCGCAGGCGCAAATATACTTGTTGCTTCGCCAAGTCAGCCGGCGTCACTCCGTGCTAATACGTTGTACTTAAAAGATATGTGCGGATACTAAGAATAAAAGATATTAATTTCCATTAAAACCTCTGTGTTTTATTTTACAATAAAAACCCATCAATTACAATGGAAAGAATGCGTTTCTCATCTCTAGGTTTCGCGATGATTTCACTGTCAGTGGATGATATTTAGTATAAATTCATTCTTGAATTGGTATGCGGAAAATAGTAGAATTGTCATTGTATTTTTATTTGATTTTCTGTGCATGAATTATTCTGAAACTGTTAAATTTTCGGACTTAAATATATATTGTTAAATAATTCAATGCCTTCGTAATTGATTATATCAATAGCTGCATATTGGCTCATGTAACAATATAAGAAAATATCCTCCATATCGTCGCCTTAGAGTGAAAGGGACATAAGTGCTATTTTTTCCGTTTCTTTCTTCAAGATAACAAAGGTGCGTGGGTGCCAGAGATACGCCTCTTTATCATTAGTTCTTCTTCAATCACTAAAAAAATACTAATAACATCATTTACTTCCCTCCAACACTTACGCTTAACGGAAGCTAGAAAGGCTTTTACTACTTGTAGAATTGAGTTTCCTTATTATTCCAATGATAGCCAGAGAATTAATTCAAGATCCTCAAATATCTGATCAGGATTTGCCTACCCGTAAAAATTAATCAGGGCCAATTTTAATTAGCATATTTGAGAAGAACGGAACCTTCCCATGGGAATGAGAACATACCTGTTATCGCCGTCATGTTAAAGCTGGGCCTTATACCTGCAGCTCATGAAATATTTGAGATTAACGTTCGTACAGATACAAATATTTCTGATATATTATCTTCAAGTAAACATTCTGGACTGATTCAAAATTTATTTCCCATGCCTATTTTGAAAGAAAATTGTCTCAACTCTTCAATAATATGTTTTAAATTTCAACACTTTTCTATATGCAGGCAGAGAGTATCATTGACAATGATTTGGAGAGAATTTAATAGGTATTCTTGAAAATCAGAGACAATTTTCTCATCAATAATGAATAGGAAATCTATTTCCGGCCAGCTCAAAAAAGAAGACCATAAACTAGTATCTCTGTGAATATTTGGCTGAACTAATTCTTATGAGCATATCTGAGAAGAACGAAAAATTTGACATGAAAATAAGCATGGATATGTAATTTTGGCCCTAACGGGTTAATACTATTGAAGAAAAAATAAAGAAGTAATTTTGAGCCACTTGGAATCGGGTCTCATATCTGTATTTCAAGAGGCGTTCTCCTGGTCAAAATTCGAAATAACGCATCTGATTGCCGGGAGAAAAATGCTCCGGATATAGTTAAGTAACAAATCAACTTCCAAACATTTTTACTTCGAGCAGAGTTCTGAATCAAGTAGTTGGTAATTAGTGATTCAAGATTGTCCGTAATTCTTCGACTGATTAGTAACATTAACTAGTGCATTATTATTATTTTTGCTTATTTGTTTATTGAGGTGCGGACTGTAATGACGAATGAGTGCATTTTTCTCGTTATTTTCCTCTGAATCACATGGATTCCTGATTTTTTCCAATTAGAAATGGAACTCAATAATTTTTCAGCTTTCTTATTATTAGAATTTCTGGTTTTTAACGATTGGCACAACTAGATGAGAAATTTTCACGTGGCCATGAGTATGAATACTAGACTGTTTCAAAGAAAACGACTATTTTTATTTGAAAGATATACTGAAAATATTGTTCAGAAAGCCGAAAAGATGATCCTGTTGAAATTTGCACTTTTAATATTAATATTAAGAGGTGCCGCATTGTAAATTTTAATTTGCTTTTAATTTTAAATTGCTCGAATGCTTTTCTTTTTTATAGCGAAACAATCAATCGTAATTTTCTAATGATGAATACATATTTTTGTAGAGAATTTTACGTTCTACAAAAAAGGTCTCTTTGTAGCAACCGCTATAGTACGCGTGTACTTGAAGAGCACAAATAATATCCTCTATCGCATATTATTTATACCTGTCTCGCTCTTGACCATTGTAACGCGTATTCTCTTCAATTTCCTTTTGTGTGGATATTCCGAGTTTCGGGTATCCTTATAGGGTGATTATTAAATCACACTCGCGTATCGGCAGTTCACGAGAACGCATCTCAATCACCACACTATTGACTTGTATTATATCACGTAATTTAATAAACGCAATTTTATATATTTTAATTGCAGTGTTAGTGATGCATTCATTTAAATAACCACATCACTACATCTTGTCATTCGAGGTGAAACTCAGACACAATGAATTTCAATATTTCTTAAATTGCTCTAATGCTTTTCACTTTTATAGCCCAGACGCACCATAAATTGCACCATTTCTCAATTTTTTTCGGCAAAATTACCAATTTTCTACCGAAATAGTATATTTTCAAACGAGCGTGAAGTTGGGGCCTGAGCCAAAAGCGAGGGATGCACTCGAGAAAAAGAATTTTCCTCGAGCGCATTCCTTGCGTATAAACGTAGCAACAGTAACAAATAATATTTTGTTCTTTTTGATGATACTTTCTCCCCTCAACTAGATGACTATAGAATTTCTCCAAACTTCTTTTAAGGTTGTGAGCGGCTTGTATCGAAATGATAAATTCCACAAAGAATCGTATTTCAACAATTTAAACAATAAAATTCAATTCACTTTCTTGCCGGAATTTTTTTTCATCGTGGATAACTATAGTCAAAAATCGTGCATCACCTGATTAAAAATATATTCATTCATATTTCCTATTTTTCTAACTGATTTCAAGGTCACAGTGACCGGAACATGCAAACAAAGAGTAATCATTTCAGGACAACTTCACATCAGTATGATTCTACTACCCGTATTAATGAGAAATCTCTCTGAGACACCCTCTTCAATTCCAAGAATCAAAATCTAGACGAACTTTTTTGAATTGATTCATATAATTGCTTTACTGAATTCATTACTACCAGTGAAGCGTGCTAGTCAAGTTATAGTATCGCAGCTTCCAAATGTGTTATTTGTTTGTATCACTACAGTTCTACTTTTAATCATTATTATTTCGAGATGATTGATTAAGACGAAATGAATAAAGACATTTATTTAATTGGCTTGACGAAAAACAGTATTGCTGGACGCAAATTACCGAGTTTCAAAGATACTTTAGCTTTGTTCTTTTATCAGCATAAAGTTTTGAAGAATACGGTGAAAAGAAGTGCATTATTATCTGTGAATGAAGTTCAGCAACAATGGAATAAAGCCCAAATCCCAACTTGCGGAACTAAAAACGCGATCAATAAGTTATCCCTAATAATGGATAGGGATGGGATGTTTAACAAGTGGAAGAATTTACAGCGTAGTCGTTAACGTAAAAAATCACCTACACAGAGAAGAAATGAAACTTCTTTCCAGAATAAGTTGAAAATGCTATTTGATATTGCTCACAACCACGCATATAAAAATTTGAATGAGGAAAGAAAGCAATTTCTAACAGCCCAGAGATCATCTCATCGGCGTGGTTTCTTTGATAATAATGATCATTGCGAAAAGTCATTGGAAAAATCTGAGGGAATCATGGAGATAGATGATGAAAGTAAGTACTAAATTGAATTTTGTAAAATATTCATTTGTATCACTTGCAGATCGATTAATTGATTGGCTTCACAATACTTTTATCAGAGATTTATTTATACAGTGAAAAATTTAAGGAGTTTTTAGCAATTTTTTGTGTTAATCATAAGTTTTTCAACTTTATGCTAATTTATTGAATTGGCAGCATTGTTATAATATTGACCAAGAAGCTCATCAATGAATCGATTCGCAACTTCCGAGAGCTTATATTGGAAATCGATTGAAGTGTGAACAATTGGTGGATACATTACATTACAATTTTTTTCAGATTTTAGTGGACCTGTCGACGATTGTACCGTGATGCCAAGTCAATATTGATTAACTACATCACAATCAACGAGTAGTCAAACTTCGAATGGTTCGAATTCTGAAAATGAGCTGACACCGATAAAAGAGTCTCCGAAAATGAATACTGTCACACCTGAACTCGTTGCTGCATTAGATCGAGCCAATCTAAGTAGTAGAAATGCAACTTTTGTTTTGGCTGCTACTTTGAAGAGTGCTGGCATTGATCTTCAGAATGTTAATTTAAGCTACAGCATTATCCATCGAAAGGGCATACTTCCCAGAGGAGGTATAGTTGCAGAATTGAAAGAAAATTTCAAATTAGACGATAACTACGTTGTTCATTGGAATAGTAAAATCCTCAGCGATATTGTGGGAACTGATATCATAGACAGATTGCCCATTGTGCTAACATCATCTCGCGAACAAAAATTGCTTGGTGTTCCAGAAATCAGTTCTGGAACTGGAAAAAATCAAGCATCAGCTGTTTATTCAACTCTTAATCAATGGGGTGTTAGCCGTTATGTAAAAGCAATGTGCTTCGATACTGCATCTACTAACACAGGTATATTACTCTCTCATCTTGCAATTGGTTGATTATCTAAACAATAAGTGCAAATTTTAAAAATTAGAACCCCCGAAGTTTCCATTTTTTAAGATTGAATTTTTTCTTATAGGCATTCATTATGGTGCAGCTGTTGAATTACAAAGAGCTTTAGGTCGAGAACTGATTTGGTTGCCATGTCGTCATCACATGTTTGAACTCATTCTGAAGAGTGTTTTTGAAGTGTATTGGCCCACACAAACTGGCCCAAATATGCCAATCTTTAATCGATTCAGAAATTCGTGGAATAAGATCGATAAATTAAACTACAAAGCTGGAATAGAAGACACTGCTGTTAATAATGCTTTTGCCGATAAATTGATGAGATATTGCTTTTTACAGACAATTATCTTCAGGTATGAGACAGGCTGATTAAAATATCTTAATAAAGTTATTGAGAAAATGAGAGAATAAGAGACCATTGTTAAATACATTATTTGATATCAAACCTCGTCACAGCAGATTTGAGTTGAATCTACTGAAATTTATATTATTTTTCAACATTCGAAAAAATCACATTTTAAGATAATTTCAACATTTGTTATTAATGCAATTATTTTCTATGTCCATTTGAAGTCTGTACTAAATTATTGTCTAATTTACTTGTGTGTTTCAGAGTAATCATCCAAGATGTGATTATGAAGAATTTTTAGAACTTTCGTCAATTTTTCTAGGAGTTACTCCCAAAGACGATTTTTCGTTTAAATGTCCAGGAGCCATGAGCCCATGCTCGCTGGATGGCAAAGGCAATTTATTGCCTGAAAATCTTTTTGTTCAGAGAAGAATTTAAGCTCTCTCCGTGGGAAAAGAAGAGTCTCCGGGAAATTCGCATTTTCATTGTCTCAATTTATATAACTGCGTGGTTTAGTTCAACGTCTGCTCTTCTTGCTCCATATCGTGATTTGACATTCATGAAGAAACTCATACCTTATAAGACAGTTAACTCATTGATATCGACTGCTACTACTGCAAAAATGAAGAATCTCTTGTGGTACTTGCATGAAGCATTAGCTGTTATTGCTTTATTCGACGATAATGTAACAGATGAAGTGAAAGAAAGAATGGTTGGAAATCTGAAAAGTCGAAAAGTCTGAGAATTGAAGCTAAAAAATTTGTAATAGACGTAGAAAGCTCAGAAGAATTTTTAAAAAAAGACATGAGTGACTTTATATCGACAGATTCTATGTCTATTTCCACGATTTTCGATTTACCCTATGACTTTATTGAAAAAAATGTCAATGATTGGGCTACTGAAGAAAGCTTCACAGAATTTGTGCGATTCTTTAACAAATTGACTGTCGGAAATGATGTTGCAGGGCGTGGCGCTCATCGAACATGACAATAAGTGTTTCACCAAGAATGAGGAGCAATCAGTATTTGTTACTCGTTATCAGTCAATACAGGAAAAAATTTCAAAATTGTAAAAAGAAAAATCTATTGTAATAAAATAGGAATACATATTTCTAGTTGAAAAAATGAATGAATCCTATTGTTTAGACAGTTGAAATACGAATATATCTGAAATTTATCATTTTCATCCAAGCGATTCATGACTTTGAAAGAATTTCACAAACTTCTATAGTCATCTGATTGGGAGTAGGAAGATTGATAAAATAGAACGAAATAGATCTCGATAAAATTGGTAATTTTGCCGAAAAAAATTTAAGAAATATTGATATTCATTATGTGTCTGAGTTTAACCTCGAATAACTTTGAAAGAGATCGTTTTATCAGGAAATTGTAAGAGACCTTTTTTGTAGAACATAAAATTCTCTACGAAAATATGTATTCATCATTAGAAAATTACGATCGATTGTTTCGCTATAAAAAAGAAAAGCATTAGAGCAATTTGAAATTAGAAGCAAATTAAAATTTACCATGCGGCACCTCTTCATATTAATATTAAAAGTGCAAATGTCAACAGGATCATCTTTTCGGCTTTCTGAACAATATTTCCAGTATATCTTTCAAAAGAAAGATAGTCGTTTCCTTTGAAGCAGTCTAATGAACATGCCATATCGGATCATTTTACATTCAGGCGCATACTTACATCTCCGCTCATATATATCAGCATATTTGAAGAGAGCAAGAAATTTGACATGGAAATGAGTATAAACATGCCATATTGAGCCATCTGCCACTGGGCCTTGTAGCTGTATCTCAACAGGTACTCATCTGACCCAAATTTTGAATCGCGCATAAGATGAATATGAGATTATCCTCAGGAATCTCTCTCTCTCTCTCTTTATCTCCATTCCTATCTTTAGCTCTCTTTGAATCTAATCATGTACGGGTCTTCGATGTTTTTATTATAAGAATACCCCTTTATTTATTATTATTAATTTGCCAAAGCCATTTGTATCCCAGAGGATACTCGTTTTAGATAATAATATATTTTATACCTAGGCCGAAAAAAAGCCAAATGCGAAAATAATTTGCTTCCCGAGCGAAACGAGGGTAGCAAATGTTTTTGGCAGTTGGCTTTCTGACGGTCGAGATGCGAATACTGTTAAAAAAGCAGCTAAAAATTACCGACTGATCTGAATTACCGCGGGATCAGAAGGTCAATCAAAACGAGATAACTATCGATATCGACACCAGGGGTAATTTGGGGGATCACACCGTCGTGGTCCCACGAATCCTTCTACTCGTCGCGTGGAACTCAACGAGTGAAGTTCTTCTTCTACGGTAGCCACCAATGGAGCAAAACCCTGGCGTGTGAAACTTGTGACGGTTTTTACCGTCACAGAATCAATAAAAATAAGAATAATTAATTATTTTGATAAAAATCACGGTTTTGGTCGCGATTCGTGGTACCCGGTGAGGAAAGGGCTCATCTAGAGTCAGAACAGCAAATGTCCAGAGTGAGGTCAACATATTTTGTGACTTCACTAATTATTTTTGTTTGTTTCGTTGAAATTAACTCCGAGAAAACGGAGAAAAAGTACGAGAGTTAGGACTGGGAAGGATTTTCCCCAGTCCCACGAATAAATTAGAAGAATCAAGGATGATCCGGAGAAGCTTGGACAAGAGCAGCCTCCAAGGGATTGGTCCAGCATCAGCCAACTACGAAGAATGTTGGCCAACAGTGAAGGAAGTTGGAGATCTCCAGGAACAGTGAAAAGTGTGAAAATAAAGACTAAAGTTATGTGTGTGGAAAGAA
This sequence comes from Aleiodes alternator, assembly GCA_963921955.1. Classification (NCBI taxonomy): domain Eukaryota; kingdom Metazoa; phylum Arthropoda; class Insecta; order Hymenoptera; family Braconidae; genus Aleiodes; species Aleiodes alternator. Next base: position 3,036,366 of record OY998097.1, read on the forward strand.
AAGACTAAAGTTCTCCGTTTATCATTGTCGGGAAAATATTGTCCGAGTTATTATGATTATTTTTGGACATTATTTGGAATTAGTTAGTTTGAGAGAAATTTAAGTAAAACCAGTGACGTTAGGGTAAAGTAGTGGGGGACTCGCGGGACAATTGGTTGGGTTGGGCCTCGGCTCTACCGAAATTGAACGGAAACAGCCGGGGGAACCCAATGCCGAGTCGTGGGAGAGAAGACTCGTTCTTCTTCTCCCGGGACACCGTGGCGATCACATCGTGTAGAATAACGTAAAGAAAATTGTAAAGAATTACGTAAGGAAAATTGGAGTAAAGATAAATAAAGAGAGGTCAACACGGAGGAAAGACAGCACAGATAACGTAAGGTACGCGAGTCCCCGTACAATTAATATTTTGAGTTTAGAGTAAAGAGTTTTGAGTAAAAGATTAGAAGTAAAGAATTTTGAGTAAAGAATTGAAAGTAAAGAAAACGTCGAGTTAGCGTCTGTTCCGGGTGAGTCCACCCGGCTAATATTAAAATTATTGTCATTCATTCTGAGTTAAATTTAGAGTTAATAATTAGTGTGAAATAATTATAAAATTAATCACGAAAAGTTCCTTTGAATATTTCATGTTTTTTTTCAATTTACGTGTATATAATTAATTTTTCTGAATATATCGAATTTATATGATTTGAGTTAAAATTTGCCATGAGTTTTGTGTAAAGTTTTTGTCGTCACGAATACCCAAATAGAGGGTATCGTCCCCTCTCGCCCTCGGGATAAATTGAGAGTTTCATACAAAAAAGCGGGTAAAATTAGAGTCTTTTTGAGATTTTGTAATTTCGTTGAATTAGAGAAAAACTTGGGGATTTGTCGTTTTCCCCCAAGTTCTTAGAATTTCGGAAAAACGACTGGCGCCCAGTTTAAATAAAGGGAAATTCATCGGGAGTAATCTGGGGAAAAATTTTGGAGCATAAATTTGGGTCGAGTAAGTAAAGTTTCAGTGCATTTAACGCGTTGGCTCAAGGTCAGTCAAGCCAACCGTTACAAACTCATCAAGTGAAGATCATCATGATCTTCATCACTATCAAGTAACTAATTAACCGTGACCGCCTTACGAGCGTGTCATGAGAATATAATAGTTCTCTGGTTAATGAGATAATCATCAAGTAATCGAACAGTGAAAGTATCAGAGAAAATCATCAAGTGCATAAAAACCGACGCCGAGTCAATAGACGCGTGGCAATTCAAATTCTATGTTTAACGGTTTTGAATTGAGAAAGCAATGGAGTTAACTATCGAATCAAAATTACGATTTACAGCCGTAATTCAGAGAGAATGAATTATCAAAGTAAGTGGAATAAAAGAGACAATAATCAGAGACAATTAAATCAAAGACAATAACTTCAATGCGGGCAATTTATCTTGAATAATTGAATCTAGTCACGTAATTTATTAAAGAGTTATATTTTTACACAAATCACGTGTCAATAATCAAAGTGAACCCGATCAAACACTAAAAATCCTTTTAATCCCTTTTCGTTATTCCGCTTTGTCATCTGGAAGAGCCGGCGGGTGCAACCGACATCAAGAGTCAATCATCAGAGGATTTCGGCGAGTGCATCGAAATTCTCTCTAAGAATTTTGTGATAAACTGACGGAGGTCCGTTTATCTGATTAAAATTTATATATATATTTATTCGAGCGACTTATGCTTCCTGCGCCGAATAACTATATTTCGGGTACCTCACCTTAAAGTGCTGGGCACATCTCCTGCCTGACAATGTCAATAAGGAAAAATTTTGAAATCATTTGTTTTAATAGAGGTCCAATTTCTGTTCGTTACCCTGATATCTTTATTTAATGAAATAATTACGGAATAAACCCAAATACAATTTTCTTGATTATAATAGAAAATCCCCTTTAAACCCTTACAATTTTAATAAATTGGATCGGTTAATCACGTTAAAATTCTTGCTTTCATTGAGGAAATCGATGATTTCTTAGACTAATATTTTAATGGCTCACCCCTTTAATAATCCTACTATGCACTTTCACTCTCACACTCGTTCGAATTTTGAATAATTAATATTTTAATGATAAATTTTACACACAAAACATTCACAACAGTCAATTCGTCCAATATTGATAATTTGTAGTATATTAAAACAAAACTTTTCTTTAGTCCAACCAGTGACGCAAGCTGCGTATGATATGCTACAATACACGTGATTACGAAGGTCTGCGTAGTTATCACGGGAAAATTAATTATTAGAATATTTTACTACGGTCGTACGTAATTTCCGCGGTTTACCGATTGGTTAATCCCCAAAATCTTAGGGAAGCAAACTCGGAGTTGGGAAGTAGGATCCGTAGGAGTAGATGCGAATCGGTTGTGAATTTTACTCTGACTGACTCTAAATTTTGTTTAACCGCGAATCGGGAGAAAATTTTGATGAGTATATTAAAATTTTATACCACACGTGCAAATACGTGTGAGTTCTGTACTATGTGTGAGTGTGAGGAATGCGCTTAGTCTCTTAATTTCTCACCTTACATCCGTTGAGACTTCAAAAGTTTCGTCGTTTGGAGTGAGCCATTATAAATCTCTATAAAATTATTTTAATAAAATTTCGTTTATAACAATTTCAAGAAAATTCAAGAAATTCTTAACAAATACTATTTTTCATACCGAGGACACGAAGGAATGACGTTTCTAGAGAGTCGTTGTTTCGTGTCCTAGGTATGAAAAAAGTTAATCATTATAATAATTATAATTCTCCTGTGTATGAATGTGACTATGTGTTAGGAAGCCATTTTTTTTCATCGATATCTGAAGCATTTCTCCTGGAGAATCAGATGCTCTATTTCACATTTAGGTCAGATAAGTACCTGTCAAGATACAGCTATAAAGTCCGATTTCAAATTTTCCAAAATAGCATGTTTCGATGCCGAATTGTGTGCTCTTTCCAAATATGTGAATTAGTTCAAATCATGATTAGCGGAGGTACAAATGAGTATATCTACGTAAATTAGTCTCAGGCCATTCCCACCAACATATTTGAAAAGAGCGGGAAATTTGCCATGAAAACGAGTATAAACATGCCATATTAAAAAATTTGAAATTTGACCTTGAACTTGTATAAGAGAGAGAGAGAGGGAGAGAGAGAGAGAGAGAGAGAGAGAGAGAGAGAGAGAATTCGTTTCACTTAAAAATTTATTAATACAAAATTAATTTATCAATAAATTTATTTGTTTAATGGCGACATTGCCTTGTGGATGGGAGGTGGAGAAAAGATGTGAGGATCAAAAATTCGATGGTAAATATAGTAACTCGCAATAGCTCAGCGGTAGAGCACCTGACATGCAATCAGAGGGTCGTGGGTTCAAATCCTGCTTACGCATTACATATTTTTTCCGGAATTTGATTCTCTTAAAAATTTATTAATAAAAATTAATTTATTAATAAATACATTTGTTTAATGGCCTCAAACATAACTGGTCATTAAACAAATAAATTTATCAATAAATTAATTTTTATTAATAAATTTTTAAGAGAATCAAATTCCGGAAAAAATATGTAATTCGCAAGCAGGATTGGAACCCACGACCCTCTGATTACATGTCAGGTGCTCTACCGCTGAGCTATTGCGAGTTACTATATTTACCATCGAATTTTTGATTTTCACATCTTTTCTCCACCTCCCATAAATTTATTATATAAATTAATGAAAATTAATTTATTAATAAATTTATTTGTTTAATGACCAGTTATGTTTGAGGCCATTAAACAAACAAATTTATTGATAAATTTTTAAGAGAATCAAATTCCAGAAAAAATATGTAGTGCGCAAAAGCAGGATTTGAACCCACAACCCTCTAATTACATGTCAAGTGCTCTACCGCTGAGCTATTGCGAGTTACTATATTTACCATCGAATTTTTGATTCTCACATCTTTTCTCCACCTCCCATCCACGAGGCAATATAAATTTGTTTAATGGAAGGTAGTAGAGGACATGTAATCAGAGGGTCGTGCGTTCAAATCCTGCTTGCGCATTACATATTTTTTCTGGAATTTGATTCTCTTAAAAATTTATTAATAAAGATTAATGTATTAATAAATGTATTTGTTTAATGTTGACATTGCCTCGTGGATGGGAGATGGAGAAAAGAGGTGAGAATCAAAAATTCGATGGTAAATATAGTAACTCGCAATAGCTCAGCGGTAGAGCACCTGACATGTAATCAGAGGGTCGTGGGTTCAAATCCTGCTTGCGCGTTACATATTTTTTCCGGAATTTGATTCTCTCAAAAATTTATTAATAAAAATTAATTTATTAATAAATTTATTTGTTTAATGGCGACATTGCTTCGTGGATGGGAGGTGGAGAAAAGATGTGAGAATCAAAAAAATTCGATGGTAAATATAGTAACTCGCAATAGCTCAGCGGTACAGCACCTGACATGTAATCAGAGGGTCGTGGGTTCAAATCCTGCTTGCGCATTACATATTTTTTCCGGAATTTCATTCTCTCAAAAAAATTATTAATAAAAATTAATTTATTAATAAATTTATTTGTTTAATGGTTTTATGGTTTTAGGTCATTAAACAAATGAATTTATTAATAAATTAATTTTTTATTAATAAATTTTTAAGAGAATCAAATTCCGGAAAAAATATGTAATGTGCAAGCAGGATTTGAACCCACGACCCTCTAATTACATGTCAGGTGCTCTACCGCTGAGCTATTTGGCAAACATTAACTCTAGAGTTAGTCATTTATTAGTTTAAACAATGTTGAGCAAATTCGAGGCATGCCCTCTACTACCCTCTACTACCTGCTGTTGCTGTAGGTGGTGGTGAAGCGTTCAGCTTTGCGAAGTCGAAGTGACTATTTGCACGAACCAGGGGGTCCACGGGCGTCGACGGCCTGGAATTCGTCCCTGACTCAGGGACGAGAAATTTTTCGACAGAGCCACGGGTCCCAACCTGTCTCTGTAAATCAGAGACGGGAAACTGTATCAAGATCGATTCGAGAAATTCTCTACAATTAATTTACCTCTTTCATTTTTCAAGTTAATAGTTTTTTCTCATGGAATCTGAAAAACATTATTCATGAGAATAGGGGAGACAGAGCGATTTCAAAGATTGATGTCGATGAAATGAAAAAGAAATGTCTCTTTAGAGAAAGCCTTATCTCACTTAGTTTCCGAGATGAACGGCCATGAAAGTCGGCTATGTGAGTGAGACAGAGAAAGTTAAAGAGCAGAGCAGAGTTCCTCTCGCTCACTTTCATGCCTTCTCTAAATATGATGTTTAATGTTTATTTATTTAATTGGTTCCAGGCTAGAATGCTCATCGAAGCTAATAAGATTGAGATATACAATAAGTAATCACATTGAATTGTGTATGAAAAATAAATAAATAATTAATAATTGATATTTGCAGTACAATAAAAATAATCGAAATTTAGAGCATCAGAGAAATATTAAGTAGTTCCTAGTTAAATAAAATCAATATTTTTTTAAAATGAAAACATTAATATTTGATTATCTCGCCAACGAAGCGAGATAGGCTAAATTGACAAGACATGCCTTTTCTGTGAATAGAAGAGAGAAAGAAAAGACATTTTTTGTTAAATCGCTCTATCTCGCTTAGTTTCTGAGATAATTGAATATTATTGTTTTCTAGTCAGACCAGACGTGAGAGTGAGTGAGAAAAACTCTGTTTCAACTACCTTGGTTTCTCTCGCACAGCTGATTTTCCTCGTTACTCATCTCGGAAACTAAGCTAGATAGAGTGATTTTATAAAGACGCTTTTCTGGCTCATCCCATCGAGACAAAGCACTCTGTCTCGTCGAGTCAAAGCCGAAAAACGCTTTGAAATTGGTTATCTCTGTTATTCTTCAAGTTAATTTTTTTTTCCATGAAAAAAAAATATTAACTTGGAGAATAAAAGTGAGAGATCAATTTCAGAAATTTTTTCGGCTTTGTCTTGATGAGATGAGCCAGAAATGTCTCTTTATAGAAAGCTTTGTCTCGTTTAGTTTCCGAGATAAGCGATGACGTAAGTCCACTGTGTGAGCGAGACAGAGAGAGCCAAGACAGAATCTCTCACTCTCTCTCCCGTCTGCTTTGAGTAAGAAACAATCATATTCAATTATCTCAAAAGTTGAGCGAGATAGAGCTTTCTGCATAGAGACATTTCCGGCTCGTCTCCTCAAAACAGAGCTGAAAAACATTCTGAAACTGATCTATCTCGTTTATTATGGAAGATAGTGGTTCTTAAATTTCATGGAAAAAGGGGAATAAAAGAGATAGATTAACTTTGAACAGCGGCTTGGCTTGATCTTGAGGAGATGAAGAGAAAATGTCTCCTTAGAAAAAATTTTATTTTGCTTAGTTTCCGAGATAAACGGTGATGGAAGTCAAATGTGTGAGAGAGGCCGCCTGAGAGGTGAATTTCACGCTCTCACTCGCACTCACAGTCTTTTTCATAAGCAAAATATTAATGTTCAATTATGTGAGAAATTATGGAAGATAGAGTGAATGCCCACGAAATTTTTTTCTTTATCTTAATGCGACAAAGAACAATTATCTCTTGTAAATTTGCTCTATCTCACTTAGCTTCCAAGATAATTGAACATCAATATTTTGCATATGAAAATGAGTGTGAGTGCGAGTGAGAGCGTCAAAGCCACCTCTCAGGCGGCCTCTCTCGCACAGTTGACTTTCATCGCCGTTTATCTCGAAAACTGAGCGAGATAGAGCCTTTTCTGGAGAGACATTTTCTCCTCATCTCATGGAGATCTCAATTCGAGAAATTCTTTACAAATAATAATTTACCTCTTTCATTCTTCAAGTTAATAGTTTTTTTTTTCATGAAATCTGAAAAATACTATTCATGAAAATAGAAGAGACAGATCGATTACAAAGCTTTTTTTGTTTGATTTCGATGAGATGAAAAACAAATGTCTCTTCAGAGAAAGCCCTATCTCGCTTAGTTTCCGAGATAAATGGCGACGAAAGTCAGCTGTGTGAGTGAGACAGAGAGAGTTAAACAGCAGAGCAGAGTTCCTGTCGCTCACTCTTATGCCTTCTCTAAAGGAAAACATAATATTTAATTATGTCGGAAACGAAGTGAGATAGAGCGAATTAACAAGAGATCTCTTTTCTTTTTCTCTTCCATTCGCAGAAAAGGAATATCTCGTCAATTTGGTCTATCGTGCTTCGTTTTAGCGATAATCAAATATCAATGTTTTCATTTAGGGAAGGTATGAGAGTGAGCGAGAGGAACTCTGCACTGCTGTTTAAGAGGACATGGAACACCTTGAAAAACTGTAGTTCAGGATCCCTCTGTTAGATGGCAAAGGACCTTCCGCAAGATGGTGCTAAAATCGGGGTATTTCAGCTTGAAATAAAAGTTGGTAAGGCAGTTGCTGATATTATCCTCCCATCGATTCATATCTACGATCACATACAAGACTAATCTTCTCAAACATTCTCCTCATTAATATTTCGATTCTGACAAGAGTAACAAACCGAGCTATTACAAATCTCTGTTTTATAAATCAGAGGTTAACCAAAAACGGGCAATATTTCCTCATAATCTTGGGCCCTTCATGCAAAAGAAACTTAGGTTCACCAGATTCACCACCACCAAGTTGAAAGTGTACAATCATTAAGTTATAGTGAAATGAATTCAATATAGTATTGGATTATGAAACACTTCAATACTCCAAATGCATCACTCATGCGGCCCAATATAATAGGAAGGATTCAATTATAAGTCAATAAACTATTGAAAAGAGTGATTCATTGAATTGTAATTCAATCATCAATTCCATCTATTACTCTACGAGAATAGTCAGAGTAGAAATGTAATTGCTGAATTTTGTTTTCATCTGGATAGCTCAACGAAATTATTCATCTCCAGTGAAATAATCTTCACAATCAATTACATAATGCAAGTCCCTAAAGTCCCATACTTCACTGAACAATTTAGACGTGCATCATTCGCAATTTTCAAAAACTAAAAAATTAGGGAACATTGTAAAGTTATCCTCTTCAAGTCAATGGGATCTTGAATTATTAAGATTAATTAATTACGCTGATGCTCACATGCTGCCTCAGTGAAATTTAAAAGAATAGTTGCCTTAAAAACACAGAGATGATTGTTCTCTTCAATCTATAACATTTTGAATTATCACAGTAATTCAATTATCGAGGCATGTTTATGCTGCGCCAACGGAGCACATCACTCTAATTTAAGAAAAGCGATAACTTCATGAGAGGCAAGTAAGTCAGACTTACAGTGAAAAGGTCAGTGACAGTAATAACAGGTAAATATCAAGACAATTCAGTACTTATTCATAATCAAACAAATTGTAGTGGTATTTTTGAAAACTTCGCATCAATTTCTACAAAACTGAGAAAGGTACAGCTGCTTCGTTGGAATTTCCTCAAGTGCTGAATAATTTAATAACGATCTAAAACAAAAAAAAACACTTTGGTATAATAATTTTTATTATGAAAAATATAATATTAAACAGAGTTTCTTATATTCATACAAATGAAAATCTTACTCTTTATTGAAATGTAGAATTAGTAAAGACCTGGATGAAGAATGGTTTGGAGCAATGGCCCTTGATGAACGTTTGTGCTGATGTACTGCTGCTCGAGCACATTGTTGAAGTTCCAATGCAACAATCCAAAAGACTGCATGGGATACTGTTGTTGTATTGTAAGCGGAGCTTGCTTTTCCATGGCATACTGATGAGACATGCTGAGTGGTGTTTGCTGTTGTCTGGCATATTGTGGTGGTAGGGTAAGCGGAGTGTGCTGTCCCATGGCATACTGCTGTGATGTGGTGAGTGGTGTCTGTTGTTGCAATGCTCTTTGCCTATAAGGAGGGTGAAGAGATTGCTGCATGAGGATGGGTTGAAGCGATGGCTGAACAGTGTGTGACGTATGACGTATACCGGTCATTTCCATTGGAATTTGGAGTCCTCCCTGCTGGAATACTGCCGGATGGTAGTGTTGTTGCTGTTGACTAGCAACTACTGTCCCTGGAGTATTAATTGCAAAATTGATAGGGCTCGGAGCATTTGTTGGCATTGAGCCATAGATCGGGAGCTGGAGTAAAGCTAGGTGGTTTCTCTGGAGCTCGTGTTGATGCCTGGTCTGATTTTGTAAGACTGTACCCAACACCTGTATGCAACATGAATCATCTTATTACTCTTTTATACAAGTGAATGTCAGTATGAAGTCAACATAAAAATTATCAGAGCTACACGATCAATATGTCAAGCTAATTTTTAAATCGAAAAATATGATAAACATGATTATAATTCATAATGGTATCGAAATTACCTTTTCCATTCTCGCCAGTTCCTTTTTCAACTGCGTAGATTGACGTTGCTGTCGTTTCCACGGATTTTTGACAGTTGATCGAATGCAATGCTTCCCAGTAATTTTATTCGTTTTTTTTGTTGATGAGGTGGCGGTTTTGGCTCCTATGGTACTAGCGAGAGATCCTCTTGGGTTACTGGATTCTTCAGCTTCTGTCTCTGTTGATATCTGTTTGACAACTGTTGGGATTGCTGGCGATCGTTCAGAATCCATATGAAAAACTCTCGGTGATATACCTGATTTGAAAGTTTCATGAAGTTAGAATGTAGTAGAAAACTTAAGAAGTGATAATAATTCTATTGTTTGCTGAAATATTCAATTCCTAGTTTGATTTTGGGTTATTGCAGAATATTGCATTATCCTTTTCTAAAAAATATCTTGCGAGATTTTATATAATTTCGAGATACAAATCAGATACCCCTAACGCCTAAATTCCATTGGGTGATCGAAACCACAAGCTGCGCGAGATCATTCAAAACATCTTTTCGAACGATAGAAAGACAATCAGAGCTACGCTATTGCGGCATTTTTAAGGTTTAACCTAACCTAACCGCAGATAAACGAAAACCAAATGTTTTTTATCAGAATATTGTGCATAATATGAAACATTTTTCCTAATTAACGAAAACCAACATCTATGATTCAAGAGAAGGAATTTTTTTTCTTTAGTTATAAAAAATGATGAGGCATGGCAACGTGCATAAATGCTGGTTAGGATCGAATCACGATTCTTTCTCTCTTGGCCAATATTATATATTCTTGTCAACTCCAAGATGAGTATTGATACTCAACCGATTGTTAGCATAGCATTAAAGTTTCCCCTGATTTTTTTGATACATTCATTGTGATCAAAACTGATGCTATGAATTATTTTTGCTAAAAAACATATTATTTCCTATATTACAATGTCGAAATATATTTACCACATTTTGAAGGTTTTTTTTTGGGGTAGCTATTTCCTGCAAAGATATAGGTCCAGTCTTGAAGAATCCGTGCGTCTTAGATCTTATTACATTTTTCTTCAATGTCGGCGTTCTGGAAAGATTTTCACTCTCTCCGATGGAGCTTGGTTGATCTATTCGAGAATGAAAATGGCAAACATATTAATCATTTGATTATAGGTGATATGAGCAGATTCAGTAGTTTCTCGCCAAGTACGCTGGTACAAGACCCGAAGATACGTCCCCGGAAAATTACTGTTCCTAAACTCTGTTTTTTTCCTCCAAGTTATGACCAGGGCCCTGAGCTTGGTGTAAGTGAAAGTATTATCGGCCTAGCTGATACCTTGGTTATGGAAGTGAATAAATAATAAAAACTGTCAAATTTCATACAAAATCAGCATTTACATTTGTACTATTTAAAATTCAATTTATGAACGATGAAATCCGTAATGTGCGCGAAAAAAAGTGTTCCGGTCTGATGGAATATAATGGAGTGAGCCAAGACCAAGGAAATAGGTATTTATAGCCTGAATGTAGACTTGTTCATAACTGGGAAAATACTTTAGGGATGAGAGAAAAAAAAGACATAATTGAGATTTCATGAAAATCTCCCCATTATGTCTTCTCTCATTGGACCCAAAGAGTGTTCTTTGAGCCTTCTCCAGATCTCTCGAGAGAATTTCGAAGAAGACTTGAAAAAAATTCCAATAAGACTTGGAGAAAGTTTACAAGAAAAACTCAAAGAAGAATTGAATAAGACATGAGGGGGATATAAAAAATACTTGGGAAAGATCTGGAGAAGGCTCAAGAACAGTCTTTGGGTCCAATGGAAAAATACATAATGAAGTGATTTTCATTCAATCTCAATTATGTTTTTTTTCCTCTCATCCCTAAAGTATTTTCCCAATTACGAAAAAGTCAAATTGAGGCTATAAATAGCTTTTTTCGTGGTTTTGGCTCACTTTATTATATTCCGTCAAACCTGAACACTTTTTTTACGCACAGTACTGATTTCATCGTTCATAAATTGAATTTTAAGCAGTATAAATGTAACTGATGAATTTTTATGAAATTTGATATTTTCTATTATTTATTTACCCCTGTAACTCAGGTATCAGCTCGGCTGATAATATTTTCAGTTACATCAAGTTCCGGGCTGGTTATGAATGTACATCGAATGAGAAATAGAAAATTAGTAACAAGTTGATTGAGAATAGTCTATTTAGGATTCATTGGTTTTTGAAGAATATCTCGCAAAATAAGCGAGGTAGGACGATTTCACCCAATCTTTTTTTTTAGCTTCTAAAATCCTCCACAGAAAAAACTTTCCGCAAATTTTACGCCTATTTTGTCATCATCCTTCCATGTAGGGAATTTTAAGAGTTATAAATGAGGTTTCGGATGAAAAAGCTGTGATGTTTTGAGCGAGTGGAGAGGATTTTTAGGTATCAACAAGGTATCAAACACACGATGTTTGTCGATTATCTTTAATGATATTAAAACTATGTAATTTACATATCGACATCTTTACAGAGAAGAAGGGGTAATTTCGGAGTGGCCACTCAATAATCATAATAATACTAATACTTGGTTTTCATGAACCATTGCAAGTCACCCTTAATATTTTAAATGTATCTTTTCATACTTCAGATTCCTCCAACCTTACTTTTAAAAATAATAATTTTTAATATCACTCATTAGTTCGTCAATTTGGTAATTCATACTCAACACACGTTTTCATTCATACCAACTCACAATTGTAACATAAACCTTTTCAATTATTATCATAAATTTAAACGGTTGACAGGCTTACGCACTCGAGATGATCGTCTCAGTTCTTTTGGTGATGGTGGTACAACTTCGTTCTCTGATAGAACTTGAGTACTAGCTGTTGTACTTTCAGAGGATGGTCTACTCACTTCTGGTGGTATATCAGCTTCTAGTGCAGATGGAATTACAGCTGTTTCCGGTACCACTGGTAAAGGCTCTGGGAGTTTCACCTTCGACGATCTTGAAATACTCCTCTCAGGATCACCAAACTCTTGATACGCTTGAGATTCGGCTGTATCATGACACGATTCATTCGAAACCTCAATAGTCTTCGGCCTAACTTCTGCGTTAATCGAAGTCCCAAAGATATTGTCATTTCTCATATCAATGCTCGATTCCTTTGCAACGCTGTTGCTATCCATTAACAAACAATCTCGCAATTGATCAATGTGTCTCTTCCAAATTCTGCCATCCATGGTCTGTACTGAGTACGTCACTGGAGACAATCGCTCAATGACCTTTGCTTGGATCCAAGTATTTCTCGTAACATCTTTTGCCATTACAATTTTCCCTTGATGGAATGAACGCTCAATGCTACCAGTTGCATTCTTCATTTGGCGCAATTGTTGTTTCGTCTCACTGTTTGGTCTCACCAAATCAATCAATGTTCTCATCGGTCTTCCAAACTGCAATTCTACTGGTGCACATCCCGTTGTACAATGTGGCGTTGCACGATAGCTCATCAAAAATCTAGTCAAAGCTTCTTCACGGTTCAAACCCTCTTTCAACAAGATCTTGAATTTGTGCTTGAATGTTTTGACTGCATTCTCCGCTGCTCCATTGGATGCTGGATGATATGGTGTTGATTTCATATGAAGTATCTTTCTATTTTCCAAGAAATTTTCAAACTCTTCCGATACTAAGCTCGGGTCATTATCACTCACCACTATCATCGGATAACCCCACGTCCTGAAATACTCATTCATTGCAGCGATTGTAGTTTTTGATGTGATTTCTTTCATCTGCTTAACTTCCAGCCATTTGGAAAAAGCATCGATAATTATCAGATACATCTTCCCATCAACTGGTCCAGCAAAATCAATGTGGATCCTCTGATTTGGACCTTCTGGCCATTTCCAACTGTGCAATTTCACTCTAGCTGGATGACCTGCATTCTCTAAACACAACTTGCAAGTTTTCGTTACTCTTTCAGTATCAGAATCTAAAGTCGGCCACCACACATATAAACGTGCTACTGACTTTATTTTAACGATGCCCATGTGACTAGAATGAAGTCCTTTCAACATCATTTCTCTCAAAGAATTAGGAATAACAACGCGATATCCCCACATTAAACATTCACGCTCAATCGTCAACTCTCGCTCTCTCTTCTTGAAACATTCTAGATCTTTGTCAACTTGCTTCGGCCAACCATTCATCACGAACTCACACACCTTAGACAATATTACATCTTCAACAGTTTCTTTCTTAATTAAATCACAGTCAATCGTTTTAATATCAGTCTCAATAAAATCTAAATACGTGAATTCATCTCTATTACTCTCCTCCCCTCTTAATTTTGGAGATCTCGACAAATAATCAGCAACTGTATTATCGGTACCTTTGATATGCTCTAAGTTAAAATTGTACCCTGATAGAAAAACTGCCCATCTTTGCAATCGGCTCGCTGCAAAAGCTGGTAAACCCTTCTTTGGACCAAAAATAAACTTTAACGACTTATGATCTGTTTCTAAAACAAAATGTCTACCATATACATACTGGTGAAACATTTCAACCGCAAATACAATACCTCATGCTTCACGATCTCATTGTGAATAATTACGTTCAGCCGTTGTTAATGTCCTTGAATTGAAAGCAATGGGTCTTACCTCATTATTTGGTAAAATGTGAGAGAGTACTGCGCCAATGCCAAATGGTGATGCGTCACAAGTAATTTTAATTGGTAATCTAGGATCGTAATGAACTCTAACTTCACTCGATATTAATTTTTCTTAATTTCAATAAATGCATCATTACAGCGCCTTGACCATACCCATTTCACATCCTTCCTCAATAATGAATACATTGGAGATAGAATACTTGCATAATTCTTGATGAATTTTGAATAATAATTTGTCATTCCCAAGAATGATCGTAATTCGGTTACATTATTAGGTGGTGGTGTATTACTAATTGCTTCAACTCTTTCTTTAAAGACACTTATACCTTCATCACTGATTTTCAACCCTAAAAATTCAATTTCTGACTGAAAAAATTGACATTTTTCTAATTTTGCTGTTAACCCAGCTTTACTCAGTCTTTCAAGTACTTCAATCAGTCTTTTATCATGTTCGAGTTTATTAGCACCCGCAATAACAATATCATCGAAAAATACCACAACTCCTTGAATACCCATTAATACGGATTCCATTAACCTCTGAAAAAGGCCTGGATTTGATGCAATCCCAAAACAACATCGATTGTACACAAACAACCCTTTATGAGTCGAAATTGTCGTTAACATTTTGGATTTATCATCCCATTCAACTTGCTGATATGCATGACTTAAATCAATTTTAGTGAACAACTTACCTTGATTTAATTTAATCAATAAATCTCGTATTCTTGGAATTGGGTGTTTATCAATCTTCAAAAATTTGTTTACCGTTAATTTGTAATCACTACACAACCTGATTTGACCATTCGACTTGATGATAGGAACAATTGGCGTTGCCCCTTCACTTGACTTTACTGGTTCGATTATTTTCTCTTTTAATATTCTTTCAATTTCATTCTCTACTCTACTAACCATTGAATATGGTAACGTCCTTGGATTACAGAAAATTGGAGTAAAATTCTCTTTGAGTTCCAATTTGAACTTTCCCCCACTGAATAAATCCAATTTTTCAGTAAATACTGTTGGATAACTCTTTTTTGATTGTTCAACGTTGAAATCATTTGATAGCTTCACGTTATTAATAACATCTTCACTGCCTTTACTCTTAATTAATGGAATCTCCAATTTTCTAATCCACTGTCTACCAACAATTGGAGGAGCACTACCCGGTAACACAAAAATTTCTAAATCATCATTTTTACTTTTAAATTCAACGTTAACCAGTAATATTCGACAAGGAATCATAGGAATTCCCGAATACGATTTAAATTTCCTGTCAGTGCTTCTCAATTGTAATTTATTAAACATTTCATTTGAATCATATTCTTGCTTAGAAATAGCTGTTATCGGCAAACCAGTGTCAATTTCAAATTTAACTATTTCTTTTTCCATATTAATTTCTACATACAAAGGACCTGAGTCATCTACTTGACTGTCAATAATATCATTCTCATTAATTGTGAATAACGTGTCAAAATTCTCGTTAATTGTTATCAATTCATCGACATAATTTTGTTTTTCATTTTTCTTACCATTGTGACCATTCACCTTATTTCTTTTTGACCTCATGTCATTTCCCTTTGAACCACTTTTACCTCCCCCATTCTCTGAGGTGTTACCTTTCGACTTACATACTGATGCTAAATGCCCTTTTTTATTACAGTGATTACATTTGTAATTTTTAAATCTACAACGAATCGTTGTATGTCCTTTTTTTCCACAACAATAACACGGTAAATTTTGCTTCTCTGCACCATAATTACCCTTGTTGATGTAATTAATTGCCTCGTTGTTCAATTTTGTCTCCATCTCTCCAGAATCTCTTGTAGCAGTTTCCTCGTTCAATGCTACTTCCACTGCTCGCTCGTACGTTAAATGTTTTTCACTTAACAGCTTCTTCTTCATGATTTTATTTCTCAGGCCACAAACAAATCTATCTCTCATAGTGTCGTTCAAGTTCGCTCCAAATTCACAATAAGTCGACAATTTCTTTAAATTTGCCAAATAATCACTCATTGTTTGATTCTCCAACT
This sequence comes from Aleiodes alternator, assembly GCA_963921955.1. Classification (NCBI taxonomy): domain Eukaryota; kingdom Metazoa; phylum Arthropoda; class Insecta; order Hymenoptera; family Braconidae; genus Aleiodes; species Aleiodes alternator. The sequence goes on from OY998097.1 coordinate 3,052,415, forward strand.
GATTGTACGCATTAAACTTGAATCTCTCGGCAATTACACTAGGTTTCGGTTTCAAATGATTGGACATAACCTCAACAAGCTGTTCATACGACTTGTCTTTTGGAGCAGCAGGTGCACATAAACTTTTTACTAATGCATAACCCTCTCTGTCCAATAAATTTAGGAAGAGTTTTTTTTTTCTGCTCACCATGGTCAAATTTCCTGACATGAAATGATCAAAACGCTCCACCCATTGACTCCAATCCTCACTTGTCTCATAACCCTCAATAGAACCAATGCATGCCGTTACCACTTGATTATTAGGTGAAATCAAATTAGCTTGATCTACCTGTTGTGTCAACGAATCAATTTTCAATTGCTGTGCCTGTATTTCTTGTTCCCAAGTTGCCATTTGTTGTCTCCAAGATTCTTTCTCCTTTTCCACATCCACAATATGGGCTTCTCTGAGAAATTTCCATTTTCGCTGCTTCTGTTATTTCTGTAATTTTTTTCCTCAATGCTTTATTTTCTTCTGTCGCAGCAGCTAACTGTTTTTGTAATTGCTCCATTGATAACCTCAATTACACGCGGTTTCAACTTTCTCAAATCAAAACTCAATTTTTTTTTTGCAATACAATACAAAAAAAAATATTTTTATCCTCGTCGCCAATGTGATGTTTTGAACGAGTGGAGAGGATTTTTAGGTATCAACAAGGTATTAAACACACGATGTTTGTCGATTATCTTTAATGATATTAAAATTATGTAATTTACATATCGACATCTTTACAGAGAAGAAGGGGTAATTTCGGAGTGGCCACTCAATAATCATAATAATACTAATACCTGGTTTTCATGAACCATTGCAAGTCACCCTTAATATTTTAAATGTATCTTTTCATACATCACAAAAGCATTTTTTTATTAGTTTTCGAGATATTCTCAACAGAAAGATAGAAAAAATCAACTTTTACTGAAATAAAGACAATGTTTTTTTCTTGCTGTTCATTTTTTCCAAAGACCTGGAAAACCGAGGAAGATACGTCCTTTTTGCCTGAGTCCTTCTTTGTAACTGTTGAAATTCTCTACAAAGGAGGTCCCGAGCAAAAAGGACGTATCTCCATTATTTTCTGAAATATTTGGAAAAATTTAATCGCAGAAGAAATAGTATTATCTCAATTCCAGTAAAAATTCATTTTTTTGGTTATATTTTTGGAAAATATTTCGGAAACCAAGCGAGGTAGAGCGATTCTGCCCTCATCCTTCTTTTCTAGAGAATTTTGAGAGCTATATGAAAGAATTGGGGCGCAAAATCTTGAAAAATAAGCGAGATAGGGCTATTTTTCAAGTGAAACTTTTTTCGGTAAAACTCTTTCTTAAAAGGGCGATAATTTCCGAGCGTTGCGAAAATCTTGATCCAGTGAGGAGGATAATTTCACACCATTTTTACTCACTTTTAGGTTTATGATTTTCTATTTTGTTCATTTTTGGATATGGAGTTGAAATGGCTAACAAAAGTCATTTCCTATAAGAACAAAATATAATATTTTTTCTGCAAAATTTACGACCATTTTCAATTTTGAAGAAGCGCTGTGTAATCCACTTAATTTTTTTTTTAAATTGCATGTTGTTACGATGTGATCGTATAAGGGTTTTATCGTCGAGGCGCCCTCTCCCTCCTCCTCCGGATAAAGCTAATAACCCTACAGTCGATAATCGATTTATCGACTGATTATAGATAGAGGCAGCACCTGCTGAGGGCAGAGGTGAGGATTTTCACAGCTGTAGTGAAAATCCCCACTCCTGTGTCAACTAACGAAAAGCAAAGAACGGACATTTTAAGTTCTCCATAGTAATTAAGTAATCAATTAGTAACTAAGTGATTAATTAAGTACATTTAGTGATAATAAGTATAATATTAAGTGAAACAAAGAACTCCAAGTGAGATTATTAATAAGTGATTAAATAATAAAAAGACTCTGACGAGAAAAATAGTATAAGATCCGGAATTGGAGATTTTGGCTGTCACTAGTAAGTGTAACTCCGTTACCGCGTGTTTAGCCCGGATGAATTAATAAACAATTAATTAGTCAGATTTGCAAAGAGTAACTGCGCCGGATAAAGAAAGGGACTAATCGTGGATAACTGGGGCATATATTTTGGCCGAAGACTAGAATATTTATTGTAAAATAACTCGTTGTAAAGTCACACGAGTGTAATTGGCGTCCCCACGCCAATTAATTATCATTAGAAGAATCCACGATGATCTATCTCATCCGAGCAAAAATCAAGCATAAACGTTTCTCAACTTGTTAAAAAATAATTGAGTAATAAATGCATAATATTATTTCCGGACTATTTTGGAAATAATATAGCATATTAACGAAAAACATAAAAGCGTCAACAGGTGTTGCCTCGTGCCACGTGGTCGGCCATATTGTATACCGGCCGGCAACTTCAAATCATACTCAGGTACACTCACGGCACATTCGAGTGACGGCACATTCGAAGTACACTCATGGCACAGTAAAGTGTTGTCAATTCCCCCGGCGCCAAATTGAAATTGTAGAATACCGGATTTTGTCACAGTTGGAGCAATTAAAGAGATAGTTCGTTATACAAATGGTTGATTTCACATTATTGATTTGAAGCATGTCCCGAGCCTTAATTTTGAGTAATTAAAGGTGAGTTCCGATACAGAAGGCGCTGCAGAAAGCTGAACAACGTTGGTGGTTCCGGATTTCCATTGCAGAAGCCCTATTTGGAGTCGTAATTTGGTCTTTTCCGCCATTGATCACACACACACGCACCTACTACACACACACTAGGGTGATTCAAAAAAAAAAAAAATCTTGTTTTTTCTTGCAAACAGGCTTGGAAGTTTCGTTTATGTATGATAATACATGCGTGAAAATATGAGCTCTTAATATTAATATTAAGACCGTCCTCATCGCATTTTTCTATTTTTTCCATAAGAATAACATGGAAAATTTTCTTTTTGCTTATTCTGATCTGCATGACAAACTAACGGCATGTCATGAGAGGAGTTCTCGTACATATTTCCATAGAGAATTGAACGCTCTACAAAAAATGTCTCTTAGTATTTTCCTCTAAAACTAATGGTTCGAAAGTTATTCAAGGTCAAAGTTGAATTTACCGTGAATTTGACTGATTTCGGAGTATTATAGTGAGGCAAGTAGCCTTGTCGGAAGAATTGCATAAAATTTCATGTAAAAAATCAATCGAGCTCTCGAGAGAAGAAAACTCATAGTTCTTTCTAGCTAAAATGAAAAAAATAGAACACTAAGACAATTTAATGTAGAAGTTATTGACTTTTCCTCGATTTTAGAAGTGAAAAATATTTTTTAAATCGTTTGAATAACATACACAAGATATAAACTGAAAGATAAGCGGTTTTATTCAACAAATCTGCTTTTTAAGCTTCCATTAATAAATAACTTTATGTATAAAGACAACTTTTTTATGAATTAACATTAAAATTAATATTGCGACATTGCCTTGTGGATGGGAGGTGGAGAAAAGATGTGAGGATCAACAATTCGATGGTAAACATAGTAACTCGCAAAAGCTCAGCGGTAGAGCACCTGACATGTAATCAGAGGGTCGTGGGTTCAAATCCTGCTTGCGTATTACATATTTTTTCCGGAATTTGATTCTCTTAAAAATTTATTAATAAAAAATGAATTTATTAATAAATTTATTTGTTTAATGGCGATTTATTTGTGCAATGGCTGCAAAGTTGAATTTACCGTGAATTTGACTGATTTCGGAGTATTATAGTGAGGCAAATAGCCTTGTCGAGAAAATTGCATGAAATTTCATGTAGAAAATCAGTCGAGCTCTCGAGAGGAGGAAACTCATAGCTCTTTCTAGCTAAAATGAAAGAAATAGAGCACTTCGAAAAATGATCAAATTCTTCTTTAAATTTTTGATAATTCAAATCCAACATTTTTATTTTTCTATCTGCAATTGAAATGAACAAAATTCATGGCAATTATGGAATGCTTGTTCCTAACAATCTAAAGGTTTTATGATGGTGATTGATTCATTTTCGATTTTTGGGTAAATTTTCGTGTGTATATTTTGGGTCGTTCGCAAGATATCGCTTCTTCTATGTGCTTACGCCATCCGCAGCCCCTGCTGATTAACCATGCGTATGCGCACAGCAAGCTACTAGTGCTACTAGTCCTCAGTTTAAGCGCCAGTGATCGCGTGATTCACCAATAGAAAAAGAACCAACAGAAATATGATTTTGGCCATTTTTCAGAATCATTTATCGACCGATGAAAATGATTATTTCTAAACTGCGTCGGTCATACAATCATTTCTCAACTAGATGGGGTTGAGGATCCGGCCATAAGGCTCGTTGGTATTCCTGAAGCGTGATGTGTGTGTTTGAGGTGTAGTAGTGTTCTTTCAAATTATGTGTCACGGGAAACTATTGAGAGTCATTAAATTATTTTGCATTGAAATCTTGCTTCTTGTTGTAAGTTAATATTCTTCGTTAAACATGGAATTCTTCTGACAAAAGGCTACTTGCCTCACTATAATACTCCGAAATCAGTCAAATTCACGGTAAATTGAACTTTGACCTTGAATAACTTTCGAACCATTGGTTTTAGAGGAAAATACTAAGAGACATTTTTGTAGAGCGTTTAATTTTCTATGAAAATATGTATGAGAACTCCTCTCATGACATGCCGTTAGTTCGTCATGAAGATCAGAATAAGCAAAAAGAAAATTTTTCATGTTATTCTTATGGAGAAAATAGAAAAATGCGATGAGGACGATCTTAATATTAATATTAAGAGCTCATATTTTCACGTATGTATTATCATACATACATAAACGAAACGTTCAAGCCTGTTTGCAAAAAAAAACAAGATTTTTTTTTTTTGAATCACCCTAACACACACGCACCTACTACACACACACACGCACCTACTATACCCACACGCATCTAACATACACACACGCAGGCAACCTTTACACATACGGGGCCCATAACCATTACGGGTTTTGGACCTCGTTACGGAACACGCACCCACACACAACGAGGCAGGAATTCCACCCGAATTTCTAGCCTCGTTACAATGTGTCTAAAAACCTGAATTTTTGCAGTAATGTTCATTTCCATGTATATTCTCACTAACTTCAACTAAGAAGAAGCCTAAGCAGGTAGGAAAAAAATCGAAACTACCCCCGAAATCACGTTTTTGCGAATATCTGGAAAATTATTGCGAATACGGGAAAAAGTGTCCAATAAAAATGAAAGATATTAGAATTATCTATAAAATTGGTCGAATGCATTTTTTCCGCATTTGCATTATAAACCGAGATATTTCCATTTTTAATATTTTTTACCCTGTTCAACCGCTCGAAAAAATTCGGAATCTTTGAAAAATCATAAAAAATAGACAAATCGATATTTTCCAATATTTTTTTTCCAATTCTATCTACACAAGATAGCACATCTTTCTAGCGATATAGTTTTTTTTCAAATTCAACTCCCGAAAAGTTATTAAAAAATCCATCCTTCCCAATTTTCTATTTACTCTAAAAAAAAAACTTTTATCGGTTTTTTTTGTTTCACGAACATTGTCCGAATGCTTTTACATTTATCTGTATTTTTAATGCTCCTGAACTACATTCATACCTGTCATTTTACCTGAATTGTGATTCCGTTTGAAAATGCATTGCCCCTGAGTCTACGCCCTTGGGTCTCTCAGCGCAGAGAGAGAAAGATTCAGTTTTTCTCCCCTCTCTTTCGCTCTCATAGCCCATATCCCCGAGCAGATGCGAAGGCTTCCGATGAGCTCTACACGTGCGTCATAGTTTCATTTGAAAGTTCCGAGCATTTTGCTCTTCTTTTCCGTTCATTTTTTGAAATATTTCGGAAATTGAGGGAAATGGGGTGATTGCACCCCCATCCTTTTTTGTAGCTTCGAAAATCTTGTAAGAGTATCAGGGTAAAATTCTTCCCTCGATTGCAAATTTCATGAAGCGGATAAATAATTAATTGTTTGGAGAACGTTTTTCCTTTTTTTATATCTATTTTTTATAAACAATGAGGGAATTCTTTCAAAAATCTGACTCTGTAATATATATACTAGGGTGTCCCAAACAAAAACAAAATGTTATTTTCCATCTGCATACCACCTGAATCAGTCAGATTACATGTCAATATGAAGTTCTCACAACCTGCATGTAATTGGACCAGTCTGAGTAGTACCTCAACAATAATTAAGATTGTTCATTGAAAACGCATAAGAAAACAATGTCTTCTCAACATATACTTCATTTTAATGCATATTATTTGAATTGCTTACGAATTGTTTACAAATTTATAGGAAAACATTGATTTATCGCACAAAACAATTGATTGTGCAGAGGGGTAATGAACGAAGGTACTTGAAGTTATTCTGCAATCAGTTCCTTATGAATATCTGGGGAGCTGAATGGAATAGAGGGATTTGTACCTGAATATTTTTACCCTGAGATATTTGTACCCTGAGATGTTATCGTCGAGATGTTTTGGTGTGAGATATTTTTACCGTGAGATATTGTTGTCGAGATTTTCTTGCCGAGATGTAATTGCCCGAGAAATAAAAAGGCGTCACTGTACCTGAATATCTTCCATAAACCAGCTTCATATTCACAGGATCCTCTATGCTATCGAGCGTTCGAATGGTGATTTTCATTTTTTTTCATAAGAAATATTTGATTGAAAACGCCCATGAAATCTGGGAAAAAAACAGGAACTGACATTTCTGTGAAAAAAAACATGGCCAAGTACATGTTTCAAAGAATCCTTGTCTTTAAAAAAAATGAGGTAATTTGGAAGAGTCAAGAATTCGGATTATCCCGCGAAGGTTGATGAGAAAGACAAGAAATTGACATAACTAGATGGAAGATCATTCGGTAGGAAAGATCAGGAACTTGGCCTTTTCGCATCTGAATTTGAATTAAAATCATTGATGGAAATCAAAAAGATCAAGTTTCTGATTTTTCCTACCGAATAATCTCCCATCTAATCGTATTTGTTCCTTGTCTTCCTCATCAACCTTCGTGAAATAATTCCGAATTCTTGGCTCTTCCAAATTATCTCATTTTTTTCAAGGAGAGGGATTCTCAGAAACATGTACTTGGCCACAATTTTTACAGGAATATCAGTTTCTGTTTTTTTGCCATCATTTCTATCATGTAACTCTTGGATTCAATTTCATTTCCTGAGTTGAAGTACTGATCGTTCATGGGGATATTGAAAGAAAAACATTAACATCATCAATATATTGACAAAGCAATATTTGAAAGCTGCTAATTTTCTTTCCAACATTTCTACGACTAATCAGAACATTTCTATAATTATTCTCCATAAAATATTACTAAATCTGTACAGCATAGAGGATCCTGTGAATATGAAGCTGGTTCATGGAAGATATTCAGGTACAGTGACGCCTTTTTATTTCTCGGGCAATTACATCTCGGCAAGAAAATCTCGACAATAATATCTCACGGTAAAAATATCTCACACCGAAATCTCTCGACGATAATATTGTTCGAGAACTCATTGAGTTCCTCTAGTGGACTAGAATTTCTGGATTTGGGATTGGGAATTTTTGGGAAAATAATGTGGAAACACAATTGCCGTTGATGGTCAGATTTAATCACTCAAAAAAAAGAGAATCGTTATCACAATAAAGATATTCTTCGCGTATTTATAATTGGCAAAAAGATTGAACCGTTGAATTGACCGTTAATTTATGAATGATAATTGTCCGTTAATTGTCTTAATGTCTTTGTTAATTAATAATGAAAAAACCACTGTTGAATGCACTTGTCACTGCACTGGCGGTGTAGCCCCGAAATTAAACTCGTTGGTGTAGTCACAAGATACTTCGTTGAAAAGAGCCCCAAAAACGATGCGTAGCTGATGCGGTTTCACAGAGAAGTGACGCTTGGCCAGTCAGAGTTAAGGAGGGGGGTTCAGACCGAAAGACTTGAGCCCTTTTTGACCGACCCCGACTGACCTGCTCGACCGGGCCAGAATTTTGGCACGCAGTTTCGAACAAATATCTCAGGGCAGAAATATCTCAGGGTAAAAATATTTAGGTACAAATCCCTCTATTCCATTCAGCTCCCTAGATATTCATAAGGAACTGATTGCAGAATAACTTCAAGTACCTTCGTTTATTACCTCTCTGCACAATTAATTGTTTTGTGCGATGAATCAATGTTTTCCTATAAATTTGTAAACAATTCGTAAGCAATTCAAATAATATGCATTAAAATGAAGTATTTGTTAAGAAGAAATTGTTTTCTGATGCGTTTTCAGTGAAAAATTTTGATTATTGTTGAGGCATTAGTCAGACTGGTCCAATTACATGCAGGTTGTGAGAACTTCATATTGACATGTAATCTGACTGATTCAGGTGGTATGCAGATGGAAAACTACATTTTGTTTTTTTTTGGGACACCCTAATATATACAGATCGATTGCAAATTGCGTAAAACGGAAAAAATAAATAATCGTGTCGAGAGCGATTTTTTTTCTATTTGTTATAAACAATAGGGCAATTTTTTCAAAAAATCGACTCTAAAATATGTGTATAGATCGATTGCAAATTTCGTGAAACGGATAAATAATCAATCGTGTCAGGAACGATTTTTCACTTTTTTAGAATCAATTTGTTATAAACAATGAGGGATTTTTTCCCAAAAAATGTCTCTGCAATATATACACAGATCAAGTGCAAATTTCATGAAACGGATAAATAATCCATCGTGTCAGGAAAAATTTCCTTTTTTTGAAATTTCATTTATTATGAACATTAGGAGAATTTAATCGAAAAATCGATTCTGCAATATACATGCAGATTAATTGAAAATTTCAGAAAACAAATAAATAATTGATCGTGTCGAGAACAACTCTTCACTTTTTAAAAATTCATTTGTTATAAACAATGGGGCATTTGTTTCAAAAAATCCACTCTGCAATATATATACAGATCGATTGCAAATTATCCTGAAACGGATAAATAATTAATCGTTTTGAGAACGTTTTTCCTTTTTGCTTCCGAATGGAAGCTTTGTAATCGTAATTTTTTTCGATTTTGAGATTTCATCATAATATGACTGCAAATGACCCAAAACGTCGAGATCCGTCGTTTTTAAAAAATGTCTGTGTGTGTGTGTGTGTGTGTGATGACGCATTTTCCGCTTTACTCTGAAGTGAGGTTAGCTAGAGATCTGAAAATTTTACCATGAGTTCGCCATGCGTGCCCCGAGCTCTCACAAAAATTTCAGTTAAATTGCCCGGATAGTTTTTGAGAAAAATGAAAATGTTGAAAAATCGTTTTTTCGACTTTTCTCGATGAAAAATGGAATCACAGCGTCCAGTCTCCGCGAGGAGATGCGCGTCCAACAGCCGCATCTTTGACCCCCGGGGTGGTGGGAGCTCAGATTTTTATTTCAGCCAGTAGAAAACTTTTGATAAATTTTTCGTGAAAATCTTGATTCCACGATAACTTAATAAATAATTGAGCTAGAGACCTCAAATTTTGTGAGGTTATACATCTGATGAGCACAAAAGCTGTTATTGAAACTGGGCGGAATCGGTCCAGTAGTTTTTTAGATATTAGCTTAGAAACATCAGAAAAAGCAAGCTGTATCTTCAACCTTGAATTATCTGCAACCTTGAGTTAGGCTGAGTTTGGGCAAGGCTAAACTCGAGTTAGCTAACTTGACTATGAAGTTGAAGCTCAAGATTTCAATGGAATATGACTCAAGATGTTCCAAAAAGTATAAATATGACAATAAAAAAGAATTCTGTTACTCATAGCAAACGAGGGGATTCTCATCATCTTCAGAACATTCAAAGAGATATCATATTTAACAAAAAGAACATGAATTGACGTGATTAATATGAATAAGATCAGTAATGGTAGATTTGAAATTAAGAAGTTCATTCGGAAGCTTTCTGCCAATTGCATTGGCAGAATATTAGATGTAAGATTCTCAAATTACGCACAAGTAATGGGACTCCTGCTTGTTTTTATATCCATTTGTTATAAACAAGGAGGGATTTTTTTTATAAAGTTCACCCACTGTTTACCCATTGACGCACGTGTAGAGCTAATCGGGAGCCTTCACATCTGCTCGGGGATATGGGCTATGAGAGTGAAAGAGAGGGGAGAAAAACTGAATCTTTTCTTTCTCTCTCTGCGCTGAGCGACCCAAAGGCGTAAACTCAGGGGCAATGCATTTTCGAACGAAACCACAATTCAGGTAAAATGACAGGTATGAATGTAGTTTAGGAGCATTATAAAAATACAGATAAATGTAAAAGTATTCGGACAATGTTCGTGAAGAAAAAAAAACCGAGAAAATTTTTTTTTTGGAGTAAATAAAAAATTGGGAAGGATGGATTTTTTCATAACTTTTTAGGGGATGAATATAAAAAAAAACTATATCGCTAGAAAGATGCACTATCTTGTGTAGATAGAATTAAAAAAACAAAGTTGAAAAATATCAATCTGTCTATTTTTTATGATTTTCCAAAGATTCTGAATTTTTTTGAGCGGTTGAACAGGGTAAAAAATGTTAAAAATGGAAATATCTCGGCTGATGCAAATACAGAAAAAGTGCTTCAGACCAATTGCATAGATAATTTTAATATCTTTCTTTTTCATTCAACACTTTTTCCGTATTCGCAATAATTTTCGAGATATTCACAAAAAAGTGATTTCGGGGGTAGTTTTGATTTTTTTCCTACCCCCCAAAATGCTTAGGCATCTTCTTAGTCGAAGTTAGTGAGAATATACATGGAAATAAACATTACCGCAAAAAATCCGGTTTTCTAGATGCATGCAATTTTAAAAAAAATTTAAGTGGACTAGTGGATGCCGATTTCTCTCCAAATTCAAATATTTGTATCTCATTAAATATCAGCTGCATGAAGAGAGTGAAAGAATACTTTTTTTGTGGGGAAAGAGCAGATAATTGCATTGAAATTCGTGTAAAAATTGTAATGCAATTTTCCTATTTTCTTATTTATTGAAATAAACAAATTAATGATATGTTACGCGTGAAATTTATTTTCTCAATTTTAAAATTATAAAAATTATAAAGTCTTTAAATTTCCTTCGCGTCGCGTACTCCTCCGTGTGAAAACCGCGAATTCAGCACATAGCTGCCGACTCGTGTCTTCTTGTCTTCTACATCATCAAAAAGACACGTGCCGGCTGCTCTGCTGAATTCAGCAAAAAGGCCCGAGACCACCATTTTTCCAAGAGGACGAAACCAGTCACGCCCGTGGAGCCTCTGTGGAACGTCCCCGCTGACTCCTGTGTCGTTTTTCGAGCTTCAATAAAATCGTCTTAGTGAAGTCGGTTCCCATCTTCTACGTTCAGTGGAACGAGTCTGGCCCGTACTCCTGGACCCCGAATCTGCGAGGTGAAAAAAAACGAATCCACACAGTCAACAGTTCGGAGTGTGTGTGTGCGCGTCCACGCGAAATCGAACTGTGAGATAAAGACTCAAGTCAACTGGCGCGTAGTTTCTTAAAAACCATATCCTCTACTCATCACCCAGGAATAAAGTGATTATCATCGAATCGTCTACATTCTACATACGACTGCATCTTCCCCCGGACTACGTTTTGGCCGCCCGGAGAAATAGGCCCCTTCTTTATCAACGAATTGTATCATAGACAGAAAATAACTACTTTGCCGATGGCAAAAAAAATTATCAATTTTTGTGGCGATTTTTTGAAAGAAAAAATCTCGGAAACTAAGCGAGATAGAGCAAAATTACAAGACATCATTTTTATTTATCTCTGTAAGATAACAAAAATGACTCTCTAGACATTTTGCTGTATCTCGCACAGTTTCCGAGATTTCTTTTTCAAAAAATCTCCACAAATATCGATGAATTTTTTTGCCGTCGGCAACTTTCATTTTGAATTAACTCGGAAACTAAGCGAGATAGGGTAATTTTGTAAAGGATCTTTTATTTTTCATTTCAAAAAATGGAAATGAGAGATCACTTGCAGAATTACTCTATCTCGCTTAGTTTCCCAGATCGAGAGAGCAAGCAGCTTGTGTCGCTCATGCGATGCTCATCGAGTATCGCATTGAGCTACACGAAATGAGAGCGTTTCAGACACTGAAATGCAACTCTCTCCGTCTCATTTGCACAGCTGACTTTCCTCACAGCTTTTCTTGGAAACTAAACGAGATAGAGCAAATTTGCAAGAGATCTTTTTCCTTCATTTTCGGTAGAAAAAGAAAGAAAAAAAAGGATATGTAAATTTGTTCTATCTCGCTTATTCTACAAGAGAAGCCACGAGGAAAGTCAGCTGTGCGAATGAAACAGAGAGAGCTAGATTTTATTGTGTGATGAAACGCTCTCTCATCTCTGCATTCAAATAATGAATGAGAGTGTTTAATTTTGAAAAGACCGGTGGCGAAAGATGAAGAGCGTTGTCTTTTTGAATCGGAGGATCCGAGTTCAAATCCAATGTGATTATTTTTTTTTATTTTTCAATTAATCTGAAACGTTAGAAAAAAAATTATCTCATTGGTTTTGAACCCGAGTCGTCTGAATGAAGAAGATAACGCTCTCCACCTTTCGCTACTGGTTCTTCTGAAAGTATAGGCGAATGAAAAGTACATGATTTTTCAGCCCACTCCCTTCGGCTCACCCAAATGATTCCTCCCAATTCATTTTATGCTTATTTCATTAATAATTGCATTGGAATTATTGATGAAATGAGAAGAATGAGTTGGGATTAATCATTCGGATGAGCCGGGGGAATCACAGGGGGAAGCTCCAAGGGCAACCGGCTCGGTAGATTATTTGTCCATTAATGACCTTCAATTTCATAAGAACCGGTGGCGAACGATGGAGAGCGTTGTCTTTTACAGTCGGACGATCCGAGTTCAAATCCAATGTGATTGATATTTTTTCAACTTTCAGTTAATCTGAAAAGTCAAGAAAAAAAAAGAATCTCGTTGGTTTTGAACCCGGATCGTCTGGATGAAAAAGATAACACTCTCCACCTTTCGCCACCGGTTCTTCTGGAAATAATTGTGATTAAAGAGTCCATGATTTTCCAGCCCGCTCCCTTCGGCTCATCCAAATGATTACTCCCAATTTATTTTATGCTTATTTCATTGATAATTGTATTGGAATTATTAATGAAATGAGAAGAATGAATTGGGATTAATCATTCGGATGAGCCGGGGGAATCACAGGGGGAAGCTCCAAGGGCAAGCGGCTCGGTAGATTATTTGTCCATTAATGACCTTTAATTTTATAAGAACCGGTGGCGAAAGGTGGAAAGCGTTGTCTTTTGCAGTCGGACGATCCGAGTTCAAATCCAATGTGATTGATCTTTTTTTAACTTTTAGTTAATCTGAAAAGTTAAAAAAAAAGAATCTCGTCGGTTTTGAACCCGGATCGTCTGGATGAAAAAGATAACACTCTCCACCTTTCGCCACTGGTTCATCTAAAAGAATAGGCGAATAAAAAGTACATGATTTACCAGCCCACTCCCTTCGGCTCACCCAAATGATTTCTCCCAATTCATTTTATGCTTATTTCATTAATAATTGCATTGGAATTATTAATGAAATTAGAAGAATGAATTGGGATTAATCATTCGAATGAGCCGGGGGAATCACAGGGGGAAGCTCCAAGGGCAAGCGGCTCGGTAGATTATTTGTCCATTAATGACTTTTAATTTCATAAGAAACGGTGGCGAAAGGTGGAGAGCGTTGTCTTTTGCAGGCGGACGATCCGAGTTCAAATCCAATGTGATTGATCTTTTTTTAACTTTCAGTTAATCTGAAAATTAAAAAAAAAAAGAATCTCATTAATAATTCCAATGCAATTATTAATGAAATAAGCATAAAATGAATTGGGAGGAATCATTTGGGTGAGCCGAAGGGAGTGGGCTGGTAAATCATGTACTTTTCATTCGCCTATTCTTTTAGAAGAACCAGTGGCGAAAGATGGAGAGTGTTATTTTTTTTTTCAATATTTACGGCACATATGATTGACTCTTACAACTTAAAGTCAGGAAATAATACATACAGTTTAGCTTTTGCGGACGACCGCATAATATACATTATAGATAAAAAAATAGAGATTATTAAAGACAATTTGGAAGCTTTAGTAAATAAAGCAAACACTTTGTATGCCAACTGGAATTTACGGATTAACCCTCAAAAAAGCGAAACAATAATAATAAGCAGAACACAAAATTTTCTCTCTAAAAACAAGATAAAAAAAAATCAAAGAATTTTCAATAAAAACTGATAACCCAGATACTCATTTACCAGTTAACATTCCGAATACAAAGTTAGCTAAATACTTAGGGATATATGTTGATTATTTGGCAAGATGCTCTATGCCTCTAGATTTACAACTCAATAATACTCGTAAAAGATGTAAATCGCTAGGACATTTATTCCACAATAAATATATTGATGAAAAAGCCAGAGTCATTTGTTAGTTGCTTCTAATAAGACCCATGCTAACATATGGTTCTCAAGTTCTTTGGAATATTGGCACTCACCAAATGGAAAGAGTGAGAATGTTCGAAAGACAATGTCTTAGAACAGCTCTCTCATTACATAGATCCACCCATACTAACTACCAACATAGAGTGAGCAATAAAGTGCTATATGATACAGCAGAAATACAAAGGATAGATAATCACATTATTGAGCTTACTCGTAATTAGTATAATAAACTAAAAAACATAGATAATGATACGATTAATGCTTTATCAGTATTCGAAGATGCAGAAGCAATTGATTATGCTGAAAATGGCTACCCAAAACCCCAACACTTCATTTTTTATGACAAGTTGGGAATAATACAGAATGAAAATAACATTCCTATTATTTACCACTTTCCGAGACATAAAAAAATTAAAAAATTACAGCTCAGAATTCCTCATAATAACGAATTAATATATTCCAAAAAAATCTCAAATAAAGATTACAGGGATTACCCAAGGGCTAAAGATAGATACTGGAGGCTAGATAACAATAACCCTACCGTCAGAGCACTACTAGCCCGAATAAATGTAGCCAATTATAGGCAAAACTATCGTCCTCCCTAGGACACAAACCCTTCGGGAAATATTGTTGGACTATGTCCATTTTGCAATTATCATTCTTTTCTTCACTGGTCGTTAAAATAGTAAATTTATTACTATTTCACTATCTCTAGCAAATACTCTGCACTGCTTGGGTGCTCTTTTGTTTTCTATTAATGGAAGCGTAGTTTTTTTTCATCCTTTTTTTACTGTTCGCTGAGTATAGATAATATTAGTCATTAAAAAAACAAATTATATACCACATAAAAAGTTATATATATTGTTATTATGAATGATGTAAGAAAACAAATTATTTTTCTTACATCAGCACTCTATATTACTAAAATGTAGAAGTTCGAGAGATGTTTACATCCATGAACTTCATCAGTTATAATTTATAACAACAATGATTATAGTTTTTTTTACACTGTTTTATACTGTACATATGTAAATAATTTTTTTTAATGTCAATAAAAACTGTTGTTATCAAAAAAGAGTGTTATCTTTTTCATCCAAACGATCCGGGTTCAAAACCAACGAGATTCTTTTTTTTTTTAACATTTCAGATTAACTGAAAGTTAAAAAAAAATAATCACATTGGATTTGAACTCGGATCCTCCAATTCAAAAAGACTACGCTCTTCATCTTTCGCCACCGGTCTTTTCAAAATTAAACACTTTCATTCATTATTTGAATCCAGAGATGAGAGAGCGTTTCATCACACACTAAAATCTAGCTCTCTCTGTTTCATTCGCACAGCTGACTTTCCTCGTGGCTTCTCTCGTAGAATAAGCGAGATAGAACAAATTTACATATCTTTTTTTTTCTTTCTTTTTCTACCGAAAATGAAGGAAAAAGATCTCTTGTAAATTTGCTCTATCTCGTTTAGTTTCCGAGAAAAGCTGTGAGGAAAGTCAGCTGTGCAAATGAGACGGAGAGAGTTGCATTTCAGTGTCTGAAACGCTCTCATTTCGTGTAGCTCAATGCGATACTCGATGAGCATCGCATGAGCGACACAAGCTGCTCGCTCTCTCGATCTGGGAAACTAAGCGAGATAGAGTAATTTTGCAAGTGATCTCTCATTTCCATTTTTTGAAATGAAAAATAAAAGATCCCTTACAAAATTACCCCATCTCGCTTAGTTTCCGAGTTAAATCAAAATGAAATTTGCCGACGGCAAAAAAATTCATCGATATTTGTGGCGATTTTTTCAAAAAGAAATCTCGGAAACTAAGTAAGATACAGCAAAATGTCTAGAGCGTCATTTTTGTTATCTTACCAAGATAGAAAAAAATGATGTCGTGTAATTTTGCTCTATCTCGCTTAGTTTGCGAGATTTTTTCTTTCAAAAAATCTCCACAAAAATTGATAATTTTTTTTGCCATCGGCAAATTTCAGTCTGAATTAACTCGAAAACTAAACGAGATAGGGTAATTTTGCAAGGGATCTTTTATTTTTATTTCAAATAATAAGAATGAAGGATCATTTGCACAATTACTTTATCTGGCTCAGTTTCTGAGATGATTTTTAATTAATATTTTTTTATTTTTTTTCTAATGGAAGAAAAACAAAACAAGCAGGAGCCCCATTACTTGTGCGTAATTTGAGAATCTTACATCTAATATTCTGCCAATGCAATTGGCAGAAAGCTTCCGAATGAATTTTTCAATTTCAAATCTACCATCACTGATCTTATTCATATGAATCACGTCAATTCATGTTCTTTTTGTTAAATATGATATCTCTTTGAATGTTCTGAAGATGATGAGAATCCCCTCGTTTGCTATGAGTAACAAAATTCTTTTTTATTGTCATATTTCTACTTTTTGGAACATCTTGAGTCATATTCCATTGAAATCTTGAGCTTCAACTTCATAGTCAAGTTAGCTAACTCGAGTTTAGCCTTGCCCAAACTCAGCCTAATTCAAGGTTGCAGATAATTCAAGGTTGAAGATATAGCTTGCTTTTTCTGATGTTTCTATGCTAATATCTAAAAAACTACTGGACCGATTCCGCCCAGTTTCAATACCAGCCTTTGTGCTCATCAGATGTATAACCTCACAAAATTTGAGGTCTCTAGCTCAATTATTTGTTAAATTATCGTGGAATCAAGATTTTCACAAAAAATTTATCAAAAGTTTTCTACTGGCTAAAATAAAAATCTAAGCTCCCACCACCCCGGGGGTTAAAGATGTGGCTCCTGGACGCGCATCTCTTCGCGGAGACTGGACGCTGTGATTCCATTTTTGATCGAGAAAAGTCGAAAAAACGATATTTCAACATTTTCATTTTTCTCAAAAACTATCCGGCCGATTTAGCTGAAATTTTTGTGAGAGCTTGGGGCAAGCATGGCGAACTTCTGGTGAAATTTTCAGATCGCTAGCTAACCCCACTTCAGAGTAAAGCGGAAAATGCGTCATCACACACACACACACACACACATACACACAGACATTTTTTAAAAACGACGGATCTCGACGTTTTGGGTCATTTGCAGTCATATTATGATGAAATCTCAAAATCGAAAAAAATTACGATTACAAAGCTTCCATTCGGAAGCAAAAAAACAAATTTAGAACGAGAGAGAGAATAATACTCTCTCTCTCTCTTTCACCCTCTTTTGTTGAAGGGAAATGTGTTCGTGGTAGAAGGGGATCTAAGCTCCGCCCATTTCTCCCACTCACACATTTCTCTTCTACTCTGTGCCCCTATTGGGTACACTTCAACCCTGAATAACTCGGCAGGGGTGCTTCAGATCGAAAAGTCGCAGAGGACTTTTCGATCCAGAATTCCATCCTGAACCTAAGTTTACAGGGTCGACTAGTAGTCCTGGGACACCCTGTATATATTAAAAATAATCACTTGTAATACCCCGAGTGCTTGAAAATTAGCGGGTATTTCACGAAATTATCGACATAATACACACCACGTGATGTCAAATCCCGTGCTCCTATTGGTCGAAATTGGGATTGAAAAAATAATCATAATAATTTGGACAATATATATTCCTGACAATTATAAACGGAAAAGTTTTGTCTTTGAATTCACTTGAGTCTTTTCTTTTCACACACATAACTTTAGTCTTTTCTTTCACTGACTCCAATGTTGATCCTGGTGATCTCCAATTTCCCTCGCTGTTGGTCAACATCCTTCCTAGTTGGCTGATGCTGGACCAAACGAGTGGATGCTGTTTCTTCCCAAGTTCCTCTTTGGTGTCCTTGGTGCCGCTACTTTTACCTTTGGGACTGGGAAAATTTCTCACCAGTCCTGATTCCTGACTTTCTCTCCATTTTTCCGGAGTAATTTCAAACAAAAATAATGAGTGAGGTCACAGAAATTGGTTGACCTCACTCTGGACATGTGCTGTTCTGACTCTAAATGAGCCCTATCCTCACCGGGTACCGCGAATCGCGACCAGAACCGTGATTTTTATCCAAATAATTAATTATTCCTATTTTTATTGATTCTGTGACGGTAAAAACCGTCACACATATGTAGAATATCATAAAAAGAATCTATTCGTAACTCCTCTTTCCAGAATATATAATATACTTTGACCGTCAACCCCTTTGGTTTACATACTGATATTTTCTACAAAAATGGAAGGTAAGTAATATTTAGCAAATTGCAATGGATCAACTCTAACGATCTCAGTCAATTCTCAATCAATCCATTCGAATTCACTCCATACATAGCAGAAGATTTTAGTAGAAGGCCTCTGCAAAAATTTCAATGGTTCCAGGCGTTTTTTCCCCCGGAATTCCCCAGAGAATAGTTAAGCAAATCGAATGATTACGATAGTTGAGGCAATAGTTTCTGGGGAATTCATCACTGGGGGAAATCATTTCCAGGGAAATACTCCCGGGGAAAAAACCACGGGGATATAAACTCCGCTCACCGTTTTGAATTGCATTGACGGTCGTAAAATTAATAGACAACAAAAGGGTTGCCATCAATGGGACAATTTTTATTGCGGACAGTTTGCGGGTAAATGCATAGTAATGTTGCCACGTGTTTCCCACATGTTTGGAAAAGATAGTAGGCCGACTTGGAAAAACCAGCCGAGGACCATTACAGTTATAAAGAGGCAATAAAAATATGGAGATAAATTTTTGTTCAATTTTTCCAGGATATTTAAATCCTTTTTTTCTCTCTCCAACTCCTTTTGAATCCGTCATTGTTGAATATTTACAATGATTTCCATTTCCTCAAGAAAAATTCATTCCAATGGACACGGGTCATACTTTTCCGTTAGTTCAGTCTCTATCTGAGAAGTGGTAGAGTTGGAACGACGGATTTTTCCGACAGGACAATCAGCAAAGAAATTAGTAAAATCATTAAAGTGTTATCAATGATCTGTAATTGATGTAATTATGGGGAATGAGAATAATAAAAGAAGAACTTATTCTCGAAAATATTCATACCAAAAGGCGTAAGTATTTTTCCATTTTATCAGTAAATTGAATAGTGACACATTGTCTCACTTGCATAAGCCTATCAATTCGATTCTTTCATATTTTATACCCATTAGGAAGAGAATTTTTAATGAATTGGAGTACAAACTAGGACCAAAACCCTGGATTTTTTTTTGTTCATTTCTTGTTGGTTTGACAACTAATTGCATAGTGATAAATAAATGTTTAATATATGTAGAGTTTTGATAATCGCTCGGCCTGAATTACATCTATAGATTTCCATGGATGGAAAAATATGGGTTTTTCCTTTTCATCGAAGATTGACTCTAACTGATTAGCGGGTGCAGAATTTGAATTAATTGATTATCTCGTGCTTCAAATTGCCTTTTCAACTTTTATCACTTGAACTTTCTATTCAAATCTTGCGTAAAAACCATCAAAAATACCATGAATTCTAAACGGAGAATGTTCACCTGTTTGAAACCAATGAATTTCATCTTCAAAGAATTTGTAATTATCATAATCATTGACAGGAATATTTACTGGTGCACAAATGGCATAGCCTGGTGGCACATAGCTCGCCGAACTCTACGGGGAGACGAACAGAGTGTCTTTCATAATTTAATTTCACCAGCGAATATCACTGCGAATTTAATTTCACTAGCAAATATCTCTGTGGATAATTGACTTCTGATGAAAGCTCCCTGAATCAATTTTATGCATCTTGAAGAGGGTACATTTTTTGGTTTCAACTTTTCTCGTATCATCAATAGGTTCCGCGTGAGCTTATCCAGGAATTGAATTATTGATAACAATATCAAAAGCAAATTAGAGCGTGAGACGAACAATATATTTGTAACAAACTTGCTCTTCGTAAGCGATATCATGTTTCTTGCCACAATAATTTTTTCTCAGTATAGGCTTATGTGATTGAGAGCTCGGTGATGATAAATTCGTGACTCTCTGAGATTTTTGTTAAATTTTGTGTTTGTCAGAATTTTTCTTGAAATTTCTCTCGAATCTACCTCCAGTAACCTTCCTTTGCATATTCCCATAAGAAATTTTTTTCCGTTGTGCATATTTCCGAAGTACGGAAAGTCAATAAGGTAGGGCGATTCCGTCCCTATCTTTCTCCGTAGAGAATTACACGAGCTAAAAAATAGGTTCCAACGAAAAATTTGCGCTTACTTTCCGAGACATTTTCTACAAATCATCAGAAAAACAAAGATAAAACAGGAATATTTTTTTTACATTTGTTTTCTCAAAATATATCGGAAAATGAATATAAGATAGAAAGATTTCTGTAGACAGCTCGTTTGTAGTTCTTAGAATTCTCTACAAAAAACGTTTCGGAATTTTTTTTATCTCGGTTATTTCTCTCTATATGAAAAAAAACTAATGTAAAATCAAAAATTTTCCTATTTCATCTTTCTCTGTTGATTTGCGGAGAATATGTCAGAGGGTAAGCGAGACGGTGAACTTCTCGTTAGGACCTCTCCTATGGCTTTTCACAATATTTCGAAAAAATGAATAACGAAGAAGAACTTACCAATTTATCTCCGTTAAATCTATCCCCAGATATGTGCAAAAAAGAATGACAAAAAGAAAAATAGTAATTAAATAGGAGTCAAAAATTCAAATTGAAATTTAATTATCAGTTAACTCGTCAGCAGGCGCGCTACCTCGTCAATGTTCCTTCGGCGCGTGATGAGAGATTCACACCTGAATATCTCGAGAACTGAGCGAAATAAAGAGATTTTGTTCTGATCTTTTTTTGTAGATCTCGAAATTCTATACAAAAAGGATACAGGCGAAATTGCCGTATCTTGCTCAGTCACTGACAAATAAAAAAAAACTGATGGAAGAATTAAATTAATTTATCTGAAAATTTTTCATGATTTTAGTAAATTCAGTTCCGTTCACAAAAGAAATATCTTATAAAAAAGATTAGAATGAGAAAGACGCAGCATCAACGCTATCGACAGCGATCGAGCTAACCCGAACCATGTGTACCCACCGACCGATGTTGAGCGCGTCGTGAGAGAAAGTTTCACGCTACCCGGTGGCACCAACTTCTTTTTTTCAAAAGAAAAACTTATTTTTGGAATTTCGCGACCACCATAATAAAGTAGAATAGTTTTTTGACAAATACAAAAAAAAATAGATTTTTCTCCCATTTTCCAAGGCAGTTCCCTATACCTTCAAAAAATGGTGAGAGAAAGTCTCATAGCGCGACCGCTGACGGGTTAAAAAAAATTCTCTTCAGCTCTTCAAAATCAAAGTATTTCATAGATATTGAGAAGAAATCAACTTTTATCTCGAAAAAAAAGGAATGAAAAAGATTGTGGCGGCTGTACTAATTTTCATGTTAATTAGTCAAATTGCGAATATTTTATCTGTGAATGCTTTAATTTATCAACTGTTCAATTGTTTTTTTTTCTTTTTCTGTGTATTGTAACGCCATATTTGCGTTACAATTGTGTTATTTTTTTAGACCGGTATCGCGATGAAAATTAGTTTTTTTTTATTATTATCCACCAGAACGGAGAGTCCGAGAAACGAGAAACGATAATGATTTTTTTGTTACTGATTTATTTGATTTCTTTCCGCCTTGAAATTCCCGCGCTTGCCGGAGTTTTTCTTCATGCCGGAACGAGGCACCTGTGGACGGATGAGTATCACAGAGAGCTGCTCCAGGAAGTTATCGACGCAGAAATTGGAAATCGATGGCAGGCGTTTTCCGTTGGACTCTCTATTCTAATTGGTGGAGAATTGAGGAAATCAAGGACGTCTGGAAAATCATAATTAATTCGATAATAATTGATTGTGATAAAAATTAATTAAGAAATCATCATGGAAAATTTTAACGGAATTTTTGACGTAAAATTATAAGATTTATTCTTTCATCATTTATTTAATTACCGGAATAAAAGCAAAACAATACCGGCGATAAAAGAAATCTTGAACGTCATTGGATGATTAATTATGTGAAGAGCTACCTGTGGTCTAATTTTCGACGCACGCCAGTCTTCCTTCACTTTCCGTTTAGGTGGCAAATTAGACAGACGTGTTTTATTTTCGCTGTTAGACCCGTTTAGTCATAAGGAAAATGAGTAGGTTCGATCTATAGAGATCTCCTCTACAGTGGATAAAATACTTTAACTCGGAGAATTAATAAAAATGAATTATTATCTTTATTATCAAAATGTTTCCATTTTGAGTAAAGAATTTACAGATTTGATTAATGTAAAAATATTGATTAACGTAAAATGATTTAAACAACTGACTCCCGAATATCGGTGAGTCTGATATTTATATTAAATTATTGGTGTCACATTATTACACGATTGAGTGTGTAAAAATGCTGAGTTTCCATAATATGTGAAGTAAGTGTAACTTCTTCACACATTATGCAAATGATTACAATTGAGAAATATTTAACGAGGTTAAATATTTCTTTTCTTTATATATTATTCTGGGACACAACATCGCTGTGCAATAAATTTTATCGTTGCAATAGAGCAAATTTTATCGTTGCAATACAGCAATTAATAACGTTGCAATATTATATTGAGAAAACCCTTTACCGAGGATTTTGGAGATTTACCGGGGTTTGAAAGGAGAGCTCGAAATTTTGAGGCTAAAACAACAACACTCCGGTAAGCGTGTGTTTTATTCTCGGCAAAGTAATTAGACTTTTTTTCTTTGTAATAGCGTCTCACGACGCCGGTAACCGCCATTAATGATTTTCCATGGCGTGTTAGATTTTTTTGTATGAAATTGAAATTTGAAATTCTCGTTTCTCGTAATTTTTTCATTTTATTAATTTCGGAAAAATTGTTTGTTGGGAAAATTAATTAAAAATTTGTGATTTAATTAATTTTTTTTTATTAAAAAAATTGGTCGGCATTTAATTTAATTTTCAGCGATAAGATTTTTTTTGTGTGACAATAATTTTGAGTGTTATTATTATTATTAGTTGTCTATTTTATTTAATAACGGCGATTGTTTCGTCTAATTTTTTTACTTTATTATTTTTTTTCATTATTAATTCAAGTTTATCGCTGGCAAATTATAAAGGTGCATTGTCAAAGGACGCCGAGCGTCCATGCGGCTATAGAGCCTTAAGGTGCTTGTCGCGGGAATCAGAATTAATTCAAATTGAGATTTTTTTTAATTCTTTGACTATTTTCTTTTAACGACAATTTAAATTGTGTAGTTAATTAGTGTTTTGTCGTGTTTGTGAAAATTTGTCGAACTTTTAAATTATTTCTGATTATCAATTTTTTTTTTTTTGGTTTTTGATAAATAAAATTATATATCCCTCCGGAAACAACAGCAGATAGGTATAATGAATTCATTGAGGACTTATGTGAGAGGGTGTTACTGGTGGACAAACCTGTGCTAATCATAGGGGATTTCAATGCTCCTAAGCTACTTGTTACGATGGATAATATTAATGCTGAAAATCTTAGACCCGACAGGAAGTCGTTGACCCTCATTGAGATGTCTGCAATGCTGGGTGTTGATCAATGCAATGGGGTCACCAATCACCTAAACAGATACCTTGATCTTGTCTATACAAATATTCCATGCACTGTATTGGAGTCTGCTGAGGTGGTGGTACCCGCGGCTAGATTTCATCCTGCTCTATGTGTCATTCTCGATGTGGGGGCGTCTGATGGTTGGGGGGTTCGGGATACCTCGTTTGCTTCCACCACTGGCACCCTTAACCGGTATAACTTCAACATTTGTGATCGTGATGAATTGTTCCAAAAAATTATGAACGCTAACTTCGCAGTGGATTCAGCACTGGATCTGGACACCAATTGCAGTAATTTTTATGAAGAGATTTATCGAATAATTGATATTACGGTGCCAAAAACTGTAGAGAAAAATTACAAATACCCAGTCTGGTTTACAAAGCAAATAATCTGTGATATTAAGCTAAAATTTAAGCACTTCAATAAGGCAACACAAACGGGCTCCAGGTTTCATAGGGTACAATTTGAAAATCTTAGAAGACGTCTAAAAATTGACATTGCTGAGACGTATAAACAACACATAAATGCAATTGAAAATAATATCATTCATAATCCATCTTCTTTCTGGGCACATATCAATGGTATTCGTAAAAATACGCGTATTCCGGGGGTGATGGTCGTAGGGGATTCTCTGAGTCAGGATCCGGACGTGATTGTTGAGGCTTTTGCTACATTCTTGGCTAGTACCTATGCAGTGCCATCGGTGGCTGCACAGGGAGTAGATTACTCAAGGGGGCAGCGAGTGACTCGCCTAGGTGATTCATTAATGATATCCAAGCAGATGATCAAGAATGCACTATGTAGACTATCTTCGAAACTGACCAGTGGCCTGGACTCTGTCCCTTCTTTTATGGTTAGGGAGTGTCGTCTGGCGTTCGTCGACCCGCTCTTCATTATCTTCAATCAAGCACTAACGAGTGGAATCTACCCAGCTTGCTGGAAGGAAGCTCGCATTACACCGGTTCATAAGAGTGGGGAGAAGAACGTCCTGACTAACTATAGGCCGATCGCTATCTTGTCCAACTTCTCGAAGGTCTTCGAGAGGTGCATTTATGAATTACTGAGTGGTACTTTTCTCTGTCATTTGTCCCTTCATCAGCATGGCTTTACCAGAGCGAGGTCTACGGTCACAAATCTCGCAATAATTACTCAGGTCATAAATGAGGCTATCGCTGCTGGCAGCCAGGTTGATGTGGTGTACACGGACTTCTCGAAGGCCTTTGACAAGATTCAGATACATACACTGCTAAGGCGACTAGAGTCCTATGGGGTGGAAGGTAAGCTATTGGATCTGCTGGGGTCGTATCTGATGAATAGAAGCAATGTTGTGATGTACAATGGTTTCAGGGCTTCTCCATTCACGCCAACATCGGGGGTTCCTCAGGGATCAGTGTTAGGGCCTCTCTTGTTTAATATATTACTAAATGATGTGGAATCGGTAATCTCCTGCGACCATCTCTTCTATGCGGATGATGCAAAATTATTTAGAGTAATTGAAACAGAGGATGATTGTGCAATTTTACAGAACAATCTGGATCGTTTCAGTACGTGGTGTGAGACGAATGAGCTACCGTTGAATGCGAATAAGTGTGAATGTGTGTCTTTCTATAGAAAGCGTGTGCCAATAATTCACGATTATGTAATTAATGATGTAATCTTGAAGAGACCTGAGACATGTACGGACCTCGGGGTTGTCTTTGACCGGGCGCTGACGTTTTATCCGCATATTGAAAGCCTAATAGTGGCAACGAAAAGAAGCCTAGGCTTTGTTATGAGATCTACGAGATGTTTCAAAAATGTTGATACCATTACAATGTTATTCAACACATTAGTTAAACCGAAGCTGGTGTATGGGTCTGTAGTATGGTCTCCAATTTATATCAAGTACTCTGATAAGATGGACAGGATCCAAAAAAGGTTTCTTAAGTATCTTTCGTGGAAAGGGGAGGGTGTATACCCACTCAGGGGGTGTGATTACTAGGACCTATGTGACAGGCTTGAATATCTAACGCTCCGGCAGCAGAGGGCAGTCACGGTAACGCTCTTCCTGATTAGCATCATGAGGAGTTGGGTTGACTGTCCTCTGTTGCTGAGTCGTATTGCGTTAAGAGTATCGCAGGTTGCACTAAGGTCGAGGGCTGTGGTCTATCTCCCAATGGCTGGAAGTAGCCTTCCCCTTGCCTCACCCATATGTCAGGGTGGAACATACATTAATTTACTGATAGAGCGTTTCCCGGAGTGTGACGTTTTTAACGACTCTGTGGAGTCACTGATGGTGAAGTGTAATACTCTAATGAGGGCAATTATGTGATCACTGCTATGTAAAAAAAAAAAAAAAAAAAAATAAAAAAAATAAATAAAAAAAAAAGCTAATTTGTGAACAAAGCTGTAAATAACTCCGTTGCATTTAGCCACTACATTCATTTACTTAAGCCCTTTTGATTATTTCTACGAATATAACGATGTATAGAATATGTATTATACTCTTGCAATCCTTTGATTGGCTTCGGCTGTTGGATTGGCGAATAAATAAATAAAATAAATAAAAATAAATAAAAAATATAGCATCTTAAACAATTGATTCATGTTATTTTTCCGATATTGAATACAATTATAATGTTGTTTAGAAAAATTTAAATTCAGTAATTAAATTTTTTTTCTTATTATTATTGTACTATTTTATTTTCATTTTTCAAAAGAGCATAACAAATGAAAGATATCGCTCTAAATTAAAATTATAAAAAAAAACAAAGTTGAATTTTATTTTTTTTATTCATTCATTTTTTTTCTGTGTTCCCTTTCGATAAATTTACAGGTGAGTTTTGAACCCAGCCGCCTCCGCAGTCAAAAGGATTTTGAAATCCTTTTGCTGCTGACTAGTCGGATATTCACCTGGGGAATTGAATTTGATATTTTTTGGTTTGTTTTGATTTTCGGACGAAACGTCGTCCTGGCGCCCAACAATTAAGGTTGTTTGATTTTATTGATTTTTCTTGGATATTTTGATTTATTCGAGTTTCACGCAATGATCTAATTACCGTGGATTAGAAATACGTGACAGTATATATAAAAAATTATTTCATTGTACTATCTATGGGATTAATACTTTGACCCTGTCATTGGCTTCGGCTGTTGGGTCTACTCGAAATAAATAAATAAATAAACAAATAGATAAATTGAAATGATGAAAATGAAGAAATCTGAACAAAAATAAATCACCTCTGGTTATTTTACACGCTGCGAATGTATGACTTATATCAATGAAGTATCTATGCTTCATTTGACGTTAACGAAAAACAAGTGAATTAAAAAAGGGGGAGCAGTCGATTAGTTCTCCGGCAGAAATTTCACGGATAAAATTTCTCGGAAAAAATGTCTCAAAAAAAAAATTCTCTGCCAAAAATTTCTTAGAAAATATTTTTCCCGACGAGATATTCTCTCTCAATAATTTCTCTGGAATTATTCCTTCTGAGAAAAAATTCTCGAAATTTTAATAAAATTTGTGATTTGTTCTCTTCAAAAACTATAAATAAAATTTCCTATTTATTCATTCATTTCATATTCAATATATCACAAATTCATTATAAAAGCACTAATATTTCTCAAAAACTCAGTTTAGATCGACCAAATTCTTATTAAAAGTTCTTTAAAGATTAATTAAGAATTCATTCAAAATTAATTAAAAATTCATTTCTCACAGACTTGTAATATTTGCAATACTCTTTAGGTATTTTTTCAAATTATTTCTTATGCAGGGCTGTTCTGTCCGCTCGCTGATTCCGTTTTTTTCTCAATTGATTCTTGTGGAGTAATTTTTTTAGAGAAATTTTTTGGTGGAGAAATTTTTCTGGAAAAAAATTTTTTTGCGGAAATTTTTGTTCGAGAAATTTTCTTTAGAGAAATTTTCTCCGAGAAATTTTTTCCGAGAAATTTATTGTGGAAAAATATTTTCCTAGACCCAAAAAAGGGAAGAAATTTCGTAATCTAATTATATGTATATAATGGTGTCAATGCCAAGAACACTCAATTCTGGTGTGACGGGCGTATCTCCCCTTCTCACTCCAAAATGTTTTTTGTGGTGTTCTGGCCGTTATTTGGATAATCGAAAATTAAAATACCAGAGTGGCGTAACTGCCAGTGTTAGAATGAACGGGACGGACCTCTGTACTTGCGCCATTTTGTTTATGTAATTTGTTCATCACATATGAAAATGTGTGGAGTTAGGCCTTTTCGTTTTTTGAGATTTTTTATTTAAATTACGGTACTTACTTGTTCATTCTCATAATTTTTTATTTTATATCATCGCCTTGAAGTGAAAAGGGCCCAAGTGACATTTTGCCGTTTTTTTTAAATAACAAATGAGGGAGATTCACTCCCCTCTCACGATAGAATTGAGGGTTTTTGGCACTTACACTTTTTTCACTCTGAGGCAACGCTATAATGAACAATAATCATCACTTTGGCGTTACATTTTCATTAGAATAAATTAACAGTCAATTCTATACATATAATTGGATTACATATTTTTTTCCTTTTTCGTTTCTCAATTCACTCGTTTTTTTTTGCGTAAAGTGAAGCATAGATGCTGCATTCATATAAGTAATACTTTCGCAGCATGCAAAATAACCAGAGATGATTTTTTTTTGATCAGATTTCTTCATCTTAATAATTTCAATTTGCCTATTCAAAATTAAAATTAGGACAGCAGCTACAATTCTTAGGATTCTTCTTTTTTTCGTGATAAAAAATGTTTCTTTCTGAATGTTTATGAAATACTTGGATTTTCAAGAACTAAAGGGAATTTTTTCAAACTAACAATTGAATTTCAATGTGAATCTTTTAATAACTGTTCGATTACTATTACTATTATTATTATTCCTTTTACCATTTGTTTTTTCCGAATATCTGGGAATAGGTTCAACGAAGATAAATTTAATTAACTATCGTTGTTCATAGGGAATTTGAAAAATCAATTAACAACTTCAATTATTGTCAAGTCGCGACGTTTCGCCGAACAATGTCAGCTTCTTCAGGCTCTGAAACCAAACGTAAAATTCTTCATTCGTGACTACATTATATCAATCTTGAAACAAATAATATGAATTATAACATGAAATAATTAGTTGTATTACACATTCTTATAAATTTAATCTGTTCATCATTATTCAATTTTTCAAAATATTATAGACAGTTTGGGAGATAGAGAGATTCCACGTACATCCTGCTTTGTAGAGAGCTGCGAGAATTATAGGAAAGATTCTAACAAAAAAAATGCTAACTCATTTACTCTCCGACATATTTTCTACAAAACAACAAAAAAAGATGAATGGGAAATTTTTTGGTATTTACATCAGTTTTTTCGAATATATCGAAAAATAAGCGAAACATGAATTTCTTTGGCGAAACCTCTTTTGGAGAAAATTCTAAGAATTACAAAAAAAAATTTCAACAAAAATTTTCTTATCTTATTCATTTTTCCATATATTTTCAAAAAACAAAAGAGAAGAAAATACATTCCTGTTTTATTTTTTTTCTTCTGTTAATTCGTGGTAAATATCTCGGGAAGTAAGTGCGAATTTTTCGTTGGAACCTATTCCATAGCTCTTGAAGTTCTCTACGAGAGACGATACAGTCTTTGCGTACTTTGGAAATATACACAACAAAAGAAAATTTTTTGTAGCTCTCAAAATCAGCATATGATTCGGTCGTTCTAGAGGCGGCCCACCACTCCACATTGCGCCACCCTTCCCTAATTATATTGTTATGATTGTAATTATATTATTTACAAAAAATCTCGAAAAATCTTGAAGTCTCCAAATTTCGAGAGTTCTGGTTAATTCCAAATTGTGTGAAATAAGAGTAAATTCAATATTGCAGGTGCGCAAAGGAAGGTTACCGCAGTTTACTTTGAGAGAATTTTAAGAAACATTTGACGATCATTTTACAATGATTTAAAAACTAATTGTAGAATCATAGTCAGAATATAAATGCCGGTACAGTTTGAATGAACATGCTGGATTCGTACGACTCATATTAAATGATTTGATTTTTCTTTAATTATTTCTTTCTTCGGCAGGAGAATCCTGAAAGCAAAGGTGCAACAAGCAATTCCAGGGTATGCAGAAGAAATACGAGACGATCACTGTGCTATACCCAGTCAATGTGATGAGGATGATGCAGGAAAGTCCAACGTAGCAGCCGAAGTCATAGGGATAATAGAAACTCATAATACTGGTACGGATACGGAAAGATTTGCGTCCGCAGACAGTAGGAATCATTCCAGCAGTGGATGTACAGAAGATACTGGTATATTCACAAATGAGAGTGGAATCAGTTTCAGGGCTGATATAGAAAGTGAAACTAGTGTTAATAACGATGAGCGATCTGAATCACAGTCATATTTTAGTGATGGGGTATTATCAGAAACTAAAGAGAATTTATGTCGTGGAGGACACTTGGGAGAATATATATCGGAGGAAGACACGAGTTCACGTTTCGATCAGTCAGCAACTCATACCCAAAATACGCCAATTTATGGTAATATGAATTCTTTCATCAAAGAATGCCTCAGGAAAAGTGAAATGGCGGGACGTACAATTGTCGATGCATTATACGTCTTTGAACAACTCTTCATCAATTTGCATGAACATTCAAAATCATGCCGTTATCCATTCCAGTATCTACAACTGTATAATATCCAGAGTGAAAGGATTCTGCAACGATATAATTTTGGATGCATGCATTGTGGTTATGTTTTTAAACTTTGGAGTGAAGAAAAGAAACCGATAGATCAGATGACTATACACGAGAGTACAGTAATTGGAACCTTAACATCTGGTGTTTCATACAGTAATGCGCAGGAGCTATTCGCCTCAATGAACTTGAAATTTATCATAAGCAAGACATACGTAAAATATCGTAACAAAATAACACAAGTTGTTGAAGATGTCAGCTGGGATAGTATGCGCCAAGCTGCTGAAGAAGAAGCTGCATTGGCTAGAGCAAATGGACACACCAGGAATGATATTCCTTTAGTAACCGTTATAGTGGACGGTGCCTGGAGTAAGAGGTCGTATGCAGGTGGTCGATACGATGCCCTCTTTGGAGTTGCAGTCATAATAAGAAGCCGAACTGGCAAAGTACTCTTCATACCGAGAAGGAGAAGAAAGCTACCAATAAGAGGGGAATGGGGACTTAGAACTGGAACAAACATGAATTACTAACAGAAACTCGATCAGAACGAATACCTACAGAAAAAAATAATGAAATATCTTCTGACGACTACCAAAGAAATAATGGAAGAATCTTACATAATACTCACATGGCAACTGATTTGGCAACGGAGAGAGTCCAGTTTGTTCATATAAACGATGATGGAGAATTTCATACACAAGAAGAATTTGATGCTATTATTCGTATGTCTATAGATGCTATAAACAGAGATCAAGTGATATTAAATGTTCGAAGGGAAATCTCTCACTCAGTGACTCCATCGATTTATTTCTGAATGTTATAAAAAGGACAACCAATTTAGCAATATTCTTCACCTCCTACTACACATATCCTCAATATATAAAGCCCTCAACTACGCAGAAAGATATTCAAATCATAGGTGGACATACAACTAATCATTGGATCTGTATATATTTTAATGATACTACAGTCAAAGTATATGATAGTATGAATTCCCTACCGTATCTGAAGAGGATGAACATTATATCAGTCTTCGCTACCCTCACGTAAACGACGTTGAAATAATCCAGGTGACGCAACAGCCAGATGCCACTAGTTGTGATGTTTATGCGTCTGCATTTGCCATGGCTATAGCACTAGGTAAAGATCCCGGACTCATCGATTTTTCTACTGATGTTGCTGATATGCAAGAGCATTTTATTAGTATCATTGAGAATGATGATCTAAGACCGTTTCCCGAGAATCCATATCCAAACGTGTAAACTCCGTGAAACCATAGATTACGGACATGAACACCCAGTTTATGGATATGATATAAGTATGTTTATTGTAAAAATGATGGATTGAATACTATGATGTCAATCATGTTAAGTCTCAATGTTCTAGTCCCTTCCCATATTTGAATTGAGAATATGAACTCATGCTGAAGTCGTTACGCGTTCAAATTCACTGTTAATAATGATTTTCTATTAAATTCGGTCTATTTTTTAATTGAGTCTATATAATAAGAAATATATATGATTAGCATTCGAAAGAATTGATAAATTTTCATTATACTCCGTCTATTCAACTATTAAGTTCATCCGAAAAGAAATATAAAGGTGATTGACTTATACCTGTTATTTTCAGCACACAATTCGATATTTTGTCTACATGTATTACTTTGATCACTTATCCTCAGCCTATCCCTTAAACATATTGATATGTAAAAGAAAACACTCGATATTCCAAATCTATGATATCGTGTTCCTAGAATGAAAAGGGCGTAACAAGATAAAAAAACGTGTACCATTCACGCTTTTCTCACTCTAGGTCGGTGATATATTTTGAAATAACAGATCATAAATTCATTATTATCATGATACTCAATATTCATGATCAACTATAAAAAAAACGAAAAAATGATCCAGAAAAATTGTCT
Organism: Aleiodes alternator; assembly: GCA_963921955.1. Classification (NCBI taxonomy): domain Eukaryota; kingdom Metazoa; phylum Arthropoda; class Insecta; order Hymenoptera; family Braconidae; genus Aleiodes; species Aleiodes alternator. Next base: position 3,085,097 of record OY998097.1, read on the forward strand.
CTTGATTTTTCCCCCAATCCCACTCATTTCGAAGGTAATTACAAAATAACGCTAGAAATCAAAACCGAAGGAATTTTTTTTCCTCCTTGAAATTCCAAACTCCAAATAGTTCAAATAGTTCGGATACTTATATATGAATATAATGTAGGAAGTTTCTAATTTATCTTCAATATCCATTGTAATGAACTTCTATTTTTAGCAACATAAACATTGGAATCGCTGCTAATATAACAATTCCAATTCTTATTTTCTTGATTGATGAGTAAGGGGAGAGGGGGTACGGCCTATTCGGTGAACAGAAGCATATTTTCAAAAAAAATCCAAGCAATATAGTTAATGCTGGTACATTTAATCAACTCCTATATAATAATATAACATCTGAATTATGTTCTATAAAAAAAATTCCATTGCGAAATATTGATAAATAAATCGTTGGTAGCAAATCTCCGCAGGCGCTTCGAAAAACAGTGGTTCTGCGGCGTACACCAGAACTCTTCACTGGATCATCAGAAACGGAAAAATCCAAGTGCGTTAATTAGTTAAGATGTTTCTCGAAGTAATGTCGTTGAGATTTTTCTTAAATCGACTTTCCAATTTTTGGTAGCACTTGGAAGTCAAAAACGTGATGTCTGCTTGAAATAATGAACTAATTTGTTATTGTGAAATAACAAAAAAATGATCAATAATTATATGAGAAAAGGAAAAGCTCGACGTCACTACCTCGAGAAACATCTTATCCAATCAACGCACTCGGATGTTTTTGATTCAGCTGACCCCGTGAAGAGATCTAGTGTACACCGTTTTTTTTTGCAGGTGCCTGTGAATATTTACTGGCAAGGCTCATTTACCAATATTTTGCAATGCAAATTTCGAAAAATATAGTTCATATGTTGTATTTTATGTGAAAGTGAATTAAATAAACCAACATTATCTGTATCATCTAAAAACTTCTCGGAAATATGCTTTTTTCCTCGATCAACCAAATATTGCCCTCCCCCCCCCCCCCCCCCCCGTAACGGAACAGGAATCTCATGAAAGGGGTCAAAAACGTCGGAACCAAAAAACTGAATGTATTAAAGCGAGGCTCTCGTGAAATAATATATCACGCGCGAAATTTTTAGGTAGAACTATAAGGGGAAGATAATATTCAATGAATTAATTTCGAATGGTATCTTCTGAGTTTAGTAGTGTTCACGTTATAAAATGAGTGAGTGATCGCGAAAACTTATCTAGGAAAATTATTCTTGGAACTCCGACATTCTCACGTCTTTAATAATGACCTCATAATACCAATGATTTCCTCTATCTTTCTCATCCGATTGTCCCAGACTCCATAGTGTGTAAAGGGAAATCAAAATCGCGATGAAGGTGAATGAAAATTAAACAAATGTACGAAATTTGCCATTTCATTAGTATTTGCCAGTTGAAATATGTAGAGATGAGGTTTGTTATTTACGTTTAAAGCACTATACACTTGTTAGGACTGGAATTGGTCCAAGAGTAGGTTCTTTGGGTTTATCTGTAGAGATACCCTCTACAATGAGTAGATACACGTAGAAAAATTCTGATGGCGGTCGCCATGGCGCCGGCAATGGCGGCCGCCATAACAAATTTGCCGCTTTCCATGGAGATCTTCGCCATCGCATTTTTTTCCATGGCGATTCTCTCCATGGTGTTTCTTTCGATAGCTTTCTTTTCTATGGCGTTCTTTTCCCATGGCATTTTTTACATGGCGTTTTTTTTCCCATGGCGTTTCTTTTCCATGGTGATTCTTTCCATGGCGATTCTTTCCATGGCGATTCTTTCCATGGTGATTCTTTTCATGGCGATTCTTTCCATGGCGATTCTTTCCATGACGATTCTTTCCATGGCGATTCTTTCCATGGCGATCTTTTTCATCGCATTCTTTTCCATTGCATTTGCTCCATCGCGGAATTTGTCAATGCGAAATTTGCCATGGACAAATTTGCTATAACCATAAATTTAATGGTGGATATTTGTGTGATGTTTGAATTTCACAATCATAGAATTTTCATGATTATCAAAAAATCATTAAATTATAATGTCATTAATACTCAGAGTATTAGTGCAGATTTTTCCATAGAGATACTTCTGTGGAAAAAAGTCTTCATCGAATCGAATTTGATAAAGAGGTTCTTTATAAAATGATTTCTCATAAAGTTTTTTTTTCATATGAAGGCATTTTATGAAGATATTTTCTATGAAATATATACATATCGTTACCCTAATGACAGAGTAACGCTTTCTATAAGGATTTTATAGCACTGACATGACTCTGTTATTGAGGGGACGATAGAATATTTTTCATCATATCATTTCTTTATATTTTCAATTATTTTTGCTGATGAATCTTTGATGATTCGAATTGAATGATTCTGAAATATTTTGAAATTTAATTTCGGAGACTTAAAGTCTGCTAGACCGTCTTCGTTACTTGGTGGAGAGTTTCAAGAACTATGAAACAAGATGAGAGTGAAATGACTCTATCTCGCTCAGTTTCCGAGATATTTTTAACAACAATTAAAAGAAAGAATGGATTCATCCAATTTTACTTTTCCACTGGATTCATTTAATTATGAATATCTTGGAAACTAAGTGAGATAGAATAATTTTGCTTGAATCCTTCTTTATTTATAGAGAATATCAAGACCTGAAAAAAAGTTGTGAGTAAAATAACTCTATCTTGCTGGGTTTTCGAAATATTTCCAAAAACCACTAAAAGAAAATTTCACTTTTTGACTGGATTTTTTTTTTTAATGTCTCGGATACTAAACGAGATAGAGTAATTTTGCCCTCAAGCTGATTTGTAGAAAATTTCGAAGCCTGCAAAAGAGTATGCGAGTAAAATCACCCTATCTCGCTTAGTTTTTGAGATATTTTCCAAGGCAATTTCTTAAAAAATCGATTTATCCAATTTAATGTTTCACTAGATTTATTTTTTCATAAATATCTTGAAAACTGAGCGAGATAGAGCAATTCTGCCTCGATCCTTTTCTACAGAGGATTCCAAGAACTACAAAACAAGATGAGAATTAAATCGCTTTATCCCGAGATATTCTCAAAAACGATTTCCAAAAAAATCCATTCATCCAGCTTCACTTTGCAGCTTCATTCATTTTCTTTCATCAATATCTCGAAAATTAAGGGAGATAGAGCAATGTCGGCTGAATCTTTTTTTATAGAAAATTTCAAGAGCCGTAAAAAAAGATGGGCATCACATCACTCTATCTCGCTTTATTTTCAAGATATTCTCAGAAGCAATTGAGAAAAAAAACGATTTATTCAGTTTCACTTTTTCGCTTCATTCATTTTTTATCGATATCTTGGAAATTAAGCGGGATAGAGCTATTCATCTCGCTTAGTTTGAGATATTCTCAAAAACAATTGACAGGAGAAATTGATTTAACCAATTTTACTTTCCAATTCATTTATTTATGAATATCTTGGAAACTAAGCGAGATATAGCGATTTTGCCTGGAGCTTTTCTTATGGAGAATTTCAAGAGCTTCATAACAAGAAGAGAGTAAAATCGCTTAGTTTTCGAGATATTTTCGAAAATAATTGATTGAAAAAGTCGATTTGTTCAATTTAACTGTTTCACTGGATTTTTCCTTTCAAATATCTTGAAAAATAAGCGAGATACAGCAATTTTGCTCGGATCCTTTTTGTAGTAAATTTTAAGAGCTAAAAAAAAGAATTTGGACAAAATCGTTCTATCTCGCTTAGTTTCCGAAATATTCCCAATAATGATTAATAGAAAAAATTGATTTATCCAATTTTACTTTTTCATTGAATTCACTTATTCATGAATATCTTGGAAAATAAGTGAGATAGAGGTATTTCGCTTGGATCCTTTTTTGTTTATAGAAAAATTTCAAGAGCTACAAAACGATTCGGAAGTAAAATCGCTCCATCTTCCTTAGTTTTCGAAATATTCCCAAAAACAATTGAAAGAAAAAGTAGATTTATTCAATTTCATTTCATCACTGGATTAATTTTTTTTTGAATATCTTGGAAACTAAGCAAGATAGAGCAATTTTGCCCTTGCGCTGTTTTGTGGAGAATTTCGAAGGCTACAAAAGAGTATTGTTTTGAGCGTGTTGATTTTATTCGTGGATTTCCAGGGTGAATTGCAGGAGGCGATTAATGGTAGTGAAAAAGAAGTAATAGTTGAATTACACTGAGCCGCAAGGCAAACCGTTTTATTTGGAAAAAAAGCCTGCTCGTCGATAGATAATATAAAAGTTGAATAAATAGACGAATTGTTGACGACTACACAATAGTTGAACAAACTAGTTGAATTTAACTACACTTGAGATCAAACTTTGAGAATATAGAGAACATTACCATTTGATATAATTATAGAGTTTTCACGATGAATAAATTAGTTGATGCGTCTAGATTGAACGTTCAAACGCAAGAGAGTGTTGGAGAGGGAAGATTTCGTCTTCTAGCCGAGGGCCAAGGTGTCATTGACCCCCTCTCCCTCGGTCAGGTGACCATTGAGAATTTGGTTACGTTTTAAACAAGTATGGACGTAAAATCACTTAATCTCGCTTAATTCCCGAGATATTCTCGGAAATATTTTTTTTTTAAATTTAATCTCGGGAATAATTGATTGAAAAAATCGATTCGTTCCATTTGACTTCTTCACTGGATTTTTTTTTTTAATATCTCGAAAACTGAGTGAGATAGAGTGATTTTGTCGTGATACTTCTGTGTGGAAAATTCCAAGATTTACAGAATGCCTTATCTCACTTAGTTTTCGGAATATTCTCGAAAAACGATTGATAAAAATTAAAACAAACCCGACACGATTTTTCTCCGGCTATGCACACGAGAACAAAACAGTCTGCGAGGTTAAGCAGTTGATGCATGCGTGAAGTCATGCTGGCCAATGGAGTAACCTCGGAAATATTCGGCTCCTATGCTACAACATATAAATTTCAGCTTCGGATGGACTTCGGAGGTGACCTCTTTGGCTAGTTCGACAATACTGCGTACTCGAGCACAGTGCGCATGCGTCTACTACTCAACCTCGCCAACTGCATTGTTCTCGTGTGCGGCCGGAGGAAAATCGTGTCGGGTTTGTTTCAATTTTTATTAATTGTTTTTCGAGAATATTCCGGAAACTAAGTGAGATAGGGCATTTTTCTGTAAATCTTGGAATTTTCCACACAGAAGTATCACGGCAGAATCACTCTATCTCACTCAGTTTTCGAGATATTAAAAAAAAAATCCAGTCGAGAAGTTAAATGCAACGAATCGATTTTTTCAATCAATTATTTCCGAGAATATCTCGGGAATTAAGCAAGATAGAGTGATTTTACGTCTGTACTATTTTGTAGCCTTCAAAATTCTCCATAAAACAGCGCAAGGGCAAAATGGCTCTATCTTGCTTAGTTTCCAAGATATTCAAAGAAAAATAAATCCAGTGATAAAATGAAATTGAATCAATCTACTTTTTCTTTCAATTGCTTTTGGGAATATTTCGAAAACTAAGGAAGATGGAGCGATTTTACTTCCAACTCGTTTTGTTGTTCGAGAACTCGTTGACTTGCTCTAGTGGACGGGAATCTTTGGGTTTGGGATTGAGAATTTCCTGGAGAATAAGAAGGAAAACACAATTGCCGTTGATAATCAATTTAATTCACTCCAAAAGGAGAGTCGTTCGGACAATAAACTTGTTGTTCACGCGGTAAGAAATTGGCAAAAAATTAAGCCGTTGAATTGACCGTTAATAAATGAATGATAATTGTCCGTTAATTGTCTTTGGTAATTAATAATGAAAAAAACCACTGTTGAATGCACTTATCACTGTACTGGCGGTGTAGCCCCGAAATTAAACTAGTTGGTGTAGCCGCAAGATACTCCGTTGAAAAAGCCCCAAAAAACGATGCGTAACCGATGAGGTTTCACTTAGAAGTGACGCTTGGCCAGTCAGAGTTGAAGAGTGGGGGTCAAGCCGAAAGTCTTGAGACCCTTTTGACCGACCCTGACTGACCTGTTCGACTGGGCCACAATTTTGGCGCGCAGTTTCGAACATACCGCCCGCCTCGTTGTCCCTGACGACGAATCTCCAACCCATCATCAACCAAGTCTGATTCTCTTGGCCTGATGCGCCACTTCGTCATCTGGAGTTGGATTTTCCGGTGCTGGTTCCTCGTCCTCATGTGTTGGGTCACCTTGGCCTGGTTCTACCTCGTCTTCTGGTGCTAACTCTAGCTCTTCTTCTTGTTGATTGTCTTCGTCGTTGATTGGCATGAGAGGTAGAACACAGAGTTTGTGAGTGGACCTTCTGATGACCTTTTTATTGCACCTCAAGTCCACCACTCTGACGTGACCGTCCTTTCCCACGTATCTCTTGATGACCAATGCTAATGGCCATCTCGAGGGTGTCTGTCCATCCTCACTGACGAGAACCAGTTGACCTTCTTGAATGTTCTGATTGGTCTCTCGCCATTTGCTGATGGATTGATGCCGTTGAATGCACTCTCGATACCACTGATTCCAGAAGTCCTGGGTCTTCTGAGTGATCCACTTCCATCTTGGTAGTTTAACCCGTGACTCTTGGAGTCGAGATGGTTCAGGAACTGTTGCAAGAGCGCCACCGATGAGAAAATGCCCAGGAGTTAATGCCGTTGAGTCTGTTGGATCATCCGACAGTTGAGACATTGGTCTCGAATTGAGAATTGCCTCAATTTGAGCCAAGAGTGTAGTGAGCTCCTCGAAGGTTAAGCGAGAGTCTCCTATGACCCGCTTCAGATGATATTTCATGGATTTTACTCCGGCTTCCCACTTTCCGCCGAAATGTGCTGCACGAGGAGGGATGAATTTCCACTGTGTTCCGTTGCTGACCACCTGTTTGATGATGTCCTGTTGTTCTTTTTCTAACTGTTCAGCAGAACGTTGAAGAACCCCTGCTGCTCCAACGAACGCAGCTCCTCGGTCACTGTACATGACTTCAGGAATTTCTCTGCACCCGGTGAACCTCTTGTATGCTGCGATGAAGGCCTCTGTCGATTGTAGTGACACCAACTCCAGGTGTATTGCCGATGTAACAAAGCAAACGAAGACTGCGATGTAGCCAGTTTGTGTTTGCGCTCCTTTGCCTGTCCATTTCAGTACTGGAATTGGACCTGCGTAGTCTACGCCCGTGTGTTGGAATGGCCTTGATGGTGTAACTCTCGATGCTGGAAGTTGCCCCATCAATTGGTATGCACGTTGAGCTCGAAACCTTGTGCATCTAAGACACCGTTGAATAACTGATTTTACAGTTGGCCTTCCTCCAATTATCCAGTACTTCTCTCGTACATAGGATAATGTTTGTTGAGTTCCTCCGTGAAGTGTCTTCAAGTGAGCGTTCCTAATGATGAGCTCTGACATTCGTGAATCCTTAGGAAGAATTATTGGATGGATTTGGTCAGGACTCAGTGGAGCGTTGGTAAGCCGCCCGCCAAGCCGGAGGATTCCAACCTCATCTATTATTGGTGTGAGCTTTATCAGATGATGATTCCGTGGTAATTGATGACCTTCACTGAGGAGTTCAATTTCTCGTTGAAAGTGCTGTTCTTGAACGAGTTTCACCCATGTTATTCTCGCTTCTTCAAGTTCCACCGTTGTTAATATTGGAGAATCAGGCACTGGCTGACGTCTGAATCTGCAACGTACCCTGTTGAGTGTAGCCATTACTTGAAGAGCCTTGGAGAGCTTGCTGTACCTGTCCAACAGAGACACGAGTTCGTTGACTGGACGTGCTGCTGTTGGAAAGGCCTTTGTGGGTTTCTCTTCCGTTGTTGTTTCCTCTACCGTTGATTTACAAGCCGGTTGAGGCCAATTTTCTTCTGGTTCCTGGAGCCAAGCTGGTCCTGTCCACCAGAGTTGATGATCCACCAATTGACTAGTTGAAATCCCCCTTGATGCGCAATCTGCTGGATTGTCAGTCCCACTGACATGTCTCCATTGTCCACCAGGTAAAGTCTCTTGGATTTTAACTACCCGATTGTGAACGTATTCTTTCCAGCGAGAGGGATGACTGTTGATCCACGCCAAGGCAACCGATGAGTCAGTCCAGAGGATGGTCTTGATGTGATCAATCCCCAGTGTCTTCTGAACGTAGCTGATGAGTTCCGTGATCATCAATGCCGCTGATAATTCCAATCGTGGAACCGTAAGTCTTTTGAGAGGTGCTACTCTAGTTTTAGCACAAACAAGAGTAATTGTTGGCTCCTCGTTGATTTTCTGAGTGCGAAGGTAGACAACAGCACCCATTGCCGTTGTTGATGCATCCGAGAACCCATGAAGTTGAAGTTCTACTTCACCCGTCGATGTTTCGAGCCATAGTGGAATGGCTAGTTGATTTGATTGTGCTAATTCCTCTCTGAAGGTGTTCCAACGTTGTGAATATTCCGTTGGTAGTGGATCGTCCCAGCTGAGCTTCAGACACCAAAGCTCTTGAATTAGCACTTTGGCCTTGATGATGACTGGGGAGATGAATCCCAAGGGATCGAAAATTTGTGCAATTTCCGTGATTTGTACTGGAACGTGTCTGTTGATGGATGCCAACAGACTCCCAACACCTTGATGATGGATTCTTCGAAAGAAATGGTCGATGATGTAGCCGTGGAGAAACCAAGTCGATCAAGAATCTCCAGTTTGTTGCTAGCCCATTTTGCTAACGGGAAGCCGCCCACCATGCAAAGCTGTTGAAGATCTTGGATGGTTTCGTCCAGTTCTGCTTCCGTTTCTGCTCCACCGTAAATGTCGTCGACGTAACGACCTTGAGTGAGTGCAGAAACAGCTCTTGGAAACCGATGTCCTTCATCAAGTGCCAATTGTTGGAGTACTCGAAGTGACAACCATGGTGAACAATTAAGTCCATATGTCACAGTCGTCAGTTGATAAGAAATAATTCCCTTTTCCTCGTTGATCCACAAAATTCGTTGAAGATTCCAATCGTCTTCGTGCACACGAATTTGTCGGAACATCTGCATGATGTCCGTTCCGAACACGTATCTATGACGTCTCATGTAGGTCAAGACATCCATAGCATCCACTTGTAATTTTTCTCCCATGTAGAGAATATCATTTAATGAAATTCCCGTGGAGGTTTTACTGGAACCGTTGAAGACCACGCGTAATTTCGTTGATAGACTCTCAGCTCTCAAAACCCCGTGATGTGGAAGATAATAGGTTGTTGATGATTCTGGAGTCGCTCGAGCCCGTTTCATGTGTTGAAGAGACTTATACTCGTTGATGAAGTCCGTGTATTATTTATTATAATTGGAATCGGACTGCAGTCGTCGATTAACTGAATAAAGTTGACGCAGTGCCGTTGACCTAGATTCTCCAAGCTCTGAAGGTGAAGCTCGAAGAGATAGCCGAATTATGTATCGACCTGCTGAGTCTCTTTCATGTGTGGTTTTAAAATGTAGTTCGCACGCCTGGTCTTCCGGTGATGATTCCTCGATGATGCTTCTGTTGGTTCTTGGCAGTTCTTCCTGGACCCAAAATTTTTGGAGTAACTGCAACAGCTGTTCATTGGAGTCGTCTTTTAGTGCGGTCAAGATTTTCCCCTTTGAACAGTCGGTGCAATTTAATGGACCGCTTAAAGTCCACCCGAAGATTGTTAGTTGGCCAACTAGTTGACTATTCTCTGGCGTAAGCGACCGATGTCCGGTGACTCTTCCGTAATTATCAGCTCCGATAAACATGTCGATTGGTCCAGGTCTCATGAAGTGTTCGTCTGCCAGTTGAAGCTGCCGTATCGATTTTGTGTTGAAGAACGAACCCGTGAAAGAAGGAAGCCTCGTTGTCAGTCTCCCTAAGACATGTGCTCTTAGTTCAACCCGTTGGTGAGGTTCATGGGTTGATTCCAGACCAACTGAGACTACTCCTCTGGTGTAGCCCGAACTGGTATTGCCAATACTCGTTAAATGAATCGTTGATGCCGTCCGATGAAGTTTTAGTTGTTTGATCAAGTGTTCAGCGATGAAAGTTAATTCTGAACCTTGATCTATTAGCAGCCTAGTGATGGTGTAGGTGCCTGTTGATGAATATGCCCTGGCCTTGGCCGTGGCCAATAGCACACTCCGTTGATTCTCATTGGATGCTTGGTGGTGTACTACCACATTATCTGGATCGTTGATGCTGTGATGCGTTGGAGTTTCCGTTGCTGGCTTCCGTATATTATTGATCACAGTTCCTGTTGATTGAACGAGTCTTTTAGGCAGTACACGCGTGTGAGTAAATTTATAAGAATATTGAAAATTTACTCACGTGGTGCCTGCTCTTTTGGTGATTGACCCGAGTCCTTTGACGTTGCTGCATCTTTGAGCCCCTTCTCGCAGATGGATGTGTGATGTTCCCCATCACACCTCATGCAAAGCTTCTTTGATTTGCATTTGTTTGCATTGTGGCTCCCCAGGCAGTTGTAACAAATGCGTTCGTTCACGATGATTTCCCTCTTTTTCAGGATCGACAGAGCCCTGAATTTACTGCATTTGCCCACAAAATGTTCGCCTCCACAACACGCACAGTCCGTTGCTGGGTTGTTCTTAGGGGGTGGAGGAGGAGGGTCATCCCCCTGAGACACCTGGTGGCAAGCTCCCCTTTGTTGCGTTGATGGTCCGGGTGCTAGATTCTTCTGGTCAGCACCACTGACACTCAATCCTCTGGCCGTTGAATCAAGGAAATCTACCAAATTGTCCATGGTTGTGAAGTCCGTTGACCTTCCGAGCTGGACCTCCAGATCCTTGCGTGTGTCTGCATCCAGTGAATTCAATAATAGATGAACAATGAATTGTTCACCCAAGTTTTCACGTGGAATGCCAACCGATGTAATTAATTGGTCGAACATTTCCTTGGCGGTGTTCCGATTAGCTGCAATTTGCTTTGCAGAAGCCTTCCTGATCTTCGGCAAATCCAGCACCCTCTCAAAGAGCGTCTGCGCTATGAGCCGAGGATTCTCATAGGCATTCTTCAGCTTCTCCCATGCTGTCTTGTAACTATCCCCAGTTAAAGGGATTGTCTTCAGCATCTCCGCAGCTGGTCCAGTCAATGCGTTGGTTAGACGCACCAACTTCTCAATGTTGGGCAGATTTGTTTCACCAATCATGTGTTGGAAGAGGTCCGAGAATTCCTTCCATGCCGTGAAATCCCCAGAGAATTTTTTCAGCGTAATCCTCTCCAAGTTATGACCCGCTGATGGCGTCGTTGCTGGATCGTTGGGGTCCCGTCGTGCTCCAAGTCTGGCCTTCAATCGAGAGATTGACAATAATCCCGACCTGCGCATCCTTGTAGCCTGTTGGCCACCAATGCGGTGATACTCGTGGTCAATGTTAATATCGACCAACACGGAAGTCTGCAGCTCGTTGAATTCCTTCCATTCCTCCGAAATCATTTGCTCGTAACATTCGACCTCACACAGTGTGGCGTCACGATCGTCCAACTTGTTGATGTCCTCGTGAAGCTCTTCAATTGCTCTGACCTTGAGCAATAGCCTGTCTAATAGCCCCTGTGCTATTATTTCTTCACTTGGGCGAAAGTCTGTTGACTGTGACTGCGTTGAGGAATTCTTGAGCTGTGTCTCCGTTGCGTCTGCCCAATTCTCTGGTGTCGTTGATATTGGTGAAATGGACAGATTCAATTGCTGAATCTCCCCTGAGATGCCAGCTGTTGGTGACAATGGCCTAATTAGAAGCCCAGGTGGTGTTGGATTGCCGTTGAGTAACGTCAATGTAGCCGTGACCTGGCCTGTTCCATTCAAATCCCCAGTTTCATCCACCTTTTCCTCCAATTTTTCATTGTCCACTGCTTGTTGCCTGTCCTCCCCTCCTGTCTGGACTTCTTCCGTCAGGTCTAACATAACTGTTAGATATCGAAAGATTATGAGTAATGGGAAACAGATAATTGCTACGTTATCGACTGTTGAGAGGACCGATGGTAATTGTAGGTAAATACAAATTAATCGATAAAGTGGCTCACGTTCTTTTTCTTTTATCTTGTGGCGATAATCCCTGGTTGAATGGAGGGGGAGTGAGTCCGCTTTGTCTGTTGACTGGAGGGGGATCAGCCCGCTCGTGCCGTTGAGTTCCGAGAATTCGTTCGTTGTTTTCGAATGTCTGCTATCTCACTCGCGCACACGTTGATGCCTGTCCGAAATGTAAACACTCTACACAAAGGATTACTTCAGACGCTAATCCGTATCGATTTGTTTACGCGAATTCGACACTGTCTCGAAAACACCTCACTTTTGTCCGTTAATGTTCCCAATATAATTTTATCTCACAGAAAATTCCCGAATAATCTCAATTTTCCAAAAATTCTATCACCGATTCTATCCGCCTTCGAAGGACCAAATGTTCGAGAACTCGTTGATTTGCTCTAGTGGACGGGAATCTTTAGATTTGGGATTGAGAATTTCCTGGAGAATAAGAAGGAAAACACAATTGCCGTTGATAATCAATTTAATTCACTCCAAAAGGAGAGTCGTTCGTACAATAAACTTGTTGTTCACGTGGTAAGAAATTGGCAAAAAATTAAGCCGTTGAATTGACCGTTAATAAATGAATGATAATTGTCCGTTAATTGTCTTTGGTAATTAATAATGAAAAAAACCACTGTTGAATGCACTTATCACTGCACTGGCGGTGTAGCCCGGAAATTAAACTCGTTGGTGTAGCCGCAAGATACTCCGTTGAAAAAGCCCCAAAAAACGATGCGTAACCGATGAGGTTTCACTTAGAAGTGACGCTTGGCCAGTCAGAGTTGAAGAGTGGGGGTCAAGCCGAAAGTCTTGAGACCCTTTTGACCGACCCTGACTGACCTGTTCGACTGGGCCACAATTTTGGCGCGCAGTTTCGACCATTGTAGCTCTTGAAATTTTTCTATAAACAAAAAAGGATTCAAGCGAAATACCTCTATCTCACTTATTTTCCAAGATATCTATGAATAAGTGAATTCAGTGAAAAAGTACAATTGGATAAATCAATTTTTTCTATTAATCATTATTGAGAATATTTCGGAAACTAAGCGAGATAGAGTGATTTTGTCTTGATTCTTTTTTTCAGCTCTTAAAATTTACTACAAAAAGGATCCAAGCGAAATTGCTGTATCTCGCTTATTTTTCAAGATATTCAAAAGGAAAAATCCAGTGAAACAGTCAAATTGAACAAATCGACTTTTGTAATCAATTATTTTCGAAGATATCTCGAAAACTAAGCGAGATAGAGTAATTTCACTCTCGACTCGTTTTGCAGCTCGTGACATTCTCCATGAAGAAGGCTCAGAGTAAAATTGCTCTATCTGACTTAGTTCCCAAGATATGCATGAAAGAATGAATCTAGTAAAAAGCTAAATTGAATAAATTGATTTTTGAAGAAATTGCCTTTGAAAATATCTCAAAAACTAAGCGGGATAGGGTGATTTTTCGCATACTGTTTTGCAGCCTCCGAAATTCTCTACAAGACCGCATGAGGGCAAAATTACTCTATCTCGTTTAGTTTCCGAGACATTAAAAAAAAAAATCCAGTGAAAAAGTGAAATTTTCATGAATCGACTTTTTCTTTCAATTGTTTCTGGAAATATCTGGAGAACTAAGCGAGACAGAGCGATGTTACCCTTCTCTTGTCTTGTACCTTCTGAAATTGTCCATAAAAAAAGCTCCAGGTGAAGTCACTCTATCTCGCTCAGTTTCCAAAATATTCTAAGACACATCCATCCAGTGATAAAGTGAAATTGGATAAATTTATTTCTTCTTTTAGTTGTTTTTGGAAATATTTCGAAAACCCAGCAAGATAGAGTGATTCTACTCACAACTTTTTTTCAGCTCTCGAAATTTTCTATAAATAGAGAAGGATTCAAGCAAAATTATTCTATCTCACTTAGTTTCCAAAATATTCATAATTAAATGAATCCAGTGGAAAAGTAAAATTGGATGAATCCATTCTTTCTTTTAATTGTTTTTGAAAATATCTCCGAAACTAAACGAGATAGAGTCATTTTACTCCCATCTTGTTTCATAGCTCTTGAAATTCTCTACAAAACAGCATTGGGGCACAATTGCTCTATCGCGCTTCATTGCCAAGATATTCATAAAAATATGAATGAAGTGAAAAAGTAAAATTGAATGAATCGATTTTTTCTCTCAATTGTTTGTAAGAATATCTTGAAAACAAAGCCAGATAGAGTTATGTCATACTCATGCTGTTTCATAGCTCTTGAAATTTTTTATAAAAAAGGATTCAGCTAAAATTGCTCTATCTCGCTTAGTTTCCGAGAAATTGAAATAAAAATCCACTAAAAATGTGAAATTGACCGAATTGATTTTTTCTTTTCATTGTGGTTGAAAATATCTCAGAAACTAAGCGAGATAGAGGGATTTTACATTCATTTTGTTGTTGGGGTCGTCAATATTTTTGGTATTCTTTGCCAGCTATCCAGTAAAGCTGAATAAAATAGAGAAAAAAGGAGCATTGAACCGAGTCGATTTTACTAAGTGAAGAGGGGAAATCCGAAAAATCAATGATGCAAGATACATTTTGAAGCTCGGCTATTCTTGATTACAAGAAAAAGCAAGAGGATGAAGAGATTCAAAATCCTGAAGTTCACTCGACCAATTGAATCGAACAAATTATTATTGATTGATATGAAAAGATGTCATTAGAGTTGGATAAATCGACGAGGAGTGCGAGTAGACTGCACTTGAGAATAACAGAAGAAAAAAGTGGAGATGATGATGATAAAAACTTGTGACGGTTTTTACCGTCACAGAATCAATCAATATAAAATAATAAATAAATTTCATGGAAATCACGGTTTTGATCGCGATTCGCGGTACCCGGTGAGGATAGGGCTCATCTTGAGTCAAGACAGCAAATGTCCAGAGTGAGGTCAACATATTTTGTGACCTCACTAATGATTTTTGTTTATTTTTGTTTGAAATTACTCGGGAAAAATGGAGAGAAAGTCAGGAATCAGGACTGGTGAGAAATTTTCCCAGTCCCAAAGGTAAAAGTAGCGGCACCAAGGACACCAAAGAGGAACTTGGGAAGAAACAGCATCCACTCGTTTGGTCCAGCATCAGCCAACTAGGAAGAATGTTGGCCAACAGCGAGGGAAACTGGAGGTCACCAGGATCAACACTGGAGTCAGTGAAAGGAAAGACTCAAATTAGGAATGTGAAAATAAAGACTAAAGTTATGTGTGTGGAAAGAAAAGACTAAAGTTTTCCGTTTATAATTGTAGGGAAAATATTGTCCGAATTATTGTGAATATTTTTAGTATATATATTGGAATTATTGGAGAGTGAGAATTGGCGCGAGATTCTCGGAATTGAGGAGAATCCGTGACGATAGGGTAAAGTAGTGGGGGACTCGCGGGACAATTGGTGGGGTTGGGCCTCGGCTCTACCGAAATTGAGCGGAAACAGCCGAGGAAACCCAATGCCAGCTCGTGGGAGAGAAGACTCGTTCTTTTTCTCCCGGGACACCGTGGCGATCACATCGCGTAGAGAAACGTAAAGAAAATTGTCAAGAATTACGTAAAGAAAATTGGAGTAAAGATAAATAAAGAAAGGTCAACACGGAGGAAAGACAGCACAGATAACGTAAGGTACGCGAGTGCCCGTACAATTAATATTTTGAGTTTAAAGTAAAGAATTTTGAGTAAAGAAAACGCCGAGTTAGCGTCTGTTCCGGGTGAGTCCACCCGGCGAACATTAAAATTATTGTCGTTCATTCTGAAGTTGGGTTTAGAGTTAATAATTAGTGTGAAATAATTATGAAATTAATCACGAAAAGTTCCTTTAAATATTTCATGTTTTTTTCAATTTACGTGTATATAATTAATTTTTCTAAATACATTGAATTTATATTATTTGAGTCAAAATTTGTCAAGAGTCTTGTGTATAGTTTTTTGTCGTCACGAATACCCAAATAGAGGGTATCGTCCCCTCTCCTCCTCGGGATAAATTGAGAGTTTCATATAAAAAATCGGGTAAAATTAGAGTTTTTTTGGGGTTTTGTATTTTCGTTAATTTAGAATAAAACTTGGGGATTTGTCGTTTTCCCCCAAGCTCTCAAAGTTTCGAAAAACGACTGGTGCTCAGTTTAAATAAAGGGAAATTAATCGGGAGTAACTTGGGGAAAATTCGGAGCATAAATTTGGGTCAATTTTAAGGAATTCCACTGCATTTAACGCGTTGGCTCAAGGTCAGTCAAGCCAAACGTTACAAACTGCTGGAAACTACGGATTAGCATTACTAAGTAACGAAGATAGTCTAGCGGACTTTAAGTCTCCGAAATTGAATACCAAAGTATTTCAGAATGATTCAATTCGAATCATCAAAGATTCATCAGCTAAAAAAATTTAAAATGTAAAGAAATGATATGATGAAAAATATTCTATCGTCCCCTTAATAACAGAGTCATGTCAGTGCTGTAAAATTCTTATAGAAAGCGTTACTCTGTCATTAGATAACGATATGTATATATTTCATAGAAAATATCTTCATAAAATGCCTTTATATGAAAAAAAAAACTTTATAAGAAATCATTTTATGAAGAATCTGTTTATCAAATTTGATTTCATGAAGACCTTTTTCCACAGAAGTATCTCTATGGAAAAATCTGCACTAATACTCTGAGTATTAATGACATTATAATTTAAGGATTTTTTGATAATCATGAAAATTCTATGATTGTGAAATTCAAACATTACACAAATATCCACCATTAAATTTATGGTTATAGCAAATTTGTCCATGCCAAATTTCACATTGACAAATTCCGCGATGGAGAAAATGCAATGGAAAAGAATGCGATGAAAAAGATCACCATGGAAAAAATCGTCATGGAAAGAATCGCCATGGAAAGAATCATCATGGAAAGAATCATCATGGAAAGAATCACCATGGAAAAGAAACGCCATGGGGAAAAAAAGGCCATGGAAAGGAAAGCTATGAAAAAAAATGGACAGAATCGCCACGGAAAGAAATGCCATGGAAAGAAAAGTCATGAAAAGAATCGCCATAAAAAGAAATGCCATGGAAAGAAACGTCATGAAAAGAATAGCCACGGCGAAAAACGCCATGGCAAGAATCGCCTTGGAAGAAACCGCAATGGAATGAATCGCCATGGAAAGAATCGCAATGGAAAAAATCGGCATGGAAAGATCGCCATGGACAAAAACGCCATGGCAGAAAACGCCATGAGAAAAGAACGCCATAGAGAAGAAAGCTATCGAAAGAAACACTATGGAGAGAATCGCCATGGCGAACAACCCCATGGGAAGAATCGCCATGGAAAAAATCGCCATGGAAAAAAATGCCATGGCGAAGGCCTCCATGGAAAGCGGCAAATTTGTTATGGCGGCCACCATGGCGATCGTCATGGCAGCCACCATGGCCACCGCCATGGCGGCCGCCATCAGAATTTTTCTACGTGTACTTTAACTCGGTGGTTTATTAGAAAAGAATAAATATTCATTGAATTTAAATGATTAATCAATATCCATTATGTATAATAAAATATAAAGATAACAGGTACCAGTCTCCGAGGTGACTGGTACAATGACACACTGTCGTGTCTGGTTGAGAACTGACCTGTCGAACATCAGTGAGTTCGATTCTTATAGTCAATTATCAGTGTCACATTGCAACATGATTATACATGTAGCAGTAAGACGCTGAGTCAAATAATATGTGAAGTCAGTTGAACTCATTAATGTGTTCAACTTCTTTACTGTAATTATGAAATAATTTAATAATTTTGAATAATGCTTATGGGGCATAACACACTCTATACAGTATGTCTTCCAATACACTGAGAGAAAAGTGTAACTTCTACAGTAAATTCTGTATTTTAATGACGGATTTTTTTTTCACATCACTCTCTTGATATTGTGCCGCCAGATTTCGAACGAAAACATTGTAAAAGCGAGAATCAGTATTGTACTGGATTTTTTTTTGTTAAATAGCACCTGAAATGATCTGGAGAGTCCAAAAATGATCCCTAGAAGAAATGTCTGTGTGTGTCTATGTGGATTTTTTTCACTTAGCCCTTCAGCACTCTTGCTAAAGGACTGGCATACATTACTCTCGTGATGAGAGGAATTTCCACAGCTCTCACGCATGCGCGCAGTCGCCAATTCGCACAGTTACAGTTCCACATTATCTATATTTTTCAAGATATCAATTTAATATAATTTTTTCCCTTATCCTAATCAATGATATTGCGAATGTCTTCAATTTAATCTCAAAATTATTTGGTACATTAGTTTAACACTGAATTAACATTGCACTTCAGAATTACATGCCCGCCATTTTTATTAACTCTACACTCTACAGCTATAGTACAGACACGGGCCGAACAGGAAAGTATCCGAATCACGCCGAACGCATCCGAATCTGCAAAATTATCTTACCTACTTTACTCTTGTGATGAGGAAAATTTCCAGAGCTGAAAAAAATATTCATAAAAAAAATTCATGAAGCTCAAAAAAATTTCCATCATAATCTAAAAGAGCGTTAAATTTTGAATAGCTAAAAATATCGAGTAGCCATTCCATTTGGAATTTCGAAGTTATCATCAGTTTAGTGTCAGCGTGAGAGAATCTCTCATACGAAGAGTTGAAAACGATAAAACTTCTACTTCAAAATCTCATATTTTTACTGTATATCTCCTGTCATAAATCCTCCCTTTTGGAACCTTGTGGCTCGGAATCCATTCCGTATTTCTCAAGATATAATTAATTTTCAAAATCTTTTCAAAAATGAATTTCTCGAAAACTTCTTCATCGATTTCGTCCAAATTGATTCATTACATTTGATGTCATATTTTCTAACTGGGCGAATTTATTAAGATTTCTTTAATGCTCACTTTTCTATTTTATCGGTTTTTATAATTTTTTAGGAAAAATATTGTTCCCTCAATAACAATTAAAATAATAAAGATAGGAACGTCAAATTAGATTCATATATCTATCTTCTGAGGCTACAGCTTGGCATTGTTACTGGATCATATTGATGGAATTTGTTTTGAAATATAAATTATTTTCAACACTAAATTATACGCTTGCACCTCAAGGCCCAGAAATGTGGAACCAATATTTTTTCGATGCCAGTGTGATGACACTGGCATCGAAAAAATATTGGTAGCGGAGTTTTCCGAGCTCGTTTCTTCAGGGATCTATAATTTTTTGCGTGTCTTGTTATCGTCATTTTGTGAAAATTGTAATTTTATGAAAATTGCCGTCAGAAAAAAGCTCGTTTCATAAGGGGGGGCAAAAAACCTATGGGTGGGCAAAACACAAAGCTTAAAATTTGAGATCAGAGAAATTTTCACGCAAAAGAACGGAGATATAAGTCTGTTTTAAGGGTCGGATGTAAAATATAGTGTTGTTTTTTTAACTCGACCTCTCATTGATTGGTCGGTCGGAAAGCTGCATTTTTCCGGCCAGCATTAGCAGAGCTTTGAAAACTCTGTGGTATAGGGAAAAAAATTATTTTGCCTAGGGGAATTTTCTTACATCCGACCCTTAAAGGAGTTACGCTATCAATGAATGAAGCCCTAATGATTTTTCTATGTATTGGAAAGTGAGCATCTCGAGGTGGTAATCATAGGCTCATGCAACAGCTCCATCTCTGTTTATAATTGATTCACTAGAACCGGAGACGTAGGCCTTTCCATGTAAGAAAACTGACCACTATCTTCTCACTATTGGTAACAGTGCACATGGCGCGCCCGGTTTTTTTCAAACAGAGGGTGTGTTCCACTCGGGACCAACTACTGGTTAGTAGCAGGTACTTTTATGTTTAGGAACTAGAGGCTGGTACTACTTTCTATTATTACAGGTAGTCAGTACTACCAACTTCTCGTCCCTCAACGTAGAAGTATCTGCTACTGACCAGTAGCTGGTCCCAAGTAGAGCACACCCCATTGTGCGAATCAATTCAATAATTAATCTTGGAAAATAGCTAATAATCAATGATGATTCAACGCTTAGTTTGAGATTGTGTAATTTTTCGCCAGCTTCGAATTTTTCAATCGATTCTTCTATGCTGTGATGTCGTATATACAACACTATTTACGGAATCTCTTTTTCATGCACATTGTTTTAAATTTGATCCCTAATTTTCTGCTTCACAGATTTTTTCATCATCTTTGGTTCCATTATGTTATGGAGTATTTTGTTCTGTTTGAAAAAAACCGGGCGCGCCATGTGCACTGTTACCAATAGTGAAAAGATAGTGGTCAGTTTTCTTACATGGAAAGGCCTACGTCTCCGGTTCTAGTGAATCAATTATAAACAGAGATGGAGCTGTTGCATGAGCCTATGATTACCACCTCGAGATGCTCACTTCCCAATACATGGAAAAATCATTAGGGCTTCATTCATTGATAGCGTAACTCTTTTAAGGGTCGGATGTAAGAAAATCCTCCTAGGCAAAATAATTTTTTTCCCTATACCACAGAGTTTTCAAAGCGCTACTAATGCTGGCCGGAAAAATGCAGCTTTCCGACCGACCAATCAATGAGAGGTCGAGTTAAAAAAACAACACTATATTTTACATCGGACCCTTAAAACAGAGTTATATCTCCGTTCTTTTGCGTGAAAATTTCTCTGATCTCAAATTTTAAGCTTTGTGTTTTGCCCACCCATAGGTTTTTTGCCCCCCCTTTCTCTGATCTCAAATTTTAAGCTTTGTGTCTCGCCCACCCATAAGTTTTTTGCCCCCCCCCCCCAAACAGCATGTTCTAAACGTACACATGGTGCATTTTTTTTATTTCCAATAATTTGTTAGCCCATATTTCCTTTCTTTTGCGTCATTTGGATGATTTTCTCCTACACACTTTCTTATAAATATAAACAAGTTGTAATCAAAAGATCAAGCTACGTTCTCATGTAGAAAAGCCTATGCTTTCTTTTCCAGTCTAACAATTATAAATACAATTGGTGCTGTCGCATGCATATCTATGATGATGGTCTTCGAATACACAGTTCCAAGATTCTTTAAAAAACCTTTCATGACTTCTCTCAGAGGAGTAATTTTCAACGGAATGATATGGCAAATTGAACTGAATAGATTTCTTTTCATACTCCACATTTGGGATTCATTTTCCTAGGACGTTGAGCTGTAAATTTTCTTCTTCATATTTTCTCTCAGTTCAGTGCTATTGAATTCTGTTCATAAGATTCGCGCTTCAGAACTCAGATGCATCCTAATTCGAGACAACTTATCCAATTTCATTGTCTTGCTATTTACGCTTCCCCCTATTTTTCAATGAAATTTTATTTGATTTTGATTTCAATTGTTTTTCATCTTTGCATTTCTGGAGTAATAGTATGTTTAAATTCTTAGAACCGATAGGCCATCTACATTTTTGAATAAGAGACTCATTAATCATTATCCATTCCGATTTGTTACTTCTCAGCATGTTTGTATAATGTGTTTTCATACCTAATGGATCTCTGAATATCGCACTCATCACTTGCATACTTTTCATTGCATATGATTAGTTTGGATGAAGGAACTGCCGAAACTCTATAGTTTCCAAGTTTGGTAACATCGTTCGATAACATGTGTCCCACGAATTTGAGTACAAATATGGAACTCGTGGAAATCATTTCATTCTTAACTAGCAACTTTTGTATAGTGTTGCATTTGGTACAGAATCCATTTTGTGTGTACCTAACGGATAATGCTGTAAAAGCCTCTTGAAAAGTTAAATTTTTTTTCTTGAGATTTGTCAACGAGATTGAGCATATAAATTGTGGTACAGTCTGTGTGGCAGTGTATTGACATACTACACATGTATTGGAAACTTTCAACGTGTGCTTCAATAATTGATGCAAACTATCATCCCTCTGACATAATGCTTCTATGAAGCGAGCTGGATCTCGAGGTTCAGATGAATCGAAAGGATGTCCCACTGATTTCCTAATTTCAGCGGATTCTAAGATTTTCGATTGATCCAGATAAGTCTCTAGTAAACTTGATAACTCGATATACTTTTGTTGTTTTTTTATTAAGAGTTCTCTTCTTATGCAACTACAATTAAATAAAGCCTGAATGGTGGCACTTGCATAGCTGATGTTATTCGAAGATGTTAGGAAAGCACGAATTGACCAATCTGACGACTTTTGTATCGGCTCAATGTCATGTATGTCAGGGATATTGAATTGCTTGACTGCCCATAAGAAATCGAAAGTCTTGCACCAAGTTTTTAGAGATGCCTCATACAGTGGCAAGTCTGGGCGATAGATACCTCTCAAGCGATTATATTCCTGTATTGCATATGTACTGGTTTTGATTGAATGCGGGTCAAAGTTAATAAGGTAAAGACCGTTCAAAGTCTTGACTCTCGATAAGGCGACATATGTTTGCCCGGATATGAATATAGAGTTTCCTACATCAATGACAGCATTATTCAAACTTAACCCTTGACTCTTATGGATCGTCATTGAATAACATAGACAAATAGGAAATTGACGACGAGTTACGAAAGCATTATCCATTATTTGAATTTTTGCACTGGTGCGTTCGATAACACATTCATCTCCGTTATTCAGAACAATATTTATAGTTTCAATACCTGGTGTATTCAAATAATTGGAAAAGGATTTGATCTTCCCAATAGCCCCATCCACAAGGCCCTTGGTAACATCAATATTACGTCTAATCATAACTTTAGCTCCAATCTTAACTTTGATCTGATTTAATAAACCAGCTGTTTCACTGGCGTCATCGTCAAACTTTTCCATCATTTTTTCAGCTTTTTTTTGATACAATTTGGAGCCGCTATATTCATCTACTGCATCAAGAACGACTTCTTCAGAGTTGATTCGATCTAACATTCGTTCATTCAAAATATTACATTGTTCACGTGTTGGAAGTAAGCAAACTGTATCAGGCGGTAGGCTTTCAATATAATCACATAATGCGTCTAGCCGTTCATCATAAGTCAAAGAGTCATTGCGTTCTATCTTTCTGGACTCTAATATTTCAATGTCTTCTGTAGTCGACACGCCAACTCTCATACGTGATAAAATGTCACCATATCTCGTATCTGTTTTTTGTCGCATTTTTATAGTTAATTCATCATAAGTGAATAAATTCGTCCAGAGATTGAATGTTCCCACGGACCCGACATGTTTCGACATTTCAGATTCAGTTAATCCAATGTATGTTGGATTTGAACGAACGGGGGGAAGCTGGAGCAAATCACCCAATACAAGGATATGTTTACCACCAAACCAACCATTCTCTGCATCCTCACCCGAATTGAATATTTCAGTTAAACGAAAATGAATGAAGAGAAGCGTAAGATTCGAAACCATTGATATTTCATCAATTATTATCAAATTTACGTTCTTCAATTGTTCTCGTAGAACTTTCAAGGCTTTGTCCGATAACTGTCGATATTTCAAGATATTAGACCCATGTTCTACGGGTAATTGAAGTAATTTGTGTATCGTCAAACCATTTATGTTATACGCAGCCAACCCAGTGAGAGCAGTGATGGCTACCTCATGTGGGGTTTCTGACCGAATCCACCGTTGGATTACATCAATGAGAAAGCTTTTGCCAGTGCCTCCTTCTCCACTTACAAAGAGTCTCAGAATTTCACTTCCTTCTGAATTAATTGCACTCTTTATTTTTTCAAAAACGTGCACCTGATCTTTATTCATGTTACTTATCATCTCAGTTAAATCACCTGAATCATGCTTGTTAACCTTAGCATTCAGATCATGGAAATCTCGCATAGCTGCTTCAGCTTCTACTGGATCACAACCTAACCAAATTTCATCATCATCTGAATCTTGAATATCTTTTTCATCCTTTAGAATTTGTTCAACTTCTTTCTGAAGCGTTTCATATCCTCTCTGAATTTCCTCTAATTTTTCATGATACTCATGAGCTTCAAGCAATTCTTCTTTATGATGAAAGAATGATTCAGCAAAGGTTTTGAAATCCCCTTTCAATTCATCGGTATCTCTCCATGGTTTAAATAACAGTAGCAAGCTATAATAATAATTTTCTGGTTGAATCGTGGCATTATATTTGTAATGATTGATCAAATATCCACGTGATCTCTTTCTCATATACCATGTATTTTTCATTAGATAATATTCCTAATTTTTATTAGCAGGCTCATCTCTTGAAACATCATACCATTTTGCAAAATCATATAAGGATAGTGATTCTAACTTATCTGGTCGTGAAGGGTAGTGATCATCGACTAAATTCTGATAGAAAATGTCTTCTGATTTTGGATCTAATTGCTTAACATCAGCATGGGATTTAATTCTTCTATTCCGAATTTGTTGTACATCTACCCATCTGACAACTGTTTCCGGGTCTGATTTGTATAATGGTAAGCCAAGTAATGTATCGGCAGCTTCCATTGAACCTACCTCTCGATGGTTCAAACTACGAAAGCCAGTATTCCACACACGTGAACTCAGTTTTTTATCCGAATTGATGTCAGTGAAAACTTCGGAAATTCCGTCTTTTTTCTCGGCTTTGTCTACATATTTAGTGACATATCCTGTGACTTGTGCTGATTTCTCAGCGATGAATTGGATGTCCATATTACCTTCCCACGTACTCAAAACAGCTGGGTTATAATCATTAATATCTTGCTCTTCTTCCGTACGAGGAAGATCATAGAGACGGAATTTTGTTTTCAATTTTCTTCGGTTAGCAATTGATATAGCAGTACTTCTCAATTTGAATATACTCCTAACTGTTCGAGAGAAACCGAAACGGCAGACTTTGGTTTTTTTCCCGTTCGCCGCTTTTCTAACTCTCAAACAGTAATTCGTGTGTCGATGTTTTTGGAAAGTGGTGACTCTTCTGTGCAGATTAGGTGATACTGATTTTAGAGGTATTTTACAAGTCACATATCGCGTAATAAAAGCGATAACTTCTTCATACGAATTTATCCCTATAATTGGTGCGTCTTCAACCCAGATCATCATATGAAAATGGGGTGTTCCTCGGCCTTGATACTCTCTACGCCAGAACCAATGCTGAATTTTTCCTATTGGGTGGTTTTCAGATAAAATAAAATCAAGAATTGCCTGAAATTTATTATCTATAAAGCGGCAAACCGAAACAGGATCACTTGCAATTAATTCTCCGGAAGATAATTTATCACTATATGGTGAATTGATAGTTCGTAGATAATGAATTAAATTATCCCACATCCATTCAGCTGGACTCACTGTTAGAAACCATGTAGCTGGTCCATAATGTTGAACCATACAATTGAGATTATTTCGTGGAATTCGCCAATATTGTTCGGAATTTCGAACGCGTTCAAATATAGTATCGATTCGACCTTCTAGCTCACCTCTATTCAATTTCTCCAAGTATTGTCCAGCATTAATGCGTTCTTTTGCATTAGTGATATTCGATAAATGATAAATGCCGCTATTGAGTTGTCGAACATTAGCATCATGTTGCAAGAAAAAGACATACTGTAGATTCAATCGATAACGAGGATCCACAGAGCACAAGCGATTTTTCATATACATAGCATCAGTTAATCGGGAAGACCTTTCTTCATGTAAACCATTTTTTCCATACGGATATAGGTCTGGGAAGCAAAGTAGATCTAAATATCTGAGCCAATGGCTCAAGCAGATGTCTTTAACTTTCTTCATTTGATATAATCTTGTAGCTGATGCATTGACTCGTTGATCATGCATTGGCTGTATAGTATACTTAGCATACATTTTGCCATCATCTTCTACCTGCGTTAATAGAGCAGCTTTTACGGGTTTTTCCTCATTTGGGTTGGCTTCTTCATTCGGATCAGGACTGGGTGCATCATCTTTGACGTGAAATTCAACATTTGGATCCAGGAAGGAAAACAAATCGTTGGCTGATTCTGGTAATATAATATTTTCATAATGTGGATTAATTTTTTTCAGCTTAGCTATTGCACGAAATACTTTTTCAATGTCTACCAAATTTTCCCATACAATATTCGATTTTGTTGGTAAACTCCGAACTAAAATTAATAGTTCATCCTTTTCATTCAAAGGATCTTCTGGAGGACAAATTTTTTCAAGGTTTCTTCCAATGGTAGAGGCAAATAGAACGTTTGTCCTTTCATTTTCAGATTGCGGTGACGGTGAGGTAAATTTTTATTTGATACTGTTCCTGCTCTTTGCACAACTTGATAAGATTTAGCTCTTTGTATGAGGATTTTTTCATTATCATTCAAGTCCTTTATTTCTTTAGGAACTTCGCCTGCATCCAAATTATTCAATACACAAGCTGGTGGCATATCCTTCGTTCTAAAATAGTCCAAACAGTACGTGCAAATAGAATCATCTTCAAAAATAACTGTTCCATAAGCTAGACCATCCGTATGATCACCAACATAATACTGGATCAATCGTTCCCAATTAGGATTAACGATTGGATTCTTCAAATTTGACAATTTTTTCACCTCTCGTGGGAAGCAAAGCTTTTGGCAAGATATGCAAATACATGATGCAGTTTCCAAAGATCGTTTGGTGAAAGCAAGGAAACCTGCTTTGAATTGTTTTTGCTTCCGAATGGAAGCATTGTAAACTCTATTTTTTTCGATTTCGAGATTTCATCGGAATATGACTCAGAATGATCCAAAACGTCGAGAAATGACATTTTTTAAAAATGTCTGTATGTGTGTGTGTGTGTGCGTGTGTGTGTGTGTGTATGTGTGACGGATATCGGCTCATTGCTCAGCAACTTTAATACTTGGTGAGCCGAAAATTCAACAGTACTTTCCCTCTCCATGCAAATTGCTGTCAGTGAAATTTCAGCGAAATCGGTTGAGTACTTTTCGAGAAAATTCAAATTTTCGAAAAATCGTTTGTTTGACTTTTTTCCGCGAAAAATTGATTCACAGCCCCCACTCTCAGCGATGAAATAGATCTCATTTGAACTCACAATTTTCACTCGGAGTAAATTTTGCTCAGATTTTTCGTTTGCAGATAATTTCAATTACAGTGTTTTTTACCCTGAATTTACTATACATGCTAGCTCAAAAACTATTCGTGTTAAAGACTTCAAATTTCGCCAGTTTGTGCATCTAATGAGTGAAAAGTTTGGTATTGAAATTGGGCAAAATCGCTCCCGTAGTTTCTGAGATATTGTCCAAAAACCATTTTATGAAAAGAGGTTATATCTCCAAAACTATCCAAGCGATTACATCCAAGTTCAGCTTAAAAGATTCATCTCAATGAGCCCCACAAATGGTGATAATTTCAGATTTTTCAGAAGAAGTCTCTTGTAAGGATGTTCGATAAATTAGTTTTTTCAAAAATCACGGTTTTTCTTAGCTTTCTCCCTAGGAACACTACTATTTTTTATTTCACCATTCGAAAGTAGACAATTTTTTTTACAAGGTACCTTTTCATTCTGACGACATTCAGAAAAAATAGAAATTCTATTTGGAACCCGAACTTCAATTTTTCAGATCTGTCGTAGGATCTTCCATTTATGATTGAAAAATTGTTTTTTTTTCTGCGGTAAACATGAATAAATAAAGTTCACCAAAGATCGAATCATCATTAAATTTGTCCTTGCAAGCGAATTAACTTCGTGCTAATGTCCACTTATGACAATTGTTGTGAAACCAAATTTCGTTACTGCATTTAGAATAATGAAAAATATAAATTGTAATCTCATGGATAATTTATATAAAAATTCCATTCGGAAGCATTTTGCCAATCGAATTGGCAAAATATTAAATGTCGCACAAGGAGTGGGGCTTGCGAATAACACACAGGATATAACGCTTCTGCTTGTTGTATTTCATTTTCGTCCAAACAAATATCTTGAACATTCACGTTCGACCCATTTCCTTCGGTTTGAACATTACATGAAATTTTTGTTCATAGTTCTGCATTAGAATTCGCCAGTGCATCATCTAGTATATCTAGTTCGTTGAATAATGCCTGCATTCGATAGAGTAACCTTTTGATATATCTTACCGATGGAAAATGAGGCGATAGCAGTTGAAGTGTGGAATAAAAAGTACTACTACAACGATTTTCTATATAACAATCGTGCAAGTGTCCCCGTTTGGAATGTGATTCACACTCTATGAAAATTTCTTGAAGGAATTTCGAGAATGTGGTCAATGTTTGAGTTCTCAATGTCTGTAGCAGATTAACATAGTGATCAATAATACTCTGATCATGATAGATTCGGCAGAATTTCGTGCATTGCCAAGATTTCGCTTTCTTTTTATCCATTTTCATCGGCATGATATTCTTAGCCTGACCTCTACTATTCATTATTAGGACAGTATCATGCAATTCTTCAGAAACGTAAGATGTTCGATAAAAATAGGATTCACTAGAAGCCCTATGCACGGATTTCCCACAAACATCACGTACTTGATCCTGGAAAGTTTTATAATATGGTTTATTCCTCGAAAGATGAAGATCGGCTTTATTCCTTAATATTTGAAGAATATGATACATTTTCTGCTTATAAATGCGTCTCTGCTCCAAGCACATTCTGATAATTTTTTCAGCTTCTAAACGCTTTTCAAGTACAGTCCCTTCTTTGAGTTTCTCAGTTAAGTTTTGAATGTAAACTTCGGTAGACAATTTTAACTTGAGATTATTCAATTTTTTTCCAATGTTACGATTTTCGGATTTCACTTTTGTTTCAATCCTCGAATCCTTGGGAGCGTGAAATCTTTTTGCGCGAGATTTATCAACATCGGATTTATTAGTTTCATCATTCACAGTATCAGTTTCTGCAATAGATTTTCCGGAATAATCCTCACGATTTGTACTCTTCTGTTCGGCTTCAAGTTCTTGTTTTGAGGTCGACTCAGCGTTGATACCTTGATGTTTAGATCGAAATTCGCTTTCGAAAGCGTGAAATTTGTTAGAGCGAGATTTATGGACATCGGGCTTATTAATTTCATCATGAATAGTATCAGTTTCCGGAGCCGATTTTCTATGATAATCATCAGAATTTGATCCCTTTCGCTTGGCTTCAGGTTCCTTTTCTGAGGTCCACTCAGCGTTAACATCTCGATATTTACGCTGTCGACTTGCCATCAATTCTCTAGCACGTATGACATCTAATGGTGATAGATTAGAATTATGATTGCGATTAACCACAATCGGAAAGTGGATTATTTGATCCGTTTCAAACATTAAATACAGATGATCGCGCATTGAATTATGATTATATTCAATCAATTGTGGATTTTGTTGGAAAAGTAGAGACGTTGCGAAAGCAATGGCATAAACACCGCAATCGTCACTATTCGGCTGTTGCTGAACCTTACAAAATACGACATTTTTATTATTTACACGGTAATGAGGTAGCAAATGCTGCAAGTATATACGTTGATCTTGATGAAGAATTCTCGAATTTAATGAATCATAAACATATATTTTTTTAGAATCATAATAAGTACAAATGCTCATTAGATGAATATAGAATCTGGATGTGCTTCAGATGTGGCGGTATAGGTTCTATACGCTGTAGTCTGTTCAAGTAAAGAGTATCCCGGGGCTTATAATCAGAAACCTTCTCCAACATGACCCGAAACCAATACATATGATCGTCATTTAGCCTCGATCCATGTCGTATTTCGTCTAAAAGGAGATTTCGACGATTCACCTGACTCAAGGCCGCGGAAAGATCATCCGCAACAAAATCTACTATATGGAAATCGTTCTGATTAGTCTCATGTACTTTATCACGGCTGACATCAGTTTTTTGGAAAGTCTGCTTCAGGTTAGTTTTAGATTCTTGGAATTCACTCTCAAATCTAGCTTTCGGATCATTGGATTTACTCTCAGTCTTATTAGGTTTAATTATAAATTCAGAAAACTTTTGCTGAGACTTTATTTGGGATTTTCCAATTTTCTGTTCCGTGGAAGATTTAGCTGAATTCATTGAATTCTTCTCTGAATAGTTGTCTTCTACTTTGGGTGTCCTAGAAGCTCTGAAAATAGGAATTTGTGGAAAAAGCATAATTTTTCTAGTTGAAAACATCTCAACTACATGTGAACGCAGTCTCGAAGTGTCATAGTGAACAGTTTCGCAATGAGGCCAAATATTCTCTGCTAAAGAAGTGGCAAAAGCCATCGCAAATAGTCCACAATCTGTTGAATTTGTTTGTCGTTGGACTTCTACGAATCGCACGGGATTTGTATCGAAAGAATAACTAGGATAGAGTTTTCTTAAGAAAATGAGCCATTTATCATGAGCTGTCTGTCCTGGTCTCCACATTGAATCGAAAATATAGATTTGTTGACCATCGTACAGAGAACACACCCAATGATCAGATGGATCATCTTGATTGTACTCCAAGTATTCGCCATCGCGTGAATGTAGTAATTGGATATGCGTTTTGTTAGGATCAACGGGTTCAATCAATTCAGGGATCTGAATCTTCCAACTCTCTTGGAACGGAAAACCATATTGTTGTTCCATGAGATATGAAAAATAATCAATCTGCTCATCTGTCAATAAATTCATTTTCGGTGATAGAATCCATTCATAGTCACTTGGCTTTAATGACTTCATGCTGCTACAATGGATGCAGAGAAACTGCAATAGCCGTACAAAAACTGCAATGGATGTCGAAAAATTGCTATAGATGCAGAGAAACTGCAATAGATGCAGAAAAACTGCAATAGATGCAGAAAAACTGCAATAGATGCAGAGAAACTGCAATAGATGCAGAGAAACTGCAATAGATGCAGAGAAACTGCAATCGATGCGGAAAAGTGTAATGGATGCAGAGAAACTGCAATAGATGCAGAGAAACTCCAACGGATACAGAGAAACTGCAACGGATGCAGAGAAACTGCAACAGATGCAGAAAAACTGCAATGAATGCAGGAAAACTACAATAAATGTAGGAGAACTGCAAGGAGTGTAGCTAATAGATGATAAATGCACGGAAACTCCAAGGAATGCAGATGCACCAGAAAGTGCAGAAGCGTCAATTATTTAAAATAAAAAAGGGAAAGGGTGCTGGAAAAATTAGAAAAAGAAGAGAATAATATTTCCTATGAAGAAGAAGAAGTAGGAAAGAAGAGAAGACGAATTTTAAAAGTGAAATAAGTTAAAAAAAGAAAAGAAATATTTAGAGGTTATGAAAGGATAAATTAAGAATCTACTGGCATATGCCACCTAAACAGAATTGGAAAGAAAAGGAAAAAAGTATCGAAAGGAAAGAATCGGAAGAATTAACTCTTATGATATTTAAAATGCACGGATAAACAATTAAAACAAGAGAATAATTCACGAAATGTGAACCGTAATAAAACACGTAAATTGATCGATGCACAAAGAATGATGAAAAATGATCGATACACAAAAAATGATGAGAAAAAAGTCCCTAAAAAGCCTAGGTATTTAGACGAAAGAAGTCCCTAGAAAGTCCCTAGATATTTAAATGGAAAAAAGTCCCTAGAAAGTCCCTAGAAATTTAGATATGGGGATTCCGGTGTTATGCGAATGCGCTTCAATTGGCGGTTATCATCAATTGATTATGAAAAATTGAATAAATGAATTCAGTAGTGAAGAGGTAAAACAGGATAAATCGACTTATCTTTATGATCATTTTGAAGGAGATATTTCAGTGTCTAAGCGAGATAAGGCGATATTACCTATCTTTATTGGTAGAGAATTTCAAGAATTACAATAGTGGTTCAAGGTAAAATTGCCTTATTTATCTGATTTTCTAACGTATTTTCAAAATAACTGAATGAAAAAATAATAGACTTATCTCGTTTTACCTCTTCGCAACTGAATTACAATGGGATTAAATGTGAAAAGAGGACACAAGGTGATAATTGCATATGTATTTTATTTAATTAAAGTACTATGTACATTTTTTTTTTAATTTATTGAATTTAATAGAAAATAAACGTATTTCCCTTCCCCCCAGAACCTCTGCCACCTCTTCCGCCTCTTCCTCCACGGCTTCCTCTCCTCGTGGCCAAGAAGAATTCATTTTTCCAAAATCTGGAATGCAGAAAATCAGAAGAGGGATTAAATTATTAAAAATTACAAAAGGGAATTGAATGATTAATGCCAGCATTCAGATCTGGAAACTTACTTGGCATCACGTTCGGCCTGATTTCTCCCGCCTCTTGGACGAGGTTCAGCCCTGACACCACCATGCCCACGCTCCTCTCTCTGGAGGGCATCAATTTGGGCCTGGAGGTCTGCAATCAGTTGCTGACGTGCAGCACCTCCAGCCCCTCTTCCTTCTCTACCATCAGCACGACCACGGCCTCCTGGCCCGCGTCCATTTGCCCGTTGTTGATGTTGTTGTGGTGGTGGTGGTCGTGGCGGAGGTTGTAGTGGTGGTGATGGTGGCGGTGGTGGTGGTGGTGAAGCTGGTGGTGGTGGTGGTGGTGGTGATGCTGGCTGTTGTCCAGCATCATCAAAATCCTAAAAAAAAAATTTAATTATAGATATTTCTTCATAGAATCATGCAAATTTATTAATTAATTCATTAACATAAATTCATTGATGAATTTGCATGATTCTACATGAAAATACAATTCTTATTTGTATGAATTTCAACGTAGAATTATGCAAATTTATTGACTAATTCATTAAAATAAATTAATTGATAAATTAGCATGATTCTATGTGAAAATTCGTCCAAGAATCTCCACGTAAAATCATGCGAATTTCTTATTAATTTATTTCAATGAATCAGTCAAAATAGATTTACATGACTCTACGTGAAAATTCACACAGATCAGAATTGCAATTTCACGTAGGATTATGCAAATTCATTAATGGATTAATTAATAAATTTGTATGATTCTATGCGGAGACTCATGAATATTTCCACGTAGAATTATGCAAATTTATCAATTTATCAATTAATTCATTGTCATTAATTATCTGATAAATTTGCATGATTCTGTGTGGAGATTCATGAATATTTCCACGTAGAATTATGTAAACTTATCAATCAATTTATTTCAATGAATTAATGGATACATTTGTATGATTCTACTTGGAAATGTTTGTATGAATTTTCACATAGAATCATGCAAATCTATTGACTGATTCATTGAAATAAATTAATTGATAATTTGCATAATTCTACGGGGAATATTCATGAATTTCCACAAAGAATCATGCAAATTTATTAATTAATTAATCAAAATAAATGAATTGATAAATTTGCATGATGTTTACAAATATGAATTGTAATTTTCATACTTTTTTGCGAAAATCTAACGTAACATACAATTCTGCCAGCTCATTCCAACAATTTTTATGAATTATATGATGACTGCCAGCTCATGGTAAAGTAAGACCCTGGCGACGCTATTCAAATCTTTGTTGTTTTTGCTTTTTTCAGCTGTAATATATAAAGACGTTACGTAATCTATTGTCTGAATTGGTCGCTGGTATAAATAAAAATCAAAAAAACAGAAATGCGTTTGGTCGAGATGTATGGATTGAGTCAAAATAAACTCAATCTCATACGTTATCTGAAGACCTTGAATGTCATTAGAGCGCGCAATTTTTGTCAAATATGCGGTGAGCTAATGGTGTTCAATGAAAAAGAACTAATGCATCGATGTTATAACAGCATTGAGACCAAAAATTCACACAAAAAGTGTGTAAGGAAAAAATGTAACACCAAGACTGGTATGTTCACGGGATCATGGTTTATGGGCACCAATTTAGACATTAGAATTTTATTTCAATTAATTTCATTGTATTTAATTCATGATAAAATTTCTCTCAAAAATTTAGCTTCAGAAACACTTTTATCCATAAAAACAATTCGCTTTTGGCTTGGTAGGATTAACTCTGTTTTGGTTGAGTGGGTAGGGGGTGACCTCGCACTGAAGATGGGTGGGAAGGGGAAGATTGTCGAAATTGACGAATCGAAGATAGGTGGGAGAAAGTATAATAGAGGGAGAAAGAGCAAGGGACAATGGATTGTTGGCATTTTCGAGAGAGAAACAAAAAGAGTCTTCTTTTGGCCAGTCCGTGACCGCTCCTCTAGAACTCTCCATAATATCATAATCAGTGCAGTTAAGCCAGGTACTTCAGTGTATACAGACGGTTGGAAGGGTTACAGTGGCCTGATCTTGAGGGGATTTAACCACCTTCGGGTCAACCACTCCTACCAATTCGTGAATTCACACGACAAGAACGTGCACACACAGAACATCGAGCGTGTGTGGAGGGACTTGAAGTCCACTATTCCAAAGTACGGCGTGGGTGGGAAGAAACTTGACGCAAAAATGTGTAAGTTTATTTTCAACCGCACTTTTAAGTATGGTGAACGTATTGAAGCTTTCTTCGAAATTTTGGCAAGATTCCACAATCCACATTAATGTATGTAATTTTGATTCATTTTGAACGGTAGAGTCAGTATGTACTGTTGATTCTGGTTGTTGGTCACACGCGAAGTCGTACAGTATTGTGGATTATTGATTATTTGAGTACTCAGTGTGTTAAATTCACACATAAACTCAAATAATTATTTTGAATTTTGAAAATGCTGATAGAAGGTGCAGCGGTGGTTGTTTATTCACAATTTTTTCATCTAAATCCCAAGAGTCAATTAATAGGTTGTTGTGTTAGGTTATTCTGCGAGGCCTATACACCACTACCTCCACGAGGTGGCCTTGGGTTACGCTAAACGTGGTGGTCCACCAATCAGTTGTTGTTCCCTTTTCTTTTGATAATTCCACTTTAATTTTCGGAAAAAATTTTTTCACTTGGTTTCAAGTAAATTTCCAGTAGTTGTTATACATTAATTGGGATCCCCACTCTTCTTCCCTGTGAGTCATCACTTGTTGGCTTGACCAATGGAGTATTAACATTATTTCAGAAATAATCAATAATTTCTAGCAAACTGAACAAATTGTTGTTTGTCGTCGACAGAGTCGTACATTACCTATGAATTATATGATGATAGAATGAGCCGGCAGATTGTATTTTAGGTTAGGATGAGAAAAGTATGAAAGCTACAAATTTTCATATTTCATTTTTTCTTATTTTTTAATAAAATAATTAAAAACTTACCAATTCCTCGAAATCCTCCAGCACATCAGCCATGGCTTTTTTTTTAATAAAAATTCGTTTCTCGTCGGTTGCCAGAGACAAAATGGCCGAGCGAAGGAAACCGCCGAAGGAGAAGGAAACATGAAGTTCCCATTCAAAAACACGAATGTGTTACGAAAACAATCAATCTTTCCCCATATAGAGGACAGCACTAGGCGCCACAATGGCAGCATCAGAGCGGGAATATTTAAAATACCTATTCAAAATACCCATTCAAAATTTCTATTTTGCACTAATTATCATTATTTATTTACATTTTAATTGATTTACAAATTTATTTACAGATTATTTTAATTATTTTACAAATTATATTTACAAATTTACAAATTTATTTACAAATTACAAATTATTTATTTACAATTATTCATCTATTAATATTTACAATTTTTTATTTACAAATTACTTAACCTAAAATACTTTACAATTATTCATTTACGAGCTATTTATTTACAAATAATTATTTACAAATTTCGATATTTAGAAATTTTAATATTTACAAATTATTTATTTACAAATAATTATTTACAAATTTCAATATTTATATTTTCAAAACAATACTTATCTCCATTCAAACAATGTCGCCAACGTTAAAATCTCCTGTTCATTTCAGCCGATAAAAAATGCTGCCAACGTTCCAACAAAATGTCTCACTGAGAAACTTTTTAACCGAAAACGTCGGAATGGGGCATGACTCAAGTTAAAATATTCTTTTTATAAATAATAAAATTATTTCTTAAACTAAATAAACTTTATTTCTCCATAAAATATTGCAGTTAAAGTCCAGTATTTTTTGTGTCGAGGTAAAAGGCGTAATTAAGAAAAAAAAAAATCCCAAATAGGAAAAGTATAGTTAGCCAGTGCACGTTCTAAACGTACACATGGCGCAAAACGCTCCCGCGTTTTCTGATGTTGCAATGACTCATAATCGAATCCGTTACCTCATTGTAAAATATCGGGATCCATAGTGAAATAAATGAAAAATTCATGTTTTATTAATTACAGATCCCCGTGGTAAACAAATCTGCAAATTTTTTTGTGGAAATTTAGCACAAAAATGCTTCACCTACTAGATAATAATATGTAGTCGAATAATGTAAATTATCTTCATCTTTCGTTCAGTAGATCGGACAAAAACAGCATTCAAAAAAAATGTCGGTAACTAGAGGGAAAACAGGGGTTCCATTTCCTCTTAACTCTTTGTGTCTCACTCACACAACTAACTTTCGTCGCCATTCATCTCGGAAACTAAGCGAGATAGGGCTTTCTCTAAATCGACATTTCTTTTCCATGTCATCGAGATCAAGAAAAAAAAAACGCTTTGTAATCGATCTGTCTCTTCTATTCTCATGAATAGTATTTTTTAGATTTCATGAAAAAAAACTATTAACTTGAAGAATGAAAGAGGTAAATTATTAATTGTAGCGAATTTCTCGAATCGATCTCGATGAGATGAGAAGGAAATGTCTTTCCAAAAAAGACTCTATCTCGCTCAGTTTTCGAGATAAACGGCGATGAGAGTCAACTGTGGATTTGACGCTCTCACACTCATTTTCATAGGCGAAATATTGATGTTCAATTATCTAGGAAGCTAAGCGGGATAGAGCAAATTGTGCCAGTCTCAAAGTGTCTAGCGACACTATAAACGCGGTAAAGGCACGAATCCTCCCCCACTTCTGTCTTTCTCTCTTAGACCCGCAGGAGTCCAAAAATTAGTTACGACCGAACTCTCAATAAGACAGGTGATCTTTTTGACCGTACAATTGATTTATAGAGTCCAACGATAATGAGAGTGATCAAGAAGTGATAGAAACTTAAAGTGATGAATTAAGTGTTATCATTCATGATTATTTCAACTATTAGACATTGCAGTGATAGACATTTAAAGTGATGATTTGAGTGCTATTGTTCGTGATTATATCAACTATTAGAAGTTGAACTATTGGTTTAATGAATTCAACTATAATTATTGTAATTCAACTTTATGAGCATGATTGTGAATTCCAACTATAACAAGCATATTGTGATCTGTAATTTCATATCTATCAACAAGCTGGTTTTTCCTCATTAATAAAGAATGAGTTTCTCATGTGCCTCTCAACTAGTCTCTCAACACCTTAGTTCACATGCCTTTTCGCCCCCCACAGACCAGTCAAGAAAACCAACCCAGCTTTAAACATATAATTGTTCTTTGTCGCATTGAGATAAAGAAAAAAGATCTCGTGGACATTCACTCTATTTCGCTTAATTTCCCAGATAATTGAACATTAATGTTTCGCCTACGAAGTTAACTGTCAGTGCGAGTAAGAATGTGAAATCCACCTCTCAGGCGGCCTCTCTCGCACAGTTGACTTTCACCGCCGTTTATCTCGGAAACTAAGCGAGATGAAACTTTTTCTAAAGAGGCATTTTCTCTTCATCTCATCGAGATCAAGCCGAAAAACTCTTCGGAATTGATCTATCTCTCTTATTCTCCAAATTATGATTTTTTATCATGAAATCTAAGGAACATTATTCACGGGAATAAAACAGATGAATTGCTTTTAAAGCGTTTTTCTGCTTGATCTCAATGAGATTAAAAGGAAATGGCTGCTTAGAAAAAGCCCTATCTTGTTTAGTTTCCGACATAATTGAATATCAATTTTTCCCATTCAAAGAAGACGTGAGAGTGAGTGAGAGAGCTCTCTCTTGACACTTTCTGTCTCACTCACACGGTTGACTTTCATCGCCGTTTATCCCGGAAACTTAGCAAGATAAAGCTTTCTCTAAGCAGCCATTTCCTTTTCATCACATCGAGATTCAGCAGAAAAACGCATTGAAATCGATCCATCTCTTTTATTCTCACAAATAATGTTTTTCAGATTCCATGATGAAAAATCATAATTTGAAGAATGAAAGAGATAGATTGATTCCGGAGAGTTCTTCGGCTTGATCTCGATAAGATGAAGAGAAAATGTCTCTTTAGAAAAAGTTTCATCTCGCTTAGTTTCCGAGATAAACGGCGATGAAAGTCAACTGTGCGAGAGAGGCCGCCTGAGAGGTGGATTTCACGCTCTCACTCGCACTCACAGTTAACTTCATAGGCAAAACATTAATGTTCAATTATTCCATTAACTAAGCGAGATAGAGCCAATTTACAAGAGATAATTGTTCTTTGTCACATTGAGATGAAGAAAATAGATTTCCTGGGCATTCATTCTATCTCGTTTAATTTCTAAGATATTTTAACTTTAATGTTTTGCCTACGGAAACGACTGAGTCCCTGAGTTACAGGGCCGAGTTCCAACCTGTCGACGCCCGTGGACCCGTGGTTCGTGCAAATAGTCACTTCAGGACTACGGGATCTTTGTTCGAGGCTCGTTGTGCTGTAGTAGTGACTGCGATGCTCCATACAGTACATGGGACTTGGAGAGCGCGCTGGACTTGTCGAGGCACTCCAAGGACCTGGGGATTGTTTTTTAGTTCCGCTAGTTGAATGAAGAGTGCTAATACGGGGACGAAGACAGTGCTACGGGGATACATTATCCAATGGTTGAAGTGCTGAAAAAGATCTATGGGTTTTGGGCACTGTGGAATTATGACAAAGTGATAGAAATCAACAAAACCCAACCAAACCAACGAAATTCTAAAAAGAATAAAAAAAAACCGATCACTTCATCACCGAGTCATCATTAAAATTACTTGGAATTAAGCCTTCTAAATACGAATTGGTTGAATAAATTCAAGAGATTCGCCCCTCAGAAGAAGTGAATCTCTATAATACTACTAACAACGCTGCTAATAAATTAAATGCATGAGCCAGCGCTACGCCAGAATCCAAGCTGAAATGAATGTGTTTGATTGTATTTTACTGATTTATTGATGATCAAAGTAAGCCACATGCTCCTGTCATGTGTAATGAATCAGTGTAGCCTCATGTGTGTATTATCCCAATTATAAATCGGTTGAAGTTAATTGCAGTGTTATTGTCACTCAATTAAAGTTGTGACGGTTTTTACCGTCACAGAATCAATAACAATTCGAATAATAAATCAATTTCATGAAAATCACGGTTCTGGTCGCGATTCGCGGTACCCGGTGAGGATAGGGCTCATTTAGAGTCAGAACAGCACATGTCCAGAGTGAGGTCAACATATTTTGTGACCTCACTAATTATTTTTGTTTATTTTTGTTCGATTTAACTCCAAAATTTGGAGGAAAGTACGAGAGTTAGGACTGGGAAGGATTTTCCCCAGTCCCACGAATAAATTAGAAGAATCAAGGATGATCTTGAGAAGCTTGGACAAGAGCAGCCTCCAAGGGATTGGTCCAGCATCAGCCAACTAGGAAGAATGTTGGCCAACAGTGAAGGAAGTTGGAGATCACCAGGATCAACATTGGAGTCAGTGAAAGAAAAGACTAAAGTTATGTGTGTGAAAAGAAAAGACTCAAGTGAATTCAAAGACAAAACTTTTCCGTTTATAATTGTCGGGAAAATATTGTCCAAATTATTATGATTATTTTTAGTATATATATTGGAATTATTTGAGAGTGAGAATTGGCGCGAGATTCTCGGAATTGAGGAGAATCCGTGACGTTAGGGTAAAGTAGTGGGGGACTCGCGGGACAATTGGTTGGGTTGGGCCTCGGCTCTACCGAAATTGAGCGGAAACAGCCGAGGGAACCCAATGCCAGCTCGTGGGAGAGAAGACTCGTTTTAACTCGTTAACTTCTTCTCCCGGGACACCGTGGCGATCACATCGTGCAGAGAAACGTAAAGAAAATTGTGAAGAATTACGTAAAGAAAATTGAAGTAAAGAAAAATAAAGAGAGGTCAACACGGAGGAAAGACAGCACAAATAACGTAAGGTACGCGAGTCCCCGTACAATTAATATTTTGAGTGTAGAGTAAAGAATTTTGAGTGAAGACTCAAAGTAAAGAATTTAGAGTAAAGAATTGAAAGT
Source organism: Aleiodes alternator (assembly GCA_963921955.1). NCBI lineage: Eukaryota > Metazoa > Arthropoda > Insecta > Hymenoptera > Braconidae > Aleiodes > Aleiodes alternator. Next base: position 3,125,157 of record OY998097.1, read on the forward strand.
AAAGAAAACGTCGAGTTAGCGTCTGTTCCGGGTGAGTCCACCCGGCTAACATTAAAATTATTGTTGGTCATTCTGAGTTAAACTTTGAGTTAACAATTAGTGTGAAATAATTATAAAATTAATCACGAAAAGTTCCTTTGAATATTTCATGTTTTTTTTCCAATTTACGTGTATATAATTAATTCTTCTGAATGTATCGAATTTGTATTATTTGAGTTAAAATTTGTCATGAGTTTTGTGTAAAGTTTTTGTCGTTACGAATACCCAAATAGAGGGTATCGTCCCCTCTCCCCCTCGGGATAAATTGAGAGTTTCATATAAAAAAGAGGGTAAAATTAGAGTCTTTTTGGGGTTTTGTAATTTCGTTGAATTAGCGTAAAACTTGGGGATTCGTCGTTTTCCCCCAAGTTCTTAGAATTTCAGAAAAACGACTGGCGCCCAGTTTAAATAAGGGGAAATTAATCGGGAGTAATTTGGGGAAAAATTCGGAGCATAAATTTGGGTCAGTTTTGAGGAATTTCAGTGCATTTAACGCGTTGGGTCAAGGTCAGTCAAGCCAACCGTTATAAAGTGTTATATCGTGTTTCTATGTTCACCCACCTTGATTTAAACGAAAAATTATAATAAGAATCCCGTCTGCGTGAGTTAATGGAAAGAAGGGTCGTGTTATGTGAAGCTTCAGATATTCAATTAAATATCCATTAATCATCGTGCAGAAGCTAAATGATGAATTTAATTGAATGAAAAACAATAATATTCCAAAGAGAAAAATTAATGAATAATGAATTTAAATTTCATCGCTTTCTTTGTACCTTTTCATTTGGTTTTATCGTAAAATAAACGGAAATTCCATAGACGTAATAGTCGTAGTGGTCAAAAATGGTTTTGTAGAGCGCATAACCCAGAAATATTGAGGAAAAAATTATGACATCAAGCAAGTATTATTGATGCTAGCGAAGAAACTACATAATAAACATTCTTATTAATGAATTTGATCAATTTAGCATCGAATCACTTTGTTCCATTTTTCATACCAAAATTGAAATTCTCTTAATTTCATTGTGAGTCTTAGCTCGATTCTGAATTATCGCACGGTGATATGAAGTATCAACTACGTAATTCAAACAATAATTATGTTTAATTAATGAGAAGTAACCGTTTGCCTCTTATTCTAATGACACTGAGTGTACTGTGACGCGTATGGATGATTTGTATGCCTTTGTATTTCAACGACATTACTAATCATATCACTGAAGCCAGGTCCTTCGTGATACAGTTGGTGATGATGGTTGAAACTTGCTCTCCTTGAAGGCCAGGATTATCTGTGTATTGGCAAATGCCTTCTAGAATTTGTTTTTCGTTTCATGATTCATGGAGAAAATAAAATCCGTGGGAAAATGAAACGACGTTTATATTTTTGGGAGAAATATCGAAATTCAAAGGAGATATGACATTTTTCGCAGGGACCTTTTCTGTAGAGCAGAATGTGCCGTACAAAAGAGGTTTCTACGTGAATTCGGATGTATCCCTTAGATTTTGAGGTACTTAACGAAAATGGAAATCGAAATGCCATTTTGCAACTGATATGTTCCCAAAGAAATCATTCATTTCAGTTTTTCTCAAATGCGGCAGAATTTTCTAAGTGAAAAATCTTTATTTCGGAGGTTTTTTTCAACTGTAGAAAAATCATTCAGACTGAAAATTTCGCCTTGCTCAAATTTTTGAAGATTCCAGGAAAACTATGTCTAGTTCCCTCATCTCGTTTGTTATTTAATCTCGAGTTTGTGAATCGGCAAAATACCTCACACTTGGTAAACGTGAATGATGCCTGTGGGGATGATGAGTAGATGGTTGAGGATGTATCTCTCGGCTTGTATGAGACTCTCCAGGCTCCCTACCCTCGAATAACTAACTATGACACCCTGAAGATGCTTTAAAACGGAGGGAAATAAGAATTCTTATCAATAAAATAAATTCTTTAATTTGATTCTCATAATTTATTTATTTTATGGCAAATGATTCGACCTGAGATATCGTTGATTCCTCCGCTTAACATATGTTGTTTATTATGACACATGAATCGTGCTTTAATTTTTTTCTTCTTCTGTTAAAAAGCACCTTCTACATTCCAATTACGTTGACTCAATTATTTAAAATAGTGTTATATCCACCCCAGGATCAAATAAAATTTTTCCTCTAGACATTTGCTAATAATGTCGAAAACGCATGAGTTGCAAAAATGTCCAAATAAAGTGGAACATTTTTGCAATCAATTTGATAAAAACTAGAAGGTGTCGCAAGAATGAGAAATCGACGAATTGTGATGAATCGACAAAACGAAACATCTTCCAATAAACCACGAAAGTTAATCAGTCGCGATTTTACCGGGAACGAGCAAGGTTCCCAATTAACTTTCGTACGGTCTTAGATAACTAAATAGATTTTCGTTAACACCGATTTATCATAATTTCGGGACAAGTTCTGGTGTGCCCTGTAACTCCAAATTTTGATCTATTGAGGCGCAAAATCGGCGGTGGTCTTCGACAAGCGAAAAACTCTTTGTGCAAAGTACAGAATTCCGGATAATTCTTGTGAAAATTAACCAAGGCACACGGGGACTCCTCAGGCCTAAAAGTGTTAATTCTTTGCGCGAATTATTATATCAGAATTCTCGAACCAACAAACGAGAAAAACAAACTAACAAACAAGAAAACAACTGTAAAGGACAGGATCCAGAAAACTGTAAGTAATCTTAAAATCTGTGAAAGATTACAAAGATCCAAGTCCTCATAAATTCATCAGATTTGTGAAACACTTATAAAAAGAAGGGTTAAAATATAGAGAAATTGGGTATAGTCAAAAAGAGAGTATTTCCATTGAAATTTCCTATATCCTTAATTCCTTCACGCAAATAGTTTCACTTAACTCGCAGTAAAATAAAATAAAGAACCAATTCAATAAAAACCTGCAAATATTAGAAATAAAAGAAACACCAGCACGAGGAAAATCATAACTAATTTTCCGAGAAGAAAGGTAAGAACTTCATTCCCTCCTTTCAAATTCTAAATTTCTTTGTTATTATTCAGATTCTCGGCTGAATAGTCCCTCCGGACATAACAAGCAAATTTTGGTGGCAGCGGTGGGATCCGGTTAGTCCCTCCTTCGTGCCCGGTGGAAAAATTCTACAACCTGTAAGGTTTGAATTTTAAACACTTCAAGTAAAAACTTTCTTTAAATAATTTAAACACATTAAAATTTTTAAAATCTTAAAATTTTTAACTTTTTGGGAAAATTAGAAATTTTTAGAAAAAACAAATATTTTTGTTACGTTCAAAAATTTCAAATAGAAAAACCTTTTCACCCTAAGCCCTTCCATAAATAAAAATTCTCAAAAATGGCTAATCCAGATATAAATTTAACTCTCAATCAAACACAAATGCATGCCGACATAGATAATGAAGAGTATTATAAGGCACAGAGTTTGACCCAGAAAATTCCACAATTTTCTGGTGATAGATATGATAAAATCACCTTCGATATTTTTGAATCAAGCATCAGGAATATTCTACATCTTATTCCTGAGGGGAAGCATAGACATTACATTCCTCATATTTATGCTAATATCTCTCGTCCTGCTCGTTATTATCTAGAAGGCAAGCAAGTTGCGAAAGTAGAAGACATATTAGAAATTTTGAGACCGAAATTCAAAAAAATAAAATCAGCTAGATTAACCAGAGCGAAATGACTATTTGCACGAGCCACGGGTTCACGGGTATCTGTGGGAGATATGAGAGCGAGTGAGAAAGACTCTGTTTCAGCTCTCTTCTTTCTCGCTCGCTCTCATGTCTCCTATGGACACCCGTCGACCCGTGGCTCGTGCAAATAGTCACAACGTAACCAGAGAAGACTTGGCTCAGGCATCTCGTCACCCAGATGAGGACTTGGACCTTTTTCTAGTAAGATTAAGAACTCTTCTTGACTCAGCTATAAATGCTGCAGTTAAAGAATATGGAGAAGCCGCAAAGGCAGGTTTCACACAAGATCTTGACAAAATTGCCGTCGGTCGTTTCATTCTAAATTCACCAAAATTCTATAGGAATGCATTATTAGACACCAATGTAAAAGGTTTAGATCAGGTGGAGGCCATTTTGGTCAAACACCAGGAAGCACAGGATCGTTATGGTCAAGAAATTTTCGATGAAATCGAACGAGAGCTCGATACGGATTTGTCACGTTCACGATCTCGTAACAGGGAGCCTGAACGATCAGCTACGGATAATCGTGACTCTTTTTATAGGTCAAATGACTATCAGAGAGCCGCGAGTCCATATCGTAATCCGAATTATAATTTCAGGCATTCACAACCATATTTATATAGGGGAAGAGAACGGAGTAGGCAAAGAGACGCAGATCCTCAAAACCCTATTCCTCATTCACAACCTGCTGGAACCACCCCTAACGGGGGGGAAAATCAGGAAACCACTGCAACAGTTAACGTGATAAATCCCCAATCGACTCGCGTAGATAAATTAGAAAATAAAATGGATGAGATTAGTAAAATGCTAGCTGAATTAATGAAGAGAAAAGATGAAAAATCGGCTAGAGAGAGTCGTGATAGTTCGCATCATCGGAGTAGAAAATCTTCCCATTCCAAAAGATATAGAACTCCCTCCAGACACCGCTCTTCTTCCTCTAGCTACTCGGATTCTTCTCGAGGGACCAGCCCTGAGAAACGTAAATCAAAATCAAAATACTCGAGAAATAGGCGGGAAAAAGATTACGATAAATCGAAGTCTAGGCATAGGGACCAATCTCGCGAATCAACTTCAGAGTCAAGGAAGCATTTAAACGAGAAAAGCTCTCGCCGCGAGGACGCAACGGCGAGCGAAAAATCCCAGCGTCCAGAACGACACACTGTTACAGCAACTCATCCAACAAAAATCCAAGAGAAAAACACACAGAAGTAGTAGTTTGTGTATCAGGAATTGGACCCACAGTCACTTTACATGGACCCCGATTACATCGCGAAGGTGCTCTTGCATTAATAGATACAGGAGCAAAGGTAAATTTGATTTACGCAAATGCTTTGCGTCATGGGACAAAAATTGATACTTCTCAGAGCATTAAAATAGGGGGTCTTACTTCAAATTCAATTCAATCAATTGGTACAGTGAATATTAAAATTTTGAATTCAGATGTAAAATTTTATGTAGTGGATTTGCAACCTGGGGGATGCAAAGCACTCTTAGGAGATGCATTTTTAGAGCAAGAACGAGCTAGAATTTCTTATTGGGATGATACTATAACTCTAAAATCTAATCCAACAAAACCTATCCATTTTTGTCTCGACGCATGCAGAAGAATTGCGACAGAGGCGAATCCCTTTGTCTGCGTGGCAGAGGGGGGGCCTCGCCTAAATATTTCGTCAACTGGGCTCATTGACCGTAAGCAAAGTTTCTTGGTAGATACGGGGGCCTCTGTAAATTTAATTGAAGAGTCAGCATTAAAATCGGGTGTCGAAATCGACAGAAGTAAATCACGAGAAGTCAAAGGCCTTACAATCGACACAATACGTACTTTGGGTGTCGCAACTTTGCAACTTTTAGGAACGTCAGCACATCTTCATGTCGTCAACATCAAACTCCCCATTGATGGAGTAGGGATATTGGGAAATGAATTTCTTGTGCAAGAAAAAGTGGAAATTTTATACGGACATAGAAATATTACCTTAGCTAAAAACCCTAATAATCCTATTGGTTGGTATCGAGATATTAAAATGAACTCTTCGGTAACAATCCCTCCTAGAGTGAGATTAGCCATTCCCATAGAAGTAACAAATGGCGAAATTGAACAAGGTTATTTGCCAAAAATAGATCTGGCAGAAGGAGTTTTTGCAGGTGAAGCAATAGTTCAAGTGGAGAATAATATGGGTGTGGTTATGGTAATAAACACAACATCGGAGCCAGCAGAAATTCAAATTCCTCCGCAACGATTAGAGTCATTTGATTTCAAATTAAATACAGAATTGAGAGAGTCAGGATCCGAGGAAGACGTACCTGAGTTGGCAACCTCAGAGGTCCATGCAGACTCTCTACAGCGGATTGGAAAATTGAAAAATATGATTCCAACAGACCATCTAAATGAACCAGAGAAATTGCAGGTCGAGGAAATAATTGAAGAGTTCAATGATATTTTCTTTCTACCAGGTGATGCCTTGGGATGTGCCAAAAATTTCACTTGTAAAATAAGAACAACTGATGACAAACCAATACATAGGAAACAGTATCGCTATCCAATGGAACATCGCGACGAAATTAATAAACAAATCAATAAAATGCTTGAACAGGGGGTCATTGCTCCATCAGAATCACCATACAATTCACCTCTCTGGATTGTCCCGAAGAAGGCTGAAGGCCTGACTCCAAGGGAAATAAACGATGGCGATTAGTCATCAATTTTCGTGATCTAAATAAAAAAACTATAGGTGACTCCTATCCTTTGCCTGAGATCAGCGAAATTTTGGATAAATTGGGGGGTGCAAAATACTTCAGGGTATTTGATCTAGCGAACGGTTTTCATCAAATAGCAATGGACCCCACAGATCGCGAGAAAACAGCTTTTACAGCTCCCGAAGGCCACTGGGAATTTTGGAAGATGCCTTTTGGATTGAAAAATGCTCCAGCTGTTTTTCAAAGAATGATGAATAAAATTTTGAGTGGATTAACTGGAACTGAACTTTACGTTTATTTGGATGACATCGTAATTTTTTCTCGAAATCTGGTAGAACATCATGCAAGAGTTAAAAGGCTCTTTAAACGATTGAGAACCCAAGAAGTTTCTTTGCAGCCAGATAAATGCAAATTTTTGTGTAAAGAAGTGGGTTATTTGGGTCATTTGATAACCGATAAAGGCGTACGTCCAGACCCAGCAAAGGTTGAATCACTTAAAAACATGCCTAAACCCAGAAATGTAAAAGGAATGAGAAGCTTTTTAGGATTCGTGAATTACTACAGGAAATTTGTGGACCATTGTGCAGATAAGGCTAAACCACTAACGGAGCTTTTGAAAAAGGCTAATAAATTCACCTGGACTGAAGAAGCTGACCAGGCGTTTGAGGAAATGAAAAAGTCGATTTGCAAAGAATCTTTACTAATTTATCCTGATTCAACAAAACCCTTCATAATAGCTGCAGATGCTTCTGAAATCGCTCTGGGAGCAGTTCTTAGTCAAAAAGACGAAAATGGAGACGAACGCCCAATATCTTTTGCATCTAGACCATTTCTTGATGCAGAAACACGGTACACAGAGGCGGAAAAAAATTGTTTAGCAGTTTTCTACGCAATAAATCACTTCAGGCCATATGTGTACGGGAGACCATTTGTTCTATATACCTCTAGTTTAGCCATAGAATGGCTAAGGGACACAATAACACCTACTGGAAGGCAGGTCAAGTGGCGCTCACTGTTACATGAATTTGAATTCACAGTGATCCACAGGAAATTGAAGAGGGAACGATATGCAGATGCATTCTCCCAAAACCCAGTGGGAATAGAGGAAAAATTAACTTTGGAAGAAAATCAATCAGATTCAGAACCTGAACCATTTACCGTTCTCCCGGTAGGTAAAATACCAGCAAAGTCGATTTTGAAGAAAACAACCAAAAATCCTCTCACGCTTATCAAGGAGGCTGCAAAACGACCTCGAACACTAAGTCATTCGAAAGTTCTTCAACAGCCTAAAGAAACAATAGCAACTAGAGTGAGCACGAGACATGCAAGTCTAAATGCCGACAAAAAACCTCCAAATTATAAAGACTCAAGGGCTTATAAAAAAAGGACACAAACACCTGGAGACGAGGGAAAGAAAACGACCATAGAGACACAGCCTTCAACATCAGAGATTAGAATACCTGATCTAGAGGAAAACTTGGAAGTTATCGAAACTATTGAACCAGCGTCGGATCAAGAACCGAATGATAATCCATCTGAGGAAATCGAAGACGAAGTCTTCGAACCAGCAATAAATAGTTCGGAAGAAACTATCATTACAGATGTCGATCCAGAAGCAATAGTTGAAATAGCCCCTGATCCCAAGGATTCAGAGGAAATGGACTCAGATACTGGAGATGAAACTATACGTGAACAAGATAATCAGGAACTAAGAGAAGAGCCTCAGATAGAGTCTCAAGCTCAACCAACAGAAAACCCTGAGGAACTTAACAGAGAGAGAGATTATCGACTCAGGAGTTGACTCAGATAAATGAAAGTCTGAAGGAATTTCGAGAAATATTAAATGATAATAACAGACTCTCTACCCAAGATCTCCAAGAAATAAACAGAAGCATCCAGCAGTATGATCATCTGATGGAACCTGATGACCAGAACGAAATAAACGAAACGTCTGAAAATACCGACCGAGAAAGAAATTTTATTTCCTTATCAGAATTTTCACCAATCAAAAAATTTGCAGAATTGGATGACGAAGAAATTCGAAATCAGGTCATAAATTCAACCATGAATTACGAGGAAGCCAGTCAAAGAGGTAGAGAACAGGATGAAAATATTCGAAGGCTGTGTGACGAAACTAAACGTATTTACGAACAGACAGTAGGAATAATTCCCTCTCATTTAAGACCAGGAAATTCCACAAAATCATCAAATGCTACAATAACAACGAATCCACAAGAGGAGACTACGGTTTCACCATCTTCTCCAGAAGAAAGTTCAAATACAGCAAACAAAAGAGTGACTTTTGCCGCTGGACCTGAAAATAATAACTTTCAATCGAACACTATAGAAGATAATGTGATCGACGAAGAGGTTATAGCACAAAATTTGGAGGAGGCCTTTGACGAACTGTCAAAAGCTCAAGAAACTGAATCTTTGGAGAGGGAGACACACAAAATTTCAGGTTATGGACCAAGATTTAGGAGTCAAATCCAAAGATCTGAGCAACAGAAAGACAACAAAGAAAATTCAACGGAAGCAGAGTCAAGCACTGCTACAGAAAGCTCATCTGAGGGTGATACCTCAAAAGAAGGTGGGGGGTGTGAGTCAGAGCCTCCACAAGGAAGTCAAAAGGCAAATACTCCAAACAATCTGATAGATGAAGACTTTGAGAAGGAAGAATTAGAACAATACAGGGTGTACGACCCAATTATTCCTCAAGATGATACTCATCCACATCCTGAGAACATAGTACAAAGTCGAGACGGTCTGACTTATGAACGAGGAAATATTGTTCACTTCCTAGCAACTGATTGTAAACCCAATAGTCCTTCCACTCAATTGCTAGCAGATTTAAATTACATCAACTTCGAAATTCTGAAACAAAATAAACCGAAAATTGGCAAAATCATCGTCCAGAAGAAAGGAGCCCACAAGATCTTTATAGTATTTGTAAAGAACTCATGTTGGGACTTGATTAAAGTTTCAGAATATAAAACTTGTTTGCATAATCTCCATTATGCACTGCAAGCGCACAAAATAGAATCTGTTTGAATGGCAAATAAGGGTAATGAGCTGAAACCCAGGTGGAAATATGCTTGACATATTTTGACAAAAAATGTCAAATTCTGATCAAATTTGACAAATTTTGAGAAAAAATCCGTCATAATTTGACCTATTTTCACAGAATCTACCATAAAATGTCATAATTTGACTGTTTTTGTTAAAATATGATGATTTTTGAGTATCAATTGGAACAGTATGTCATATTTTGTCAAATTTTCTCAGAAAAATTTCTGTCATAATTTGACAAATTATGACAGAATATGTCATATTTTGATTGTATTGTGTGGCAGACAACTCTGAGCCATTTGACATATTCTGACAAAAACGTCCAAAAAATGTGAAAATAAGACAGAAAATGGCAAATTGTGTCATGATATGTGACTTTTTAACATGTAATGACATAATATTTCTAAAAGTGTCTATTGAATTTGTCATTTTCAGTCAAAAAATGTCAAATTCTGTCCGAATTATCATATGACATATTTTGACCAAGCTTAACAGAAAAATTATGCCAGAATTTAACATAATTAATCATAAATTCTCATTTTTTAACGAAAAATGTCAAATTCTGTCAAAATTATTATATGACAAATTTTAACTGAATCTTAGAGAGAACTTATGTCAGAATTTGACATAATAGCTCATAAACTGTCATTATCGGACAAATTTCGACATGTTCCTTCGGCATTTGTGTCATTCCTTGAATTATCCAAATATACTATAAGATGTCATGTCATAATATGTCGTACACCTTGATGAAGAATAAGGGATTGGACATGGCATTGCATGACACAAGTAGGAAAGCCAACACAAACGGGTACTATTCTTTTATGCCGTATGGGAACGACCCATACGGATAATATCAAAAATGCGGTAATCTTGTTGAGCATTATCTTTGCCCGACCAGATTCACGAAGAAAACTGCCTCGCCCGTTTCAATTTATGACTTCTCAAACGATAGCGGGCTTAGGGACTAGTTTTCTACAATGCGCACTCTAGCGGCGCCTTCGGAACTACCAGTTTCACTCATTTTCTGAAAAATTGTGACATATTTTGTCATATTTCCCCATTTTATGACTACGAAAATTATGACAGATTATGTTCGAAAGGGTATGATATTTTTCATGAAGATATTTTTCACATTTGATGACAAATCAGAATATGTCAAGAAATGTCAAGGAGCAGTCATAAATTTTTTCGAACAAATGTCATTGTTTGACATATGTTCGACAAAAAATGTTAAATTTTCAAAATTAATTTAATTCTTGGTCGATGAGAAAATCTGACATATCGGTTATTATTGGTCAGAAAACAAATGAAATTTCCTATTGTGATATGTCAAAAAATGAAATATAATGACAACACTTGGCATTATTCTCTGCAATTGTCATATTTTATGATTTTTGTCACATTATGACATTTTTTGTCAAATTATGACATCCACATTTTCTCGAAAATATTTGTCCGAATTGATCATAATATGGCTAATTATGAAATATTTAAATTTGTTATAATATGTCTTAATATGACATATTTTGTCATATTCTTACACTTCATGTCCCTTAAAAATATGACAAATAATGTCTGAAAATTTATAACATATTTCATAAAAGAATGTCATTGATTATCAGAATTTGTCAATTTATGACAAATCAAAATATGTCATAAAATATCAAAAGACAGTCTCAAATTTTTTCAAACACATGAAATTTTTTGACATATGTTTAACAGAAAATGTCAATTTCTAACAATTTATGTCATTTTTGATCAATGAGCAAATTTCACATAGTCGGTCATAATCGGTCAAATAAGAAATTGACAAAATATGAGATGATATGTCAAAAAATGTTAAATTCATATAAAATAAGGAATTGTTTCTATCATTTGTCTTTTTTTCTTATTTTATGACAAAATTTGATATTTTTTGTCAAATTATGACATCCACATATTCTCTAAAATACTTGTTCGAATTGATCATAATATAGCTAATTACGACATTTTTAAATTTGTTATAATATGACTTCCTATGACATATTTTGTCCTATTTTTACACTTCATGTCCCATAAAAATATGACAAATAATGTCTGAAAATTTATAACATATTTCACGAAAAAATGTCATTAATTATCAGAATTTGTCAATTTATGACACATCAAAATATGTCAGAAAATATCAAAAAACAGTTTCAAATTTTTTAGAAAAAATGACATTTTGTGACATATGTTTAACAAAAAAGGTCAATTTCTAACGATTTATGTCATATTCGATCGATGACCAAATCTAACATATTTGGTCATTATTGGTCAGAAAAAAAATGACATTTTTTGTCATAGTATGTCAAAAAAGGAAATATTATGTCAAAATTCATCATCACCCTGATTATTTGTCATATTTTGCCATTTTTCGTTACATTATGACATTTTTTGTCAAAATATGTCAAGCATATTTCCACCTGGGAAGGGGAAATCAATTTTATTCATTATTTGTGCAGAGAATTTGGAGATAGCAAAATTAAAATAACATTATGTGATGGGAATATTACAATACCAAACGAGCCTCTGAGATCCGAAATTATAAGAGAACATCATGACAGTCTGATTGGAGGCCACAAAGGCATCGTTAAAACCTATTTACGTATTAGAGAACAATTTTATTGGCCAGGAATGAAAGGTGACATTGAAAAATATATCAAGAGCTGTCGTATCTGCCAAATTAGGAAGTTGAGAAGAGTAAAAACTAAACAACCGATGCAGATAACCGATACACCCACAGAACCTTTCGATAAAATCTCAATTGACATCGTTGGACCTTTACCCAGAACTCCTTCAGGGAATACAAATATCCTTACCATCCAGGATAATTTTTCTAAACACTGCACAGCAATCCCTCTACCAGATGGACGAGCCATTACTGTGGCTGACGCACTATCAAACAATTTTATTGCGTTATATGGTTGTCCAAAGACTATTTTATCGGATCGCGGAACTAATTTTATGAGTAAAATGATTTCTCAACTGATGAAGACTCTCAAAATTCAACATAGAACTACTTCCGGTTATAGACCTCAAACTAATGGGTCACTAGAACGAAGTCATCATGTTCTGGTGGAATATTTGAAGGCATTCACAGATGAGTATAACGACTGGGATTCACTTTTACCTTTTGCAATGTTTTCTTATAACACTACAGTCCATAGCGCAACAAAGTATACTCCATACGAATTAATTTACGGTAAAATAGCTAGGATACCAGCTTCTCTTGGAGAGAATAGATCCATTGAAACCTACGATGAGTACCTAGTAGATTTTATAGATCGGTTAAATAATATCCAAATAATCGCGGGAAGAAACCTACTCCAAGCCAAAGAAAACTCAAAAATTCATTACGATAAAACATCTCATCCGGTTAACTTTCAAATTGGTGAATTTGCCTATGTCCTGAAGGAACCCAAGAAAAATAAATTAGATGACGAATTCGTAGGACCGTTTGAAATAGTTGATAGAACACAAATGGGCGATTTGGTTCTTGAAACGATCGATGGCAGTAGATTCATGAAACATCCGAATAAATTGAAGAGAAGTTTTGAATAGAACAAAAATATTCTTTTCAGTTTATTCATTGCCAAAATGCACAAATTCATTTTAAATTACGAGAACTCATAGTAGTTCGACCGAAACTTTTCTTTTATTTTAGGGAACCGAAACCAGAGATGGGAACCAAATTAATTTTTCTCATAACTACCCTGATGACGTTTGGAATACATGCTAGCCTGACGAATGACCATGAACAATTTACCATCCATCCACTGAGGAACAACCCTGGGATTTTCTATGAGGAAATGGACCCAGTCCACATGACAATAAAAACCTGGACAATCACAGTAGCTGTGGATGTGGAGGGAACTTTGAATTCACATCAAATAGGTTGGGAGGACCTTCAACGAATCTATGTCTATTGCAAGAAAGAAACTGTTGATCAGGGACGAGAATTAAATTGTGAGCAACTATTGAAGATCCACGATCAAGAAAAACTTCAGGGGCAAATAAAGAAGATTCAAAATCACCTGAATCTACTACTGGAAACTCAAGGAAAGGAAACACAGAGAACCCGAAGGGAAGCACCTGTTTTTGGCTTTATATCCAGAATATTGGGACCCATTGTTGGATTCACAGATTACACAGAACACGAATACCTAGTCAATCAAGTGAAGAAGCTGTACGACGATAAAAATGAAATCGCCAAAATTCTGAGGAATAGTACTCACATTTTACAATCAGAAATTGATGCAAATCGTAATTATCTCAAAACTACAGCACAAAATTTGAATTTCATGAAGCAAGATATACTTGCTTTGAGTGGAGCGATGGCAACCACATCGGACAGAATAATTCGTCTTGAGTTTGTCTTCAAACTCATGCTGATAGGGGCTGAAGCCTTAACAGCCACAGAACATTATAAAATGGCCCTGGAGAAAATAGTCCAGGTTGTTGAGGATGCAAAACACGGCCAAATTAATTCAGATCTTCTCACCCATGATCAACTCGTTTCAGCAATCAAGGATATTAAAAATGAGGACTCAAATTTCAAATTTCCTGTTGACCTAGAGAGCCCAGACCTGGGTCTCTTATCAAGAGTCTCGAATATACAACTGATTCGATCAGAAGGAAAATTCATTACCATCATAACCGTTCCACTGGCTGACAGAACTCCACTAAAACTATTCAGGATGATACCCTGCAAAATGCCACAACAACTAGCTCGAAACATAACAGGATCAGCCTTCATACAACCGTCAACCAAATACTTGATCACTACGTTAGATCGTCAATATTACTATAAAGCGGAGACAGAATATCTTCAGAACTGCGAGCATGTAGGAACATCATATTTGTGCTCAACTCACTCTCTACGGCAGTACAAAGAAGTACCATGCTGCGAAATTGAATTGCTCGTGAGCCCATCACTGGAGGCAATGAGAAAATGCGACATTAAGATTCTCAAAAACCACTTTACTCAATGGACCCAATTAACAGAATCACGTTCCTGGCTTTATTCAACCGCGAAGTCCCTAACGTTGAATATCGTATGCCAAAAATCGTTAGGCTACACAAAGGACATCGAAGGAACCGGCATTCTACATCTGAACTCAGGCTGTGAAGCACGGACAAATTCAGACATCATCCGGAGTATGGGAGCTACTAAATCAAGATTTCCTGATCTCCATGTGGCGCCATTGAACTTGAACTTGAGCCTTTTATCACCAAAATTGATAAAAGAGGTTGAACTGCCGCACCTAACAAAAACAATCAAGTTAGAGCCACTACCAAATAATTCACATGAGAATGATATGCACACCTATGAACATACCTTGGACCTCATTACAAACCATAATATGGATCCCTACAACAGTGACACCATTCACATGGGAATAACAGGATTCATTGGTGTTGGATTCATAGTAATATTGATACCACTGTGCATTTGGGGGAAGAAGATCAACTGCTTATTATCTTGCTACTGCTCAAAGTGCAAGAAGAGAAAAATCAAGGAAACGCCATCACAAGTATCCGTGATTAGCACACCCAAGATCATTTATCAGCCATCAAACGAGAAAAAGGTAGAGATCCATTGTCCAAAGAGCACAATCATCACAAGATCTTCGCCAAGAATCCCACCTAGACCTTCATCAACTAGCCTGGGGACCGATCCAGCAACTTATAATATTCCGAAGTCACGTTTTTGAGCTGAAATATATTGAAGGAGGTATGAGAATTTTGAACTTTGGAATGATAAAAAAAAAAAAAAAAAAAAAAAAGATATAATAATAATAATAAATAACATATACATATACGTGTATTGGGCATTAAATGTTCAAATTTCAAAATTACTAAGAAATTATATATTTATATGAATAGTTTACGAAAATTCCAGCATCAACAGCTCACATACTGACAGATACACCCACACGAGACTTCGATTTCGAATGTGAATCGAAGGCCCGTGGGGGGGGGGGGAGGATGAGAGAAAAATTGCAAATTAAAATTTTTTTTTTTTTGTTTTTCCCTGCTTTCTCGGTACATGTGTATATGCATTCATTTTATTTGAATAGGTTAATGAGCCCCTCATCCAAAAATTCCTCTGCTTTCCGAAGCTTGTTCTCTTTTTCCAAAAGATACACTAGGCGAAAGCTGGGTATTTTCGTTACCATCCATCTAGTATGAAGTAACGAACAGAGTGTCCGGAATAATATTTGATGATGATGGAAGGGAAGAAGCTGCAAACAAGTAAAATAAAACAGTAACTATACATCAAAACAAAATGATAAAATATTCGGCTTACGATAAAACTCACTTCAACACAGAAAAATTGGCGGAAAACGTAAAATTCCCATAAAGCGTCACACCCAATCGGTTGAAGAGCATAGCGAGTAATTAACATGTTGGTTTGCTTCTCAAACCAATCGGAATTCCCAATAAATTCTTTGATATTGGAAACAAGTAACCAGACCCGCAGCCTACCCTTGAACGCACGAAGTCCACCTAGCGCGTTGATGTGTTCAGTGGACAATTGATGCCTACCAGAACCAAACAGTAATCTGCGGCCTAGCTCTGACCAGATAAAACACCACTCGTCACAGACAAGGTGGAGCGGTCGAACTCGGATGGGAAGCTCATGAGGAGAAACTGCGGAAATTTCAACTAGAAGAACAAAATTAATGGATAAAAGATTGTAATAATTATAAGACACGTAAATGCACTTCGGGTAAATTAACCTACCTTCAAGAAACAAACGTTGAGAGTAATAAAATTTCTCGAATTGTTCCAGAAAAGAAATAAAAGAAGGCAGGCCCTTACAGAGATATGAAGATCGGAGATCTCGACGAGTAGAGGGAGGGATTCGTATGAGGTAATGGAATAATTCGAATATCCACCAAGAGTATTCCATCGAAAGACTCTATAAAATAAAAATGATAATAGTAAATGAATAAATTAATGATAGATATATATATATATATATATATACAAATTCAATTATCTCACTTGGGTAAACTGTCGAAAAAGGAAGAAATCCCACGCAATGAAAACTTCTGCTATCACCCGAAATTCTTTTCTCACCAAATCGTATAGCGCTTCAAACACAGAGTAGACGGAGTAGAATGTTGGCGGAGGGCATTAAGACCCTGGTAAAATCCTTCAGAGCCTCCAATTTCCTCCAAAAAAATAGTCCACTGCTCCCTTTCTCTACACATCATTCGACGACTTACGATCCACACTAAATAATTCAACCTGCGTTCCACTGTCGGGAAAACCGTTGCAACATCGTCCCTTTCTTCCATTTCCTGTACCACATGTTCGTCATCACTTTCCACTTCGCCTATCAGAGTAAATATCCCGTGTTCAGCCTCCGATACATCATATTTCTCATTGGGAAATTTGTAACACATTTTCTTAAGCATAAATTCAATGTTTTCACTCCAGCACAAAGAGACGTAATGCATCCGGTCTAGCCAAGGGAAAAGAATTCACGAAAATGCAACGTTGCTGAACGGCCAACAAGAACACTTCATCAGCAATAAGTTGGAGCGTAAGGAACGGCTAAAGTAAAACTCACTGTGAGTTAGAAAATTGTGAGCAAAACGGAAAAATGGAAAGAAATTCACTTTTTAATCGGGATAACACCGGCAGAATCGAGATTTACGTAGATGGATCCTGTTCATACAATGGAACTCCGAAAGCCATTGCCGGCATTGGTGTATGGTTCAAGGAGGGCAACCCCTTAAACACTTTAAAAACCCTAAAACAACCAAAGGTAACAAACGTCACTGCAGAAATTTGGGCTGTGATCGTAGCATGCGAAATAGTCTTGGAATTCGGCCTAGGAAAGGTAAGAATTTTTACGGATTCGGAATACGTTGTAGACTGTATAACCACGTATATCGAGAATTGGAAAAAGAATGGATGGACGAGCTCGAGACATAAACCAGTCTCAAACCAATCTCTGCTTCAGAAATTGGACGTGATGCTACAGCAGGTGGATGCAGATTTCACCTACGTACCGGGACACAAAGGAATAGATGGCAACGAACAGGCAGATAAACTGGCAAAGCTTGGTGCCGGGATAATAATGAAAAGAAGTATTGGAAAAAGGAACAAACAAGGAAAAACCAAGAATACCTCTTTCCTACCATTCCAACCCACCTCTCATTGACGTATGTGTGTATGTATGTATATAATGATCATGCGTGTGCGCACTGTGGCGGGGAGAGGGGACAAATGAATCAAGATCACTACAAATGAATCATTTATTTATTTATTCTTATTTTTTATTTTATTTATTTTTTTTTTTTTTTTATTTACATTGCCAAATCCCTGTCGTCCCCCTGCGGGAGACGTCTCAAAATCGCGAGAAACGCAAAAGCAAGAGTTGTACAAGCACGTTCCCGGAAGACGACATCAAACAGGTAGCCTTCATAAATTACCCTCAAGAACTCCAGAAACTGGTGAAAGTAGGGAAGGAGTTGTTGATGCTGGAACACAAACATAGTTAGATAAAATAAGAAATTTATAAGTGCAGGAATGAATAAATTAATGAGATTACATACATAATCGAAGTACATGCCTCGAACGAAAGCTAAAAAGGCCACAATAGTCTCGAGGGAGAACCTTTCGGTGGAGGAGACATAGGGATGATGGAGGGAATACGCCTCCGCAGGGTGAAAGCTGAAATTGTACCTTCTGTCGTGTATGATGAGGTAAGTGAGGTCGGAGATTTCCTCCCTCCACCACAAATAACGCTCCTGCACCAAAGGAGCAAGCTCCAACATCATGTCCTCCTCCTCCGAAGGCTGCCATACTACGTAACGCATGCCCTCATAAAAGGACCGTTGATCGTAAAACGACATCCTCGATTTAATTTTGATCTAAAACAGAGAAATTATTTTCATTAAAAATAAACAGAGAAAAAGGAAAAAAAAAAATTGTTAAAAATCAATAAATCGATTGGGTAAATTCGGGACTATCTCGAAAACGGTGAGAGATAGGGAAATTTTGTTGAGACCGAAAACAACGAGCTCGAGAAGCCCGAGGTTTTTGGCCTCTTGAAAAATTCTCCTAAAACGCACCATTAAAAAGACGGTACAAAAATAAGGCCATACCTAAAAAATTTGAAGATTTGCAAAATTGGTCCAAAAAACGGTCAAAAATCCCACAGGATCCTTTAGTTATTTATTTTCCTGAAAAAGAAAAATATTTTAATAAAAATCAACAGGAAAATTGAATAAAATCAAAAATTTCAAAAATTGGGAAAAATCAATAGCTCAATTACATAAATTTGCGATTATCTCAAAAACGGTGAGAGATAGGGAAATTTTGTTGAGACCAAAAACAACGAGCTCGAGAAGCCCGAGGTTTTTGGCCTCTTAAAAAATTCTCCTAAAACGCACCATTAAAAAAAATGGTACAAAAATAAGGCCATACCTTAAAAATTTGAAGGTTTGCAAAATTGGTCCAAAAAACGGTCAAAAATCCCACAGGATCCTTTATTTATTTATTTTCCTGAAAAAGAAAAATATTTTAATAAAAATCAACAGGAAAATTGAATAAAATCAAAAATTTCAAAAAATTGGGAAAAATCAATGAATTGATTAGGTAAATTTGGGACTATCTCAAAAACGGTGAGAGATAGGGAAATTTTGTCGAAACCAAAAATAACGAGCTCGAGAAGCCCGAGGTTTTTGGCCTCTTGAAAAATTCCCCTAAAACGCACCATTAAAAAGATGGTAATAAAAATAAGGCCATACCTTGAAAATTCGAAAGTTTTCAAAAATGGTCCGGAAAAAAATGCGTAAAACTCCCCCAAGATCCTTTATTTGTTTATTTTTCCTGAAAAGGAAAAATATTTTAGTAAAAATCAACAGGAAAAACAATAAAAATTGTAAAATCCCAAAAATATAGGAAATCGATTTCATAAATTTGGGATTATCTCGGAAACGGTGAGAGATAGGGAAATTTCGTAAGAACCAAAAATGAAGAGCTCAAGAAGCCCAAAGTTTTTGGCCCCTTGAAAAATTCCCCTAAAATGCACCAATAAAAGGATACCTACAAAAATAAGGCATACTACAGAAAATACTGATTTCTCAAAGTAAGATTTTATTGGAAAATAGAGAGAGATAAGAACTGTGAATTGAGTGGAAGATTATTAATAAATGTATAAAATCTTACCTTGGAAATTAAATAAATCACACTAAAACACTCAATCAATGTAAAACTGCACTAAGAGATAAGAGGAATGTGCTGAGTATGCATTTTTGAATCATGCCTTGAACGCGCGAGGAAGAGTGCATTACCGCCATCTGTGGATGAATAGGAACCCGAGAATTATCCTCATTACCGACTCATTTGAATCCTGAGGAATCATGCACCTTATAAGGCGTTAGAAAATACCTTATAAGGTGGGGGGCTGTTATATCCACCCCAGGATCAAATAAAATTTTTCCTTTAGACATTTGCTAATAATGTCGAAAACGCATGAGTTGCAAAAATGTCCAAATAAAGTGGAACATTTTTGCAATCAATTTGATAAAAACTAGAAGGTGTCGCAAGAATGAGAAATCGACGAATTGTGATGAATCGACAAAACGAAACATCTTCCAATAAACCACGAAAGTTAATCAGTCGCGATTTTACCGGGAACGAGCAAGGTTCCCAATTAACTTTCGTACGGTCTTAGATAACTAAATAGATTTTCGTTAACACCGATTCATCATAATTTCGGGACAAGTTCTGGTGTGCCCTGTAACTCCAAATTTTGATCTATTGAGACGCAAAATTGGCGGTGGTCTTCGACAAGCGAAAAACTCTTTGTGCAAAGTACAGAATTCCGGATAATTCTTGTGAAAATTAACCAAGGCACACGCGGACTCCTCAGGCCTAAAAGTGTTAATTCTTTGCGCGAATTATTATATCAGAATTCTCGAACCAACAAACGAGAAAAACAAACTAACAAACAAGAAAACAACTGTAAAGGACAGGATCCAGAAAACTGTAAGTAATCTTAAAATCTGTGAAAGATTACAAAGATCCAAGTCCTCATAAATTCATCAGATTTGTGAAACACTTATAAAAAGAAGGGTTAAAATATAGAGAAATTGGGTATAGTCAAAAAGAGAGTATTTCCATTGAAATTTCCTATATCCTTAATTCCTTCACGCAAATAGTTTCACTTAACTCGCAGTAAAATAAAATAAAGAACCAATTCAATAAAAACCTGCAAATATTAGAAATAAAAGAAACACCAGCACGAGGAAAATCATAACTAATTTTCCGAGAAGAAAGGTAAGAACTTCATTCCCTCCTTTCAAATTCTAAATTTCTTTGTTATTATTCAGATTCTCGGCTGAATAGTCCCTCTGGACATAACAATAGAAAAATTCAAAATTTGTAGTATTCAAAATAAGCTTCTCGATTATTTTTGTGTCGAAGGGAGCTCAATAATTAAATCATTCAAATTTTTTTTGGAAACGAAAGAAATGAATTGGTAGACATTTTCTCAAAGTAATTAATGCAGATAAGTTATTGGAACATGTACATGCAATTTTAATGTTTGAGTTTTCTCTGAATCTTCCTTAAAGCATTACTCAATTAATAATAGAATAAAATGAAGAGGAATAGGTGACTGCCTGTTAGATTGTGTATTAATCTCTTGGTAAAACATTTAGATACTTTGCTCACCATTGAGACTAAACATACACGGAAAAAGTATAAAAAAACTTCGAGAATAAAAATGTTAAATTCATCCAGATGTTTCATCATTAACTCTTATCTCATTTTTTCGTCATGGGAGCAACAAGAGCAGTTAGGGGAGGGTAGAGATATATTCACAGGTTTTTATGTAATTTTAAGAATTATTTTCATTTTAAGATTTTTTTTGTCCGTTCGTACTCGGAAATGCTAGCAGAACTCAAATTCAAAAGCAAAATCGTTCTTTATTAATTCAATCAATCGAATAACGAGTTAGTTCATCAATCAATGCATGATAACTGATTTTTCAGAAAAATTTCATTTTCCAGGACCATATGTATTCTATTATGCCATTGATTAGTAGAAAATCGATTGTCCAATGACTAGGGCCGAGACGTTGGTGTAAGGTTTTGACTAGGCTGAAGTTACCTTCAAGCGCTAGCACGTGTTGATTTTTCAAATTCAAACTGACAGTTTGAATGACGTTTAAAATCATATTTTAACGAAGAGATAATCAAGTTATTATTAAACATTCAATAAACTATTGAATTGTGATAATATAAATAATTTCTATTTCTTTAAGTAAATATTTGGAGAGTGAAATCAGCGATTATACTAGTGGAACGAGAATTATTCACAGAGGTAAGAGAATTTTCTATATTTTTCAATTAGGGGATTAGTTTTAATTGTCCATAATTTTTGTGTGTGCTCAGAAACTAAGCGAGATAGGGCGATTCTATTTCACTCCTATTTTGTAGAGAATTGCAAGAGCTAAAAAAAAGCCATGAGGCAAAATCACTCGATCTCGTTTCATTCCGGAGGAATTCTCGAAAAACTGACAAAAAAAATATTTCCCCAGTTTAACCTCTCCCCTTTCAATGTTGTTAAAATATCTCGGAAACTAAGCGAGATGGAGTGGTTCTACTTCAACCTTTTTTTGTAGAGAATTTCAAGAGCTACGAGGCAGCTCTGGAACAAAATGGCTCTATCTCGTTTGATTTCTGAAATATTTGAGGAAAACTGATGAAAGAAATTCGAATCATTTAATTCGTGTTTTTGCTTCCGAATGGAAGCATTGTAAACGCGATTTTTTTCGATTTCGAGATTTCATCGGAATATGACTCAGAATGATCCAAAACGTCCAGAAATGACATTTTTAAAAAATGTCTGTATGTGTGTGTGTGTGTGGGTGTGTGTGTGTGTATGTGTGACAGATATCAGCTCATTGCTCAGCAACGGTAATACTTAGTGAGCTGAAAATTCAACAGTACTTTTCCTCCCCATGCAAATTGCTGTCAGTGAAATTTGAGCGAAATCGGTTGAGTACTTTTCGAGAAAACTCAAATTTTGGAAAAATCGTTTTTTCGACTTTTCTCCGCGAAAAATTGATTCACAGCCCCCACACTCAGCGATGAAATACATCTCATTTGAACTCACAATTTTCACTCGGGGTGAATTTTGCTCAGATTTTTCGTTTGTAGATAATTTCAATTACAGTGTTTTTCATCCTGAATTTACTATACACGATAGTTCAAAAACTATTTGAGTTAGAGACTTCGAATTTCGCCAGTTTGTGCATCTAGGGAGCGAAAAGTTTGGTATTGAAATTGAGCGAAATCGCTGCAGTAGTTCCTGAGATATTGGCCAAAACCCATTTTATGAAAAGAGGTTATATCTCGAAAACTATCCAAGCGATTACATCCAACTTCAGCTTACAAGATTCATCTCAGTGAGCCCCACAAATGGTGATAATTTCAGATTTTTCAGAAGAAGTCTCTTGTAAGGATGTTCGGTAAATTAGTTTTTTCAAAAATCACGATTTTTCTTAGCTTTCTCCCTAAGAACACTACTATTTTTTATTTCACCATTCGAAAGTAGACAATTTTTCCTACTAAATGAGTACCTTTCCATCCTAACGACAATCAGAAAGAATAGAAATACTATTTGGAACCCGACCGTCAATTTTTGTGTTCCATCATAAGATCTGAATTTTCATCTAATCTTGAATTTTTATGTACCATGTGATATTATTGCAATTTAATCGATTATTCTGAGCTGAGATTTGTAGGGATCTATAAGTGCGTATTTCTTGCGAGAATAATGTTATTTGTTGAGCGATTGAAAAGATATTCATTTTTATAGAGATTCGATTGATTATGGGTAAAATCCCATTCGGAAGCATTTTGCCAATCGAATTGGCAAAATATTAAATGTCACACAAAGAGTGGGGTTTACAAATAACGCACAAAGGGTGGAACTCCTGCTTGTTTTTCTATTTTTATTTCCTCCAATTTTTTGCAATTATTTTTTTTTAAATATCTTGGAAACTAAACGAGATAACGCGATTCTGTTGGAACTCTCTATTGAAGATAATTTCAAGAGGTACAAAAAGCACTGGGGTGAAATCGCTCTATCTCGTTTGATTTCCAAATTATATGAGAAAAATTCATGGAAAATTTGATTAATTTAATTCGGGTTTTTTCAATTCGAATATTTCATCTACTTCAATCATTCGCGGTTAGTTAAGGAGAATTGGAGAAAATATTATATTTCGTAAGAGGAATTCGAGGAAATACTGTATATCGCAAGGGGAATACGGGAAATTGAAAAAAATACTTTATTTTGAGGGGGGGGGGGGAATTGAATAAAAACCTCATTTTGAGGGGGGAATTGGGGGAATTGGAGAAAATATGATATTTCGTGAGGGGAATTGGAGGAATTCGAGGAATTACTATATTTCGAGGGGGGAATAGGAGGAATTGAAGAGAATACTTTATTTTGAGGGGAGAATTGGAGAAAATACTTCATTGTGAGGGGGAATAGGGGGAATTGGAGAAAATATTATATTTCGTGACGGGAATTGGAGGAATTCGAGGGAATACTATATTTCGAGGGGGGAATAGGGGGAATTGAAGAAAATACTTTATTTTGAGGGGAGAATTGGAGAAAATACTTCATTTTGAGGGGGGAATAGGGGGAATTGAAAAAAATACCTCATTTTGAGGGGGGGAATTGGAGAAAATATGATATTTCGTGAGGGGAATTGGAGGAATTCGAGGGAATACTATATTTCGAGGGGGTAATAGGGGGAATTAGACAGAATACTTTTTTTTGAGGTGAGGAATTGGGGGAATTGGAGGAATTCGAGGGGGAATAGGGGGAATTGAAAAAAATACCTCATTTTGAGGGGGGGAATTGGGGGAATTGGAGAAAATATGATATTTCGTGAGGGGAATTGGAGGAATTCGAGGGAATACTATATTTCGAGGGGGTAATAGGGGGAATTAGACAGAATACTTTCTTTTGAGGTGAGGAATTGGGGGAATTGGAGGAATTCGAGGGGGAATAGGGGGAATTGAAAAAAATACCTCATTTTGAGAGGGGAATAGGGGGAATTGAAAAAAATACTTTATTTTGAGAGGGGGAATTGGAGAAAATATTATATTTCGTGAGGGGAATTGGAGGAATTCGAGGGAATACTATATTCCGAGGGGGGAATAGGGGGAATTGAAGGAAATACTTTATTTTGAGGGGAGAATTGGAGAAAATACTTCATTTTGGGGGGGAATAGGGGGAACTGGAGAAAATATTCTATTTTGTGAGGGGAATTGGAGGAATTCGAGGGGGAATAGGGGGAATTGAAAAAAATACCTTATTCTGAGGGGGGGAATTAGAGGAATTCGAGGGAATACTATATTTCGAGAGGGGAATAGGGGGAATTGAAGGAAATACTTTATTTTGAGGGGAGAATTGGAGAAAATACTTCATTTTGAGGGGGGAATAGGGGGAATTGGAAAAAAAACCTCAATTTGAGGGGGGAATTGGGGGAATTGGAGAAAATATTATATTTTGTGAGGGGAAGTGGAGGAATTCGAGGAATTACTATATTTCGAGGGGGGAGTAAGGGGAATTGAAGAAAATACTTTATTTTGAGGGGAGAATTGGAGAAAATACTTCATTTTGAGGGGGGAATAGGGGGAATTGAAAAAAATACCTCATTTTCAGGGGGGGGGGAATTGGGGGAATTGGAGAAAATATTATATTTTGTGAGGGGAATTAGAGGAATTCGAGGGGGAATAGGGGGAATAGAAAAAAATACCTTATTCTGAGGGGGGGAATTGGAGGAATTCGAGGGAATACAAAAAAACTCAAAAAAACTCATTTTGAGGGGGGAATTGGAGAAACTATATTTTGTGAGGGGAATTGGAGAAAATATATTTTGTGAGGGGAATTGGAGGAATTCGAGGAAATACTATATTCCGAGGGGGGAATAGAGGGAATTAGACAAAATACTTTCTTTTGAGGTGGGGAATTGGGGGAATTGGAGAAAATATTATATTTCGTGAGGAGAATTCGAGGAATTCGAGGAAATATTATATTTCGAGGGGGAAATGGGGGAATTGGACAAAATATTATATTTTATGAGTGGAATTGAGGGAATTCGAGAAAATACATTATTTTGTGAAGGGAATTGGCGGAATTCGAGAAAATACTAATTTCGAGGGGGGAATACTTTATTTCAAGGGGGAATTGGGGAAACACTATATTTAGTGGGGGGGGGGGAATCCGAGAAAATACTTTATTTTGAGGAGAAAATCGGGAGAATTTGAGAAAATACCATATTTTGCAGGGGGAATTAGCGGAATTCGGAAAAATGCTATATTCAGTGAGGGCAATTTACATATCATTTCCATTTATTGTCCCATTTGGAACTGATAAGGAGCAGCATTTACTATGGGATATTGCCTCGTTCTCTTGCGAAGTGGAAAGACGGCAGTTGTTCCAGCATCTGCATTAAGGACTGCTGGAAAATTCCAGAAAGTGAAGTGGGAAAATGGCCATTTGTACCTGGCCCGTGTTCTTGCGAAATCAAGTAAAATGAATATCCTGCGTCATGCTATTTTCATTATGTAGATATTTTTCATCTTTTCTCACATTTTGCAGATGATTCCGTATTCTTGCAATCATTATCCGTTGAAGAAAATGGTGTCATCGTTTTCGGTTCGGAAACATCTGCAGGTGCAGGAGCAATTAAGAATGCTTTGGCTGCATTGTATCAAACCCCAAATGAACAAACTTCGGATAAAACCAATGCAGTACCCAGTGATGATCACGGGAAGCCATGTGGTTCTCGCGTGTTATCGCCAGTGGTAAATAATTTGGTAATGTCAGAGTGTTGAGTATCTAATAATGGAAACTCTTTCTCATACGCACTTTGCACTCTAGCCAGCCGATTGGTAATGCTAATAGAGTTCTTGTTGATGAATCCTCTCGTTCTCTTTAGACAGTACAATCTCCCCCACGAGAAGACAAGGCTAACTACGAAGTGCTGCTCGAAAAGTCCACTGTGGGAAGTCAAACAGATATTGAAAACGTGGGAAATTGCCAGGCTTGCTCTGCTGCTTTGAAATTGTCAACCACTGAGCAGTGGGTGCAAACAGACAGCCTGTCAACTGATTCTAAAAGTTCCCAGTGTGAAATCGAGATGTTCAGCATTGGCACTCATACAGAAACTGAAGATCAATCCATCACTGACAATTATGATTCATCTCATGAGAGCATTCATGATGATGATCTGGTCACAGATGGTAGAACCAATCATGGTGCCGTTAAAAGTAACGATGGTGGTATTCCTGACGATGATATTAATGATAACAATCATGGTCCGACTGATAACTTCGATGACAATCATTATAACATCGTTGATGGAAATATCAATATCGTGAAACGGGATACTCGCCCATGGACGCAAAGTGGAGATGGCAGAGCTGAATTAGTTCCAGGCGCTAATGTTTTCATTGCTTCGGATCAATTGTTCGCAACGATTGCAGACTGCTATCGAAATCCAAGGGAGTTTATTCGTCGCCTCATCAGATTACTAATTCCACGAGATGAGCTGTTGAAAATGACAGTAACAGGACGCGGGTGGAATCGACGAGCCATCCCTCCAGATGTGTTGAGCGCAGTTGAGAGTAATTTTTATTCGAGAATACCGATGATGTGTTTCAGTTGAATTTTTAATCAATTAAACGAATGAAAATTTTCAGATTGTATGAAGAAGAATGTTGAAGAACAGCTCTGGTTGCCAGAAACTGAATTCCGCTCTGTATTGGTTAAGATGCTGGACAAGATGCGTCAGGTTTCTCATCGTTGACGGATCTTCCTACAACTCATCAGAAGTGGAATATCTCGTTTGAATTCTACAAATTCTACATGAGGATTGCTGTGCAATACCAAAACTCAATGTTATTGCTCTGATTTTCATTTCATCGGCCGACATTCAATTTTTTGTGTTGAATAAAAGTGTATTGGTTATCTGAACAATTTTTGTAGGCTTTCCCATCATTCACCTAATAAATTTACTCATTTAGAAGACGAATTCCAATGAGTGATTATGCCCATCATATAGATCAGTTTCAATCGAAAACTGTATGAGTCCAGTAAGGCGGTCATTGGTGGAACTCGTTTACACATGTTACGTTTCTTCAGGTCTGTGGTTGAGAATTTCTGTACGTTGAATTGTATCTTTGTGGAATGCAGTACTCTAATCATGCTCATAGCCTCTACTTTTTCTAAATTTCCTTTGAATGAAGAATTGAAAGAGAATGGCAGCAATAGAGACCATGAAATAAAATTTCGCAATTTTTTCTTCCATATTTTCCCTCCCAAACGGAAGAGAAGAAGGGGCTGGATGCATCATCTGAGGTACTCAGAATTGCAGCCGAGTTAGGGGGGAGGGGGTTCACTGAATAGTAGGAATTGGTAATATTGAAAGATGTAAGAGAGTCAATTGAAGCAGAAATCGAAGAGAAGATTTTGTGGACTTCCAGTAACAATGTGTAAGAGTTAAGGGCGTGAATGCGGATTCATTCTAAGAAATCCTGAAGCTGCTCGTTCATACTTCTTGCTGAAATCTTGTTAGTGAATGGAGATGCGCCACTGTCCTCTGAGATTGGAAAGGAATCTCAAAGCTACAAGAAAGGATCCACCTAGAATTACCCCATTCCAGCTAGTTTCTATGAGCAAAATCCAATCACTCATTTTCAATCAATATCTTGGTAACTGAATGAGGTAGTGCAATCCTCATTTCGGCTCAATTTGTAGAGAATTCTGAGAGCCACAAAGAAGATTTAGGTACTACCTTAACTATTGATTCGATTTTATTCCAACAGAGCTGAAGAGAGTCATTTCCATAAGCTGAACTAACCGTCAATTTTCGAAATTTCTCTAGGGAATCCTCCACTTATTATATGAAGAAATGTATTTTTTCCAAATATTTCAAAAAAACGTGATTTTTTTTCGATTATTTTGAATGAACTCCTATACTTTTCATCAGGTTATTCGGAAGAATACATTTTCCTCTTCAGAATGAGCCCATACTTGTATTCGTAGGATAATCAGAGAGGGTACTCAAAATGGAACATCAAAATTGAAAATAGGATTTTTTATGTAAAATTTAGTACATCATGAAAAATCAATGGAGAAAAATTTCAATAAAAAAGAAATGAAATTTCGAATAAGTCTTCTAGCTATCTGAATGTGCAAATAACCAAGACATTGACAATTTAAGACATTTTATTTACAATAACAAAATGAATAATTTAATTAATAGAAACTAGTGAATGTACATGAGAAACAGAAAATATTTGAATCATCAGCACTATCAACCATTCAGGGTAAATTGTCAAAATTTGATTTCAAGCACTGTGCAATATGGACTCATGTTTGATACATGCATTCGTCGATTACTTCACAAATCAGGCATATAGACGCTCTTCATGAAGGAAGTAACGGAATATAAGAATAGACATGGTCTATAACTATATCATCCTGAGTGCGTGAGTTGATATTAAGAGGAACAGGGCAGAGTGACAGCAATTGGCTTGGAAACTGCGTGTGTCTTGGGACCTAGAATTTCAAAGAAAAAATAGCGTGAGTTATCAGTTTCTTTAAGCTGAGAACCTTCTCATTAAACTCATGATAAGAAAAAAATATGACATCATATCGAATTTCATATTTTCTCGTGATAATGTTCCGCGTTGGCTCATTTTCGAAATAAACTGTTGAAAAAAATAGTCATTCCTTTACACTACAAGATGAGCATTCAGCGATTAATTCAAATATACCCATGGTGATGAGCAAATATTTGATTCTGGAATAAATCTCGCAGGGTATTTGGGGATTTTCTCCAGAATTCGTTCTATAGATACTCCTAATCTTAGTGCCTCTGAATTTATCACGCTATACAACACGTCAAAAGTGTTACTGTAAGTGTAATGCGATTGCAAACTATAATCTGATGAAGAATAAACTCCAATTGAATTCCAAATGTACCTTATTGAAGAATATTGACAGAACTCCTACAGCATGCATCATATATCATTATCTCAGCGAAAACAATGCACAACGAAATGTCTCTAGAGATCGTCAAACGTGGAACTTTCATGATTATCTGCGAATCCATTCTTCAATCGTCAAAATGATATCTGAGCTCTGACCATTGTGAAACAGATGGGAGTAAAATGACATTGATCGAATCAATTATGATCCAAAACAATTAACAATCATGTGTGCTCGAAGATTTTCAAACGTGAAACTTCATCGATTGTTTCTGTACAGGCTTTTAAATTTTGAGAAAGACCTTTCAACTTCAACGGACGTCAAAGACGCATAACGCGTAGCTACAGCATCTTCGACTGTCCACCCTGGAGGTAATTGATCAAAAATGTCCCTGTTGACGCAGTCATTCACATGGATCATTGCTTGAAGCCCCTCGTTGTTTGCCAAGACGTTGATTAATTTGGCAGAGATTGATTCTGGAATATTCTCTTCTCCCATAACTGAATCAACGACGTTAGTGAGTGCTTCCAAGGAGCCAGCAAGTGATAGATCCCTAGTTTCCAATCGTGTGATAGTTTCAGAGAGACACGTAAATCTTTCAGTTATCTCTCCAAACTGAGCTTGAATCTCTGAGTTTTCAAACTGCTGTGCCAGCCACATTATCCGCATGAAATCCCTTTCAAATTCAACTTCATCCATGACTTCACGGAGTACGTCAAAATATTGGTCGTAATATGCACAGGCAGCGATCCATGTACACCAACGTGTCAGAATCGGTGCAGGCGGCATTGGTACTCCTGGTGCTATATGATGGAAGGTTGCAATACGAGTCGGTGCTTTGGAGAAAAGTTTTTTTCGTCCAAGCAATGATGTTATTGACAACAGCATATTCGTCACGAACCTTTTCAGCAACGCGATGCAGCCCGTGACAGACGCACCGGACGTGAACTAATTTATTGAAGTGAAACTCATCTCTCAACAATTGGCCTGAGAGTATCATATATGCCGCGGCGTCGGTGGCATATATGAGGACTTTATCTCGACGGATTCTATCAGGCCATAGTTTTCTGAGTGATGCCATCACGAAGTTACATAAGGTGACAGCATTTGTACTCTCTAATTTTTCCATGTGAATCAATCGTGGAATTCCTGGCCGATCATCCATGAGTGGAGTGATGATAGCATGTACGATTTTGTGCATGCTAGCATCTGTCGTCTCATCAACACTAAAATGTATCGGGCACTGTCCAATTTCATCACGAATTTCCTGTATCTTTGCGTCATAGAGGTTGGGTACATAGGTCTTTCTCAGTGTTGAAGAATCCGGTACTGCGTGTTTTGTCCATTTCTGCATGAAATTTTTATGAGCCGGATTTCTGAGTTTATCCAAAGGGATATCAGCAGCTAGATGCATCTGTGCAAGCTCCATCCAGTAAGGATTCTGACGAGAGGAACAGGCAGCTTGTGCTTCTGGACTAGGCTCAAGACTTTGTCTCCACAGCCGCAGTCTTTGTTGATGCGTTAGGGAGAGATCATGTTTCCTAGCATTATACAGGGTAATAATCTCCAACTGGGTGCAACAACATTTACATTTGATTAGATCGTCTTGGAGTGAGTAGATGCTGGGATCTAAACCTAGCTGATCACGAATTCGTTCCCATAACACAGCATTTTCATTGCCTCGATTCTGCAAGTTTGTTCGATGACGTTCACTTGCATTGTGACGAACTAAAGTACGTGGCTGGAGTACGGTTAAACGTTTGCGTTGGCAAACAAGACAAATAACTGCATCGTTATCCCATTCATAAATATCTTCAGCTAATTGGAGCTGTAGCCGAATCCTATTCCAGATTCCTTCTCTATCCATTGATTCTCAATAATTGATACTTGAAATACTTCTATCACTGAGAAGGAGAGCCCAAGCAATGATGGATGAGAGTTTGGATTAGGTCTTGGGCAGCGGAGTATGGAAATTGTAGCACAAGGAAGTGGGAAAGGATCTCGAATGTCTGGAAGAGGAAATAGAAAGACATTTCAAGTGACATCATTTAACAATAATTATGGAAGGCTGAAAGAACTTGACAGAAATCCAAGGACATTGGATTCATAGTTTGTAATGTTCGTAATGATAACCATAATAGCAGTAGAGGTAATGTTTCCGAAAAAATATATGATGAGATTCATATCTGAGAATGATTTCGTGAATATCCTTTTGTGTCTCAGGATACCAAACTTTTTGGACTTGATCTTGTTTGATTTCAATAGAAATTGAGGAGCAGTGTGGAGCCCTGCCTTACTGGAAACTGTATCATCTTCGGTAGAGAGTTCTTGCGAGATTCTCAAGAATATGAGGGCCCCCCTATTCCCCCCTCAAAATGAAGTCTTTTCGCCTATTCTCCCCTCAAAATAAAGTATTTTCTTCAATTCCCCCTACTCCCCCCTCGAAATATAGTAATTCCTCGAATTCCTCCACTTCCCCTCAAAAAATATATTTTCTCCAATTCCCCCTTCAAAATGAGTTTTTTTTCAATTTCCCCTATTCCCCCCTCACAATGAAGTATTTTCTTCAATTCCCCCTATTCCCCCCTCGAAATATAGTATTCCCTCGAATTCCTCCAATTCCCCTCACAAAATATAATATTTTCTCCAGTTCCCCCTATTCCCCCCTCAGAATGAAGTATTTTCTCCAATTCTCCCCTCAAAATAAAGTATTTCCTTCAATTCCCCCTATTCCCCCCTCGAAATATAGTATTCCCTCGAATTCCTCCAATTCCCCTCACGAAATATAATATTTTCTCCAATTCCCCCTCTCAAAATAAAGTATTTTTTTCAATTCCCCCTATTCCCCTCTCAAAATGAGGTATTTTTTTCAATTCCCCCTATTCCCCCTCGAATTCCTCCAATTCCCCTCACAAAATATAATATTTTGTCCAATTCCCCCTTTTCCCCCTCGAAATATAATATTTCCTCGAATTCCTCCAATTCCTCTCACGAAATATAATATTTTCTCCAATTCCCCCAATTCCTCACCTCAAAAGAAAATATTCTGTCTAATTCCCCCTATTCCCCCCTCGAAATATAGTATTCCCTCGAATTCCTCCAATTCCCCTCACGAAATATCATATTTTCTCCAATTCCCCCAATTCCTCCCCTCAAAATGAGGAATTTTTTTAAATTCCCCCTATTCCCCCCTCAAAATGAAGTATTTTCTCCAATTCTCCCCTCAGAATAAAGTATTTTCTTCAATTCCCCCTATTCCCCCCTCGAAATATAGTTTTCCCTCGAATTCCTCCAATTCCCGTCACGAAATATAATATTTTCTCCAATTCCCCCTATTCCCCCTCACAATGAAGTATTTTCTCCAATTCTCCCCTCAAAATAAAGTATTCTCTTCAATTCCTCCTATTCCCCCCTCGAAATATAGTAATTCCTCGAATTCCTTCAATTCCCCTAACGAAATATCATATTTTCTCCAATTCCCCCAATTCCCCCCTCAAAATGAGGTTTTTATTCAATTCCCCCCCCCCCCTCAAAATAAAGTATTTTTTTCAATTCCCCCCCCCCCCCCCTCAAAATAAAGTATTTTTTTCAATTTCCCGTATTCCCCTTGCGATATACAGTATTTCCTCGAATTCCTCTTACGAAATATAATATTTTCTCCAATTCTCCTTAACTAACCGCGAATGATCAAAGTAGATGAGATATTCGAATTGAAAAAACGCGAATTAAATTAATCAAATTTTCCATGAATTTTTCTCATATAATTTGGAAATCAAACGAGATAGAGCGATTTCACCCCAGTGCTTTTTGTACCTCTTGAAATTATCTTCAATAGAGAGTTCCAACAGAATCGCGTTATCTCATTTAGTTTCCAAGATATTTAAAAAAAAATAATTGCAATAAATTGGAAGAAATAAAAATAGAAAAAAACACGAATTAAATGATTTGAATTTCTTTCATCAGTTTTCCTCAAATATTTCAGAAATCAAACCAGATAGAGCCATTTTGTTTCAGAGCTTGTTTAAAACAGAGTGAGGTTACCGCGAGAAATATCACCAATTATAAAGTGCCAGTCTCAAGGTGTCTAGCGACACTATAAACGCGGTAAAGGCACGAATCCCCCCCCCCCTTCTCTCTCTCTCTCTCTCTTGGACCCGCAGGAGTCCAAAAATTAGTTACGACTGAACTCTCAACAAGACAGGTGATCTTTGACCGTACAATTCGTTTATGGAGTCCAACGATAATGGGAGTGATCAAGAAGTGATAGACACTTAACGTGACGAATTAAGTGCTATCGTTCGTGAATCTCAACTATTAGCCATTGAAGTGATAGACACTTAAAGTGACGATTTAAGTGCTATCGTTCGTGAACATCAACTATTAGACATTGCAGTGATAGACACTTAAAGTGATGCATTAAGTGCTATTGTTCGTGATTATATCAACTATTAGAGATTGAACTATTGGTTTAATTAATTCAACTATAATTATTGTAATTCAACTTTATGAGCATGATTGTGAATTTCAACTATAACAAGCATATTGTGATCTGTAATTTTATATCTATCAACAAGCTGGTTTTTCCTCATTAATAAAGAATGAGTTTTCCATGTGCCTCTCAACTAGTCTCTCAACACCTTAATTCACATGCCTTTTCGCCACCCACAGACCAGTCCGGAAATCAACTCGCTTTAAACATTGGTCCTTCGAGTAGCGGATTTGTGGGTAAAAAAAAGAGCAGAAAACGTGGTGTGAAAAAAGGTGAGGCCTCATGGTGAAGAAATTTTCGGGGTCTACATGAGCCAGCACAGAATCACAACAGCGTGACGTAATCGCCTAGGCTACCAACGAATATTCTGGTACGTGAGCTATTGTGTCTTGAATCAAAACAAAGACCAAAGTGTTGTTTACGTATCAAGGCAGCAGAGAATCAACTACAAATGTGCCATCAACAAACGACTCTACAGAGAAACTCGAAGTAATCCAACGAAATAGAAATTGGTCAATAATTATTGATCAAGAGGATGATTCAGCAGCTTACAACTGCTGAATGGGGGGAGGATGTTTAAAACAGAGTGAGGTTACCGCGAAAAATATCACCAATTATAAAGTGCCAGTCTCAAGGTGTCTAGCGACACTATAAACGCGGTAAAGGCACGAATCCCCCCCCCCCCCTTCTCTCTCTCTCACTCTCTTGGACCCGCAGGAGTCCAAAAATTAGTTACGACTGAACTCTCAACAAGACAGGTGATCTTTGACCGTACAATTCGTTTATGGAGTCCAACGATAATGGGAGTGATCAAGAAGTGATAGACACTTAACGTGACGAATTAAGTGCTATCGTTCGTGAATCTCAACTATTAGCCATTGAAGTGATAGACACTTAAAGTGACGATTTAAGTGCTATCGTTCGTGAACATCAACTATTAGACATTGCAGTGATAGACACTTAAAGTGATGCATTAAGTGCTATTGTTCGTGATTATATCAACTATTAGAGATTGAACTATTGGTTTAATTAATTCAACTATAATTATTGTAATTCAACTTTATGAGCATGATTGTGAATTTCAACTATAACAAGCATATTGTGATCTGTAATTTTATATCTATCAACAAGCTGGTTTTTCCTCATTAATAAAGAATGAGTTTTCCATGTGCCTCTCAACTAGTCTCTCAACACCTTAATTCACATGCCTTTTCGCCACCCACAGACCAGTCCGGAAATCAACTCGCTTTAAACAGAGCTGCCTCGTAGCTCTTGAAATTCTCTACAAAAAAAGGTTGAGGTAGAACCACTCCATCTCGCTTAATTTCCGAGATATTTTAACAACATTGAAAGGGGAGAGATTAAACTGGGGAAATATTTTTTTTGTCAGTTTTTCGAGAATTCCTCCAGAATTAAACGAGATCGAGTGATTTTGCCTCATGGCTTTTTTTTAGCTCTTGAAATACTCTACAAAATAGGAGTGAAATAGAATCGCCCTATCTCGCTTAGTTTCTCAGCACACACAAAAATTATGGACAATTAAAACTAATCCCCTAATTGAAAAATATAGAAAATTCTCTTACCTCTGTGAATAATTCTCGTTCCACTAGTATAATCGCTGATTTCACTCTCCAAATATTTACTTAAAGAAATAGAAATTATTTATATTATCACAATTCAATAGTTTATTGAATGTTTAATAATAACTTGATTATCTCTTCGTCAAAATATGATTTTAAACGTCATTCAAACTGTCAGTTTGAATTTGAAAAATCAGCACGTGCTAGCGCTTGAAGGTAACTTCAGCCTAGTCAAAACCTTACCCCAACGTCTCGGCCCTACCAATGACAATGTTCGCATTTTCAAATTTTAACTACATTTTCTTTTCATCTACGAAATTTAAAAGGAAAGAAAATTTTGGCCACTCTTGAAAAACTAAGGTAATTTGGATGGAAATAATGTAAAATTAATAAAATATAATGAAACATACAATGAAAGGTATCACGGATTGAAAGAAAAGTATATTACATACCTAGGGCAGTAACATAAGAAATGTCTCAGAGCACATGTAATTTTCGGTCAGAGTGAAGCCGAGGTCAACAAACATGTGGGTAAAGGTTCAGATTAGCATACTTGTGTCATTTCTCTGCCAATATTGGGTCTATCAACACGTGATTTGTTGCATTATCTTCCTCTTAACGAGTACAAGGTCGCTCGAATAATGAGACAGCCGTAAAAAGTGAATAAACACTTGAATATCGGTTGTATAAGTGGGTTTCATCACAATGAATGTTTTGTCATATTGGCATTGTACGTTTGAGGATGAATAGATATGTGTTTACACAGCAATGTAAACATGGATTTATCCTTGTGAGCGTAATATTTCACTGGCAAAAATCCAGGTCTCCCATTGTATTGATTGATCAGTCACTGTAAGACCGTTGTTAGGTTGAAAATGAGGCTAGCAGAGCTCCATGATTTGCGTAATGACCACAGTAGTTTGGTGCAATTTTTGCGTGATAAAAAAGTGTTAAAAAGTGAATGTAAGTGTCCAAATTTTGATATTGAGATGATCTACAGTGAGAAATTAAGGTTGTTCCGGTGTAGAAAGGTAATTACAGCAAAAAACAGTCATAAAAACACCATCAAGAAGCAGCGTGGGGTTTCCACTAGTGAATTACATGGTTCTTGGTTCTCTGAGGCGAGAATCCCATTGTCCAAAGCCATGATGTTCATAGGCTATTACCTATTGATGCATCCCCCTCGACAGGAGCTTTTGGAGTTTGAGCTGGAGATGGCAAAAGCAACCGTGGTGGATTGGTTCAATTTTGTAAGGGAGGCACTTACACTTTGGTGTGAGGACCACACAGGAAAAATTGGAGGAGTCAATGTAACTGTTGAGATTGATGAATCCATGTTCGGACACCGAAAATATAACAAAGGGAGAGTGGTCAAAGGAAGATGGGTATTTGGTGCCTATGAGAGAGGCACTGAAAAACTTTGTGTCACTGTGGTACCCGACAGAACTGTGAAAACACTGATTGCTGTGATTAAACGATGGATTCTACCTGGAACTACCATTATTAGTGACTGCTGGAGATCGTACTCCTCACCGGACAAGGAGGGTTATGAACATTTAACTGTTAACCACTCAATCAATTTTGTGGACTCTGAGACAGTTGCTCACACGCAAAATATTGAGAGATCCTGGCGAGATATTAAAAGCCAGAGCCAGAAATATGGAACTGCTGAGGAACATTATCATGGATACCTGTGTGAGTTTCTCTTCAAACGAGCAGTGGGTTTGGGTACCAGGGTTGGTGAGTTTTTTAACATTTTGAAGTCCCATTTCTCATGACTTTTCTCATTATCTGCACCGTCATAATACATTTCAGATCGTTCCTCTAAAAGTATGTATTCATAGTAGGTTTCATGAAATTATCCCAACAAAAAATAATAATCTCATGAAAAAAACGGAATTAATAATTTTATTTTATTTAAAATTTTATCGCTGTATGAAGGAATAGCGGCGAGAGTGTTTACATACTGGTAGAGTAACGGCTGGTTTCATGTACATCTTTTCATTGTCCAGTTGTTGTTTATATGTTTGTGTTTGTTTTGGGGACAAATACCCCCATATCCACGTCGTGTCCCTGGGTAACGCTAAGAGAGGTGTAGGTAAGTGGAAGGAGGGGGTGGTGGTGCGCAATTTGTGTTGATGGGTGGAATTGGAAGGGGGTGAAACAGTAGGTATGCTAATCTGAACCTTTAAACATTATCTTCCTCTTAACGAGTACAACATACAATGAAAGGTATCACGGGTTGAAAGAATAGTATATTAGATACCTAGGGTAGTGATGTAAGAAATGTCTCAGAGCACATGTAATTTTTGGTCAAAGTGAAGCCGAGGTCAACAAACATGTGCTCTGAGGTTTTCTCACTTATTGCCCAAGGTGTATACTATTTTTCTGCATGCTGGGACGAAAATGGGATCTTCGGCCCTCGCTGCGCTCGGGCGTAAACTCACTCCCGTCACAGTGTACAGAAAAATATTAAAAATAAGACCGATTGATTAAGACTTTCTCTTCATACCAATTATCATGATTCAATCAATTAATTATTAAAATATATTACGATAAGAAGATTAAACGGGCAAGATGGTATTCTGGGTGAAATAGGGAACATAAAACTAAAGATAAATTAATAAATAATAATGAAAATGAATACTCGTTTCTTCGACTAGAATTCGACATATTCCTTGGAATTCTATTATTTCGGCTATTGAGCATTGCATATATTTATATACTATACATATATGTAATTTAAACAACTATCATAAACAACTTGATTGTTAACTTTGTTTCGTCTTCTTGAAGAAGAAAGGAGTGTAGTGTCTCCACTAAATACCTTTGGATTTTCTATTCCAGATGAGTATTTTCGAAATTTTCTAAAATCCGTATTAAAATTATAAATTGTTTCAAATTAATTAAATTTCCTTTTTGAATTTGATGGTTAAAATTAACGGTTGATATTATTCCACGCGAAGCATTCATATTATTGACATGGGTTAACAAAAGTACGCATTTTCATGCTCAATGTACTTGTTTTCCTGATAAAATAAAATTAAATTTTTTTCTTTTAATATTAAAATATTAATATTAAAAGAGTTTTCGGAACGTCAACGTCAACGTCAACGTCAGAACACCGCTACTCATCATGTAGCTCTTCATTTTAAAAACAGTTTTCGGAACGTCAACGTCAACGTCAACGTCAGAACACCGCTACCCATCATGTAGCTTTTCATTTTAAAAACAGTTTTCGGAACGTCAACGTCAGAACACCGCTACCCATCATGTAGCTTTTCATTTTAAAAACAGTTTTCGGAACGTCAACGTTATGATATTAAATATTCAGTTACATCCCAATGTGGGACTCTTCTCCAGCACCAGAGCTGTGTGACAAGAACTCGATTCCGTCACAAACTAGTCCCGGGCCAGTCCTGGGACCGTTCCGGAGACCAGAGCCAGCACTGTTGCCAGAACCACCTCCAGCAACCTTCATTTGCCATCATTTCTGAAAATTCAGTTACATCCCAATGTGGGACTCTTCTCCAGCACCAGAGCTGTGTGACAAGAACTCGATTCCGTCACAAACTAG
This sequence comes from Aleiodes alternator, assembly GCA_963921955.1. NCBI lineage: Eukaryota > Metazoa > Arthropoda > Insecta > Hymenoptera > Braconidae > Aleiodes > Aleiodes alternator. Next base: position 3,164,394 of record OY998097.1, read on the forward strand.
TCCCGGGGCCAGTCCTGGGACCGTTCCGGAGACCAGAGCCCATTATTATTTTATTATTAGTTAAATTATATTATTATTGTTTATTTTTATCATATATTATAAATATTATCATTTTCCAGCATTGGCTGGACCGAGCCGACATCTTGAGGCAACGGATTAAGGATCGAGGGGCGTAGGTATTCTGCTGTTGATAGTACGAAGGGTGGTGATGATGATAGTATTTATCATATTCAGTATCATATTATGGTGATAATGGTAGTCATCAATGGCTTTAACTCGGGGTCAGGTTCCTGTCTATTAACTACGTGTACAAGCCCGGAACCTACCCCTCCCTGACCACTCTCGCCGCTGCTCACCAGCTCATCGTACTGGTGGGACATCTTCCAGTTCACCTTTTTGTTCATTAAGAAGAAAGGAAGTTTAAGAATATCATTAAAACGAGTGGGTCCAGAGGAAAAAGTTATCAGAATTTTCTTGTGAATAATTAAATTTTCCACATAAAGATTCCCTGATACTTTCTCCAAACTCCGTCGCTTCAAAGATAATCCTTATTTCCTGCAAAATATAACAAAAATAATTGCAGTATTTTTTCAAGCATTTCATTAATTTATTATGCTGATGAAAGGAACTTCACAGATCTAATGCTACGTTGATCTTTTCTCTCGGCAGCTATGAGAACTTCAATGGCCTCCTCGTCCTCGCAATCTCTTAGCTCCTGTTTCTAGGCCTCAATTTTCCCTCAATTGGTGGTTTTGACTCAAGACTGTTGATACGGCTTGCATGATGATTACTACCCGTGTGATTAACCCCAGCCATGTCCATCAGGCAGGTGGAGAGTGAAGAACGGTGTTCGGCTTTGTCGAACCCCTGTCAGACTCGCCACATTTTTTCGTTTTTCAATTTTTCACAATACGTACGTATAATGGACATGAAAAAGCATATCCCACGTGAAACTTTGCTGTACGCTTCAGTCTTTTTTTCTCAACTCTGCTCAGTGCCTTTGCATTTGCATAATTTCTTTGTTTTTTCAATATGCAATTAATACTAATTATTCCTTTTCCATTGCGTGAATTCTTGTGCAGCATGATGCATTAGAGAATTATGAAGACTTTAAGAAATATTTAACACAAAAAGAGTGGAAAAATTGTTAGGAATTCGAGCGATTCAAGAGATTGAGGAAGAGACATTCCACAGTTAATTTTTTGTAAATAACCAAAAAAAGTGGTAATATTCTGAAAATGTCTGATGTATAATTTTTTTTTGCAACTTTATAGTTGGGCCATACTCCAAATAAGTCTCGTGATGTTGTGCATAGTGTTGATTTGAAAATATCGAAACACTTGCAAAAGTAGAAAAAAGAGTGAGACATTCAATTCATTGTAGAAGTAAAACCGAAGCATTTGTGCTTTTTCCTCTTGGAAAAATCTCGTATTTCCATGACTTTTCGTGTTAATCGAAAAAAAACAACGTCACCTGCATTTATTTTTCTCTCACTTTATTAATGATTTCACCAATCTGCATAATTTTCAAAAAATCATTCTGTCTCCATTTGAAAATTATGCAGATTCATGGAGTGATAGGATCCCTGTTTAAATGAATTTTTGCATAACTCTGTGCACTTGCCAATGAAAAATTCGAACGTCTTAAAAGTAATATCACTTATGTGGACGTTTCATTCTGTGATGCGTATGTAATGAAACTTGTCGAACATGTAAGAGCATTAATAACTAGTAATGAAAATATAATTCTTTGATTATTATTAAATTCAATTAATGATTTATCAATAAATTATTCAAGTTCAGCTGTGTACGCACAAGCATCATCAATTATTTATTATCAATAGAAAAGAATAAAGTTGATAAATTAATAAAAGCTGATCCTGAGAGAGGCCACAAACACCTAATCATCGAATTTATCTGAGGAGAGCGATTTTTTTCTCTATGGGTCATTCCACCAAATAAGTTCATCCTTACGGGGCGACCCTCGCGGATCGTGCTCATAATTTTTGGAGGTATTCTCTATCATAAGAAAAAAATTCCCTGAGAGTTTTAGCTCTTAATACACAGTGGTCTTGAAGTTATGATTTTTTGAAATTTTGGAAATAAAAATTTTCAATTTTTTTATCAATTTTTTTGATATGAAAAACATTTTTAAACAGAATCGACAAAATATTGTATCTTGTAGGAAAAATTCTCAGCTTTCGAATGAAAATATTAGTTATTTCATAAACTCATCAGAAGACCCTTAAAAATCAAATTAAAGTGGAAAAATTGATTTTTTCGGTGTGCGGCTCAAAAATTTTCAAATTTGAATGTTTTTTCAGAAAGCTGAGAGTTTTTTACACAAAATATAGCGTTTTTGCGATGGGCATATTCTTTGTTTCGTCACAATCAAATCAAATGTTTGATTCACTATGCAGTAATACACTCAGCAAAAAGATTAAGGGAACAGTAAATTTTGTCAGTTTTTTGCCTGATTTTCTAATGGTTGTAACTTTGCCAAAAATCATCGTATTAGGATTTTAAAAAAATGGTTGGAAAGTTTGAAGTCTCTACTCTTGAAATATTGTGATGAAAATTTTTCATGACCATTCGTTATAACGAGATAAGAGAGTTGAAAGTGGAAAATTTTTTTCTCTTTTTTTTTCATTTTTCCAAACTGTTCCACGGACTTCAAAAAAATTTTCTCCATTCAACCCTTATCAGGATCGCATAGCCTGATCATTCAGCTTCAATTTTTGTTTTCCCTACGACCCTTTGTTGCTGAGATATCGTCGATGGAATCAAAAAATACCCTTTGGTGTTTAATTGTCGATATCTTAGAAACTACTGATCGCACAACAAGCGGATGATGAGATTCGTAAACTTGAATAAATTTCCTGTAAAATCCGTGCTCTGTTTAGAAAAAGTACCGAAAAATTGTGTTTTTTTCTTTTTTTGAAAGTTGCCCTGCGTTTCGCGAATTTCGTGAAAATTGCAAATGTTTAAACGTTTTTCTTCAGTTGAATGTGTGCTGAAGCATCCCCTGAATTCCCAAGCCAATCCCTTCGACCGTTTTTTTTCCCGAATGAACAAAGTTTCACCGAAAATTAAAGGAACACTTTCTTGTTCCGTAAACACCAATTAATGATGATTAAGGCCGGAAATGGTTTTTCTCCGTTACTTCTCCGTGATTTCCTGTGCAAAATTCGTTCAATCTCATCGAATAAAAACAAGCAGGTGCTTCACCCTATGGGCATTTTTCGTAAATTTCAACCTCCTTCATTCACTCTATGATGTCTTCACTATTGAAGAATTAATCACGAAAAACATTTAATATTATGCCAATGCAATTGGCATAAAGCTTCCGAATGGATTTTCAACTATTTATTTTTCATAATTTTGAAAATGAAAATCAAGCAACAATTTTGATATTGAAAAACCTCGAACCTTTGAACCCCAAGGGAAACTTGATTCTTCAACTATTTTATCTTGAATGATGATTTTATTTTGAATAAGACTTTTGATAATAAATATAACATACAGTACAGAATAAATATGAGATTCATTCAAAATTAAAAATCTGGAAATTAGAGTTTAAGTATCAGGAATTATTTCCACTTCTTTTCGTTATTCTATCAGGATGAATACGGTCTTACTTATTGAGCAAAGAATATCTACTTTCTAATGATGAAATGATAAATACTAATGACCTTAAAAAAAATTGAAAAAAATTTGAATTTCTGAAGAAAAAAGAAATTTCATCATTCTTGTAGAAGAATCCTTTGAAAAATCTGAAATTTTTGAGATTGGTGATGGTCATCTAAATTGATCTTTCAAGCTTAACTTGGATATGGTCAGACAAGCAATTCCGTGCATATACGCTCATTGCATGGAATAATTTTTCAAAAATATCTCAGGAGCTGTTCGGTCGATTACGTTGAAATTTAATATCGAAATTCGCACTCATAAAATGTACAAACACACGAAATTTGAAGTCTCTAACTCAAATATTTTTTAAGTTATCGCGATAACCGTGATTTTTCAAAAATCACAGAAAAAAATATACTAAGAAAAGTAAAAATGAGAGCACTGGTCACCCTTGAGGTTTAATGTGCGCCCTATCCGTGCACATCTCCTCGCGGAGGATAGACGCTGCAAATTGATTTTTCGCTAAGAAAACTCAAAAAAACGATTTTTTGATTATTCACTTTTTCTCGAGAACTATTGAACCGATTTAGCTGAAATTAAATAGCAAAGTTGGCACTCATAAGATGTATAAACACACCAAATGTGAAGTCTCTAGCTCAAATATGTTTTAAGTTATCGCAATAACCGCGATTTTTCAAAAATCATAGTAAAAAAAATATAAAAAAAAAATAAAAATCGGAGCCCTGGTCACCCTTGGTGTTTAATGTGCGCCTCATCCGCGCGCAGTTCCTTGCGGAGGATAGACGCTGTAAATTGATTTTTCGCTGAGAAAAGTCTAAAGAACGATTTTTTGACAATTCGCTTTTTCTCGAGAACCATTGAACCGATTTAGCTGAAATTTTGCAGAGAGCATTGCGCTCACGTAGTGAATATTCCCTCAAAATTTCATATGGATACATGCAGCCGTTTCCGCATAAAGTGATGAAACGTGTCATCACACACATACCCACACACACACACACATACATACACACAGACATGTAAAAAAAAATATTTTTTCCGACATTTTAGATCATTTGTAGTCATAATCCGATGAAATCTCAAATTCGAAAAAAATGACGATTACAATGCTTCCATTCGGAAGCAAAAACAATGAAATAATCGATTTTGTTTTGCAAAAATCAACAAAAAATTCGATTTTTTTTCTTTGATCAATAAGTTTTCTTTAAAAAAAGTAATGAAAAAATCGAAAGAAAAAAATTTTTTAATGAAAAAAAAAAACGCTAGAATCTCATTTGACTTGGAGAGATAGTGAATCAAAAATTGTTTTCAAACACAAAAATGTTTTTTCCGATTAAAAAATTCCTTTTTCGTTGAGTTTTTAATCGGAGAAAGTCGAAAAATAAAGTGTAATTATAATCGAAAAAATCTCGAAAAAAAATTTGGTAAAAGAGTCGTCATCTCTCCTAGTCAAATGCAATTCTAACGTTTTTTTTAAATTTTTGAAAAATTTTCTCCGATTCTGTCATGGTTTTTCTAAAGAAAATCCCTCCGATTTTTTTATTGTTTAAAGAAAAAAAATCGAATTTTTTGATGATTTTCGCGAAAAAAATCGAGTTTTTCATTGTTTTTTTTTCGATGAGATTGAACCAATTTTGCACAAAAAATTACGGAGAAATAACGGAGGAAACACATTTTCGGCCTTAATCATCATTAATTGGTGTTTAAGGAACAAAAAAGTGTTCCTTTAATTTTTGCTGCAACTTTGTTCATTCGGGAAAGAAAAATGGTCCAGCCGATTGGCTTGAAAATTTAGGCGGTGTTTCAGCACACATTAGACTAACGAAAAACGTTAAAACATTTGCAATTTTCACAAAATTCGCGAAATGCAGGGCAATTTTAAAAAAAATAAAAAAACATTTTTTCGGTATTTCTTCGAAGCAATTTTAAAAATGGAAGAAAATGTTTTTCCAACTAAACAGAGCACGGATCTTACAGCAAATTTATTCAAGTTTACGAATCTCATCATCCGCTTGCTGTGCGATCAGTAGTTTCTGGAATATCGACGATTAAAGACAAAAGGGTGTTTTTTGATTCGATCGACGATATCTCAGCAACAAAGGGTCGTAGGGAAAAAAAAAATTGAAGCTGAAAGATCAGGCTACACGATCCTGATAAGGGTTGAGTGGAGAAAATTTTTTCGAAGTCCGTGGAACAGTTTGGAAAAATGAAAAAAAAAGAGAAAAAATTTTTCCACTTTCAACTCTCTTATCTCGTTATAACGAATGGTCATGGAAAATTTTCATCACAATATTTCAAGAGTAGAGACTTCAAACTTTCCAACCATTTCTTAAATATCCTAATACGATGATTTTTGGCGAAGTTACAGCCATTTGAAAATCAGGCAAAAAACTGACAAAATATACTGTTCCCTTCATTTTTTTGCTGAGTGTATTACTGCATAGTGAATCAAACATCTAAGTTAATTGTAACGAAACAAAGAATATGCCCATCGCTAAAACACTATATTTTGTGTAAAAAAAACTCTCAGCTTTCAGAAAAAAAATTCAAATTTGAAAATTTTTGGGCCGCACACTGAAAAAAATCAATTTTTCCATTTTAATTCGATTTTTAAGGGTCTTCTGATGAGTTTATGAAAAAATAAATATTTTCATCCGAAAGCTGAGAATTTTTCCTACAAGATACAATATTTTGTCGATTTTGTTTAAAAATGTTTTTCATATCAGAAAAATTGATAAAAAAGTTGAAATTTTCTCTTCCAAAATTTCAAAAAATCATAACTTCAAGACCGCTGCGTATTAAAAGCTGAAACTCTCGGGGAATTTTTTTCTTCTGATAGAGAACACCTCCAAAAATCATGAGCACGATCCGCGAGGGTCGCCCCCTAAAGATAAACTTATTTGGTGGAATGACCCCTATCTACTTCATTTCATTTATAATATTTATAATTATGTATAATCTCTTGTCATTTTTATTTCTGTTAATTTCAATTCGTTCAAGAAATTTAGGAAACGACGGCATTTTTCACTAGCTGCAGGGATTTCTACCGTCGTTATTTGAGTGTTTTTCAGTGGTATCATGTCATTAAATGGTTTATAAAATTAATATTTCACAATTGTGAATTGATGTAATGGTCCCCCAATCTCGATGATGTTTGAGTCAATTGTAAACATTTATGTATTCGATTTCAAAGACTACAAATAATTAAAAAAATATATAATTTGAATCATTCATCAAATTCTATATATTTTGCAATTATTTGTTGTCTGTGGATTCAAATATATAAATTTTAAAATGTGGTGAGGCGTTTCGCCAGTTGCTCTATACGACGTTGCTCTAGACGCTGTTTCCAATTTCTGCGCTGCTTCCCTCCATTTTTCCCTCTTTTACGCTTGTTGCCTGAAACATGCATAATGATTGGGTTTTAGGGGAAAATAGAAAGAACACAAGCATTGGGTTTTAGCGGAAAATAAAAAGAACTGCTGCAGTAATGGAAGCTGCTGCAGTGGTTGAAACTGCTTCAGTAGTGGAAGCTGCAGCTGCTGCTGCAGTGGCTGAACCTGAGGAGGCTGACGTGGCAAAACTGTAGGCACTGTAGTAGCAGATGCTGATGTGCCTGATGCTGATTTCGTTGATGTTGCTGTGACTGCAGTGGCAGAGTTGCTCCAGCGGTGCGTCAGGTTCTGCTGCAGACATGCTCGATGCTGCTGATCAGCTCGCTGATCTTCGACATTTCTCGAATGGCGGACTGCCAAGAGCGCCTGAGCTTCGTGCAACTTTCTCTCAAGATCGCATTCTGCCGAAGCGATGATTCATCTGAAATAATGCGCAAAACCCCATTCTCTATGCATTGTTTGAAGATGCCAGAGCTGCAGGAACACAGCAGCATAGGTTTTCATTGGTTTCTTATGCAAAGGATGAAAATCAAAAAGTACTCATATTTTTCTATATTTCATCATCGAAAAATCCATACAAATACCTTCATCACTGTCTTCCAGTTTAATCAGAAGCATCGCATCCCTTGTGCTCTGAACCTCCTTCTCGAATGCAGGATCCTTCAGCGCTAATATAGATGATGGTGAAGTTAAAGGATAGTTTCAGAATAACAGTTAAAGGTTTTTACTTTTTTAGAACATTTTTCACTCACCTTGGACCCAACTCTGATCATTCATCCCTGAATTTCACCTGTAAAATGATGCAAAAAACGCAAATTCCAGACAGTTGATGCAAGTGAAACTGATAATTACTCTTGCATTAATGCAATTAACAACACCGAGGGAAACTGAACCTAATCTTCTTAAAAATACCTATACTTCATTAGGGAAAAAACTTGAAGTTGTTTGCGGCAGTTCAGAGAGCTCAAGCAGTTGGAATTCATTAATCAGGAATGAAAAATCAAAATTACTGAAGGATGTCATTCAGCGAGCTGATGGAATAAAGAATAAATCCAATTGATAGTTTCATGCAAATTCAACGAATTTGAAATTGAAAAATCGAAATACTAATAGTACGTTATTGGTGTGAAAGAGAAATAATGAAGGAGTTTATTGCGTTTGAATGAGTTTGAATACATTCCTTTCTTTAATCCTTTTTGTCTCCTCAAACAGTTAGCTGAAGAAAGGGCAATCGAGAATGAGAAAAGTTTGGGCTGAATTGTTCAAAGATATTTGTTTCCATTTCTTATTCTTTATTACTATTTCCAATGAAGAGGAAAAGAGTAATGAGAATCTTGAACGGTACACTTTCTCAAGTGTTTTGATGTAATGCAAAGAAATCACAAACACCTTATTTTGTATCAGGATTGAAGCGAATCCAAAAGAAATTAATGAAAATCGAAAATCATGACAATTGAAAAAGTGAAATCGCTGCAGGAAGAAACTGGAGACAAGAAATCATTCAATTTCAACTTATTTCTGCATTATTTTCCATTTCTACTTGATTCAATTACTTTGATTTAATTATTCTAATTACGAATTGAATATATGAAGAAATTGAGATTCTTGGAAGAATTCCTTTTTATCGTAAATTATTTCCTTTTCTTTTACCTGTAATTGAGATGTGGCGTCAAAGACCAAGAAAAAGGAACAACTTCTTGAAAAATCAAGGAATAATCATGAAATGTGAAGAAACGGATAATGAGGAGCAGGAGAAAAAAATATAGTAATAATTTGAATGTTCAAGCAAACATATCATCGACGGACCATTATTTATATTCACAGAAACAATTCTTCCATGCTAGCAAATAACGAAGCCCCCTTCATTATTATTTAATATTCAATAAATCAATCGATCTGAATCAAAACTCAAAAATTATTTGAACATATCTTGAAAATAGTGACTCAAAACATACGTTATGAAGGGAATTATTGATCACACTTACATTTTTCTGATTTCAGGATGATGGTGACAAGATGATGCACGATGCACGCTGTGCTGATAATCCGCGAAGCGGAAATTTTTTTTATATTCTGTTTTCCATTGTTTGAACTCGCGCTCGTCACACTGCCTATTTCCCCTGAAGAGGCTATTTTGGATGATTGGGCTCTCTCCTCTCTCCAGCTATTCCTGCAAGAGGAAGAGTTGTAGAGGGAGCCCCAGCCTAGCGCGGGAATGAATCAAAATTGCCTGAATCTTACTCAGTAGCTCCTGAAATTCTCTACAAAAAAAATTAAGGGAAAACTACATCGAGTGAAATTATGCTATTTTCCTTATTTGTAGAGGAGTGGATTCTTAAGAAAAATTTGGATTATTTCATTATTGGACAGATTATTGGACAAAAAGGTTATTTTAATTATCATTCATCATAACCTCATGATCCCCTAACTCACACTCCACATCACAGTCCATTCCCTCATTCCTCCCTATTCATCACAATTCGGTTGTTATTAGCACTTAACATATATATTTTTCATATATATATCTGGGGCATTCCACACCAAATCGGACATCATTTGGCTTTTGCATCTCGGATATTTTTCATAATTTTTCATATTATAGTATCAGTTGAAGGAGGCCTTCCTGAATTTTTTCATTTTTTTTTGTAAAGCCGTTTCTGAGAAATCAATTTTCCAAAAAAAACGATACTTTTTCTAAAAATGCCCATAACTTTGCGAAAAATGGTCCGATTGGGACGTTTTTTTTTGAAAATTTGTGTTTTTGAACACAGTTCGCAAATAAAAAGTCGGAAAAATTTTCGAGACCGTATTTTTATAAAATTTTGGAGTTTTTAGTACAAAATGTCGATTTCTGAAAAGCACGTACTGATCGATTTCCTTGCAAATTTTTCCTGAAAAACTGTCACTCATTCCGCAACTTTTGAGCCTAGTCTGATGATGGGATAATGATGGGATCTATTTTTTTTCGAATTTTCAAAATTATTTAAGAAAAAAACTATACACAAAAGCTCTTATTGAAAACTGTCTGATATATTATGATTATTTCAAGTTTATATATTAGTTTACACATTTATCGTAAGCAAAAGATAGTAGTAGTATAAAGTTCTTATCATGTTTCGTTATTTTTTTCACTGGATAGCATTCAATTCCTTACACGTTTGAATATTTTTTGAATTTGTGATTCTGAAGAACACGAAAATTCTTTGAATCTCAAAGTTCCTTCTCCGTCCGGAATTACACAACGGTATTTTTGTGTGCCTGTTATTGTTTTCGCTCTCGTGTATTGTTTCTCTAATGATTCTTTAGCCTGGAGATATTCATCATTAGAGAAGAATCGAGCATGAACATTCGGCAAACAATTTGGTTTTACCGCCCAGTCGTATAATTGTTGAGGAGTTGAAATTTGTTCATCATATGGAAGTTGAAAGCTTGCTCGTGCTGCCATCCTTTTGACAGTGCCCCCTACTCCATCACAAGGCCTTTTGCCATGAGCTGTTGCGAAATAATGCTATTCAGCTTCTAGTCCAAAGTCTTTTTTATGGTAATTCAGATTCACAAAATTTTTATAATTTTCTAATCGTTGAGGCGCTCCATCGGAGAAGTGAAAAACTTTCGCAGCATCTTTGGATAGTGTTTTGATAAAGTTAGTCGTAATCTTAGTGAATTCATGAACAGCAACTGCGTCGTGAGATAAGCGATCTGATATTATAACTACACTTTTGTGGATGAGTAGATTATTTTCTTTGTAGCAAATCACGACTGGATAAACTGTTGCCTGATTGTTATTCCAATGAAATCCAGACGCCGCATTCTGAATAACGAAGGCATAATTTTCCGCAAAATCGCAGATCACAATGTACTCATTTTCTTTTAAAGATTCTTTCAACGATCTCAAATAGTTTGCTTCTTCTTTAGCAATATGATGATGTGATAAAAGATCAATTATATTCTCACGAACATTGTCAACAAAATCTGTTGAGTTTAACACAAATGTCTCCAAGCTTGTACGAGGCTTCGAAATCCAATATTTGTAAGTTATTTCATCAACTCCATTTTGATCAAGTACATCTAACGGTAAATCTTTCAAAGTTTGTACTCCTGGGCACTCATCACATTTGGAAAAATAATATTCAGAAGTTGGTTGCTGACACATAATTATTCTAAAGCAATCACTATAAAGCTTTACTGGTGTTGCTAATTGGCTTTTCAAAGTTGCTAAATTACACCCTGCAATAAAAGATCATGATTATTCTTCGACAAAAATTTTATTAATAAACACTCACCTAACATCATCAGCTTGACGTTTTCATGCATACAACAAACGCAAATAGTGTGATTTCCGCTAGAACCTGCAAGTACGCAGTGTTGAGGACGTAATGACGCAAATTTAGAGAAACCGACGCGATAACCAGGATGTCGTTCTTTAAAAAATTCAGATAATTCGCGCAAGCTGGAGAGAATAAGTCGTTTCTGGGTATGTTCACGTTTTCCCTCATCATTTCGAATGGAAAGATAATCTTTCATCCCAGGCATATCGTACTGATTTCGTCATCAACATAGAATTCCAAAATTTGAGATTTGATATCACTCGATAATGGGCAACCTAGAAATTAAAAAATTCAACTTATCTTCACTGAATGAGGAATCAATAAGTGGTTTTCATCTGGGAAAGTTCGTTAACAACCTAACTTCGCAATTGTTGTTGAAAGAATCCCTTGCTCCTCACGGAGATTTCTAGCTAAAGATGCCATGTATCTTGAAGAGCCCATTAGGTCACATATTCGGGATATACCCCACGTTTCAGGGAGAAGTGTGAGGATCTGAATTTTTTCAGATCGTGTTGTATTATTATCGATAAATTTCATTTTCAATTTTTCAATCATCTTCAAGAAGTCCTTCGAATTACTTGCATCGTCAGTGTCTTTTGATATTCCTCAAGTCGTACTCAAATCATGATATAACTTTTTACACTCTGTTTAGCAAATAAGATTGATTATCAACTTGTTTTTTAACAATTGGAGATTGATTCAATAATGCCATTGCATCATTAACTACAGACAACACAGTTTCTGAGCTCAATTGAGACAGACTACTAGTTCGTGAGGTTAGCTGTTCATCTGTATCTCCTAATTGTGAATAGTAATGGGATCAATCATTTATTTCAATTTAAAAAATTGTTTTGATGAAATAAAAAAAAAATTGAAAATTCTCAACAATGTTTAATTGATCTTACCAGACGTCGTTGTTGAAATTCATGAACGAGTCCTCTGAGTGACAGCATCTTCGACTTCACTTTCAACTTCATCATCATTAGCAACAGGTGCAGTCTTTATTGAGTCCAATTCCTTTCTACACGACGTCCACAGAAAGTCATCATTACTTAAATTATGTAAATTTTGTTGAGTAACAGAAGCACGTCGGGGAATTTTCTTCACTCTATGATTTTCCAATTGTAACAGATTACAGCACAGATTATACATCCCGAAATTTGACATCGTACGAATTTTCACAATGAATTGTTTTCTTCCCAAAAATGAATAGTGGAAATCCACAGATATTTCTTTAGAAGAAGTTATTGTAGGTTAGGAGACACTGTGAATACGGGAATGAAAACAACACTCCTATTCTTATCCTGATATGGGGTCGGGGACACGAACGATACTCAGCCGCTAGGTTATCCAACGCAATTTTCATTACCGCCCGTAATCTAAGGCTGCAATTGATTTTGGAAAGCGCCAACTTTTAAACGCACATATGAACTGGACACTTTCAAAATTAGTTATGTCCTTCAGAAATCGATTTTGAAGGAGTGGAATGAGAATTGATACATAATCATATGTTGTAATATATTTAACTGAAAATTAACGGTCATAATTATGGAAATTTAGATTATAAAAATTGGAAAATTCGAAAAAAATAGATCCCATTATTATCCCATTATCAGACTAGGCTGAAAAGTTGCGGAATGAGTGACTGTTTTTTACGAAAAATTTGCAAGAAAATCGATCAGTACGTGTTTTCCAGAAATCGACATTTTGTACTAAAAACTTCAAAATTTTATAAAAACACGGTCTCAAAAATTTTTCTGACGTTTTATTTGCAGATTGTGTTTAAAAACACAAATTTAAAAAAAAAACGTCCCAATCGGACCATTTTTCGCAAAGTTATGGGCATTTTTAGAAAAAGTATCGTTTTTTTTGAAAAATTGATTCCTCGGAAACGGCTTTACAAAAAAAAATGAAAAAATTCAGGGAGACCTCTTTCAACTGATACTATAATATGAAAAATTATGAAAAATATCCGAGATGCAAAAGCCAAATGGTGTCCAATTTGGCGTGGAATGCCCCATATATGTTGAGTGCTAGATTCCGCCATTTTGGCATAATTTCCTTACGAACACTGTTTGTCGTGTCCGGATTTTAATGCTCCATTTGAGTTACATACGGATGCGAGTGCTTATGGTCTAGGTGCTATTCTGATGCAGAAAATCGACGGTGTCGATTATGTTGTTGGTTATGCCAGCAGGACAATGAACAGTGCTGAGAGAGATTATACTGTGACCGGAATGGAATCTTCAGCTGTCGTTTGAGCAATAGAACATTTCCGTCGTTATATCGAAGGTTTTCATTCTACTGTGGTTACCGACCACAGTAGCCTAAGATGGTTGCACAATTTGAAGGATCCTAAGGGTCGTTTGAGTCGTTGGGCTTCGGATCTTCAAAATTATGATTATGATGTCGTTCATCGCCAGGGTATTGAACATCGTGTACCGGATGCTCTCTCGCGCATGTATGAAGACGATCGTCTTGAAAATGAGGTGTTGGAACTTTTCGTTCAGGATACCGAACACGTTGAGAATAAGAATCCTGCTGGTGGTGTTGATGTTTTGAGCAGGACAACGCCTCGTTTGAATAATAGACGGGGAGTGACACGAGCTCATAGATTGAGCCATATGAGATCAAGAGACCAAGGATTGTCAGTATCCGCATGTAACTAACTCAATGGAAACAGGCAAAGGACCTATAAAGGGGTAGAGAGGCGGTGCGCAAACCACCAAATCTAGGCCGAGCATTGCCATGCTTGGGCCATTACATGGCAACTGTATCAAGACTTTGCCACAATAGAAGGGCAAGTACCAATAGGTGCGCCTTCGACAACCCAAAGTAGGGTATCCGAAAAGGGCTCGAGGGCTGAAGGTCACTGGAAGAAAGTGACTAAGCTCCTAAACCAAGGAGGTATTCATAAGTTCAGCGAGAATACCTCCAAACCAGTCAACGTGTGCTCTGAAGCCAGCTTCACAACTAGGTGGGAGGCCATTTAGAGTCAATGCACTACGACCTAATGCTCCGAAGGCAAACCCCTAGATTATGTCAGGCTTCAGTCAAGTCCTTGGGTCTAGTTGACGCTTAGCTAACCTAAGACCAACAGACTCAAGGTACCACGGCTGGAGCGAGCGAGCCAGGAGAGTGCGATAGGCGTCACAGTAACTTGCAGGAACATGATTTATGCTGTTCACAAAGGGCTTGAACTCCCGAGGATTTTAAATGACAATTCACTGTGGGGCTCCGGCTAGGACGGAGCATGCCGTAAGTTTGGTGCGCAGAGCCAATTGCTCTGTTCATCAAGCTATGTACGGTACGGTGAGGGCCACGAATATACTACCAGTGGCGCTCACCCATGCACACCTTGACTAAGTCAGGTGTGTGAGATACTGTTCTTTTTAGAGCACATACTGTTCGCTCCGAACCCTTCCTGAGGGACAGCAAACCAGAGGCAAGCAACTGTCGCCGAGACTACAGGAAGGGAGTCGGGAAGTCCTACAACCAGAATGTGGAGGCTGGTAACCTAGTAAGCTGCTGGAAGTGGGCAAAAGTCCTGGATCGGATGGTGCTTAGACCTCGCATACTAAGCTGCCGATTTCAGGCAAGTATGAGAGTGGGACTGAAAGGTGACGGATGCGTTGTTGAATGGGACTAGTTTCCGATGTCGCCTAAACTCTATTGTTCGGATATGAGTTATGGAGGGGAGGCCCGTAACCATCTCGGGGAACCTCTTCTTCGGTGACTTAGGCGGAGTGAATGCGCTCTGTTTGCCAACAACTCTAAATATTTCGACGAAGCTGCATGTCCGCGGACATGAAGGAATCACCGCCCCGAGGCTCTCCGTGGACGCCATTCCAAAGTCAATATATGATGTTGGAATGGTGACAAAGTATCCCTCCGGTGACATGATCGAACCGGCATTATCGGATTTTTCCGAGACTGTTCCTGGTAGCACAGGTTTTAGCATAATAATAAGCCCAAGAACCAACTCATCCCTTGATCTCCGACCGATGGACCTTACGTGTCCAGTTGGCGTAATCGATTAAATGGTGATGTTGATGTCGTTTGGTATAACCGTCGGAAGAAAGCAGTTCATGAGAATCAAGATAAATCGAAAGGTTGGAAGGTTGTGGATGATCAATTGTATCGTTTCAAGCCTGATTCTTTCGTTTCGGTCATTGCAGAAGATTTGGATGCTCGGAAATTGGTTCCTCCTCCAGACGTTCGTACAGCAATTATTTCTGAGAATCATATTCCACCTGTTTCGGGTCATTTAAGTATCGAAAAGACTCGTGCTCGTGTTGCTTTGTCGTTCTATTGGCCAGGGATGACAAACGATATCGAGGAGTTTGTACGTGAATGTGAGATTTGTGAAACTTGTAAAGTTTCTCAGAATAAATCTGCTGGTTTAATGGGACAACGTATCGTTCAAATTCCGTGGGCGTTCGTAGCAACAGACATTATGGGTCCATTTCCTCCGTTCAATAAAGGTTATAGTTATTTGCTTGTTTTTCAAGATATCTACTCGAAGATGATCGAATTAGCGCCATTAAAGAAGGCAGATGGTCCGAGAATCTTGAAGTGTTTTGAAGATATGGTGGTTCATCGTTATGGTACACGTTCAGCTTTGTTGACAGATAATGGTACTGAGTTTGCTAATCAGAAGACTCAAGAGTTAGTGAGTCACTTTTCCATCAAGCATATAACGTCTCCCATTTATCACGCGCAGGCGAATCTTGTCGAGCGCGTTAATCGTATTTTGAAGAGTATGATTATTTGTTACGTTGGACAAGATCATCGAGAATGGGATATTCATCTATCCGAATTTCGTTTCGCTTACAATTCGGCTTATCATAATTCGTTGAATATGTCGCCGGCATTCTTAAATTATGGACGTCAGCTTCGGCCTTCGTTATTCTTTAAGACAATGCCAAATCAGGAGATTACGGTTCCTGAGATAAACACCCAGGCGTGGTCGAAACGTATGGAACGTATGGTGGAACTTTACAATTTAGTTCTTGAGAATTTGAATGAAGCATTTGAGACACAATCGAAATATTACAATACTCATCATCGTCAGGTCTATTTTAACGGTGGTGATCAAGTGAGACGTAAGATCCGACAGTTATCTAACGCGGCGAAAGGACAAGCGGTGAAACCCTTTCGGAAGTATTTGACCGAAGTCTACCGCATTTCTCTTGTCGTTTCACCTTTAGTTTATGAAACTGTAAATGAGCAAGGTGTCGAAGTCGGATCGAGTTCTTGTCACACAGCTCTGGTGCTGGAGAAGAGTCCCACATTGGGATGTAACTGAATTTTCAGAAATGATGGCAAATGAAGGTTGCTGGAGGTGGTTCTGGCAACAGTGCTGGCTCTGGTCTCCGGAACGGTCCCAGGACTGGCCCCGGGACTAGTTTGTGACGGAATCGAGTTCTTGTCACACAGCTCTGGTGCTGGAGAAGAGTCCCACATTGGGATGTAACTGAATTTTCAGAAATGATGGCAAATGAAGGTTGCTGGAGGTGGTTCTGGCAACAGTGCTGGCTCTGGTCTCCGGAACGGTCCCAGGACTGGCCCCGGGACTAGTTTTATTTCGTTATTTCAATCGAAAGATGTCGAAGATCGTCGATCCGAAGGTTACTTGGTGGTATATGACGCCGAACCAGCGAGAGCGTCTAACCTCATTGTGTACCATATTGGCGACGATGAGACAACAGCGTCAAGAGGTCATCGCTGGCCTGCAAGTCGAGATCGTCTCGATTTCCTTCGAGCACCTGATTAGTGCTGACCGTCAGTTAACGGAGATTTGTGTTGAAGACCATGGAAGTCCGTTCAGTGTCGAGCTATCGTCATCTCGCAGACGAACAATTGAGTCAATTCTCGAGCGCAGAGTTGCTCAGGGCATTGGAGTTTCCGTAGCGCGACCAACTTTGGCTATTGATTGGCTACCGTGTGAGAGTTGTGGACGAGAATGGCGAAATGACGTGAAGCAGACAAAGAAATGGCGGGACTGAGAAGAATGGCGCAGGAACTAAGGGCTCTAAGTCAGATCCAAGAAGCGAACGCAAGAAGACTAGAAGAGGGAATGGCAAGACAAAAGGAAATGCGGGCACAGAGTGATGAAGAGGTACAGAGACTGCAGGTGATAATTAAGGAGAAAGACAAGAGCATCGTGGAACTGGAGGAAACGGCAACAGCAGTGGCCACTGCCACCACCCGAGATACCGAGGGGGAAGAGAGGACACGGCAGCCCAACCCGGCGGAAGAGAGGATCCTAGCACATGTGGCTGACGTCATAGGAGGGTTGGGAGTCTCGGATGCTGGGATTAGGAATGCCGGTCGGTCTGACCCTCTAGTCTTGGCAGATGGACAGGCACCGGAGGAACAGGAAGGAGCCAGGCAAGACCCGGTGAACCTGAACATGGCAGAGCAGCCGGAGGATGGAATGGAGGCAGAGGCAGCAGACCTAGATCCAGCGCCGGCCGGACTGCTGGCGGAAGAGTGGGTAAAAGAAATGCAGGAAAGATGGGTAAGAAGAAACAATGTCATTATTACAGGACTGACCCTGTTGTGGCCACGTAGGAAGGACGAACTGGAGGAGTGGGTAGCGTCCGTGCTAGGAGTGAAGATAAGAGTGATAAAGCTGGATAAGCTATGGGCGTCAAATTGGAAGGTCAGTCTGGATGATCTGGAGGATAACAAAAGGCTGATGAGAGAAAGCAAGAGACTGCCAGATCTAAACTGGAGGGTGACTATTGAGGACGACCACACTGAAAGGCAGAAGACGGTGCAGGAGTGGCTGGGCAGAGAGGTTAAGAGGTGCATAGCCAAAGGCATGGTGACAAAAGTGAAATACGGCGGGCTGATAGTGGACGGGATGAGGCTAGCACTTGACGAGAAGGAGGGAGTAATAGTGCAGAAGAAGCAGCCCTTTTGATGGAGAGGCTAGACAAGGTAAGGAGGCGGGGCAAGAGCTGGACGTACTGCACTGGAATTCAAGAGGACTGGGCAACCTATGGAAGAACAGAAAGTTTTGGGCGGGAGCAGATGTGGTGATGTTCCAAGAAACCCACATTGTCAAAGAAAAAATGGAACAAACAATGGAGAAACTAGATAATAAATTCGAATGCTTTGGCAAAGGTGCTACGAAGAAATACAAGAGAGGCAGAGCAAGTGGTGGGCATCTAATCAGCATTAGAAAAAAGGTGGAGGCGGATTGGCAAGTAGAAGAATGGGAACACGGAATGATACTCAAAATAAAAGGCAAGCAACCGAATCGCGTGGAACATTATACCATTATAAGCGTATACAACTATCATAGGAGGAACATGAAGGAGGTCCTGAGGAAGTTGAACGGGCTGATAGAGGAACCGGTAACATTAGACGAAAGACTGGTGATTGCTGGTGATCTCAACGCAAAGATAGGCGAAAATCAAAGAGTGACGAGCTGCTGGCTGAAAGAGGAGGAAGGCAAAATAGAGAGCAGAAGGCAAAAGTTTGATGGACTGGTGTGAGCAACAGGCAATACTGGTAATGAATGGACGGGCAAAAGGAGACGAAAAAGGCAGTTTCACCTGTATAGACGACAGTTCAGGGCTGGGCAGTGTGCTAGACTACATTCTAGTCAGAAGGGATGACGCGGGAACCCCAAGCTGGTTCAAAAGCATGAAAACCACGATACAAGAGGGCTCAGACCATTTGCCGATATTCGCCAGGCTACAATGGGAAGAGAGAGAAAGAGAAAAAGCAGAAACCCAGAAGCCGAAGCAGCGGTTAAAGTGGAAGGAAGAAAAGCCAGAAGCGTACAAAGAAGAATGGGGCGAGAAATGGAGAGAAGCCGAGGAGCAGAATGAGACAGAACCAACAGCAACGGAAAGGTGGGAGAAACTGGCTAGTATCACAAAAGAAGCAGCGGAAACGTGCAGAATGAAGACTGGTGGCGGCCGGAGAAAGCGTAGAGAAGCCTGGGACACGGGAGAATATAAACAGGCAAGAAAAAATACATTTGAACTGCTCAATAAGTTGACGAAAACGAGAAGCTGGTGAAACAAAATGAATTGCAGCAAAACCAGAAAGGAAGTCGGAGCTCCGAGACAAAAATTGATAGATAATTGGCTGAAAGAGAAGCAGAAGGAGGTGGAGGCTAGCAAAACGATAGCAGACTGGTGGAAAGCAATGAACTGGTTCAGGGAAGGAAGGAAAAGAGAGCAGAACTCGGTCACAGACAAAGAATGGCTAGATCACATCAAGAAGCTACTGTTGGTGGAGTCGTCGGAAGAAGCGGGGGCAACGGACAGGAGACGGAGAGAGACTGAAGAAGAGGCTGGAATCCACACCCAGACAGAAAGGCAAAGCCAAGTGCTTCAGCAGGAGGGCGAATTGGGTGACAATATACTGGACGGAGAAATACCAGAGAATGAGATGATGGCGGCAATGAAAGGCATGAAGAAGAGAAAGGCGGCAAAATTGGCCAAAAAGAAGCGGCTATGTGGAGGGAATGGAGAGGCAGAGACAGTCCAGCAAATATAAGAAGGAGGTTCATTGAGAAACTGAAAGAGACACCAGGGAAACCCTGGTGCAGAAGTTTGGGCGAAATTGAAGGGGAGCTGCGGAAGGTGGAAGAGGCAAGACGTGCAAAACTGTGAGGAGTCGACAGGGAGAAGGACAGAAAAAACAGCAAGTGCCTCTGTAGCAATGATCGAAGAGACTGTGATCGCATTAGCGTACATGACTAAGAAAAAAGCTATAGGGCTTACGGGGGTGGGAAACGCCGTTGTATTCTGACTTATTACGTTGTGATACCAAATCTCGTGGTAAATATTCAATAGTTATAATTGAGATTCAGTATTGACGTATAATAGGGGTTTGATCTGGTTAAGATTTGATTTGGTTTTGATGATGAATCAATAACACAAAAGTTGATTATCGCTTCCAGTCTGGGGGGGGGGGGGGTAAGTTGTGAAGTAATATTCCATCGCGTTACTTTCGTTGTCGTCTGGGCGGGATAATCGTTTGGAAATTAAAAAAAACGAAAACGCCCAATAAGGGAGTCAACTCTTTTGTCAATAAGAGATAATGATTAATTCTATTCTTCTATTCTAATGAAATTTGTATTTTTCTATTTTATTTTTGAATTGTACCGCTCATCGGCGATATTTTCGCAATGAGCGGAAGAGGGTAGCACCTGACGGACGAACTACCCAGCTAGGAGAAAGGGCCAGAATTTGAAAATTTAAAGAAAGACCATAGAATTATCCTTCATCGGATGAGGAGACGAGAGGGAGTCTGGAGAAGGTTCCAGCATTAGCTGTCAATATTTTGGAATTGACAATACTCCGTTAAATAACAATTTTTGGAGTTTCTTGTCTCTAATCGTTGGAAGCTAGAATTCAAATTTGTGACAACTAGTGGTCACCTGTTGAAGTCATTACCGTTGGACTAGACCAACCAATGAGAGCCCTCCACGTTGGAATTTTTCGTGCCAGCCGGCGTCTTTGCCCAACGAGAGCAACATGGCTTTTTCTCATTTTAGACGCGTGCTCGTTTTGTTGTGTAAAAATTTTATTGAATCATTTTCACTGAATTAATTCATTTAATTCGAAAATGAATTATAATGAAACTGCTCAGGGAATTTCGCCAAATTGTTCGGAATGATAATGATTATTGGAATTCTGAAAGATATCGTCTGGTAAGCGAAATAAGATAATTATTAATTTCTTTGTTAGAAGATAATTTTTGTCAAGGCATTTTCTTTCTTCTCTCTCGATCTCTTTAATTTTTTTGTCATATTACGACGACGTTAATTTGGTTTTCGAGATCGAACAATTTTTCAAGAAAATTCTCTTTAATGAATTAATTTTATTTTTTTTTATTAATCTATCGTTGACAATTAGCATCGTATTTTTTTTATGATCATTATTATTATTTTGTCGTTACCGAAAATAGCAATTGGAGAATTTTCGAATTTTTATTATTTAATAATAATAAAAAATTTTTTTGTAATTCCTGAAAGAAAAAAAAAAGATTTAAAATTTTTTTTTATTTTCATTTAATTCAATTTCTTTCTTGTGGGAAACTGTTTCGGTCAATGTTTTTGGGAAATCAGGGACAGCACCTTTTCGTCCCCTAGGGAATTTTCTGGTGATATTATCACTTGGCTGTAAATGGCAGCATATCACTAAATTCTCATTTGAATTCAACTTTTAAATTATCAATTGATTTTTGAATTTTCATAAAATGACTAAATTTCATTAAAACGTCTCGTCACGTATGAAAAGTTAATTACGTGTTGCGCACAATTAATTGTTTATTTGAATTTTTTTTTATTTTGTTACAACACAATTCAATTTCATTTTATTGAATTTAAATTTTTGATTTCCCTTAACATTTTGTATTGAACCATTTTTGTTTTCTTTTAATTCCCTCATTTTAACCTACAGCAGCGACCCAGGGGTGGACGTTGAGTTAGTCGAGCAGAATAAGGAAGTATTTTGGCTTGTTGAAATTTTTGATTTCTTGAATTAATAAATTCTTTTGTTGGATAACTTGAGGTTATCCTGGCGCCGATTTGTATTTTTTCGTTTGGAGAGTTTTGGATTTTCAGGCGTGTCTAATTTTTGGGATTACCGTTAGGCCCGAGAATTATGTCACAATATATATTGTATATAATAAAAAAAAAGTATTTTTCTTCCCGTAAAATAATTTCCCGAAGGAAGGTGGGTGTGAGTTATTCATCTGATTTTCATCATATAAATATACAGGGGGTACCAGAAATAGAGGTACTCCGGAAATCCTGAGTAAAGGGGTTTATTTAGACTAGAAAAGTCCTCTTCCACTTTTCTCTCCGATGAACCCCTGCGGAGATATGAGGGTGGAAAGGTGGGCCAATGAGAGCCCACCGATAGACGGCCGCACATACGTGAGAGAACCACCGATGTGTTGGTGCGTCCCCACTCCGCAGTAACCGATCCCCTCCACAACCACCGTGTCTCCCGCTCAGAGTGACGTCGAAGGGATCGGTGATCGTCAGCTGTCGCCTGTCAGCTGACGAGGCATAATTTTTGAAAATAAAGGGGGAGGGGGAGAGATGCCCTGATTCAAGGAAAATAAGGATTACTTCATTGCGTTTTTTAATTAATTTTTTCATTTTTTTTTCATTTTTATAATTTTTCAAAAATGATTGAAATAATGAACAAAAATGAAAATATCGATGCAGAAAAAAAGAGAAAATCCTTATTTCTTGGTAGTTTTTTGAGACGTCAAGTGACCTTGACGTCTCGAAAAACGGAGCTGCAGTCTTTGCTGGGGAGGAGAGGAGCCTTTTTATCACTCAAAGCGTCTCTGTACTTAATACAGCGACTCTTTGAGCCACAACAAAAACCCTCCCACCTCTAGGAGAGGAAGGAGAGATGCCCCGAGGCGAAAAAATGAGGATTTTTCCCATTTTTCTTTTAAATTAATTTTTTCACTTTTTTCAATTTTTTTAATTTTTCAAAAATGATCGAAAACATGAAGAAAAAAAAGTGAAAAATTAATTTAATAGAAAAAATTGAAAAATGCTCTTTTTCAGGCAGTTCTTCGAGACGTCAAGTGGTCTTGACGCCTCAAAAACAAGCAGGAGTTCCACCCTTTGTGCGTTATTTGCAAACCCCACTCTTTGTGTGACATTTAATATTTTGCCAATTCGATTGGCAAAATGCTTCCGAATGGGATTTTACCCATAATCAATTGAATCTCTATAAAAATGAATATTTTTTCAATCGCTCAAAAAATAACATTATTCTCGCAAGAAATACGCACTTATAGATCCCTACAAATCTCAGCTCAGAATAATCGATTAAATTGCAATAATATCACATGGCACATAAAAATTCAATATTAGATGAAAATTCAGATCCTATGATGGAACACAAAAATTGACGTTCGGGTTCCAAATAGGATTTCTATTCTTTCTGATTGTCGTCAGGATGAAAAAGTACTCATTTTATAGAAAAAATTGTCTACTTTCGAATGGTGAAATAAAAAATAGTAGTGTTCTTAGGGAGAAAGCTAAGAAAAACCGTGATTTTTGAAAAAACTAATTTATCGAACATCCTTACAAGAGACTTCTTCTGAAAAATCTGAAATTATCACCATTTGTGGGGCTCATTGAGATGAATCTTTTAAGCTGAACTTAGATGTAATCGCTTGGATAGTTTTCGAGATATAACCTCTTTTCATAAAATGGGTTTTGGCCAATATCTCAGAAACTACTGGAGCGATTTCGCCCAATTTCAATACCAAACTTTTCGCTCCTTAGATGCACAAACTGGCGAAATTTGAAGTCTCTAACTCAAATAGTTTTTGAGCTATCGTGTATAGTAAATTCAGGATGAAAAACACTGTAATTGAAATTATCGGCAAACGAAAAATCTGAGCAAAATTTACCCCGAGTGAAAATTGTGAGTTCAAATGAGATGTATTTCATCGCTGAGTGTGGGGACTGTGAATCAATTTTTCGCGGAGAAAAGTCGAAAAAACGATTTTTCAAAAATTTGAGTTTTCTCGAAAAGTCCAACCGATTTCGCTCAAATTTCACTGACAGCAATTTGCATGGAGAGGGAAAGTACTGTTAAATTTTCAGCTCACTAAGTATTACCGTTGCTGAGTAATGAGCTGATATCTGTCACACATACGCACACACATACACACACACACACACACACACACACATACAGACATTTTTTGAAAATGTCATCTCTCGACGTTTTGGATCATTCTGAGTCATATTCCGATGAAATCTCGAAATCGAAAGAAATCGCGTTTACAATGCTTCCATTCGGAAGCAAAAGGAGTACCAGTCTTTCCTGGAGGGGGAAGGGGTACTTTCATCACTCAAAGAGTCTCTGTACCTTGTACAGAGACTCTTTAAGCCGCAAAAACCCCCCTCCCGGATTGGATTTCTCCAATTTTTTCTTCGAATTAATTTTTTCATTTTTTTTCATATTTTTGATCCTTCAAGAATGATCAAAAAATTGGAAAAAATGAAACTATTCGTCAGAGAAAAAGAATTAAAAATCCCGATTTTTCGACAGTTTTTCGAGGCGCCACGTGACCTTGACACCTCGAAAAACCGAGCACCAGTCTCTCCTGGGGGGCGAAGGGGCATTTTTATTTCTCAAAGTGTCTCTGTATTTGATACAGAGACTCTCTGAGCCACAAAAAAACCCTCCCCCCTCCAGAGGAGAGGGGAGAGATGCCCTGAGGGAAAAAAATTAGGACTTCTCCGATTTTTTTTCTTCAAATTAATTTTTTCACTTTTTTTTCATTTTTTTGATCGTTCGAGAATGATCAAAAAAATTGAAAAAAATGGAAATATTTATTAGAGAAAAAAACTTGAAGTGAATCCTGATTTTTCGACAGTTTTTCGAGGCGTCACGTGACTTTGACGCCTCGAAAAACGGAGCACCAGTCTCTTTAGGAGGAGAGAGGGGCATTTTTATTCCTCGAAGTGTCTCTGTACTTGGTACAGAGACTCTTAGAGCCACAAAAAAAACCTCCCCCTCCAGGGGAGAGGGGAGAAATGCTCTGAAGGAAAAAAATCAGGATTTCTCCGATTTTTTTTCTTCGAATTAATTTTTTCACTTTTTTTCATTTTTTTATCGTTCGAGAATGATCAAAAAATGGAAAAAAATGAAAATATTCATTAGAGAAAAAAACTTAAGGTAAATCCTGATTTTTCGATAGTTTTTCGAGGCGTCACGTGATCTTGACGCCTCGGAAAACGGAGCACCAGTCTCTCCTGGGGGGCAAAGGGGAATTTTTATCACTCAAAGTGCCTCTGTACTTGGTACAGAGACTCTTTGAGCCACGAAAAAAACCCTCCCTCCTCCGGGGGGTAAATAATTACAATCAACTATCAGACCAACCATTACTAACACAAACACAAGATAAGTACCCAAATTTTCAACAAAATTCAACAGGATTTTCCTCAAATCCGAACATTCAACCGTACATAAATCCGAGTACTCAATCGACTGGTACAATAAATCTCCCGACATATGATGGGTCGGTTCCATGGCCACAATTTCAAACACAATTTGAAATTGTTGCCATGCATAATGGTTGGAGTAGCCTGCACAAAGCATCACATTTAGCCGCATGTTCACGCGGAAAGGCGCGAATTGTTTTACAGACATTGAATATCAATGATGTCAGGAATTTCGATAAATTGGTAAATGCATTAAATACTCGTTTCGGTCAACAGAATTTCCACCGGATGTTTTTCAACCAATTACAGGCTCGAACACAAAAGACAGATGAAGACTTTTCTACATTTGCAGAAGAAATCGATCGTCTCACACGTTTGGCGTATATTGATACACCAGAACAAGTTCGCGATCGCGTTGCGAGTTTACATTTCATTAGCGGATTAAAAAATGTGAAAATCGAAGGAAGACTCCGGGCAGAACGAATTGACTCTTTACAAACTGCTGTTGAGAGAGCAACGGAATTACAGTCTATTCAGGAATTACTTAATAAAAAACATTATAATGATGATCAGAGAGCCAATCAGAATCGAAATAACTTTTCGGAAAACTATAAAAATGGGAACTCAAATAAATTTTCGAATTCTCAATATTTTAATAATTCAAAACAATCTAACTCTACTAAAAAGAATATTACATGTTTTTCCTGTGGGAAAATTGGACATTACAGTAATGAATGTTATCAACGAAAATCAAGTGATTTTCAAATACAAAATCAGAATCAAAAACAACCAAATTCAAATCAACATTTCAGAAATAATACTGGGAAACAAAGAATTAATTGTAATTGTACTGAAATGATTTCAGATGACAATGCGGTTAATTCTAATGAATCAACCGACTATATTAACCAAAGACAATCGGAAAACCTAGAACTGTCGGTGTGTCACAGGTCAAACCGACCCGAAATTTCATAAAATCCTGTTTTGGAACTCACGTTAGTGATAAAGAAAATTTGTATTTGAAAATTTATGGGAAAATTAATGAGCAATATTGTGAAATGAAAATTGATACATTATCAGATATCTCTATTGTTAATCCCAGATTATTTTCGAATAACTTAGATACACTAGAGACAGTCCACGCAAATTATACAATCATTACTACGAACGGCACAAAATTAAATTACATGGGAGTCAAGAAAGTTATAATCTCAATTAACACGATTTCGATTCTCATTGACGCTGTTTTTGCGGATATCAAATTAGACTGTATTCTCGGGCTAGATTTTATAGAAAAATCAGGACTGTTAGAAGGATTTAGAAAAATAATTCATCAAAAATTTCCCAATAATGTTCGTCGCATAAACTACTCTTTCTCCACGGAAGTTACGTTTGATTACGATTCCCCAGAGTTCCTTCTCAAACTTTTCGAAGATTCCTCTAAATTCTTAAATACAGAAGAGAAACTTCAATTTAAACGATTTCTTTCTCGATTTCAAAATTCATTCGCTAGAAATAGTAAAGACTTAGGACATTACATTGGAATTCAGCATCAAATTGATGTGGGAAATTCTATTCCAATTAAACAAACTCCTAGAAGAATCCCTTTTCACTACCGGACAGCAGCTTTTGATTTATTAGAAGAAATGAAACGAGATGGAATTATCGAACCTAGTAGTAGTCCTTGGTCTTCTCCAGTTGTTATGGTTGAGAAGAAAGATGGCGCTTTACGATTTTGCGTGGATGATCGTTTACTTAACCAGGTTACTAAGAAAGATAATATGCCTGTTCCATCAATAAATGATTTGTTGGACTCGACTAAAGGTTTTATTTGGTTTTCATCGATAGATTTAAAAAGCGGTTACTGGCAGATCGAAATGTCAACAAAAGACAAGGAAAAGACCGCATTCGTGATCGGTAACGAATTTTGGCAATTCAAGGTTCTTCCGTTTGGTTTATGTAATGCTCCTGCGACATTTATGCGAATAATGAATAAAGTTTTAGAAGGTCTAATTTGGAAAATTTGCTTGGTGTATTTAGATGACATTCTAGTTGTTGGTAAAAATTTCTCAGATCATTTACAAAATTTACAAATCATTTTCAAACGACTTTCTCTAGCCAATCTAAAAATTAATTATAAGAAATGTTTGTTTTATCAGAAAGAAATTCTTTTCTTAGGACATCTCATTTCTGGGGAAGGAATACAATGTGCTCCAGAAAAGATTTCTTCAATAACATCATGGCCTACGCCAACAAATAAAACCGAGATTCGTAGTTTTATCGGTCTCTGTTCTTATTATCGTCGATACGTAAAGAACTTCGCAATGATTGCGAAACCCCTTCATCGTTTAACAGAGGAGAAAACACTTTTTAGCTGGTCAGAAGACTGCAAAACATCATTCGAAAAATTAAAATCAATTCTTACTTCTCCTCCGTTATTAACTACTCCAAATCAAGATGGTGAATTCATCTTGGATACAGATGCATCACAGTTTGCAATTGGCGCGACCCTTTCTCAAAGACAGGGAAATGAGGAAAAAGTCATCGGATATTTCAGTAAGTGTCTCAATAATGCTGAGAAGAACTATTGTGTAACTCGAAAGGAACTTTTAGCTGTTATCAAAGCAGTTACTGCTTTTTCTCATTATTTGTTAGGTCGGAAATTTTTAATAAGAACAGATCATGCAGCATTGAGATGGTTAATTTCGTTCAAAAAACCTGAAGGACAAATTGCACGATGGATAGAATTTCTGTTTACTTATGACTTTGATATTGCCCATCGTCCTGGTTACTTACATGGGAATGCAGATGCTCTTTCTCGTCGTCCTTGCACATGTAAAAAATGCGACAGGACTAATTCACGTGAAGAAATTTCAGATAAATGTGTCTTTGAGACTCACTGTTCGATTAATGATGATTTCGATTGGAGCAAACTCCAGAACGAAGATCAAGTATTGTCTTTCATTATTGATTTTAAAAGAAAAAACGAAAAACCTGGGTGGCAGGAAATCTCGCGTTTTGGAATAGACTTGAAGATTTACGTGTTACACTGGGATTCTTTGGAAATCCGTAACGATTTATTGGTTAGGAAATGGGAATCTACTGATCGTAGTAAAGTAGTTTTACAAACGGTTGTTCCAAAGGCTCTCATTCCAGAGATTTTGAAAATAGCTCATGATTTGCCAGCAGGGGGACATTTTGGAATTAATAAGACTTTAGCTAAGATTCGTAAAGCATTTTATTGGGCTACATGCAAAGCAGATGTAGAGAGTTGGTGTAGGAAATGTAAGGTTTGTTTCTCAAGAAAGGGTCCTCACGCGAAAACGAGAGCTGACATGCAAATATTCAATGTTGGTTTCCCCTTTGAAAGAATAGGAATCGACATTTTGGGACCATTACCAAAAACAATGTCAGGTAATAACTGTATATTAGTAGTTACTGATTACTTCACTAGGTGGCCAGAAGCTATTCCTCTACCTGATTATCAAGCAACCACTGTCGCTGAAGCATTAATCCGTGAGATTATTTCAAGGTATGGTGTTCCTTCGGAAATTCATTCCGATCAAGGTAGAAATTTTGAATCTGTAGTGTTTAAGGAGGTTATGGCATTATTAGGAATCCATAAAACTCGCACTACTCCTCTTCACCCCCAATCAAATGGTTTGGTTGAAAGATTGAACAGGACATTATTGAATTATTTAGCGAAATTCATTGACAAGAATCAAAGAGATTGGGATAAATGGGTTCCTCTGTTCTTGTTAGCATATCGCTCTGCTAGACACGAAACTTCTGAATTTTCTCCAGCTATGTCTCTATTCGGAAGAGAGTTACGGATGCCCTTAGATCTTGTACATGGGATCCATCCCCAATCAGATTCTCGTCCTTTAACAGAGTTCGTGGAGGATTTAAGAGAGCAATTGGATGATATTCACCAAAGTCTTCGTGGAAATTTCCAATTGAAGAGCGATAAAATGAAATCACGTTTTGATTTGAAAACTCACATGTTGTATTTTAAACCTGATCAGAAGATCTGGTTCTTTAATCCGCGTAGAATCAAGGGGAAGTGTCCCAAGCTACAATCAGATTGGGAAGGTCCTTACATAATAAAGAATAAATTGAATGACGTCGTGTATAGAATTGAAAAATTTCCACGTGGAAAACCAAGAGTTGTACACGTAAACAGAATAGCACCTTTCGATGATGGATTAAACAGAAGATATCAGGTTGTTTGTTTGCAACAATCAATTCTGGGGTTTTATTTTGATTATTTATCATCTCTTATGATTTTATTATCCTATGATTTATTTTCATTTATTTGAATTAATAATGATTCTTTGGGCTAAAGGTGCAATGACACTCAATGATCTAATGAGATGGTTAGATTAGTCGATTGAGTATGAAAACGAGAGAAAATATATATTTTTTTTTTTCTCTTTAAATAAATGAATAAATAAATGAACAAATAATCCTGCGAGTTATTGTCAATTTCAGAGACACTTGATTAACAACAATACAGAGAACATCTGATAAGAAGAATAATCACTGGATCTAGGAACAGGATAAAAAAAAAGACTTTTGGAGGACGATCATTCTAATTAGAACTTGAAGAATTGTTTTTTTTTTTTTTTTTAATGAAATTGTTAAATTAGACAATTCCCTGGAATTTTCCGGTTGGGTTTTTAAGGGAATTGGGTTAAGGACCCCAACTATTTGAGATGTCTTTTGGTAAATTGGTTACCAAAAGGTATATCAAATGTCCTTAATCAGGTAGTCGGGAGAATCATTTCGTTGATTTTCTTTTCCTCTTCTAATGGAACCTCTTCTTATTTAAAAAGAAGGGGGTAGTGTAACGAAACCAAGAACTCTTTATCGATTCTTCTGACTAACGATCAATACATAATTAATGAAGTTGGCAACAAGACAATCGGTTGTCAAGAGAGAAATAAAAAGAAGATTATTATTGTTTTGGGCTTCGTGTCAAGAGGTCGATTAGATAAATTAAATAAAACGTTTTATAATAATTTGAAGTCACTCAATCATTTCAATATATTGAAATATATTGAAATATATAATGTATTGCATATATTAAATTATGTATACCAGCATATTTATGTAGCTTATAATATATATATCATTATATATATTTGTAATTATAATTGCCTTCATATCGAGTTCTTGTCACACAGCTCTGGTGCTGGAGAAGAGTCCCACATTGGGATGTAACTGAATTTTCAGAAATGATGGCAAATGAAGGTTGCTGGAGGTGGTTCTGGCAACAGTGCTGGCTCTGGTCTCCGGAACGGTCCCAGGACTGGCCCCGGGACTAGTATGTGACGGAATCGAGTTCTTGTCACACAGCTCTGGTGCTGGAGAAGAGTCCCACATTGGGATGTAACTAATTGAAATATATTGAAATATATATATTGAAAATATATATATATATTGAAATATATATATATATATATATATATTGAAATATATTGAAATATATTGAAATGATTGAGTGACTTCAAATTATTATAAAACGTTTTATTTAATTTATCTAATCGACCTCTTGACACGAAGCCCAAAACAATAATAATCTTCTTTTTATTTCTCTCTTGACAACCGATTGTCTTGTTGCCAACTTCATTAATTATGTATTGATCGTTAGTCAGGAGAATCGATAAAGAGTTCTTGGTTTCGTTACACTACCCCCTTCTTTTTAAATAAGAAGAGGTTCCATTAGAAGAGGAAAAGAAAATCAACGAAATGATTCTCCCGACTACCTGATTAAGGACATTTGATATACCTTTTGGTAACCAATTCACCAAAAGACATCTCAAATAGTTGGGGTCCTTAACCCAATTCCCTTAAAAACCCAACCGGAAAATTCCAGGGAATTGTCTAATTTAACAATTTCATTAAAAAAAAAAAAAAAACAATTCTTCAAGTTCTAATTAGAATGATCGTCCTCCAAAAGTCTTTTTTTTTATCCTGTTCCTAGATCCAGTGATTATTCTTCTTATCAGATGTTCTCTGTATTGTTGTTAATCAAGTGTCTCTGAAATTGACAATAACTCGCAGGATTATTTGTTCATTTATTTATTCATTTATTTAAAGAGAAAAAAAAAATATATATTTTCTCTCGTTTTCATACTCAATCGACTAATCTAACCATCTCATTAGATCATTGAGTGTCATTGCACCTTTAGCCCAAAGAATCATTATTAATTCAAATAAATGAAAATAAATCATAGGATAATAAAATCATAAGAGATGATAAATAATCAAAATAAAACCCCAGAATTGATTGTTGCAAACAAACAACCTGATATCTTCAGTTTAATCCATCATCGAAAGGTGCTATTCTGTTTACGTGTACAACTCTTGGTTTTCCACGTGGAAATTTTTCAATTCTATACACGACGTCATTCAATTTATTCTTTATTATGTAAGGACCTTCCCAATCTGATTGTAGCTTGGGACACTTCCCCTTGATTCTACGCGGATTAAAGAACCAGATCTTCTGATCAGGTTTAAAATACAACATGTGAGTTTTCAAATCAAAACGTGATTTCATTTTATCGCTCTTCAATTGGAAATTTCCACGAAGACTTTGGTGAATATCATCCAATTGCTCTCTTAAATCCTCCACGAACTCTGTTAAAGGACGAGAATCTGATTGGGGATGGATCCCATGTACAAGATCTAAGGGCATCCGTAACTCTCTTCCGAATAGAGACATAGCTGGAGAAAATTCAGAAGTTTCGTGTCTAGCAGAGCGATATGCTAACAAGAACAGAGGAACCCATTTATCCCAATCTCTTTGATTCTTGTCAATGAATTTCGCTAAATAATTCAATAATGTCCTGTTCAATCTTTCAACCAAACCATTTGATTGGGGGTGAAGAGGAGTAGTGCGAGTTTTATGGATTCCTAATAATGCCATAACCGCCTTAAACACTACAGATTCAAAATTTCTACCTTGATCGGAATGAATTTCCGAAGGAACACCATACCTTGAAATAATCTCACGGATTAATGCTTCAGCGACAGTGGTTGCTTGATAATCAGGTAGAGGAATAGCTTCTGGCCACCTAGTGAAGTAATCAGTAACTACTAATATACAGTTATTACCTGACATTGTTTTTGGTAATGGTCCCAAAATGTCGATTCCTATTCTTTCAAAGGGGAAACCAACATTGAATATTTGCATGTCAGCTCTCGTTTTCGCGTGAGGACCCTTTCTTGAGAAACAAACCTTACATTTCCTACACCAACTCTCTACATCTGCTTTGCATGTAGCCCAATAAAATGCTCTACGAATCTTAGCTAAAGTCTTATTAATTCCAAAATGTCCCCCTGCTGGCAAATCATGAGCTATTTTCAAAATCTCTGGAATGAGAGCCTTTGGAGCAACCGTTTGTAAAACTACTTTACTACGATCAGTAGATTCCCATTTCCTAACCAATAAATCGTTACGGATTTCCAAAGAATCCCAGTGTAACACGTAAATCTTCAAGTCTATTCCAAAACGCGAGATTTCCTGCCACCCAGGTTTTTCGTTTTTTCTTTTAAAATCAATAATGAAAGACAATACTTGATCTTCGTTCTGGAGTTTGCTCCAATCGAAATCATCATTAATCGAACAGTGAGTCTCAAAGACACATTTATCTGAAATTTCTTCACGTGAATTAGTCCTGTCGCATTTTTTACATGTGCAAGGACGACGAGAAAGAGCATCTGCATTCCCATGTAAGTAACCAGGACGATGGGCAATATCAAAGTCATAAGTAAACAGAAATTCTATCCATCGTGCAATTTGTCCTTCAGGTTTTTTGAACGAAATTAACCATCTCAATGCTGCATGATCTGTTCTTATTAAAAATTTCCGACCTAACAAATAATGAGAAAAAGCAGTAACTGCTTTGATAACAGCTAAAAGTTCCTTTCGAGTTACACAATAGTTCTTCTCAGCATTATTGAGACACTTACTGAAATATCCGATGACCTTTTCCTCATTTCCCTGTCTTTGAGAAAGGGTCGCGCCAATTGCAAACTGTGATGCATCTGTATCCAAGATGAATTCACCATCTTGATTTGGAGTAGTTAATAACGGAGGAGAAGTAAGAATTGATTTTAATTTTTCGAATGATGTTTTGCAGTCTTCTGACCAGCTAAAAAGTGTTTTCTCCTCTGTTAAACGATGAAGGGGTTTCGCAATCATTGCGAAGTTCTTTACGTATCGACGATAATAAGAACAGAGACCAATAAAACTACGAATCTCGGTTTTATTTGTTGGCGTAGGCCATGATGTTATTGAAGAAATCTTTTCTGGAGCACATTGTATTCCTTCCCCAGAAATGAGATGTCCTAAGAAAAGAATTTCTTTCTGATAAAACAAACATTTCTTATAATTAATTTTTAGATTGGCTAGAGAAAGTCGTTTGAAAATGATTTGTAAATTTTGTAAATGATCTGAGAAATTTTTACCAACAACTAGAATGTCATCTAAATACACTAAGCAAATTTTCCAAATTAGACCTTCTAAAACTTTATTCATTATTCGCATAAATGTCGCAGGAGCATTACATAAACCAAACGGAAGAACCTTGAATTGCCAAAATTCGTTACCGATCACGAATGCGGTCTTTTCCTTGTCTTTTGTTGACATTTCGATCTGCCAGTAACCGCTTTTTAAATCTATCGATGAAAACCAAATAAAACCTTTAGTCGAGTCCAACAAATCATTTATTGATGGAACAGGCATATTATCTTTCTTAGTAACCTGGTTAAGTAAACGATAATCCACGCAAAATCGTAAAGCGCCATCTTTCTTCTTAACCATAACAACTGGAGAAGACCAAGGACTACTACTAGGTTCGATAATTCCATCTCGTTTCATTTCTTCTAATAAATCAAAAGCTGCTGTCCGGTAGTGAAAAGGGATTCTTCTAGGAGTTTGTTTAATTGGAATAGAATTTCCCACATCAATTTGATGCTGAATTTCAATGTAATGTCCTAAGTCTTTACTATTTCTAGCGAATGAATTTTGAAATCGAGAAAGAAATCGTTTAAATTGAAGTTTCTCTTCTGTATTTAAGAATTTAGAGGAATCTTCGAAAAGTTTGAGAAGGAACTCTGGGGAATCGTAATCAAACGTAACTTCCGTGGAGAAAGAGTAGTTTATGCGACGAACATTATTGGGAAATTTTTGATGAATTATTTTTCTAAATCCTTCTAACAGTCCTGATTTTTCTATAAAATCTAGCCCGAGAATACAGTCTAATTTGATATCCGCAAAAACAGCGTCAATGAGAATCGAAATCGTGTTAATTGAGATTATAACTTTCTTGACTCCCATGTAATTTAATTTTGTGCCGTTCGTAGTAATGATTGTATAATTTGCGTGGACTGTCTCTAGTGTATCTAAGTTATTCGAAAATAATCTGGGATTAACAATAGAGATATCTGATAATGTATCAATTTTCATTTCACAATATTGCTCATTAATTTTCCCATAAATTTTCAAATACAAATTTTCTTTATCACTAACGTGAGTTCCAAAACAGGATTTTATGAAATTTCGGGTCGGTTTGACCTGTGACACACCGACAGTTCTAGGTTTTCCGATTGTCTTTGGTTAATATAGTCGGTTGATTCATTAGAATTAACCGCATTGTCATCTGAAATCGTTTCAGTACTATTACAATTAATTCTTTGTTTCCCAGTATTATTTCTGAAATGTTGATTTGAATTTGGTTGTTTTTGATTCTGATTTTGTATTTGAAAATCATTGATTTTCGTTGATAACATTCATTACTGTAATGTCCAATTTTCCCACAGGAAAAACATGTAATATTCTTTTTAGTAGAGTTAGATTGTTTTGAATTATTAAAATATTGAGAATTCGAAAATTTATTTGAGTTCCCATTTTTATAGTTTTCCGAAAAGTTATTTCGATTCTGATTGGCTCTCTGATCATCATTATAATGTTTTTTATTAAGTAATTCCTGAATAGACTGTAATTCCGTTGCTCTCTCAACAGCAGTTTGTAAAGAGTCAATTCGTTCTGCCCGGAGTCTTCCTTCGATTTTCACATTTTTTAATCCGCTAATGAAATGTAAACTCGCAACGCGATCGCGAACTTGTTCTGGTGTATCAATATACGCCAAACGTGTGAGACGATCGATTTCTTCTGCAAATGTAGAAAAGTCTTCATCTGTCTTTTGTGTTCGAGCCTGTAATTGGTTGAAAAACATCCGGTGGAAATTCTGTTGACCGAAACGAGTATTTAATGCATTTACCAATTTATCGAAATTCCTGACATCATTGATATTCAATGTCTGTAAAACAATTCGCGCCTTTCCGCGTAAACATGCGGCTAAATGTGATGCTTTGTGCAGGCTACTCCAACCATTATGCATGGCAACAATTTCAAATTGTGTTTGAAATTGTGGCCATGGAACCGACCCATCATATGTCGGGAGATTTATTGTACCAGTCGATTGAGTACTCGGATTTATGTACGGTTGAATGTTCGGATTTGAGGAAAATCCTGTTGAATTTTGTTGAAAATTTGGGTACTTATCTTGTGTTTGTGTTAGTAATGGTTGGTCTGATAGTTGATTGTAATTATTTATCGTTGGTGGTTCATTATTCCTTTCCGTGGGCTGATTCGTTTGATGAGAACGCCCTGGCTGACCTGTCATTTGCTCTGCAGTCCTCAACGAATCATCATTCCTCAAGGAGGCCATTGAGTTTTGCATTGTCAATTTAATTTCTTCTTGTAAAACATTCTTCAAACGATCCGCCATTATTTCCACCGTGTTATTGAAATACTGGCGCATGTTATCACCATGCGCTTGAATTGAGTCTTTCACCATAACATTGTTTTCTGAAATTATTTCTTCAACAATGTTCCGGGTACGATCCACATTTCCTTCGGCGAATTCCTCGTATAATTCACGTTGTCGTCCGTGTATTTTTGAGACTTCTGTCATAAGAGTGTCGTGAGTGTGAGCACTAAAACGTTGTAAATCCGCGATCATTTCGGATTTAAATTCATTACGCCACTCAATAAATTGTTCTTGCACTTCCCGTAATATTTCATTTTTGAGTTGTCTTGAATTTTCTATGCGATTTTCATAAGGGTGGGCACGTTCTCGTTCTCTTGATCTTCACGACATATTTTTTTTTTTTTTTTTTTTTTTTAAACGATTAGTTGCACACTTTTATTATTATTAAACACTTTTGACACTTCCTGTACGTTAATTCAGAAGAATCCCACTTCTGACACCAATTGAAATGATTGAGTGACTTCAAATTATTATAAAACGTTTTATTTAATTTATCTAATCGACCTCTTGACACGAAGCCCAAAACAATAATAATCTTCTTTTTATTTCTCTCTTGACAACCGATTGTCTTGTTGCCAACTTCATTAATTATGTACTGATCGTTAGTCAGAAGAATCGATAAAGAGTTCTTGGTTTACTAATAAAAAAAAAAAAAAAAGTTCTTGGTTTCGTTACAATATATATAAATTATGATATTATGATGATTTGTATATATATATGCCAAAATGAAGGTTTGGTGGCGAAATTTACATGATATTTCATGTGCATATACATTCAATGTATTAAG
The DNA here is from genome assembly GCA_963921955.1 of Aleiodes alternator. Classification (NCBI taxonomy): domain Eukaryota; kingdom Metazoa; phylum Arthropoda; class Insecta; order Hymenoptera; family Braconidae; genus Aleiodes; species Aleiodes alternator. The sequence goes on from OY998097.1 coordinate 3,201,358, forward strand.
TATAAAAAAATATTATTTTTACATTAAACAATTAAATTTATTAATAAATTAATTTTTATTAGTAAATTTTATTTAGAAAATCAAATTTCGGAAAAAAAATGTAATGCGCAAGCAGGATTTGAACCCACGACCCTCTGATTACATGTCAGGTGCTCTACCGCTGAGCTATTGCGAGTTACTATATTTACCATCAAATATTTGATTCTCACATCTTTTCTCCACCTCCCATCCACGAGGCAATGTCGCCATTAAACCATTAAATTTATTAATAAATTAATTTTTATTAATAAATTTTATTTAGAAAATCAAATTTTCGTATATATGAACATATATATATCATCATAATATCATAATATCATAATATCATAATCATAATTTTTATTAATAAATTTTATTTAGAAAATCAAATTTCGGAAAAAATATGTAATGCGCAAGCAGGATTTGAACCCACGACCCTCTGATTACATGTCAGGTGCTCTACCGCTGAGCTATTGCGAGTTACTATATTTACCATCAACTGATGTAATGATGATTTGTTTCTCTAACAGTTACTTGTATCGTCGCACAATTCCCCCCCCCCCCCTCCATTTCACAGAGACAAGACGAAGATCGTTACTTGTTGTTTCATTCCCTTCCTCGTCGGTTCCTCCTCCTTTTAACTATTAACATACAATTGATGGCTGTCATTTCCTCAGTTCCATCGAATTCTCCCAGTTATTCGCACGTGTTTTCCGTAGAGTGAAAATGGTTCTTACGGCAGTAGAGTACCGTGACATGCATTCCATGTATGGGAGAGCTGATGGGAATGCAAATCTTGCTGCGCATTTGTATCAAGGAGCTTCCCCAAATCGCTTTGAGCATCCTGGTCTTCGTGCCTTCGTAAATCTCCATCGTCGTCTTGGTGAGCGACATGTACTCCCGCAGCGAGGAAAAAGGACGCCCCGTTGCTCAAAACCGCGTCCACTTGGAGGAGGAAGTCCTTGATGCCATGGAGCAGGATGCTACCACCAGCACTAGACGGATTGCTCATCAGCTCGGAACGAGTCACACTCAGGTGCATCGCATTCTCCAGAATGAAAATCTACATGCGTTTCATTACACCCCTGTCCAGGAGCTGCTACCGAGGGATTATCCTGCGAGGCTCAATTTCTGTCGGTTCTTAATTGAACAGAATCGTCAGAATCCCCGCTTCATTTTCAATGTGTGCTGGACCGACGCGTGTGCTTTCACCAGGGAAGGACTATTCAATGTCCATAATGAACATTATCGGGCAGTTGATAATCCTCACCTGGTGAAAGCCGCGAATTTCGAATATCAGTGAAGCCGATTGAACGTGTGGAGTGCTGTTCTGGGGGATGATGAGCACATCCGGCTGGCTCCCGATCCACTTGAAGTGAGTAGTCCAGAAATTCTAATTACTGCCTTGAAAATTACAAATTTACTAATGATTCTCCTATCCTAATAATCCTGAAGCTCCATATCCACAGACACAGACATCCAGAGATAACTTTCCTAATATTCCCTCAATATTTCCTCCACCATTTTTCTAGGGAAATACCTACCGAGCTTTTTCGGCCGAGAATCTTCCGGACATTGTTGGTGATGGACCAGGAGATAGGGAGGTCTGGTTTCAGCAAGATGACCCTCCAACACACACATCCTTGACTGCTCGTGAATATTTAAATAATACATTTCCGGAGCAGTGGATAGGAAAATACGGACCAGTACCATGGCCTCCACGGTAAGATCAATAAAGATGATAAATATCATATCAGAGCTAATTCTTGCTTCTTCTCTTTCAGATCCCCTGATTTGAGTCGTCTGGATTTCTTCCTCTGGGGGCACTTGAAACAGGAGATTTCTGAAACTTCTGTCCCCGATGAATTGACAATGATTGCCAGACTGCATGCCACGGTGCAGCTCATCACGCCACAGATGCTGCAAGCTGTGGAGTTGAGTTTATTGGAGTGGGCTGGAAAATGCATAGAAGCTGGAGGAGGACATTTTGAACAATTATTATAATGACAATTTTTTTTATTTTTTCATTATTATTATAATGATAATCGAATGCTTTTGTCTCCCTAACTGGAAGCTTTTTCCCTATAACAACGTTAATCACTTTTTTTTTCATTAATAACTCGATTCTCACATTTTTATGACTTTCCTCTCGATACTAATTGAATCTTTTCTTTAATCATTTTCCGTTTAACTAATGAAAGACCTGCATGTGAAAAAGAATTAATTATCGATAAATAATATACACTTACCTTCTAAATGCATGATTACTTATTTATTTCATCTTTAATTTTTCCATTTCTCTCTCTCTCCAGCATCAATTGTCCTTTGGTGCTGAAAAGAGAGAATTTTCCTTGGCATTAATTTTTTCATTTGGATCATCATTTTAATCGTTTTGAAATTGATTGAAATAATGAAAAAAATTGAAAATTTTAATCTGGAAAACAATGATTGCAAGGAATTCTTATTTTTGGGCAGTTTTTCGAGACGTCAAGTGACCTTGACGCCTTCAAAAACGGAGCACCATTCTTTCCTGGGGGGAAGGGGTACTTCCATCACTGAGAGTGTCTTTGTACTTGGTTTACGGACATTGAGTGATGAAAATACCCCTTCCCCCCAGGAAAGAATGGTGCTCCGTTTTTCCAGGCGTCAAGGTCACGTGACGCCTCGAAAAACTGTCGAAAAATCAGGATTTTCCTCAATTTTGTTTCTCCAATGGATATTTTCATTTTTTTCAATTTTTTTTGATCATTCTGAACGATCAAAAAAATGAAAAAAAGTGAAAAAATTGATTCGAAGAAACGAAATTGGAGAAATCCTAATTTTTTTTCGCAGGGCATGTCTCCCCTCCCCCCTGGAGGTGGGAGGGGGGTTTTCATGACTCGAAAAGTTTCTGTACCAAGTACAGAGACACTTTGAGGAATAAAAATGCCCCTCTGTCCTCCTGGAGAGACTGGTGCTCCGTTTTTCGAGGCGTCAAGGTCACGTGACGCCTCGAAAAACTGTCGAAAAATCAGGATTTACCTCAATTATTTTTCTGTAATGAATATTTTCATTTTTTCCCATTTTTTTGATCATTCTTGAACGATCAAAAAAATGAAAAAAAGTGAAAATATTAATTTACTGAAAAAGAATTGGAGAAATGCTCAATTTTCTCCCTCAAAGCATCTGTTCCTTCTCCCCCGGAGGAGGGAGGGTTTTTTTGTGGCTCAAAGAGTCTCTGTACCAAGTACAGAGACACTCTGAGTGATAAAAAGGCCCCTTCACCCCCCAGGAGAGACTGGTGCTCCGTTCCGCGAGGCGTCAAGGTCACGTGACGCTTCGAAAAACTTTCTAACAATCAGGATTTATGAATTTTTTTTCTCTCATGAATATTTTCATTTTTTCCCCCTTTTTTGATCATTTTGAACGATCAAAAAAATGAAAAAAAGCGAAAAAATTGATTTGAAGAAAGAAAATTGGAGAAATCCTATTTTTTCTCCTCAGGGCATGTCTCCCCTCTCCCCTGGAGGTAGGAGGGGGGTTTTCATGACTCGAAAAGTTTCTGTACCAAGTACTGAGACACTTTGAGGAATAAAAATGCCCCTTCGTGCCCCAGGAGAGACTGGTGCTCCTCCGAAAATTTTTCGAGGCGTCACGTGACCTTGACGCCTCGAAAATTTTTCGACAAATCAGGATTCATCCATTTTTCTTCTGTAATGAATATTTTCATTTTTTTGATCATTCCTGAACGATCAAAAAAATGAAAAAAAGTGACTATATTAATTTAATGAAAAAAAAATTGGAGAAATCCTCAATTTTCTTCATCAAAGCATCTTTTTCTTCTCCCCCGGAGGAGGGAGGGTTTTTTTGTGGCTCAAAGAGTCTCTGTACCAAGTACAGAGACACTTTGAGTGATAAAAATGCCCCTTCGCCCCCCAGGAGAGACTGGCACTCCATTTTCCGAGGCGTCAAGGTCACGTGACGCCTCGAAATAATGTTGAAAATTCAGGATTTACCTTAATTTTTTTTCTCTAACGAATATTCCCACTTTTTTTCCAATTTTTTTGATCATTCTCGAACGATTAAAAAAAATGAAAAAAAGGGAAAATATTAATTTGGAGAAAAAAATTGGAGAAATCCTCACTTTTTTCCCTCAGAGCATCTTTTCCCTCTCCCCGGAGGTGGCAGTGTTTTTTTTGTGGCTCATAGAGTCTCTGTACCAAGTACAGAGACACTTTGAGGAATAAAAATGCCCCTCTCCCCTCCAGGAGGAAGTGGTGCTCCGTTTTCCGAGGCGACAAGGTCACGTGACGTCTTTGGAATTTTTCGAAAAATCACGATTTATCAATTTTGATGGGTTATTAGTAATAAATCGTACGCAGAGTTTATTTTATATAAAGTATTTATTAGCACTCGTTTGTCTCATATATATCAGCACGTGTGTATCAACAGTGAATCGCCATGGCGAAGTGAAGCCGTGGGCCTTGGCAACGGCAGCTCGCTGGGTTCGCGAGCGCCCTCAGTATTACCGTCTGCGCATGCTCCTCAGTAGAGAGAGAGAGCATACGTGGATAGTAAGGGATAGAGCGTAAGAGCAGAGGCGCTCATTCCAACACTCCCTCCCGACTCTGCCGCTTACATCAATCACAGCTTCTTTTCACAGCTCCATTTTATAGGATTAGAACAATTTAAATAGAAAAGTAATAATGATAATTCATCATTTACACGTCGTTTTTCGTTCTTCGTTAATTCGCTCCTGAAACATAAATTGATTATTAAGTGCACATCGTTAAATTCGTCTCATATCATTCATTGGGATTAATCGTTCGTTATTATGTCTGTTAATCGTTCATGACTTTCAATAGATAAGAATTCCGTTCGTTGATTCGCTATTGAATTACTATGACCTTCGTTTCACGTATTCGTTCATATCATGTCCCCTGACTTTGATCATATGTCTTAATTCGTTTTCACCGTTCGTTCTCATAAGATCTTTTGTAACTTTATTGTTTTATTATAGTTTCAATGATATAGATAATAGTAATTGAAGTTTTAATGATTGAATTGTGCGTCCTTAATGAAAATTTCCTTAAAGTGAAATTTGCATTTGAATCGGCTTGAAAATCGTTTCGTTTTTCTGTGTATTTGACTCTCAGACCTCTCGTTCGTTTGAGATATTGAAACACTCGTTCAACCAATCTTCAGTCGTCATCGCTCGGATTTATTCGGCTTCTGTTCAGTATGGTGACTGCAAAGAATATGTCAGGACGAGTTGTACCAGTCAGACACAATGTGCCTCTTACAGCTTCCCTACATGGGTCATTCTCTGTGTTATTTGTACCCTCCTTCATTCCATCATCGCAAATCTTTCCCTCGTAATGCCTCCTCATAATTTGCCACTCGAGTCGTTATCACTTTTGTTCGTTAGGCATGGGATTTGTGAAAATTGAATCGTTCAGAATTTTATAGATGTATTTCGCTTCATCCCAATACTCGACTTGATCATTCTTGTTTCGCTCATTAGATCTTTCTACAAATTCTTTCGGCTCGCCTAAATTTGACATTTCGAACTTTCCTGTAAGTTTATTCGTTTGTTCCATTTCGTTTTCTTCTTCGTCACATACTCTTCGTTTATCGTCAACGTTCAATATTAAAATGAGTTATTTTCCTCATTTCCTAGCAAACACACATGGTTATTCCTCGTCATTAGTTAGTCTGATCGTTATATCAACCTTCGTAAACCGTTCATTTCATCAGTATGAATCTCGTCTGTAATTCATAGAGTGCTCGGTATAATTTACCCCTTTCGTTCGCTCACTCGTTTGTGAATAGTTTATTCGTTCGAGAATTTCCGTAGAATAATCTTTTCAACTTTTCATTCAGGAATGCAACGCTTGGATCCATTCCACAGACATTTTACCCAATTTATTAATATTTGTCATTACCAATCGTTTTAGCGACAAATTTGAGACAGGTGCATATGCCTCCATTGTATCAATGATACTTTCGTATTTGACCTCTCGTATTACCAATCGTATTCTATGATTCCATTTCGTTATTTATTTCGATTTTTCGTTTGAACTCTGAACTGACTGATTTCGAATCGAATTTATTGATTTCTTTTCCATTTATCATTTCGTCGTATTGTCGATAATTTTTGCACATCGTTTATCCCATCGAGTTCTATTCATTATTGAGTCTTTTCTATTTACTTCGTTCATTCGTTTTCATTGTCTCCCTCGTTACTTTATCAATTCGTTGCTACTTGGGCCAAAGCGCATAATGAATTCAACTTTGTTCATTAGTGTCTTGTTTTTTGGAGTCTGTGATTAATAAGTCCACATCGTTAATCACTTCATTTCGATCATAGTAATGCTCTCGTTCTTTACGGTTCGTTACAGGTCGTTTTATTACGTGCTCCGCTCGTTTCATATCTGTCGTTTAATTTTATTTTCAATATTTTGAATTTTCCCGATCGTCTTCGTTTTCATTTCGTTTCTCCCTCCAGTTTTAAAAGATTTCTCCCTCCGGTTTTATAAATCTCTTCGTTATTTCATTGTAAATTTAGTGGTGGGCTCATTGAGATTCATATTACCGAGTATATTGTATTTGATCGTCAGTAATTTTTCCTATTACTTATTATTTTGGTAAGTTGTCTACCCTCATCGTTTGATAACCCCTCGTTCACATAGTTCCTATTTCTCTATCGTTTGCGTTCATCACATCGTTATCACATGTCATTTTCTTGTCGTTTTCCAGATCGTTATAATTTTTCGCAATTCATACTTTGATTTTGTCTCCACCAAGGAAATCCCTATGTACGAGTTTTCCGTTACAGCACACATCTCTGTATTCGTAGTATTTCCCTTCGTCAGGCTTAAGAAATTGGTATCCAATTTAGGAGTAACCAGTATGAACTGTTCTTCGTCTTTCTCATCGTAACTCTTTATTGTGCCTTTCGCTAAACTTCAATATGAAGTGTATCGTTTTGCAATTGATTCGTATCGTAGCGATACTTGGGATTAAATCATTGCATAAGCATTTTCATTTCGTTCAATTCGTAGGGAGTCCTGGTGCATGTATTAACGGTTGCATCTAGAGCTAAAGCCCGTATATTCCCAACGATCCTGAATTGTACAGGTATATTTTACATTTTCTTCTGAATCGTTTAGTTATGTTGTTCAGCCACATCGTTATGTTCTGAATTATTTGGACTAGCAAATAGCTGTTTAGCTCCAATTTTCCATAGAACATCACTCGTCTTGCTACCAATATTCTTTAAGTAGCGATCTACTAGTAAGTCGCATACGTTCGCATCGTATCCTAGAGCATTCTTTCCACTTCGTATGAAAGACTCTATACTCTTCTTTGTATTACTCTTGAGTTTCTTTACAGATCGTTGCAAGTCTCGTCTAATTGTCATCAAGTATACATGCTCATCGATATACTCTGTAATTGGGAGATTGAGAAATTAAATTCCCTATTATCTAAGTGAATAATATGTAGTATTCGTGATACTCGTGTTCGTAATTTTAGATGGAAGTTCATTTTAATTCCGCTAATTAACAAGTGTATCGTAATCAAGAATCGATCCACTGATGATAATTGATTGTATTTATTTATTTTCTCAATATTATTCCTCAATGACTTTAAAGAGTTGAGTGATACATATCCTAATCTGATTCGCCATTATATTTGTTATTACTTCGTTATTTTTGATAAATTTTCTCATCGTCATTAAATGATGACATTTCGTTTTGCATTTCGTTTAGTTCTGAATTTCCCAGATTCATGAATTTTCAGTTATTTATCGTTTTACCAAAATTTTGACTCAGATTAGTTTCTATTTTATTCGTTTACTTCGATATTTCGTTATTTATATGCAATTCGTTAATGCACTCTGACACTCGTCTTTGAATTTCTCATGATCATTTCCATCTAATATTTCTGACTGCCTGTTGGTTTCAGTTGCAGTGCATCAGTTCGTTTTCGGCTTCATTTTCAGTCGAAGACATTTGAGTATCCCATTCGTTCGTTCCTCTCTGTTTTTATCATTCCCGTCATTCAGTCGTTCGATTTATTTTAATAGTACACTATTGATAAATCACTCGTCAATTTTCGTGGTTTTAATTTTATTTGTTATGATCAATTGATCTCTTCGTTCGTTGGATTTATCCCTAATTCTGTTCTCCAATATATTTTAATATGAATGAGGTAAATGAATAGTCCGTTCAATTCGTGATTGAAACTGCTCGTTCGTCCATCGTCTCTTCTGATGTTCACACGAATTTCCCCGATTTTCTCAGGTAAATTAGCTTTTTAGAAAACTTTTACATAAAACATATTCGTTAATTTGAATTCATTCATCATTTTTCATATCAATTGTCATTGAACCTACTCCCTCCGTTTTCAAATTCGTTCAAGGCTCTTCGTTACATTCAATTTCGTTTCTTTTCGTTCTATCAGTAGTTCAAGCAATAATTTCAAGTTTGTTGAGGGATCGGTGGTACCAGAGTCTTCTAGAAGTGCAGCTAGCTGATTTCGATTCGTTCTATTCAATCGTTTATTTATTAATTTAACTTGTATCAACTTTGAAAGAATTTTCTAGTAATTTTTTTCCACTTTTCGTTTTTGTTGAATCAGTTCTCTTCGTTGGAGAATTCTTTCAAATTCGTTGACTTCTGATGCTTAAATGAGATTTTTCAATTTCGTTGACCCTGAAAAACAATTCTTGGTTTTTTGTAGACATCGCATCTCAGATGTTTTGTATTCGTTTGTCATTAATCGATATATTCTAATTTTCGCTCTGCTTTTCAAACTTTACATTTTATCAATATGCCCATCGTTGTGAATTTTGAGTATCCTGTCCTCTCAAAATCTTGGTCCACCCTTTCGTTTAGCCGATCGTAATAGGTTTTTCCCTTTTACATGAGTAACAAAGTGATTGTACTCATGACACCTCTTGAAATCAGTATATTTCTGATCACAAGCTCTTTCAATGTATCCATAATCGTCACATCTAAAACATCATTTTCTTGGATCTCGTTCTCGCCCAGTTTAGAATTCTTCTTCGGCAATCATTTCGCATCTCATGTTATTACCTTTCAGCATGATGAACTTTCCAATTTCTCGTTCGTCAATCGTCTCCCTGTAGAATTCCTCGTCGTAATTCTACTGACTGTGTTTTGAGAGCAGATGCCATGATCACTTCGTAAAGTGCATCTACTTTCAATTCTTCTGGAAGAAGATCCGCTTCATTCAAACCGTCATTCTCTCTCAACAACTCCTTGAATTTATCCAAAAATTCTGAGGTGCTGTCTTCCATTGGGAAAGTATTGAAAACTATGTATTCGTTTCCATACTGAATTCCAGTACACATCGTTTCAGCTCGTTCGAGACAATTCTAAAATTTACTAGGTCTAATGACACTAATATTTTCGAATAATAATATTGATTCGAGTATTACACATTAATCGTGAATATCAATCCCGATTTTGAATAATGGTAATATTGAGTAGAAATATCTCTCAAACTGTCAGTAATTTCGTACATTATCTTACATGCTTTTCGTATCTTTCGTTGATCGACTGAGTTCAAGGCATTTTAGAATTCTCATATGATATAGTCCTGGTACTTTCGCGTCTGAGTCGTCAGTTCACGTTCTCTGGTCTTAAGTGAAATTTCGTTCAGTACCTCTATCCTCATTTCGTTACCAATTGGATTCATTGTTTTGTATTATCTTCTGCAAATTGACATATTCGGATTCGTGCTTTGCAGTAGCGGATATAATTCCGCCCAATGACATCCATACTCATGTTTTCATGAAAGCCTTGACGTATACCTTCATCAATGATTGATGAATTAGAGAAATTCATTTTTATCTGCTCGTTCTCATCATTATGCTGCAGTCCCAATCGTTCCCATCGTTCATCAATCGACTCTTTCGTTTTGTTCGCTCGTTTTCAGCAATCCCTTGACTTTTCTTAATCTTGTTATTGACTCCATTCGTTTCGTTAGAAGTTGACTTTCATCTCACACATCTCCAGGATGGCTTGATGTAGTCTTTTCGTTGGCTTCTTGTGATTCATATTCTCATTTAGTTTCATTCTCATCGTTAACATCGTTAGATTTCACTCCATCGTTTATCGTATTCATCGTTTTTCTTTCATTGGAATTTCGTTTATCGTTTTGTTTTCTTTTGCCACTTCGTTATGATTAGTCCCTTCGTTTTCTGCCTTTGAATCCAACAGTTGGTTTTTATTCTTACTGACCACCAGCTGATGTGTATTCGCATCGTCATTCAAGTCGTGATTGTAAACCGCTCGTATGCTCTATTTGACAATACAAATTTCTTGTTAGAAATTCTCACTAGAATCACTTCGTTATCGTTCTCTCATCTTTCTATTATTATTTTCACTGATTCATTATTCAGTTCATTATTTGAGTGAATATGTATTTGTGGTCAGGAAGAAGTATGCTCCCAACTCAGTTGACCGAACACAAGTATGGCTGAGTTGGAACGAGTGATGGCTTTCTCATCTGAACACAAGATTGAGTCTGTTCTCACTCTAGTCATTCGGGCAACAATCCACGTACTACAATGGATTCTCACACAAATGACCCAACAGTGGTTTTATAATAATTAGTAATTTTATTCAGCTGATTATTTGTACAATGTTTAATTTTTGCAAATTAAACTAGACTTGAGTAGATCAAGTACACTGCGCAATCCTTTACCAGTTTTGTACCTTGCACCTTTTTCAATTGAAATACTCCGGTCTCATTTATTGGTGTAATCGTAATCCGTTCGTTTCATAATTCGTTGTAATTGAGATTCTTCTGAGATAGTCACTTCTACAAAGTCTCTACAGGTCTTTTCCTCATTATCTGAATTATTGTGATAAGGCAGAAAGAAATAATATTAATAAATTAATCATTTATTAATTCTCCACAATAATTCTTTTTAATAAATCTCCTGTGAGGTTGAGAACCGTTTCTTTCAGGCGCGTATGCCGAGAGTCGTTCGTGCTCACCTCGTTCACTTCGTTGCTCGTGAGTCTTCGTTCTCGCTCGTATCCCCTCGTATCGTTTGTCTTCGTCTCATCGTTTCATCTCTGTCTCGCTCACGCAGCGTCACTCGGCTTTATTTTCAGCGACGTCTCGCTTTATAGTTTTACATGATTTTAATTAAATATATCATGACGCTATCACGATTTCCATTTTTGATCGATCTAGTTTCCCCCGGGGTCGTGATTAATTGATTAATAATTTGTAATGCATTACTTACTGCTGATCCAGCCTTGTTTGCAATCGCCGCCATTTTTCTTTTTTCTAGCGCGTCTCCTTTATCGCTGGCAGGCACCACGTTTTTCTCGGCGTCCCTTCGTCCATTTTTCTCTCGTCCATTTCGTCGTTCGTTCATTTTTCCTTCTCGTTAATTTCTTCTAATTTTCCTTTTCTCTTCTTCTCGTTGACTTTTCCTTTTCTTTCACTGAATATCTGGTGGATTTTGAGTAACACGGCATCGTCAAATCTTCTTTTTATTTTACTCATTAAAAATCTCCACACACTCGATTATTTTATTTATTTTATTTAATGCACTTTTATTTTTCTGGCGCAGTGGAAGCGCAGGTGTCCCATAACCTGATGGGTTATTAGTAATAAATCGTACGCAGAGTTTATTTTATATAAAGTATTTATTAGCACTCGTTTGTCTCATATATATCAGCACGTGTGTATCAACAGTGAATCGCCATGGCGAAGTGAAGCCGTGGGCCTTGGCAACGGCAGCTCGCTGGGTTCGCGAGCGCCCTCAGTATTACCGTCTGCGCATGCTCCTCAGTAGAGAGAGAGAGCATACGTGGATAGTAAGGGATAGAGCGTAAGAGCAGAGGCGCTCATTCCAACAAATTTTTTTTCTCTAATGAATATTTTCATGTTTTCCATTTTTTTGATCATTCTTGAACGACCAAAAAAATGAAAAAAAGTGAAAATATTAATTTCAAGAAAAAAAATTGGAGAAATCCCAATTCTCCTCCCTCAGGGTATCTCTCCCCTCTTCCCTGGAGGGTTTTTTTTGTGACTCAAAGAGTCTCTGTACCAAGTGCAGAGACACTGTGAGGAATAAAAATGCCCCTTCGCCCCCCAGGAGAGACTGGTGCTCCGTTTTTCGAGGCGTCAAGATCACGTGACGCCTCGAAAAATCAGGATTTACTTCATTTTTTTTTCTCTAATGAATATTTTAATTTTTTTCCATTTTTTTGATCATTCTTGAACGATCAAAAAAAATGAAAAAAGTGAAAATATTAATTTAAAGAAAAAAAATTGGAGAAATCCTCATGTTTTTCCCTCAGAGCAACTTTTTCCTCTCCCCCGAAGATGGGAGGGTTTATTTGTGGCTCGAAAAGTCTCTGTACCAAGTACAGAGACACTTTGAGTAATAAAAATGCCCCTCTCTCCTCCTGGAGAGACTGGTGCTCCATTTTTCGAGGCGTCGAGGTCACGTGACGCCTCGAAAAACTGTCGAAAAATCAGGATTTACCTCAATTTTTTTTCTCTAATGAATATCCCCATTTTTTTTCAATTTTTTTGATCATTCTCGAATGATCAAAAAAATGAAAAATAGTGAAAAAATGAATTTGAAGAAAAAAAATCGGAGAAGTCCTAATTTTTGTCCCTCAGGGCATCTCTCCCCTCTCCCCCGGAGGGGGAGGGTTTTTTTGTGGCTCAAAGAGTCTCTGTACCAAGTACAGAGACACTTTGAGAAATAAAAATGCCCTTTCGCCCCCCAGGAGAGACTGGTGCTCCTTTTTTTCGAAGTGTCAAGGTCACGTGACGCCTCGAAAAACTGTCGAAAAATCAGGATTTTTAATTTTTTTTCTCTGATGAATAGTTTCATTTTTCCAATTTTTCGATCATTCTTGAAGGATCAAAAATATGGAAAAAAAATGAAAAAATTAATTTGAAGGAACAAAATTGGAGAAATCCCAATTTTTTCCCTCAGAGCATCTTTTCCCTCTCCCCCGGAGGCGGGAGGGGGGTTTTTGTGGTTCAAAGAGTCTCTCTACCAGGTACAGAGACTCTTTGAGTGATGAAAGTACCCCTTCCCCCTCCAGGAAAGACTGGTACTTCGTTTTTTGAGGCGTCAAGGCCACTTGACGTCTCGAAGAACTGCCTGAAAAGAAGCATTTTTCAATTTTTTCTATTAAATTATTTTTTTCACGGAAAAAATCCTTATTTTCCTTGAATCAGGGCATCTCTCCCCCTCCCCCTTTATTTTTAAAAATTATGCCTCGTCAGCTGACAGGTGACAACTGATGAGCACCGATCCCTTCGACGTCAGTCTGAGCGGAGGACACGGCGGTTTGGAGGGGATCGGTTACCGCGGAGTGGGGACGCACCAACACATCCGTGATTCTCTCACGGATGTGCGGCCGTCTATCAGTGGGCTCTCATTGGCTCACCTTTCCACCCTCATATCTCCGCAGGGGTTCATAGGAGAGAAAAATGGAGGAGGACATTTCTACTCCAAATGAACCCCTTTACCCAGGATTTTTGGGAGTACCTCTACTTACGGTACACCCTGTATATTATAATATAATAATGAAAATTTTTTTTTTATTTTAACGAATGAAAAACAAAAAAATATTTTTCTTCATTATATATAATATATATTGTAGCGTGATATTTGTATTACGTGACTTCTTGTCGTCTGGGCGCGTAATCAGTTTTGAATTTCATTGGTTTTGGCACCACCAACTGAGAATCAGAACAAGCGAATCACGAGAGTTCAATCTTAGTCAAAATTATGTAAAACTAATGCCGATTGGTTAATTTTGTATGTTAACGCTCATTGCATTATTGTCAATTGATTTGATGTCTCATGAATGGAAGAGGGAGACACCAGATGGACGATGATGAAGGAAATCGACATTACCGAAGGAGTTGGTTAATTGTACGAAAGTTTTGCCGCCAATAACAAGATTCATCGGAAGAATTAATTGAGACGGTTAGATGTACGTTGGTTGCATCTTTGGCCTAAATAAAATTGTCCCAACTCTAATGTCATCGACTTGGAGTTTCTCAATTTTCTCCGTTGGAATTTATGGTCATTGACAAAGGAAAATACTTAACGTCAGGTTAAGCTGTATTGAATGACGTATTTCGGGATTGACCAATAAAGAACGTCCTTCCCGGAAAAGACGCCTTAGCCGGTGTACAGCGCTTGCTGTCGGCTGATTCTCGTTTGGTGTGCCGTAGAGTAGACACATGTTTTGTCGTGTCTCTTTGCACAAATTTTGTATAACCGCCATTTTCACTTTTGGATTAATTAATTCATTTGAATTAATTAAATTAATTGTTGTTCATCAAATTGATGATACTTTGTTCTCGGGTTTATTGAACTGTGGAATAATCTGGTGAGCAAGTTTTGATTAATTAAATTTTGTACGTTTATTTAATTTCGTGGTGAAGAAATTTTTTTTTTTTTTTGTTTTGCGTTATGACGCTGTAGTAAATTGACGTCACGAAATTAATTACCATTTATCGGCGAAAATTTTTATTTGATAATTTTGGAAAAATTCATTTTTCTAAAAATAATTTTGAACTCTAGTTATCGTTCCTCAAAGGAAATTTTTTTCTTGAAAAGAAAATATATTTCTCTTATAATTTTTTTTGGTTGGAATAGAATTGTCACGAGTTGAAAAATTATTAATGGATAATTTTGGCGTCTGGCCAAAGTTAATTAATGGTTAATTATAGAAATTATATAGTCTTGCGACTTTGTGTAAGTTTCATTTTTCTTTCATTTTATCCTTTGTAACGTGATATTTGGATTACGTTACTTTTTGTCGTCTGGGCGCGTAATTAATTTTGAATTTTTAATAGTTTTGGCACCACCAACTGAGAATCAAAACAAACAAATCACGAGAGTTCAATTTTGATATAAATTATGTAAAACTAATGCCGATTGGTTAATTTTGTATGTTAACGCTCATTGGATTGTCGTCAATTGAGTTGATGTCTCACGACTGGAAGAGGGAGACACCAGATGGACGATGAAGAAGGAAATCGACATTACCGAAGGAGTCGGTTAATTGGACGAAAGTTTTGGCGCCAATGACAAGATTCATCGGAAGAATTAATTGAGACGTTTAGATGAACTTTGGTTGCATCCTTGGACTTGATAAAATTGTCCCAACTCTAATGTCATCGACTTGGAGTTTCTCAATTGTCTTCGTTGGAATTTATTGTCATTGAAAAGAAGAAATTATTGTCGTCAGGTTAAGCTGTGTTAACTGACGTAGTCTGGGATTGACCAATGAGAAGAGTTCTTCCCGGAAAAGACGCCTTAGTCGAGTACAGCGTTTGCTGTCGGCAGGATTCTCGTTTGGTGTGCCGTAGAGTAAACACATGTTTTGTCGTGTCTCTCTGCACAATTTTACATAGTCGCCATTTTCACGTTTGGACAATTAATTCATTGGAATTAATTGTATTAATTGTCGTTTAATTAATTTGAATAAAAAAAAAAAATATTGTTCACGTTGAAATCAATTTGGCATAATCTGGTGAGCAAATTTTCGTTTAATTAACTTTTGTACGGTAATTGATTTCGTGGTCGTAGAAATTGTAATTTTTTTTTGTTAGCGTAAAGACGCCATATAAAAAGACGCCACGAAATAAAATACCATTTATCGGCGAATTAATTTGATAATTTTTTTTTGGAAACATTAATTTTGTTAAAATAATTTTTGGAACTCTCGTGCTCGTTTCTCGGAAAAAAAATATTTTTTTTTAGAAAAATTTTTTTTTTTTGTTTGGATAAAATGTCGCGAATTGAGAAAATTCAATTAACGGATATATTTTGGCGTCATGGCCAAAGATAATTAATTGGAATTTATTTTGGAATTTTAGTCTCGCGACTTTGTGAAATATATTGAATTCTGTTTTAAATTTTTTTTTGTTATTCAATATTTTGAGACATTTTGTTCGATGAATTATTTTTTTATTTTTATTTTCATGAAATTAATTCAATTAATTTCATGCATTGAGTATGGTTGAGTCGGCCTTGACACCTAGGGAATATCGATAGGGAATTTCTAGTAACTTAGCGCTAGGGAACAATAGTTACTTTCGTTTCGTTGCGAAAGATGACTGTAGGTGGCAGCAACATTAATTTCTTATGAATTTGAATTTGAATGTTATTCTTTGAATATTTCTTTTATTTGATAACTTTATTATGCGTTGACGATTAATTAATAAATTAATCAATTTGTTAATTAATTAAATTCTTTTATTTGATTAACTTTATTTTAAATTTGGTTTCAAAGGATTTGTTTGTAATTAATTGTTTATTGATTTTGAATTGTTTTATTTGTTTGAAATTTATAATTTTTTATTTATTGTGCTGCGCACTCGCCGATGTAACGCAGGGGTTTAATAATTTATGATGGGTTATTAGTAATAAATCGTACGCAGAGTTTATTTTATATAAAGTATTTATTAGCACTCGTTTGTCTCATATATATCAGCACGTGTGTATCAACAGTGAATCGCCATGGCGAAGTGAAGCCGTGGGCCTTGGCAACGGCAGCTCGCTGGGTTCGCGAGCGCCCTCAGTATTACCGTCTGCGCATGCTCCTCAGTAGAGAGAGAGAGCATACGTGGATAGTAAGGGATAGAGCGTAAGCGCAGAGGCGCTCATTCCAACACTCCCTCCCGACTCTGCCGCTTACATCAATCACAGCTTCTTTTCACAGCTCCATTTTATAGGATTAGAACAATTTAAATAGAAAAGTAATAATGATAATTCATCATTTACACGTCGTTTTTCGTTCTTCGTTAATTTCGCTCCTGTAACATAAATTGATTATTAAATGCACATCGTTAAATTCGTCTCATATCGCTCATTGGGGTTAATCGTTCGTTATTATGTCTGTTAATCGTTCATCACTTTCAATAGATAAGAATTCCGTTCGTTGATTCGCTATTGAATTACTATAACCTTCGTTTCACGTATTCGTTCATATCATGTCCCCTGACTTTGATCATATGTCTTAATTCGTTTTCACCGTTCGTTCTCATAAGATCTTTTATAACTTTATTGTTTTATTATAGTTTCAATAATATAGATAATATTAATTGAAGCTTAATGATTGAATTGTACGTCCTTAATGAAAATTTCCTTAAAGTGAAATTTGCATTTGAATCGGCTTGGAAATCGTTTCGTTTTTCTGTGTATTTGACTCTCAGACCTCTCGTTCGTTTGAGATATTGAAACACTCGTTCAACCAATCTTCAGTCGTCATCGCTCGGATTTATTCGGCTTCTGTTCAGTATGGTGACTGCAAAGAATATGTCAGGACGAGTTGTACCAGTCAGACACAATGTGCCTCTTACAGCTTCCCTACATGGGTCATTCTCTGTGTTATTTGTACCCTCCTTCATTCCATCATCGCAAATCTTTCCCTCGTAATGCCTCCTCATAATTTGCCACTCGAGTCGTTATCACTTCTGTTCGTTAGGCATGGGATTTGTGAAAATTGAATCGTTCAGAATTTATAGATGTATTTCGCTTCATCCCAATACTCGACTTGATCATTCTTGCTTCGCTCGTTAGATCTTTCTACAAATTCTTTCGGCTCGCCTAAATCTGACATTTCGACCTTTTCTGAAAGTTTATTCGTTTGTTCCATTTCGTTTTCTTCTTCGTCACATACTCTTCGTTTATCGTCAACGTTCAATATTAAAATGAGTTATTTTCCTCATTTCCTAGCAAACACACATGGTTATTCCTCGTCATTAGTTAGTCTGATCGTTATATCAACCTTCGTAAACCGTTCATTTCATCATTATGAATCTCGTCTGTAATTCATAGAGTGCTCGGTATAATTTACCCCTTTCGTTCGCTCACTCGTTTGTGAATAGTTTATTCTTACGAGAATTTCCGTAGAATAATCTTTCCAACTTTTCATTCAGGAATGCAATGCTTGGATCCATTCCACAGACATTTTACCCAATTTATTAATATTTGTCATTACCAATCGTTTTAGCGACAAATTTGAGACAGGTGCATATGCCTCCATTGTATCAATGATACTTTCGTATTTGACCTCTCGTATTACCAATCGTATTCTATGATTCCATTTCGTTATTTATTTCGATTTTTCGTTTGAACTCTGAACTGACTGATTTCGAATCGAATTTATTGATTTCTTTTCCATTTATCATTTCGTCGTATTGTCGATAATTTTTGCACATCGTTTATCCCATCGAGTTCTATTCATTATTGAGTCTTTTCTATTTACTTCGTTCATTCGTTTTCATTGTCTCCCTCGTTACTTTATCAATTCGTTGTTACTTGGGCCAAAGCGCATAATGAATTCAACTTTGTTCATTAGTGTCTTGATTTTTGGAGTCTGTGATTAATAAGTCCACATCGTTAATCACTTCATTTCGATCATAGTAATGCTCTCGTTCTTTACGGTTCGTTACAGGTCGTTTTATTACGTGCTCCGCTCGTTTCATATCTGTCGTTTAATTTTATTTTCAATATTTTGAATTTTCCCGATCGTCTTCGTTTTCATTTCGTTTCTCCCTCCAGTTTTAAAAGATTTCTCCCTCCGGTTTTATAAATCTCATTCGTTATTTCATTGTAAATTTAGTGGTGGGCTCATGGAGATTCATATTACCGAGTATATTGTATTTGATCGTCAGTAATTTTTCCTATTACTTATTATTTTGGTAAGTTGTCTACCCTCATCGTTTGATAACCCGTCGTTCACATAGTTCCTATTTCTCTATCGTTTGCGTTCATCACATCGTTATCACATGTCATCTTCTTGTCGTTTTCCAGATCGTTATCATTTTTTTTCGCAATTCATACTTCGATTTTGTCTCCACCAAGGAAATCCCTATGTACGAGTTTTCCGTTACAGCACACATCTCTGTATTCGTAGTATTTCCCTTCGTCAGGCTTAAGAAATTGGTATCCAATTTAGGAGTAACCAGTATAAACTGTTCTTCGTCTTTCTCATCGTAACTCTTTATTGTGCCTTTCGCTAAACTTCAATATGAAGTGTATCGTTTTGCAATTGATTCGTATCGTAGCGATACTTGGGATTAAATCATTGCAGAGGCATTTTCATTTCGTTCAATTCGTAGGGAGTCCTGGTCCATGTATCAACGGTTGCATCTAGAGCTAAATCCCGTATATTCCCAACGATCCTGAATTGTACAGGTATATTTTACATTTTCTTCTAAATCGTTTAGTTATGTTGTTCAGCCACATCGTTATGTTCTGAATCATTTGGACTAGTAAATTGCTGTTTAGCTCCAATTTTTCAAAGAACATCACTCGTCTTGCTACCAATATTCTTTAAGTAGCGATCTACTCGTAAGTCGCATACGTTCGCATCGTATCCTAGAGCATTCTTTCCACTTCGTATGAAAGACTCTATACTCTTCTTTGTATTACTCTTGAGTTTCTTTACAGATCGTTGCAAGTCTCGTCTAATTGTCATCAAGTATACATGCTCATCGATATACTCTGTAATTGGGAGATTGAGAAATTAAATTCCATATTATCTAAGTGAATAATATGTAGTATTCGTGATACTCGTGTTCGTAATTTTAGATGGAAGTTCATTTTAATTTCGCTAATTGACAAGTGTATCGTAATCAAGAATCGATCCACTGATGATAATTGATTGTATTTATTTATTTTCTCAATATTATTCCTCAATGACTTTAAAGAGTTGAGTGATACATATCCTAATCTGATTCGCCATTATATTTGTTATTCCTTCGTTATTTTTGATAAATTTTCTCATCGTCATTAAATGATGACATTTCGTTTTGCATTTCGTTTAGTTCTGAATTTCCCAGATTCATGAATTTTCAGTTATTTATCGTTTTACCAAAATTTTGACTCAGATTAGTTTCTATTTTATTCGTTTACTTCGATATTTCGTTATTTATATGCAATTCGTTAATGCACTCTGACACTCGTCTTTGAATTTCTCATGATCATTCCCATCTAATATTTCTGACTGCCTGTTGGTTTCAGTTGCAGTGCATCAGTTCGTTTTCGGCTTCATTTTCAGTCGAAGACATTTGAGTATCCCATTCGTTCGTTCCTCTCTGTTTTTATTATTCCCGTCATTCAGTCGTTCGATTTATTTTAATAGTACACTATTGATAAATCACTCGTCAATTTTCGTGGTTTTAATTTTATTTGTTATGATCAATTGATCTCTTCGTTCGTTGGATTTATCCCTAATTCTGTTCTCCAATATATTTTAATATGAATGAGGTAAATGAATATTCCGTTCAATTCGTGATTGAAACTGCTCGTTCGTCCATCGTCTCTTCTGATGTTTACACGAATTTCCCCGATTTTCTCAGGTAAATTAGCTTTTTAGAAAACTTTTACATAAAACATATTCGTTAATTTGAATTCATTCATCATTTTTCATATCAATCGTCATTGAACCTACTCCCTCCGTTTTCAAATTCGTTCAGGGCTCTTCGTTACACTCAATTTCGTTTCTTTTCGTTCTATCAATAGTTCAAGCAATAATTTCAAGTTTGTTGAGGGATCGGTGGTACCAGAGTCTGCTAGAAGTGCTGCTAGCTGATTTCAATTCGTTCTATTCAATCGTTTATTTATTAATTTAACTTGTATCAACTTTGAAAGAATTTCCTAGTAATTTTTCCCTTTTTTTTCCACTTTTCGTTTTTGTTGAATCAGTTCCCTTCGTTAGAGAATTCTTTCAAATTCGTTGACTTCTGATGCTTAAATGAGATTTTTCAATTTCGTTGACCCTGAAAAACAATTCTTTGATTTTGTAGTCATCGCATCTCAGATGTTTTGTATTCGTTTGTCATTAATCGATATCTTCTAATTTTCGCTCTGCTTTTCAAACTTTACATTCAATCAATATGCCCATCGTTGTGAATTTTGAGTACCCTGTCCTCTCAAAATCTTGGTCCACCCTTTCGTTTAGCCGATCGTAATAGATTTTTCCCTTTTACATGAGTAACAAAGTGATTGTACTCATGACACCTCTTGAAAGCAGTATATTTCTGATCACAAGCTCTTTCAATGTGTCCATAATCGTCACATCTAAAACATCATTTTCTTGGATCTCGTTCTCGTTCAGTCTGGAATTCTTCTTCGGCAATCATTTCGCATCTCATGTTATTACCTTTCAGCATGATGAACTTTCCAATTTCTCGTTCGTCAATCGTCTCCCTGTAGAATTCCTCGTCGTAATTCTACTGACTGTGTTTTGAGAGCAGATCCATGATCACTTCGTAAAGTGCATCTACTTTCAATTCTTCTGGAAGAAGATCCGCTTCATTCAAACCGTCATTCTCTCTCAACAACTCCTCGAATTTATCCAAAAATTCTGAGGTGCCGTCTTCCATCGGGAAAGTATTGAAAACTATGTATTCGTTTCCATACTGAATTCCAGCACACATCGTTTCAACTCGTTCGAGACAATTATTATCTTACATGCTTTTCGTATCTTTCGTTGATCGACTGAGTTCAAGGCATTTTAGAATTCTCATATGATATAGTCATGGTACTTTCGCGTCTGAGTCGTCAGTTCACGTTCTCTGGTCTCAAGTGAAATTTCGTTCAGTACCTCTATCCTCATTTCGTTACCAATTGGATTCATTGTTTTGTATTATTTTCTGCACATTGAATGATTCGGATTCGTGCTTTGCGGTAGCGGATATAATTTCGCCCAATAACATCCATACTCATGTTTTCATGAAAGCCTTGACGTATACCTTCATCAATGATTGATGAATTAGAGAAATTCATTTTTATCTGCTCGTTCTCATCGTTATGCCGCAGTCCCACTCGTTCCCATCGTTCATCAATCGACTCTTTCGTTTTGTTCGCTCGTTTTCAGCAATCCCTTGACTTTTCTTAATCTAGAATTTATCATTTCCTGATTAACAGAGAGATTTTCTGTTATGAATGTCAGTTACCTTGTTATTGACTCCATTCGTTTCGTTAGAAGTTGACTTTCATCTCACACATCTCCAGGATGGCTTGATGTAGTCTTTTCGTTGGCTTCTTGTGATTCATATTCTCATTTAGTTTCATTCTCATCGTTAACATCGTTAGATTTCACTCCATCGTTTATCGTATTCATCGTTTTTCTTTCATTGGAATTTCGTTTATCGTTTTGTTTTCTTTTGCCACTTCGTTATGATTAGTCCCTTCGTTTTCTGCCTTTGAATCCAACAGTTGGTTTTTATTCTTACTGACCACCAGCTGATGTGTATTCGCATCGTCATTCAAGTCGTGATTGTAAACCGCTCGTATGCTCTATTTGACAATACAAATTTCTTGTTAGAAATTCTCACTAGAATCACTTCGTTATCGTTCTCTCATCTTTCTATTATTATTTTCACTGATTCATTATTCAGTTCATTATTTGAGTGAATATGTATTTGTGGTCAGGAAGAAGTGTGCTCCCAACTCAGTTGACCGAACACAAGTATGGCTGAGTTGGAACGAGTGATGGCTTTCTCATCTGAACACAAGATTGAGTCTGTTCTCACTCTAGTCATTCGGGCAACAATCCACGTACTACAATGGATTCTCACACAAATGACCCAACAGTGGTTTTATATTAATTAGTAATTTTATTCAGCTGATTATTTGTACAATGTTTAATTTTTGCAAATTAAACTAGACTTGAGTAGATCAAGTAGACTGCGCAATCCTTTACCAGTTTTGTACCTTGCACCTTTTTCAATTGAAATACTCCGGTCTCATTTATTGGTGTAATCGTAATCCGTTCGTTTCATAATTCGTTGTAATTGAGATTCTTCTGAGATAGTCACTTCTACAAAGTCTCTACAGGTCTTTTCCTCATTATCTGAATTATTGTGATAAGGCAGAAAGAAATAATATTAATAAATTAATCATTTATTAATTCTCCACAATAATTCTTTTTAATAAATCTCCTGTGAGGTTGAGAACCGTTTCTTTCAGGCGCGTATGCCGAGAGTCGTTCGTGCTCACCTCGTTCACTTCGTTGCTCGTGAGTCTTCGTTCTCGCTCGTATCCCCTCGTATCGTTTGTCTTCGTCTCATCGTTTCATCTCTGTCTCGCTCACGCAGCGTCACTCGGCTTTATTTTCAGCGACGTCTCGCTTTATTAATTTTACATGATTTTAATTAAATATATCATGACGCTATCACAATTTCCATTTTTGATCGATCTAGTTTCCCCCGGGGTCGTGATTAATTGATTAATAATTTGTAATGCATTACTTACTGCTGGATCCAGCCTTGTTTGCAATCGCCGCCATTTTTTTCCTTTTTTCTAGCGCGTCTCCTTTATCGCTGGCAGGCACCACGTTTTTCTCGGCGTCCCTTCGTCCATTTTTCTCTCGTCCATTTCGTCGTTCGTTCATTTTTCCCTCTCGTTAATTTCTTCTAATTTTTCTTTTCTTTTCTTCTCGTTGACTTTTCCTTTTCTTTCACTGAATATCTGGTGGATTTTGAGTAACACGGCATCGTCAAATCTTCTTTTTATTTTACTCATTGAAAAATCTCCACACACTCGATTATTTTATTTATTTTATTTAATGCACTTTTATTTTTCTGGCGCAGTGGAAGCGCAGGTGTCCCATAACCTGATGGGTTATTAGTAATAAATCGTACGCAGAGTTTATTTTATATAAAGTATTTATTAGCACTCGTTTGTCTCATATATATCAGCACGTGTGTATCAACAGTGAATCGCCATGGCGAAGTGAAGCCGTGGGCCTTGGCAACGGCAGCTCGCTGGGTTCGCGAGCGCCCTCAGTATTACCGTCTGCGCATGCTCCTCAGTAGAGAGAGAGAGCATACGTGGATAGTAAGGGATAGAGCGTAAGCGCAGAGGCGCTCATTCCAACAATTTATAATTAATTTTTTTTTATATAAAATTTTTATTTTATCCCCTAAATTGTTTTGTTTGGAATTATTTACACTCCTTATTCAAACCCACAACAGCGACCCTGAGGGGGAGACTGAACTAGTTCGTGCTGAATAAGGGAGTATTCGAGTTTGTGGTTAATTATTTGAATTTTTGATTTTGTTGTTGTTGTTTAGATCAATTTAAGATTGATCGGATGTTGAGATACATCCTGGCGCCCATTTTGAGTTTGTTTTTGTTTTGAATTTTGTTTTGGCTA
The DNA here is from genome assembly GCA_963921955.1 of Aleiodes alternator. Classification (NCBI taxonomy): domain Eukaryota; kingdom Metazoa; phylum Arthropoda; class Insecta; order Hymenoptera; family Braconidae; genus Aleiodes; species Aleiodes alternator. The sequence continues at coordinate 3,225,561 of OY998097.1, forward strand.
TTGGGTGCTTTTCAAGCGTGCTTAATTGCTGAGCTTACCGTTAGGCTCAGGAATTACGTCACACCTTCTATTTTGACATTGTTGAGTAATTTACTGATATTTTCATAGGGATTTTGGAAAATTCATTAACAACATGAAATTATTGTCAAATCACGACGTTTCGCTCGACAATGCCAGCTTCCTCAGGCTCTGAAAACCAAACGTAGGATATTCTTTTATTTCTGAATTACAAAAATCATTTTATCAAACCCAAAAAACAATTCAGAAAACAATTGAACATAATCATTTCTCTTGAAATTTCGACCAATATAAGCTTAAATTCATAATCATTTTCATTCAAACTTCTCTAAAATCTTTTATTGTGACAAAACAAAATCTAAACGTCGGATTTTTTGTGTAACCTGAAAATTCAGCCACTGTCCTCTTTACCTTGACATTATTGATGTGTAGTCAACTTAAAATTATTTTCCATAACATGTAGCAGCACGCAGTCTTTTTCTCTCTTATTCACTGCAACAATTCGTGTAACAAACAGATGTTAAACAATATAACGAAAAATACTACACGATTACAAATAAATTAAACAGTTAAACAGGAATACAATGACACACTAATACTTTCATTGACATGAATTCTTCCTCGATCGACTGAGTGATGAAACACCGATCGATAAAAATTTCCGCAATGCTCGCCAGAGTGTGCACTCGTACGGGCACTTCTCTCTTGCGGTCATTCCATTCACTGCCTTATCAGCCAATTCTATTCCTCTTCTTTACCATCTTCGTTTTGAATTTTGTGAGGATGCTACTGTACATTCTACTCAGATTTTACGTATCCTCTCGTTTATTCACCGTGTCGTTGAGGTAGATGAAAATCAGCTCTCTGATATTTCGCTTCAAACAGTCCGACGTTTACATTTTGTGTTGTCATAATAAGAGATTTTAGAGAAGGTTGAATGAAAATGATTATAAATTTAAGCTCATATATTGGTTGGCATTTCAGAAGAAATGATTATGTTCAATAGTTTTCTGAATTGTTTTTCGTGTTGATAAAATGATTTTTGTAATTCAGAAATAAAAGAATATTCCACGTTTGGTTTTCAGAGCCTGAGGAAGCTGGCATTGTTCAACGAAACGTCACAATTTGACAATAATTTGATGTTTTTAATTAATTTTCCAGAATCCCTATGAAAATATCAGTAAATTGAACCAAAAAGTAGAAATGAATCCGATTATTAATTGTTGAGTAAGTTTGATGAATTTGGAATTTTTATGAAATCAATTTAATTAACTTCATGTATTGGGTATGGTTGAGTCAGCCTTGACATTTAGGGAATATCCTTAGAGAATTTCTAGTAACTTAGCGCTAGGGAATTCTAGTTACTTTCATTTCGTTGCGAAAGCTAACTGTAGGTGGCAGCACCATTAATTATGTTGATTTGTTTTGGATATTTTGGAATTGACGATTAATTAATAAGTCAATTAATTTATTAATTAATTAAATTTTATTTTTGATATTATAATTCGTTTCCTTTCAAATTCAGTTCGAAATATTTTTTTTTGTGATTAATTGTTCATTTATTATGAGTTGTCGTAAATTCTTTTTTATTTTGGTTCATTATAAACATAAAAAAAATTTATAATATTTTTTCTATTTGTGCTGCGCGCTTGCCGATTTAACTCAGGGGTATATTAATTTATACTTAATTTTTTTTATATAAAAGTTTTCTTTTATCCCCTGATTTGTTTTGTTTGAAATTATTTGCACTCCTTATTCGAACCCACAACAGCGACCTTGAGGGGAGACTGAACTAGTTCGTGCTGAATAAGGGAGTATTGGAGTTTTTGGTTTAAATGATTTGATTTTGATTTTTATTTATTGTGTTTAGATCAATTTAAATTGATCGGATGTTGAGATACATGCTGGCGCCCATTTGTATTTTGGTTATGTTTTGAATTTTGTTTTTGGCTAATGGGTGCTTTTCAAGCGTGCTTAATTGCTGAGCTCCATTGGGCTCAGGAATTACGTCACAGCTTTTAGCGCCCAATGTGGGGCCGTTGAAAAGTAACGGGGGGGGGGGGGGGGGAGGGGGGGAATTGTTTTTTTCTATAATTTTCAATTTTTATTTGGGGCCGTTAAAAAGTAACGGAAACAGGGAAATTGTTTTTTTTTAATTGTCCATTTTGTGTGGGCCTCGAAAAGTTACAGGAGAAAATTTTCTTTCTTATTATTTTTTTGGGGCTATGAATAATTGACATTAGGAGTTAATTTTTTTTTGTAGTTTGCTAGAACGTTTCGAATAGCGGTACAGCAAGGTTTACTGGCATTTTGGTCCATGAAAATCGCGATACAATTTGAGTTAAATTGATTGAATTTATTGCTTTGTAGTGACTCGAAATTGTTCGGTATCGTATTCGAACGTTTGGTAATCAGTTATCGTGATACAAAACGATTGGTATTTGTTTATGGATGACGTTTGAGGATAAATCGATTGAAAATTATTAAGTTAATTTTTATTTTGTAACGTCTACCTACAATTTTATCGTGTTGCACACTTTTCGATAATGAATACAGGAATTTTGATAATGTAGAGAAATGGAAATAGTGAGAGTTTCCAAATTATCATATTGTGTGTTGTGTTTGATTCATTGAATTAAGATTGATTGGGTCATTCTCATAATCAACGATTTCAGGTATCTTAGTTCAATGGAAATGGCAGGAACGAGGAATCTTTTGTGATTATTCAGGGATGTCGATAATTTGGGATTGTCGACATCCTGGGAGTGATTAGGAATATCATTAGGTTTCGTTCGTTATTTTGGGAAGTTGTTGAAGTTTGGAATTTGAAATTCATTGATTATCGTGTGGTACACGATGGTTTTTTTTTGAGGACATTAGGTGATCGATAATTTGATTTTTTATTTCTGATGAAAATTTTCAAATATTATTTCGAGACATTCACTTAATGTTTTTTCAGAAAGAAGCGAAATAAGATATCGCATCTATAAATTTACGGAACGAGAATATGTTTTGTGGATGATTTTTGTTGTGATTTTCCTTTACTTTCGTTTGATTTAACTCGTTTTGATTAATGGCGAAAGTAAGAATAGTGAATTATTTACTATTTAATGGCTATTGTGTTCAGTCAGTGAATAATATTTTGGTTTGTGTTGAGGGATATTCGAATTCGCGAATAATTCCGTGATAGTTTCGTTGAATTTGATTCAATTAAGTCGAACCTGACTTACGAAATTCTCACCAATCAGTTGTTAGAATGATTTCGTTTGCAGTGATCACGTGAATATTGTATCTAAAGTTACAGCAAATTGAGATATAGGTCGTAGATCTGATAAATTCACACTTGTGTTGAAGGTTGTTGTTGAGACAGTGTTAATTTTGTTGATCCTGATCAGATTGACAGGTTTTCATTGGTTTCTGTATTGTTGAACTAATATCTAATATTTACGTTGATTTTGAAACTGAGACGAAATGAATCAATGATCTTACGGAGATATATCTGTTCGTAGTGAATGTAAGATTATTTTAATTGAGTTGAGATAGAATGAGTAACGTTCTCATTGGGGTACAGTGAGAGGGTGTTCAATTATTTTCGTATTTTGAAACATTGTTGTGTGGAATCAAAATATCTCGACACGGTTTGTGTTGTCTTGTGGACAGTTCGGAATGGCCTAGTGAATGTCACAAGAAAGAACTCCATGTTTCATCGATCAGTTTAAAGTTGTAGATGATGAAACTAAAATTTGTCGTCCTGACTTTTGTAGTACAGGAGATGTAATAGTTCCAAATGAGACGTGAATTGAGTAACGATTTCATGGTGCTTCATTCTTATAGTAGAATGCGAGATCGTTTGATGTTTTTGTAGACCCGAACGAGTGGTGTTTAGAATGGAAACATCTGAACTCTAGGAGATATTATCTCGTCGAGGCTTTAGACTTTTGTAGTGCAGAACGCGAGAGATATTCGACCGTTTCATAGCTCTGTCTCGTGTTATACAGAGGTTGAAACTGAAGTTCCCGACCTGACGCACGTGTTGCAGGAGAAAATTTGGGATTTCGATAATTCGTGATGTTTAACTGAGTATGCTAAGACGACAAGTGAAGTTCTCGAGATTATTCCGTCGTGCTCAAGGATGAATAATTATCGAAATAATTTGGCAATTTGATAGTGATCATAAAGCGATGTGAACGCGTGATATCGTGGATGCTATCGATTTCGTTGACGGATCAGTTTTGTGTTAGCCGGTACTGTCTGTTCTGAACAGTGATTTTCAAGTCAGACTAGGAGATGTTTGATTCTCAAGTTTGGTCTGAATGGAAGTATTGGTGGTAAAGTTGAATCATTTTTCAGTGATGGAGCGGTTGGGGAATCTAACGATCACGAGTAGCGTTGTCAACCGGGTTCAACTTTATCGTTTGGACAATTCGTTTTATGAGTTGAATACGTTTCGTATTTGTGCAGAAACGTTTGTCTGAATTGAGGAATTAGGAAATATTTTCTGGATTCGGAAGACATGGTGAGACAAAGGAAATTCATCTATTCGATATTGTGATGTTTGAGAAAAGGAAATCAGTTCCAGTTGTGAAATGGTTGAGGGATCCAACGTTCTCAGCATCGTTGTCAACTACATTCATTTGATTGAATTTTGTTATTTTTTTTGACGTTTGGTCAGGATGGATCAATCTTTCGATAGTGAAGTAGTTGGGGGATCCAACGTATCTAAGTATCGTTGTCAACTGGCTTCGTTTAGATTGATTTCCGAAAAATTGAAATTTTATTTTTTTGTTGATGTTGACGAAGCTTGGAGATATTTCATTGACGAAATAACTAAAATCAGTTTTGTTATTTCGTTGGTTTATTGTCTGGTGACGTTGTGCAGTCACGCAGATGATTTTGGTTCGAATTTGTATTTTTTTCTGGTCATATTAGTTTAATTTATTCTGTGGTCGTTTTGGACTGATCTGAAAATGGTTTCAGATCGATTGAGTTTCTCATCTGATCATGAGAACTGATCTGATAATGATTTCGCGACTAATCAAGTTGGCATCTGGTTTCGTGATCAATAAGTCATAATTCTGATGTCGTAATGATGGTTTCGCAACCGAGTGAATGACAGTTCCGTGATAGGATAATTCATTGAGATAATAGGCTTGAATTATTATGATGATAAGACGATTTTGTTCTAGTTTCCTTGAGTATCTCTAGGATTTCGAAATTATGATGATTTCGGTCACATGAGGATCGAGAAAATGACAAGAAATGGTTAATTACAAGTTGATTATGAAATTCACTTGTGATTGATTTATTATATTTAATTTTGTTTTGTGTGACATGTGATTGATTGAAATCTTGTCGATCACAATGGTTTGTGATTTCGTTTGTAGTATAATTTTGTATCGCTCGAAATAATTTGTGAAATTGAACTGTACAAGAATTAATTACGGCTTCCAGTCTGGGGGGAGTAAGTTGTAACGTAATATTTGGATTCCCTGGCGGTATTGGTGACACGGTAGAAACACCGTGTAAACACGGTGTAAATACGGTGTGTTTTGTGCAGTTCCAACACTCAAATTTACACGGTGTTTATTCAGTATTTTTACGGTGTTTTCACGGTGTTTTGACAGTGTTTTTAGCGTGTTATTGCTGTGTTTTTCATACTATTCTCGGGGCGTTTTCACAGTGTATCCACCGTGTATTCACGGTGTATCCACCGTGTATTCACGGTGTTTTCACAGTGTATTCACGGTGATTTCACAGTGTATCTACCGTATATTCACGGTGTTTTCACAGTGTATTCACGGTGTTTTCACAGTGTATCCACTGTGTATTCACGGTGTTTCCACTGTATTCTCACGGTGTTATCATCGTCTTGTCATGGTATTACTGCAGCGTTTCTACATTATTTTCACCGTATTTTCACAGTGTTCAGATATATTACCCCGGAGCTCATGGCCATTCCGCAGATTGCTTTATGAAAATGGTTTTTCTCAATTTTTTCATATTAATAAATATTTTACAAATAATATGTCAATGCAACGAGTCTTTATTCTCAATTATTCTCTTTAATCATTATTATAATCTGAACAATAACTTAGTGAATTATTGCAACATCCATAAACTAATAAACATATAAAACTATCGTCAAACGGAAGTAATCTTAATAGACTTTTCTAATATTAATGCTCTGTTCTGGATCGTTTTGCATTTTTCAGCCACTCGCTAACCCAAAGTCGGTATTTAGCTTCAATGTCATCATTGGCTGTATAATCGATCTTCTTAAACTCTTGGAATTTCGAGCAAATCTCTGAAAAATGACTTTTTTAGATTTAACTTTTTTATTATAAGTATGGACATACAAATTGAGCGCGAAACGACTTACGAGTGAATTATTAGTTTTAGTATCCAGTTGCTATTCTATGCAAAATCAACATTTAAGGAGGTTGATCACCACTTGTGCAGGGCTCGTGGGCAGGGGAGAATGCATATGCTTTAGCATACGGATCCCGAGCTAATACCAATTCCTGAACACGAAAATAGACAACATTTCTCTGACCTCTAATCAGATAATCACTCGCTAAAGATCATCATAATAATTTCTTAATTCCCTCTTATAATTTTTGAGAATAAATAATCACCTCAAATGTTGTTAATGTCATAGAAAATGGAAGAAAATTGATTGCGAGATGGGCTCGGGAACTTTGACAACGCTGCAGTTGGAATATATTTCAAACTGTATCCACACATGCATACAGAGCTCTCACAGACATGAAGCTACGTCACGCAGCGATGCCATGTTAGTTATTCGACAAGTGAATTTTGATCGAAGAATTGTATAAGACCATGAATGGCAATTGTAAAAGGTCTGTAAGGTCCCGAAAAAGTGGTCAATTATTTTTTCTAATCGTTCAAGGAAGGTACTGATCAATTTTCCAATCAAATATCAATTGTCATTCACGAGATTTCCATTTTTTTTGTCCCCAAATTATCGGTACGGCGCCGTATGCCCATGAGAGGCTGTGTATAGCCAGGGATATCATTAATTTATTACGTCCAAACTAGGTTCAAGAACGAATTAAAAATGTAACACGAGTCGTATGGGATTTTTAATAATAACATTAAAAATTTTCCGAATTTTTTCATTTGAACGCATTTAGTGACCAACCTCCTTAAATGACACACACTGATAATAATTCTCAAAGGTCCTTACTCTTCAATTTAATGTATTGTTCATCTGTGATGGCAGTTGTATTTGGTCGTTTAGAGTTTTTTTTCACGACTAGGTTGGCTCGTTCTTCTTTGGGAAACAAAACGTTCATCACTCGAGCTGCCCGCAGCCGCACAGTTGAAGCATTAAGTGCCAATAGATAAGATTCCATCGGCATGGCAAAATCTTCGGTTATCTCCATCTGCGATCAGATAGAAAAATGAAAAGGAAAAAATTAACTGATATAAGCAATTTCGCTTTCTAAATCCATATTTTTTTCCTAGATTTTTAGAAGTGCGCATTCTCTAGTTGCCATACATTTTTTTAATAATTGTTAATAGGGGAGGCTGGGGTAAAACGGACACTGTTTTGAAATAATGATACTAGGTAAATATAATGGATTGTAGAGGTTTACAAATATACATTAGAAAATGTCAACACTTATTGAAAATCGCGTCTAACACCTTGGAAAAATTTTCAAAATGGGATAAAACGGACACCAAATTTATTTCTAAAAAAAAATTAAGTTGGCCAAATTTTCGGAGGCTGATGTTTTTCATTTGGTTCGTAATATAGCATTCTTCTACATTACGGTCACATTCAGCACACTGCGGTCGGCAGAACCAATGTATTTGGCTCAGATAGTATTTCAAATTTGAAACGAGCAACTGCCGAATTCCGATATTTTGTCTGCCTTCTGCTGATGCCCTGACTCTTTTTTCAATTCGAATTTATATTTTAAATAATGAGAAAGCGTACAAGGTCGACAAGTCGAAAATCCTGGAATGAAATTTCCATGGCACGTGCAGTACAGGCAGTAGTCAACGAAGGATGTCCGTTGCAAACTGCTAGCACAAATTTCCAAGTTCCTCGTACCACTCTAAGACGACGTGTAATTTGGTACAAAGGACTCTCTGATATGGAACTAGCTGTAATGAAAGGTTCTTCACTCTTTTCCATTTACTTGATTCTTCATTTCATCTTTCTTTTCCCTATTAAAATATTTCATTGAACAGGACTAGGGAGTCGTCAAACAGTATTCCCGACAGTGCAAGAAGTAGAATTAGCATCATACTTGAAAATGTAAGAAGCTCGCTTAGAAGGCCTCCCGAGTTAGGAGTTGAGGATCTTGGCATATCAGATGGCTGAAATAAATGGGATCAGACACCCTTTCAAAAATGGAATGGCCGGAGAAGACTGGATAAGAGGATCCTTCAAGAGAGTGGGGACATTATCATTACGAAAACCTGAATCAGTGTATGCTGCCAGAGCTTTACAGTTCAACAGAGTGGTCGTGAATAATTTCTTCAGTTTATTGCATCAGCAATAACTGGATGATATTATTGGGATACCAGGTGCAACTGAAAGATTCCCAGCTCACAGAATCTTTAATCTGGATGAGACTGGTTGCAGTACGAATGCCAAAAGTCTCCAATAAGTTGTTGCAGAAAAAGGCAAAAAGCAAGTGGGGAAGAGAGTTTCCAGTGATAGAGGGAAGTTGGTTACAGCAGAAATATGCATCTCGGCTGCTGGTGAATTTTTGCCTCCAGTTTTCATTTTTCCACGCACAAATATGCGTGAATCTCTTCTAGCTGGTGGTATAGAAGGTTCCTGGGAGATGGCTAATCCAAGTGGATGGATTACATCAGAGCTCTTCTTCAAGTGGTTCACCTGGTTCTTCGGAGTCGTTAAACCCACCGCCGACAGTCCAGTGTTATTGATATTAGATGACCATAACAGTCGAAAAAACTTGGAATTATTGGATTTCGCTAACTCTCAGAGTGTAACAATGTTATTTTTACCACCTCATTGCATTCATCGACTCCAGTCCTTAGATGTTGGAGTTTTGAAACCATTATCAGCATATTATACCAAAGAAGTTGATAACTGGACAAGAGAAAATCCAGGAAGAGTGGTTACAGAAGATCTAATCTGCCGTTTGATTGGAAAAGCATTACAGCGTGCTGCCACTCCAACTACAATCACCAATGCTTTCAAAAAGACTGGAATATACCCCTATAATCCAGAAATTTTCAGTGACGATGATTTCGCTCCATCTGCTGTTACTGAAAGAGCAAAATCTCCTGCTCTCGACTACTGTTCATCATCCGAAGAAGAGTATGAAGTTCTAGAAAAGACTCTCAGCCGATTACCCATTGATCAATCCGATTTAAAAAGCAGAAATTTGGAAGATGCAGATGTAAATGCATCGTTCGATGCGCAATGTGGAGAGAGTGAATGGGTAAATGAATCTGGACCACACCCTCATTGCTCTGCGTCAGTCCCGCCTGAAAGGCCAATGAGGCAAATCACTTTGCGCCCCATTTACATTGATAACTCAGAAAGTGATTTAACTGATGATGAAGCAGATATGACCCAAAATGACATGGCTCACATGCCTAAGAATATACCTGTCCCACTGAATGCGAGAAAAAATGATGGGTTCAATATTCCACCCGAGGAAGTTTTACCTCTTGCTGTTGCACCTCCTGACACGCCAAAAAGAAAGGGACGTCCACGTGGTAAAACAGCTGTTTTAATGGGTCCTGAGTTCCGCAAAGAACTCAGAGATAAGAGAGACCAGATGTAGAAAAAAGAAGAGAAGAAGAACACAAAAAAAAGGATAAAAAGAAGAAAAAAGATTATTCCTCCAAAAAAATGAAAATCCTCGTGAAAGAAGGAGAATCATTGAATCTGATGATACAGAATTTGAGGATAATTAAAAATGTGTTCGAAAAAGAATTGTACTTTTATTATTAAAAAAAAAATGTATGTTTTATTTAAAGAAAAAAAAATTGTATATTTTATTATTTAACAAAAAAAAAAATGTGTCCATTTTACCCCAATACTTTTCTAAATTTTAGGGTGTCCGTTTTACCTCGGGTGTCCGTTTTACCCCAGCCTCCCCTAATGAATAGAAATATCACATTTTGACAAATGGAAATTCATTCATGAGTTTCTGTATTCTTTTGCCACAAAAAAGTATCTTTTCTTTTTTTTTTTATATAACCAATAGTTACCGAGATACGAGCCTCCAAAACTGGAGAGAAATGGACAAAGACAGCGTTTTTTGAAAAAAGAAAATGGTCGTAACATTTTCAAAAAAATTTTTTAAATTTTTCTCGTGGGAAATGACTTGTCTTGAGCATTTCCACAACATATCAAAAAATGAAAAAAATCAAAAATCATCGCCCGAGAAATGATCGAAATAGTGTGGAATGCCCCATATATAGGTTGACGTAGTACCAGGGGTATTTCACACCCCTGAGCGTGCTAAAATCGTGTAATCTCCAAAACTCTTTATTCAGATCATAGGGTGAAGAAAAAAAATTATTTTGATTCTATATTGCTTATTGGCGTTTCAACTATAAGAAAACAGAATTTTTTCTTTTTTGTTAATCTTATTATTATTTTTCACAGTCATCAATGGATGTGCCGAGGTATTTTCTCGTTCGGCACCTTGAAGCTAACAAATAAATCTCACTTCAATAATTCACGACTATTTAATGTATTAACAATTTATTTTTTATATTTCTTTATAAGTTTGGTTTTTACACAATAATGAATTAAATATTGAATTTCTACAGTGAGTTGTGAACGATATATATGATTGCTGATTATAATATTAGGGCTCAAGGCTGATTATTAGTTGAAGATTGATCAAGTTCGATGATTGATGCTTACTGACTAAAACTGAAAATAAGATGATTATTTATCCAGGTGTGAATGGATTCGATTGGTTGATGAAATTAAGTGGGGATGAATTCTAGGATTGGTGCAAAATTTAGTGGTGGGGTGGCTTACAAGTGGATTGGTTCGGCGACGCTACCACTTTGGATGGAGTAGGGGAAGAGGTTCAGGTAAATTTTGGGTTCTGACGGGGGTAAGGGTCCCAATTGTTGGGAAAATACGTTTCTAATCCGGGATTAAAAGCAATAATCGTATAACTAGCAGGGGGCTGCTTTGTACGTGAAGTAATAAACGGTTTCTGCATGCTAAGAACCAAGTCTCCAGGTTTGGCGATGATTAAAAAGAGGGGAAAACCCAAGTTAAAGTTGGGAAAAACCCAACTATAGGTTTATTGCTGGGGAAATTGAAGGTATTTGATGCTTGGAAATGGTGTGCTCGGAAAAATGGTGAGGTTTTCAGTTTCGGTTAGCTTGGGATAATAGTTGGGGAATTTCCACAATTTTCTACTATGGGTAATTGTGCACAGATTTCGTAGGAACGAAACATGCTCCCCCCGTTGAGAGTATTGCGATCAACAAATGATGAATTTCTTTTATTTATGAGATGATGCTGATGACACTGGCAAGGGTGCTAGCTTCCTGATGTTGCGTTTTACGAAACCCTTAGCTGTTTTCACTGTCACCACTCGAACGATATTGTCTGTACCTGGATGTAGCTCGATTACTCTGCCCAGTCTCCATTGCATGGGTGGTACATTATCCTCCTTCAGAAGAACTATCGAATTTTGCTGGATGTCATGACTGCCAGTGGTCCACTTACGCCTGATGTTCAGCTCGTTTAAATACTCTTTGTGCCATCTTGTCCAGAAGTCTTGTTTCATTCGTTGGATTAACTGCCATCTGGATAGTGTATTGAGCCGTTCTTCAGTGAGATCCAGTTCCGGAACACTGAGAAGAGTATCGCCTATGAGGAAGTGTCCGGGAGTGAGTGTTTGAAGGTCGTTTGGATCCGAGGACATGGCCGTGATAGGTCTGGAGTTCAGGATCCCTTCGATTTTGATCGCCAACGTATTCAGTTCTTCGAATGTGAGTAGGCTCTGTCCCACAACACGGATCAGATGATGTTTAAAAGACTTCACTGCAGCCTCCCAAATTCCTCCAAAGTGCGGAGAGGCCGGTGGGGTGAATTGCCATTGGATCCCTTGATCAAAGAGCGTCTTGGTAATTTTCTCATTCTCGGATGACTTGCGTAGTTCCTCGATTATCTCCTTCAATTCGTTGTTGCTCCCGATGAAGTTGGTGCCGTTGTCCGACTGGATTATTGCTGGTTTTCCCCGTCTGGAAGTGAATCGCTCGAGTGCTGCTATAAACCCAGCTGATGTGAGATCACTGACTACCTCTAGATGAACGGCTTTAGTAGTAAGACAGACGAATACAGCAATGTAGGTCTTAGTGCGTCCTTTGTTTCGGAACTTCTTCTCCTTGATGTAAAACGGTCCACAGTAGTCCACACCAACATTCACAAATGGTCTAAGTGTTTGTGAGACTCTTGCTGCTGGTAAATTTCCCATAACGTAGTTTCCAGTGGATGGGTGGGCACGTCTGCAAGTGACGCAGTTACGAATAACCTTCCGAACTTGATTTCGGCCATCGAGGATCCAATATTTTAGCCTGATGATGTTCAAGGTAGTTTGGACTCCGGCGTGAGCATTTTTGATATGTTCCTCGCGAATAATCATCTCAGTAATGATGTGATTTTGAGGCAGGATAATTGGATGTTGCTGAGAGAATGGAATTGCTGCGTTCTGTAATCTTCCTCCGACTCGTACCAGGCCTCGATCATCGACGAATGGGTTAAGTTGGAGAAGTCTTTTTGATTGTGGCACTTGGCTGGATGGATTCTTTAGGGAGTGGATTTCCTCTGGAATGGCGGCTTCTTGTACTAATCGAATGATTCGATCATGCGTGTCTCGTAATTCTTCCAGAGTCAGCTTCCCTTGCCAGCGTGGTTTCTTTTTGATGAGAGATGCTAGTCTAAAACAATAGGTATATGTGCGTATTAGCTTATTGAAGGAATTGAAAGGTTTGAATATAGTAGAGTCTAAGTTTGTTTGCAAACAGGTTGCAGGTCTTTTCTCACTGTCATCAGTGGGCATTTGTATTGGTTGGTGTGGCCAATGGTCTTCTGGTTTTCTTAACCAGGATGGACCATTTCGCCAGATTTGATTGTTTAGGAATTCTGATGGCAATTGTCCTCTGGACAATGCGTCTGCAGGATTGTCACCTGAGGATACGTGCTTCCATTGGCAATTTTCAGTTTTTTGTTGGATTTCTGATACTCGATTCTGTACAAAGGTTTTCAATGTATGGGGGGAGGAGTGAATCCAGTGAAGAGCAATCATAGAATCAGACCAGAGAATAGTTTTTGAGATGGGGATGTTGATAGCTTTGATTACCGAGGTATATAACATAGCAAGAGTATGCGCTCCACACAGTTCAAGCCGTGGGATGCTGATTGATTTTAAGGGTGCTACTCGGGATTTTGAACATAAAAGCTGAATGTGATGTTGTCCTTGAGAATTGATTGATTTTATATAAAGGCAAGCGCCATAACCCCCTTCACTGGCATCGCAGAAACCGTGGATTTGAATATTGTTTGCTTGTTTAAGTATGACCTTTCGATTGAATTGAATCTGATTGAGTAAGGGTAGTTGAGTGCAAAGATCAAACCAGAGAGTTTGGATGTTCATTGGTATAGATTCATCCCAGTCTATCTTCGCAGCCCAGAGTTTTTGAATTATAAGTTTTGCATTGAGTATGACGGGACCCAGAAGTCCCAATGGATCGAAGATGGTAGCAATGTCTGATAAGATTGTGCGTTTGGTAGTAGTATTGGTCATCTTCATTGGTTTCACCGTGTATGTGATGCTGTCCAGTTCTGAGTTCCAGGAGAGTCCTAGCGTTTTGAGAGTTTTGTCACCATTCAGATGTAGCTGCTTATTGATTGCTTCAGGTGGTAAGTCTTGGAGTAATTGAGGATCGTTTGATGCCCATTGACGTATATTCAGTTGGCCCTTTGCTAACAGTTGGGTAATTTGATCTCGTGCTGTTACACCCTCTGTAACTTCATTGAATCCTGATAGTAAATCATCGACGTACATATCTCTCTGAAGCAATTCCGCTGCTATTGGATATTCGTTCGCTTCATCTCGGGCTAGTTGTTGCATCGATCGGATCGCTAAGAAGGGAGCTGCTGATAGCCCAAATGTTACGGTGTTCAATTCATACGTCGTGATTTCGTGGTTTTCATCCCTCCATAGTATGCGTTGAAATCGGCGATCTTCTGGGCGAATGAGAAACTGTCTGTACATTTGCTCTATATCTCCAGTTAGGACATATTGATAAGTCCGGAATCTGAGGATCAATGAAAAGAGATCGTCTTGAATCGTTGGCCCTATCAATAGAGTCTCATTGAGTGATTTGCCATTGGATGTTTTTGCTGAGCCGTCGAAAACTACCCGTAGTTTTGTAGTAGTGCTACTCTCTTTGACGACTGCATGGTAGGGTAAATAATAACCTGGAGAGTTGGTGCTAGTAGCCTTGGACATATGATGAAGCGTAATGTATCCTTCCATTACTGCAGCATATTGTTGTTTGAAGTCTGAGTTTCTAGCGAATTTCCTTTCCAATGCTTGGAATCGTTTCAACGCCATCTCTTTGGATTCACCAAGTGTCGTGTTGTTGTGTTTGAATGGGAGTGCCACTATGTATCGTCCATTTTCATCGCGTGAATAATTTTGTCTGAAGTGGTTCTCTGCTGCCTGTTCTTCAGGTGATCTGTGTCTCATTTGTGGACCTTCTTCTACTTCCCAGAATTTGGTTAGATCACAATTGATATTTATTTGAAAGGCTTGCTGTCTTTGGTTCTCCGGTTTTTTCGGAACATTTCCACCAATTACCCAGCCTAAACGAGTTTTCTGCAGTATAACATCGGATAAATGATATTGTCCACTTGAAAGTAACGATAAACTTGGGCCTGAACCAAGTAACATATCCACTGGCCTAGGTTTGTAGAATTCTGGATCAGCTAATTTGATGTTGCGTGGTATATGAAGATTATCTCTGGGTACAGTTTCTGTTGGTGTCAAACCGCAAATCGTGGCAATAGTGAAAAACTGGAATTCCCGTTCATATCGTTTATCACTTGACTGAATTTTCGCGGTTATCAAATGTTTGGTGCGTGTGGAGAGATCCCCGAATGCACCGACAGGGATTGAGCATTTGCGTTTCGATAAGTTTAATTTCGTAGCTAACCTTTCCGTGATGAAATTTGCTGTGGAACCAGTATCTAGTAACACTCGACACTGAATAGGAAGTTTCTCCCTGTCCAATACATTGATCACAGCACTGAGAATAAGTTGATGATTTGATGGCTGCGTAACCAGTGTTGTTTGTTGTCCGGGGCTTCTTTCTCCTAGTCAGCTCGATAGATCCTTGGGTTCGGACGAAATTGGTGCATCTTTCTTTCCTTGGCCAGATTGATTGTTATCCATCAGGATAGCAGCATGGAGGAATGTGTTGTGTCTGTCTTTACAAATACGGCAGTTGAATGGCGAGTAGCAGTCATTAGTTTGATGATTGTCCTGAAGGCAATTCGCACAGAAAGATCCTTCATTGATGACTTTCAAACGTTTGTTTGGTGTGAGGGTCTTGAATTCTTCACATTTGAAAAGCGGATGAGCTTCTTGTTTACAGCATTGGCACCTCTTTTCGCTGGTTGAAACAAAGGCTTGTGCGTAGTTTCTTTTTGTCGGCTTTCTGGTAGTTGATTGGGTAGTATTTGCTGATGATCCCTGGTTGATATCTCGATTAGCAAGACGTGAAGCTCTTCGCGAAAGGAAGTCTAACATGTGGTCGAGTTGAGGGAATTTCCCCTTTTCGATGGTTTCATCCCAATCATCCGCTGTACGTCGAGGTATTTTATTCTCTAGGATCGTTACAATGATCTCCGGAGTAAGATCTATTCCCATGGTTTTCGACATTTCGCTATGCTGGCGTGTGTCGTCAATGAGTTTTGACAAGCCTCTTGCTGATTCGGATTCTTGTTTGGGTAGATTGAGGAGTAAATTGAGATGTCTGGAGATGATGAGTCGTTTGTTTGCATAAGTTTCTTCTAAGAGCTTCCAAGCTCTGGTATAATTCTCGTGAATGATAGGCAACATTCTTATTTTATCAAATGCAGGGCCTGTTACAGCCCGACGAAGATACGCAAGTTTGTCCACGTCGTTGATATCTTCTTGATCGTGGACCATTGATTCAAATTCTCCTTTGAATGTCATCCAGTTCTCAAATTCACCGTTGAATAGCGGAAGAGTGGACTCTGGTAATTTCAGTCTCCTTCGAGTGCATGTGTTTATGCTTCCCAGTGTTGAATGTACTCTCGATAATGCTGGAGTTTCTCCTCTGGCGACTGCCTTGATCTTTTCATATTGAGCGATATTGTCATGGTACATGTCTTCTATGTCATGACGCTCGGCCAAAGATGAGTGTTGATACTCTGCATCTAGCCCTTTCAATTCTTCCATGAGATCATCGAAATTTTGGAACAATGCAATGTACTTCGTCATTTTTCCGTCGATTTTTGCAGGTTCTGGAGGCGCACTTTCATATATTGCAAGGAATTTATGAATTGTTGTGTTCTGGGCCTTCAGTTCTTTCATACGAGTAAGAATTTCCGTTATTCTTTCACCTGCCATGCTGGTTCTGATCACTATCTTCGCTGTTGTTAAAAGAGTTCTTCTTTACTTCACTTCACTTTGCACTGAATGTCTTTTTCCACCTGGATCTTTAGAGATCCGGCTCGAAGGACCATAAAATGTGCCGAGGTATTTTCTCGTTCGGCACCTTGAAGCTAACAAATAAATCTCACTTCAATAATTCACGACTATTTAATGTATTAACAATTTATTTTTTATATTTCTTTATAAGTTTGGTTTTTACACAATAATGAATTAAATATTGAATTTCTACAGTGAGTTGTGAACGATATATATGATTGCTGATTATAATATTAGGGCTCAAGGCTGATTATTAGTTGAAGATTGATCAAGTTCGATGATTGATGCTTACTGACTAAAACTGAAAATAAGATGATTATTTATCCAGGTGTGAATGGATTCGATTGGTTGATGAAATTAAGTGGGGATGAATTCTAGGATTGGTGCAAAATTTAGTGGTGGGGTGGCTTACAAGTGGATTGGTTCGGCGACGCTACCACTTTGGATGGAGTAGGGGAAGAGGTTCAGGTAAATTTTGGGTTCTGACGGGGGTAAGGGTCCCAATTGTTGGGAAAATACGTTTCTAATCCGGGATTAAAAGCAATAATCGTATAACTAGCAGGGGGCTGCTTTGTACGTGAAGTAATAAACGGTTTCTGCATGCTAAGAACCAAGTCTCCAGGTTTGGCGATGATTAAAAAGAGGGGAAAACCCAAGTTAAAGTTGGGAAAAACCCAACTATAGGTTTATTGCTGGGGAAATTGAAGGTATTTGATGCTTGGAAATGGTGTGCTCGGAAAAATGGTGAGGTTTTCAGTTTCGGTTAGCTTGGGATAATAGTTGGGGAATTTCCACAATTTTCTACTATGGGTAATTGTGCACAGATTTCGTAGGAACGAAACAATGGATGACTGATAAAACTCGTGACACCTCCTGATCAGCATGATAACTCGATCAATTTTAAATTGTTTTCACCTCTTTTTTTTTCATCTTTCTAATTATTGCCTCTATTTTCTACCGGGGGAAATTGTTTCTCTCTAAAAAAAAATTACAGCATTTGAAACTTTAGTTTGCAATGTTCATCGAAAAATAATGTTAAATGATCTATTAAAAAAACAGGCAAGTGGAAAATAGAAAAACCCCTTCGATAGATTATAGAGACAATAATCATAAAGATAAAGAGAAGAAAAATTTGACCAAAAAATAAGAAATTGGCGGAGTTATCATACCAATCAGGATGGATCCTGATTTTGATCAGTCATCCATTTATGGCCATAGAAAATAATGATGAAATTTTTTTAAGAAAGTTTTTTTCGTTTTCTTTCATTTGAATGAACACTCAAGAATATAAATCTGAAAAATTATCTTTTCCTTCACTCTGTAATCTAAAAAAAAAGTTTTAAAAATCAAACGGTTTTAAAAATGCTTAAGGGTATGTACCTTCTTAACAACTGATGTTTCATTATTATGAACAATGGAGGTCTTTTTATATTGTTCCTTCAATGTTTTTTTCATCCTCAAAAAATTCAGCCTTTTATTGAAGTAAAATGGGCCTCTTAATAAAATGATTTGAGATAATTTTTTCAGTGATTGCACTGAAAAATTGAGGGAATTTCCGTTAATATGTATCAGAAATCATTTTTATCAATTTCACTAAAAAAGAGATTTTTCATAGAAACTGAAGTCTACCCTCCTCCAATTGTTCCGAAAAAAACTAGTAAAAAAACTATTGGTTACAACACATTGAGAGTGGTCGCAAATAAACAATCATCCTCAGAAAATTATCAAACTGATTTGTGCAAAGTTTTTTCCATTGGAAATTTTATAGCTGTTGGTAGAAATGACTGCAAAAGTACAGTCTTGAATCTCTCCACTGATTATGAGAAATTTCTATTACGTAGAACTGAAAAGTCTAACCAGAATGTATCCGTTCCATCCCTCTATTCCTTTTACTCTACAACTAATGGTACAATCATACTGCATATGGATTTCTATGATATATCACGAAATTCGTACCTGTCCAACATCATTAACTGGCGGATGCTGTACTGGCGGAGTTCTCTCCTGTCCATTTCTGTGAGTGACATGTGCAACTGCTTGTGCATTGTTTGTTTGTATCTCTTTGTTATTCAATTGACGCTTCAGACATTTTAATTCTCTTTCCAATTTCTTGACTCTATCATTCACTTCCTCCACTAGAGTTGGTCCAGTATCACTCAGAACTGATGGACTTTGTGGTATTATTGGACTATGAGGTGGTGATGGACTTCGTGGTATTATTGGACTATGAGGTGGTGATGGACTTCGTGGTATTATTGGACTGTGAGGTGGTGATGGACTTCGTGGTATTATTGGACTATGAGGTGGTGATGGACTGCTGCTTCGTGATGAACTGTCAGATGCTGCCGGGTTATCACCCGATGCTTGGAATGAAGGAGGGGGAGGCTTAGGTAACTTCTTTCGTTTTTTTGGGTTATTCTCCTTCGCGGTATCGCCCTCAGATTCTTCAGCATTTATCTAGATACAATATGAGATTAAATGATGGATATAGCTATGAGTATATGTAGTACTTACACCATTCAAATCTGCATACACCGAATCATCCGCTCTTTGAACAGGTGCAATGTCTTTTTCCTGTGCTTTCTATATAATATTTGAACAGAAATGAAGAGGGAAAATCAGAAATACTTTATCAGAGAATTGAACTACGAATAAAAAAAGTGTCTTAATTAGCCAGTCTCTGTCTTTTTCGGAAATATTTCGGAAAATAAACGAGATAATGCGATTTTTCCTTGATCCTTTTTTGTAGAGAATGTCGAACATCTTTTAAAAAAAGAATCAGGGTAAAATTATCCTATTTCGTTTAATTCCAGAATTTCGGCAGGAATAGACGCCGAAAGAATCTGCTATATCTCTGAAACTAAGCGAGATAGAGTGATTTTATCCAAATATTTTATTAGGAAATATGTCAAGTGTTATGAGGAGGGTGAAGAAAAAATCGCCGCATCTTGCTTACTTTCCAGTATCTGTTGAAATAAAAAATGAGAGAAAGAAAGGCATAAAAATGATTTTGGTGGATTTTCTTGAATTAATTTTTGCAGAATATCTTGGATACGAAACGAAATAAGATATTTTTTCTATAATTCTTGCTTATAGAAAATTTCAAGGGCTCCAAAAAAAGATCTAGGCAATATTGCTCTATGTCCCTTAGTTTCTGAGATATTTTGAGAAACCAGCATTCCTATTCTCTTCATTTCTCAAAATTTATTCTTAATATCCTGAGAATTAAGCGAGATAGAGTGATTTTGCTAAATCTTTATATGTACGTGATTTTGAAAGAAAAAGAAAATTTGTCAGCAAACTCGCTCTGCCTCGCTTGGTTTCTGACGTATTTTAAAAACAGTAATTGAGGGAAAACATTGAGTGGCTAACTGTTCTCATCAAATCTCAATGAACCAATAGCATGTATATGTATATCAATATATATTTATATATATTGTAACGTAATATTTCGATTACGTTACTTTTTGTCGTCTGGGCGCGTAATTAATTTTAAATTCTGAATAGTTTTGGCACCACCAATGGAGAATCAAAACAAACGAATCACGAGAGTTCAATTTTTGTATAAATTCTGTAAAACTAATGCCGATTGGTTAATTTTGTATGTTAACGCTCATTGGATTGTCGTCAATTGAGTTGATGTCTCACGACTGGAAGAGGGAGACACCAGATGGACGATGATGAAGGGAATCGACATTACCGAAGGAGTCGATTAATTGGACGAAAGGTTTGGCGCCAATGACAAGATTCATCGGAAGAATTAATTGAGACGTTTAGATGAACTTTGGTTGCATCCTTGGACTTGATAAAATTGTCCCAACTCTAATGTCATCGACTTGGAGTTTCTCAATTGTCTTCGTTGGAATTTATTGTCATTGAACAGAAGAAATTATTGTCGTCAGGTTAAGCTGTGTTAACTGACGTAGTCTGGGATTGACCAATGAGAAGAGTCCTTCCCGGAAAAGACGCCTTAGCCGAGTACAGCGTTTGCTGTCGGCAGGATTCTCGTTTGGTGTGCCGTAGAGTAAACACATGTTTTGTCGTGTCTCTCTGTACAATTTTGCATAGTCGCCATTTTCACGTTTGGACAATTAATTCATTGGAATTAATTGTATTAATTGTCGTTTAATTAATTTGAATAACAAAAAAAATATTGTTCACGTTGAAATCAATTTCGCATAATCTGGTGAGCAAATTTTTGTTTAATTAAATTTTGTACGGTAATTGATTTCGTGGTCGTGAAAATTGTATTTTTTTCTGTTAGCGTAATGACGCCATATAAAAAGACGCCACGAAATCGAATACCATTTATCGGCGAATTAATTTGATAATTTTTTTATTGGAAACATTAATTTTGTTAAAAATAATTTTTGGAACTCTCGTGCTCGTTTCTCGGAAAAAAATATTTTTTTTTTTTTGGAAAAATATTTTTTTTTTGTTTGGATAAAATGTCGCGAATTGAGAAAATTCAATTAACGGATATATTTTGGCGTCATGGCCAAAGATAATTAATTGGAATTTAGTTTGGAATTTTAGTCTCGCGACTTTGTGAAATATATTGAATTCTGTTTTTTTCATTTTTTTTATTATTCAATATTTTGAGAAATTTTGTTTGATGAATTATTTTTTTTATTTTCATGAAATTAATTCAATTAATTTCATGCATTGAGTATAGTTGAGTCGGCCTTGACACCTAGGGAATATCGCTAGGGAATTTCTAGTAACTTAGCGCTAGGGAACAATAGTTACTTTCGTTTCGTTGCGAAAGATAACTGTAGGTGGCAGCAACATTAATTTCTTATGAATTTGAATTTGAATGTTATTCTTTGAATATTTCTTTTATTTGATAACTTTATTATGCGTTGACGATTAATTAATAAATTAATCAATTTGTTAATTAATTAAATTCTTTTATTTGATTAACTTATTTCTAAATTTGTTTTCAAAGAATTTGTTTGTAATTAATTGTTTATTTATTTTGAATTGTTTTATTTGTTTGAAATTTATAATTTTTTTTTATTTATTGTGCTGCGCACTCGCCGATGTAACGTAGGGGTTTAATAATTCATAATTAATTTTTTTTTATATAAAAATTTTTATTTTATCCCCTAAATTGTTTTGTTTGGAATTATTTACACTCCTTATTCAAACCCACAACAGCGACCCTGAGGGGGAGACTGAACTAGTTCGTGCTGAATAAGGGAGTATTTGAGTTTGTGGTTATTTTATTTGAATTTTTGATTTTGTTGTTATTGTTTAGATCAATTTAAGATTGATCGGATGTTGAGATACATCCTGGCGCCCATTTGGATTTTGGTTTTGTTTTGAATTTTGTTTTTGGCTATTGGGTGCTTTTCAAGCGTGCTTAATTGCTGAGCTTACCGTTAGGCTCAGGAATTACGTCACAATATATATACTCGTATTCTGGCTGCTTCCTTTTCTGTCTCACTTTTTTTCCCTTTTCCTGATGTTTTTTTTTGCAATTTAGCTGCAAGCTTTTTTGGGCAATCACATTTTTTACTGGTGTAAATTTATTGCGTGCTGCAAGTGGAACTCTTTTCCCACTATTTCCTTTACGAAGATCCTCAATCTTATCTGGAAAATTAGAGACCTCCATTGCTAAGTAAAATAAATATATGAAAATATTCAAACAGTTAGAAAATCATATTTCGATTGATACTGACCACTGAGTGCCAAGATTTTGACATGACCATTGTGACTGCCACTGTTAACAACATATAAATGTCCACTATTCACATCCTCTGAGTCAATTCTGTGAACTTCTTTATTGATTTTTTTAACAATCATTTTTGTTTCTACAACTGAGGTTAGATCTGGTTGCTTCACATACGACACACGAGCGTATTTCTCCATTTTAATGAATTATTTCAATGAGTAAATTGGAATCGAATAGCTTACTCTGTATTCTTGTTATAAATCATACTAATTAAATGCAACAATCAGTTAATGAATTGCACTGCAGACAAATGATGAATTCGACTAGAAAGCATCTTCCGAAGTATAATCGAATCAGTGAAAGAGCAGACGTGAAGGATTCTTTGTCTGCAGCGCTTCCCCTACCGCCCCGGTTGTGACCAATGGTAGCTTTATTATTCTCATGGAACCCTCTGCCATTGGTGCCAGCCGAAGCACTCAAGAAGCACTGTGGAAGGAGAATTCAGTATCCAACACTCTCCGCAGCTACAATTTCGCCGGTACGACTCTAATTACTTGGGGGCAAAAGAATATAAAACTTAAAAAAAAATAAAAGAGTGTAAAAAGTGTCCAAACTTTAGTCATTTCACAATGATTAATTAATTAAAACCAAAAAAAAAGTAATATAATAGAATTAATTGGAAAAGTGAATAAATGAAACAACGAAAACAATTGATAACAAAAAAAAATCATTGGCTGAATGATAATTTAGTGAAAAAGGAAAAATTTAGTTTCAAAATTAAATGGCACTTTTGAAAAAGTGCGGGATTTATGTGAGTTGAGAGAGACATCTCGTATC
Source organism: Aleiodes alternator (assembly GCA_963921955.1). Classification (NCBI taxonomy): domain Eukaryota; kingdom Metazoa; phylum Arthropoda; class Insecta; order Hymenoptera; family Braconidae; genus Aleiodes; species Aleiodes alternator. Next base: position 3,248,823 of record OY998097.1, read on the forward strand.
AGTTTCAGAATACAGCACATACTCCCACCTAGGGAGTCTTGCTATGAAGGAAAAAAAAATTACTTGGTGGAAAATTCACACACATTTTATGTGAGTGTGTTCGGTATCCGTGATCATTATAGAGGTCGATATTTCTAAATAGCCATCAGAAAACGCGATAGCGTTTTGCGCCATGTGTACGTATAAACGTGCACAGCGCTATACACACATTTCCAATTAGAGGTTTTTTTTTTCAATTTTCTTTGCATCCACTTGTTGAACTAAACGGCTTTTAATAAACAAATTTACACACATAAAGATAAAAATCGGTAAGTATATTCAATTTGCCAAATTGAAAAATATCTCAACTGCTAAAATTACTTTTTTGCCTCCACCCTATGATAATTGTGACAGTGCCACCGGAACTTTTTAAATTTACATCATGTTATAATTTTCAGGCAGGAGACATCGGAACAAAATGGAGTCCATATGATTCACAATAAATTTGAAGCGAAGGCTTTTCCAAAGAAATTCGAAAAATTCCCCTACGAAGTGGACATGTTAGAGTATTTTTGCAATATTTTTCAGACTTTTTGGCAAACGCCGTCACTCCAAAAAAAAATTGTGAATTATTTAGGCCCGATTTTTACTTTTATTTTGAAATTTGATGAAAAGATATGAAAATAAGTAAATATAGATCGCTCAATATTTCTATCGCAGTGAATGCGATTGTCGAATATCGATTCCCATTGATTTAATATGAAATTGGAAGAAAATTTCAATTTCAGTTCCAATGAATGTTAACCTTCTATTGAGCACATCACTCTCTATGTCAGTTGTACTTAAGTAAAAGCACTAGTTACACTGAGGGGAAAAAATGTTTTCTAGGAATAAAAATAATTTTGAGACAAAACTTCTTTTTTATTAGGTTTGAATTTCATTGAGAGAAATGAATACTTATTTCCCTCAATATTAATGTCTTTCAATTCGCAATTATACAAGATCATTACTCTTTTTTTGTCATTAAATTTTACAAACTGATAATGCTAAATAAACAATTATTTGCCCAAATCACCCTCCAATTTGTATCAAGTAATAATGTATTTGCACGAAATATGGAATCTTAGTCCAAACATGGCCCAGTTTGGCTCAAACTTGAATGTTTTTTTCGCCAACTACCCACTAAAAAGTTTACCTCATTAATTGTTGTAAAAATGTTCAAACTCATCCTAAATAGGTACAAGGATTCGTCCGAAACTTAAATTGTTAAAACGAAGAAAACCCACTGGCAAATGAATTCTTGATTGACCTAAACTATATAAAATGCCTAATAAATACCTTTTCCCTCAGTGTACTGTCACCCTACTTCATTTGATCATTAATGATTGATTGAATTATTCATGTGTTACGTAAATGAGTGGTGTATGAAATTGACTCCTTTTAATATTTTTTGCTAAATTATATTATCTTTATATTAAATTATATTTATTATTTTTTATTATTTCATTTTATATTGAATTTTATGGATTCGGGATAACTGAATTTGTCAACCACTGCCCATATTGTGACAGTAATCGGTGTTGTTGCCCTGTAACGATCGCCTATATCTCGAACATTTTTTCGCGACTACCGAAAAAATAAATTTGTATGATTCAGCATAATCATTGTGTCTATAAATATGGATTTCCATCATTTATATTTTCAGTTAATATTATCGGTGCATTGAGCAATATCAGAAAGTCATAATGGAGAAAAGAAAAAATCCAGGGAAATGTCGAACATCAATTTATAGGAGAAACATGAGAAAATTGAAGTTACTCCAACAAGTTCTCCCATACGATGCACGATTGCGTTCAATTCCGTCAAATTTCTTCGAAAAACAGGTATATTCATAAATTCTCATTGTATATTTCAATTTTCAATTATAATTTCATTAAGACCATTGGGCAATCTCCATTTCCATCTCATTACAGAGTTTTCCTTCACAAAGTCGGAAACTTCTTAAAAGAAATTGACATTTTATAGGCTCAACAAACGCATGAGCACTTGAGCCATAAATGAGACTGATTCTCAGCTGATTATTTGTTTCAGACGTCTACGTCAAGGAATCAGGAAGTGCGTCAACTACATTACATTCAAGAAGAAATCAATCGGAGAGAAGAAAATGGATTTACTATGAAGCAGAAAGATAATTTCCTCAATGGTACCAGTGGTGATACTGGTCATATCAATTATTATGACAATAGAAATGTTGATATGGATGGAGGAGTTGGTGATGTTCATGTAGAAATTCCTAATAATGATGATGATGGATATGCTGAAATTGATGATAATGCTGATGCCGACGATGACGATGATAGTGAAGATGCTGATACTGATTCTATCGCTGATGATGCTGCTGATACTGATTCCGATACTGATGCTGATGAAGATGATACTGATATTGATACTGATGGTGATGCTGATGAAGATGATACTGATACTGATACCATTGCTGATGATGATGACAATGATTATTCGTTTTTCGACGTCAATAATCTAGTAACTGCTAATTTACCATTAATATCGAAGAAGCATATCCAAGTGAAAGATCACTTGCTTGCAATCACCGCAATAGCTGTGAAAAATCGTACGACATATGAGACCGCGCTAGATATGTGTGAGTGGAACAATAACGAGAGGATTTGTCGTTTATTGCCAGTTGATAAGGCATCATTATGGAAAGCGATGGGTCGTCAAACTTCAAGAATTGTTAGCCATTTTTACTGTCGAAAGTGTACCGATTATTTGGGTCCAAAGAATAAAAAAACAAACCAAATAGAGCGCCAGTGTTATTGTAAAAAATGTGGTCCTCAGCAAGAAGAAACTCACTTGGGTTATTTTTTATATATCGGTTTAACTTCTCAAATCAAACAATTATTCAAAATTCCCAATATTGTTGAGTCGCTAAAGTATAGATTTCTGAGAAATAAACTGAATCCGAATGCAATTGAGGATATATACGATGGACAACAATATCAGGAATTGTGTAAGTCTGGAAAATTCCTCGAACGTTGGCACAATTGTTCTCTTACCTTTAATACGGACGGTTACAGTGTTTCAAAATCTTCTGGAACAAGCGCTTGGCCACTTTATGCCGAAATTAACGAGTTACCACCTCATATGCGTAAAAAACATATGCTTCTTGCGGGGATATATGTCGATGATCAGCATCCTTCAATGGGTAATTTTTTGCGACCGTTAGTTACTGAAATGCGAAAGCTTTTCAAGGAAGGAATCACATGGAAACCAACTGAGACCATGGAAATTACCTCGAAATTCATAATCACTACATGCACTCTAGATTCTCCGGCTAAAGCAGCTGTAACTCGTACGACCCAGTGGAATGGTAAATTCGGATGTTTATACTGTTTTGCGAGAGGGAAATCTATTAAACGAGGAACATTCGTTTATCCACTTGAGCACAGCTTCGGTCCCTTACGAACGGATTCTCAAATATGGGCTGATATGGCATACGTCTTAAAGAATGGAGGCAGGAAAAATGGCATTAGAGGTGTTTCCCCATTGACAGTTTTACCACTATTCAGCATGAGTAAGGGCGTTGTTGTGGAAGCGATGCATGCGGTTTTCTTGGGAGCTGCAAAACACCACACATCAATACTTCTGAAGACAACAAAAACTCCTTTTTACATAGGACATCCAAATAAGTTAAAAGTAATTGATCACTATCTATTATCCATCAGACCTCCATCACGTCGTTCACGCAGGCCAAAATCTATCACCACTTATAAGAAATGGAAAGCATCTGAATGGCGAAATTGGTTGGACTACGCTCCAGTTTGTTTGAAGAATGTTTTAAGTTCAAAGTATCTTGACCATCTAGTCCTTTTGTCGGAAGCGATTCATTACTTGAACAGTGATTCGATTACACCAGAGCAGCTTGACCGTGCAGAGGACTTGCTCAACAGATATGTCACAATTTTTCCCACATTGTTTGGAACAGCGAGAATGACTTCGAACATACACTCATTGACACATCTTATTGCAACTGTACGTAATTGGGGTCCTCTTTGGGCACATAATGCCTTCACATTTGAATCATGGAACGAAAAGATAATGGATCGTATAACTAGCCCACATGGTCGCCAAGATCAGGTTGCAACACGTTTTTTGATGCTTCAATATCTCAACCACTCTGTATTTGATCAATCAGTATCACAAGAAACCAAAAGGTTTTTGCGAAAAAAATTAAACATTATTGATGAAACTTCGAAGACGGGGCTTAAAGATAAATTCATTGGACAAGGAAAGTCTTATACACGACTGCTTACGGAGCTTGAACGCGATGCATTGGCTCGAGCTGGTTATGAACCAGCTTCAGTTACTACTTTCAAAAAAATGCTCTTCAATGGCATCAAATTTTCTTGTGAATCGACAGAGAAAAGTAAATCACTTTCCTTTTGTAATTCCTTCATTTACAACGATAAGAATAAGACATTTGGTTCAATAAACAGTATTGTGAGATTTTCATGCAATAATTTGAGTATTTCAGGCATAATAATCCGAAATTTTCAAGATATCAAGGGTGGATTAAATTCACATCACATTCGGGAAATTGCACCATTGGCAACGTTGACTTTCATAGAAGAAACGACCCCAATAAGATCAGTAATAAAGATGTTTTCTGACGAGATTCTATTTGGCGTAAGATTGAGCAATTGCTTGGAAACTGATTAATGAATATATATGTATATTTTGAATTGATGTAATGTATCGATGATTTGTGACATAGAATTGTGAACTGTGGAAATATCAATCATTCTCGTGAAATAATTATAAAAATGAATTATACCAATTTCAATTACTATTGCTTATTATTTTCAAAATTCTATTCAAAAGGAAGTGTCGGTTGGAATCATAATGCAAAGCTGATTATGAAAAAACTCACAGGTCTTGTCCGAATCACCTTTGGGTTTACCTGCGAAATTTCAAGGAAACTCATCCTACTGACTTTGAGCGATTAAGTGCCAAAATTTCTTATTTAACATGAGCTCTTATGTATCACCATTCATACATTGGTGATAGGTCTATCACTGCTACAAAATGTAAAACTCGTATCAACTTGACCAGCCAGTTTTCAATAATTAGAAACAGAGTGGAGGAAAATTTCAGTGGGTCTCGATTTAACAAAAACGAGCTTAAAAGCTAGTTTCCTCTCACACTTCATGTGTACCTCGTTTCTGCACCTCTCTTTGTCCTTCACCACGCTCCTCGTAGAGGACTGACACGCCCTTTCAATTATCATTCGAAAAACCTCTATAATTGTATTCACTCTTATTTAATAATTGAACACTATTATTATCATTCAAAACCCGAGCTTTTATAAACTTTCCAGAAACAAAAGCATACCAGTGGATTCGAAGCAAAAATAGTGGAACAAGAGCTCAAAAACCTTCAAAATATGATCTCAACACAGCAGAAAACATGCGATGACACTGGAAACGCCGTAAGACACTGTAAAAATACTGTGAAAACACCGTGTAAACACGGTGTAAATACGGTGTGAACACTGTGTAAACACTGTGTAAACACTGTGTACACACTGTGTAAACACTGTGTAAACACTGTCTAAACATTGTGTAAACACTGTGAAAACACTAGGAAAATACTACTGAAACACCACAAGAACACTCCAAAAACACCGTGTAAACACTGCGTAAACACTGTGAAAACACTGTAAGAACACTTAAGAGATACTGCTGAAACACCATAAGAACACTTTGAAAACACTGTGTAAACACCGCGTAAGCACTGTGGAAACACCGTATGAATACCGTATAAGCACCGTGTAAATTGAGTGTTGAAACTGCACAAAAAACACTACTTTTATACTGTGTTTATACCGTGATTACACTGTGTAAACACTAATAAAGTGTTTATACCGTAGAAACACCGTATTTACACCGTGTTTCCACTGTGTCATCAGTACCGCCAGGGTTACGTTATTTTTTATCGTCTGGGCGCCTAATTAATTTTGAATTTCATTGGTTTTGGCACCACCAACTAAGAATCAAAACAAACAAATCACAAGAGTTCTATTTTAGTAAAAATTATGTAAAACTAATGTCGATTGGGTAATTTTGTATGCTAACGCTCATTGCATTATCGTCAATTGAGTTGATGTCTCATGAATGAAAGAGGGAGACACCAAATTGACGATGATGAAGGAAATCGACATTACTGAAGGAGTTGGTTAATTGGACAAAAGTTTTGGCGCGAATACGATTCATCTGAAGAATTAATTGAGACGTTTAGATGAACCTTGGTTGCATCCTTGGACTGAATAAAATTGTCCCAGCTCTAATGTCATCGACTTGGAGTTTCTCAATTTTCTTCGTTGGAATTTATTCTCATTGAAAAAGGAAAATACTTATAACATCAGGTTAAGCTGTATTGAATGACGTATTTCGGGATTGACCAATAAAGAACGTCCTTCCCGGAAAAGACGCCTTAGCCGGTGTACAGCACTCGCTGTCAGCTGCTTCTCGTTTTGTGTGCCATAGAGTAGACACATGTTTTGTCGTGTCTCTTTGCACAAATTTTGTATCCTCGCCATTTTCACTTTTGGATTAATTAATTCATTGGAATTAATAGAATTAATTGTCGTTAATCAAATTGATAATACTTTGTTCATGGGTTTATTGAACTTTGGAATAATCTGGTGAGCAAGTTGTGATTAATTAAATTTCGTACGATTATTTAATTTTGTGATGAATGTATGATGTATGATGTAGTGTGCGGTGGCCGTAAGGGCATAAAGCGTATAACTATTATACGCCCGCCTAATGGCGACCACAGGGTTTAAAAAGGTTGATAAGCCTTGCAAAGTTAAGTAACTGCCCAGCCTGATCCCCTGTTACCGTTAGTTTCGAGATACTAGTGGATCTGAAGGCCTCTCATCTCTCTCCTTCGAAACCACTGCATCCCGTCAGTAAGTGGTAGGCATCCCTCGCCTCCAGCCCACATTTGTCGCAGGTAGGTTCTTCTTCAAGTCCCAGTCTGTGTGAATGGGCCCTGGTGGGCCAATGTCCTGTGATAAGTCCAATCAGGTATCTGAGTTCTTTCCGGCTCAGACTGGTGATCTCTTTCGCCAGTGACTTGTCCGGTCCCCCAAAGAGGTGCCTGGTATGTGCCAGTCTCTCGCTGTTGTGCCAGATCTTGTTGAATTCCGTCTGTGTCCTGATTTTCAGCCACTTTTTCAGGATTTATGGTCTGACCGCTATGTTCTCTACCTCGCAGGTCACATGGCTGCATCCCGCGGAGGCGAGTGTGTCTGCTCTTATATTACCTTTGATGCCCGAGTGACCCAGTACTCATAGGATTTTGAGCTTGTTTTTCTCTGCTATATCATTTAGCAGGTTTATGCAGTCTCTCACTAGTTGAGACGTAATTTAAGTCCTTTCAAGTTCTCTCAAGGCTTGCTTATTATCCATGCATATGTAGATATGCTTGTTCCGGACATCCAGCTCCAGTATTCTACTGGCGCAGCCTTTCAGTGCGGCTACTTCTGTTTGCACCACCGGACAGTGTTGTCGAAGTCGTCTTGAGATGTCGGTTCTAGGTCCTTCGGACCATATCCCGGCAACCGCTCCACATCCCCTCTCGGCGCCATCCATGAACCACGTTGGTCCCTCAGGTTTGAAGAAAGGCCTATAGTCTAGTGCCCATTCTTCGTTCGTTGGTCGCATGATTTCAAATTTTCTGGTGAAGGTCCTCGTGCCCCCGCATACATCGCTGCCTAACCGGAGTATCTTCTTAGTGCTCCTGTCGTTAAGCAGCGACGCGTGGCCGTAGGTCGAGTTGCTCCAGAGGCCGGCAGACCTCAGTTCCACCGTGGGACCACTGGCCGCCTCCATTGTCATTAAATGTGGTGGCTTCAAGTCTAGGATATCGATCAAAGCAAGTGTAGGTGTGGTTCTTAGAGCCCCACTCATCCCTATTCCTGCCCATCTTGCTCTCCTGTCCGTTATCTGTATGATGGAGGTTTTTGTGAGTGCCCTCCACCATACTACAGAGGCGTAGGAAAATTGGGGCATCAGCACCGCTGTGTAAATCCACTTTACCACCGCCGGGCCGAGTCCCCAGGTTCTTCCCATCATCGGTCTGCAAGCCCAAAATGTGTTTGACACTTTGTTCATCTGTTTGTCGATGTGTGCTCTCCAGCTCAACTTCCGATCAAGTCTTACTCCTAGGTAGTCTACCTCGTCCGAGAATCTGAGTTCAGTTCCGAAGATAGATGGAGGTTTCACCTTCCATCCCTTTCTCCTGGTGAAGAGCACCATCTCTGTTCTGTTGGGGTTCACCCTGAGTCCATGTCTGACACACCAGGACTGAACGAAGTCCAGTGCCCTCTGCATGCGCCAGTATAACTCTCCAGTATGGCCCCAGCTCGCCACGATAGCCACGTCAACCGCATAGTCTATACGCCTTCACCCCCAACTGTTCAAGTCCCACGAGCAGGTCATCTACGACGATTGTGCAGAGAGTCTGTGAGATTACTCCTCCTTGAGGGCAGCCCATGCCCACTCTGGCCTCAACTCGTGCGTCCCCGAAAGAGGTGTTAATATTCCTGGTCATTAGCATCTCCAGTATCCATTCAGTCACTGTTTCACCGAACTGAAAGTTCCTGGCTGTGTTTCCGATGACATCGAAGGCGGTTCTGTCAAAAGCCCCCTCTATGTCGATAGAAACTCCGAGTGATGCCTCCTTTCTATGTAGTGCACCTTCTATTTCTTCCACTAGGGAGTGAAGTGCCGTCTCCGTGGACCTTCCTTCCTGGTAGGCGTGTTGAGAGGTGCTGAGCGGTCTGATTCTCAGAGCCTCCTCTTTAATATGTCTATCAACGAGCTTTTCAAGTGTCTTTAGAGCAAATGAGCTCAAGCTGATAGGTCTAAAGGCCTTCGCACTGTCAAATTGCACCTACCCGGCTTGAGTAGGAAGGCTACTCTGACCTCTCTCCAGTCCATGGGAATACACTGTAACGTAATATTCCGATTACGTTACTTTTTGTCGTCTGGGCGCGTAATTAATTTTGAATTTTCAATAGTTTTGGCACCACCAACCAAGAATCAAAACAAACGAATCACGAGAGTTCAATCTTAGTAGAAATTATGTAAAACTAATGCCGATTGGTTAATTTCTTTTGTTAACGCTCATTGGATTATCGTCAATTGAGTTGATGTCTCACGACTGGAAGAGGGAGACACCAGATGGACGAGGATGAAGGAAATTGACATTACCCAAGTAGTTGGTTAATTGGACGAAAGTTTTGGCGCTAATGACAAGATTCATCAACTTTGGTTGCATCCTTGGACTAGATAAAATTGTCCCAACTCTAATGTTATCGACTTGGAGTTTCTCAATTTTCTTCGTTGGAATTTATTGTCATTGAAAAAGGAAAGTACTTAACGTCAGGTTAAGCTGTATTGAATGACGTATTTCGGGATTGACCAATAAGGAACGTCCTTCCCGGAAAAGACGCCTTAGCCGGTGTACAGCGCTTGCTGTCGGCTGATTCTCATTTGGTGTGCCGTAGAGAAAACACATGTTTTCGCACATTTGATATAACCGCCATTTTCACGTTTGGAAAAATTAATTCATTGGAATTAATTGTACTAATTGTCAATTAATTAAAATTGAGAAAAAAAATATTGTTCGCGTTGAAATTAATTTGGCATAATCTGGTGAGCAAATTTTTGTTTAATTAAATTTTGTACGGTGATTGATTTCGTGGTCGTGGAATTTTTATTTTTTTTAGCGTAATGACGCCAAGTAGAAAGTGACGCCATGAAATTAATTACCATTTATCGGCGAAGTTATTTGATAATTTTGGAAACATCTAATTTTATTTTTTTTTTAATAATTTTGAACTCTTGTTATCGTCTCGTTATCAACTATTTTCGAATTTTATTTTTTTTCATTGGAAAAAAATTTGTTTTTTCGTGAATTGAATTAATTAACGGATAATGTTGGCGTCTTGGCCAAAGTTAATTGAATGTAATTTATTGAAGATTTTATAAAGTCTTGCGCTTTTGAGTAAATTTCATATTTCTTTAAATTTCATTCTTCTATTTTACATTGTTAAATAAGCTTTAATGAATTTGAAATTTTTATGAAATTAATTTAATTAATTTCATGTATTGTGTATGGTTGAGTCGGCCTTGACACCTAGGGAATATCGCTAGGGAGTTTCTGGTAACTTAGCGCTAGGGAATTCTAGTTACTTTCGTTTCGTTGCGAAAGATAACTGTAGGTGGCAACACCATTAAGTAATTTGAATTGTTTCGAATATTTTGGAATTGACGATTAATTAATAAGTCAATGAATTTATTAATTAATTAAAATTTTATTATTGACATTATAATTTTTTTTTTTAACTTAGTTCTAAATATTTTGTTTGTAATTAATTGTTTATTTATTCTGAATTGTTTTATTTGTTTAAAAGAAATTTATAACATGTTTTTTATTTGTGCTGCATATTAGCCGATTTAACGCAGGGGTATAATAATTTATAATTAATTTTTTTTTACATACAAATTTTTATTTTATCCCCTAAATTCATTTGTTTGGAATTATTTACACTCCTTATTCAAACCCACAACCGCGACCTTGAGGGGAGACTGAACTACTTCGTGCTGAATAAGGGAGTATTTGTGTTTGTGGTTAAATTATTTGAATTTTGGATTTTGTTGTCGTTGTTAAGATCAATATAAGATTGATCGGATGTTGAGATACATCCTGGCGCCCATTTTGAGTTTGGTTTTGTTTTGAATTTTGTTTTAGCTATTGTGTGCTTTTCAAGCGTGCTTAATTGCTGAGCTCACCGTTAGGCTCAGGAATTACGTCACAGCTTTTGGCGCCCAGCGTGGGGCCGTTGACAAGTAACGGGGAAAATAAATTGTTTTTTTTTAGAATTTTCAATTTTTTATTTGGGGCCTCGAAAAGTAACGGGAGGAAAAGAAATGTTTTCTTTTATTTTCATTTTTTTTTTATTGTTTGTTAGAACGATTCGAATGGCGGTACAGTAAAGATTTGATGGCATATCGGTCCATGTTAATCGCGATATAATTTGAGTCAACTTAATTGAATTTATTGTTTGGTAATGACTCGAAATTGTTCGGTATCGTATTTGAACGTTTGGTAATCAGTTATCGTGATGCACAACGATTGGTAGTTATTTGTGGATGACGTTCAGGATAAATTGATAAAGATTATTGAGTTATGTTAATTTTTTTTTTTGGTAACGTCTGGCTACAATTCTGTCGTGTTGCACACGTTTCGATAATGATTACAAGAGTTTTGATAATGTAGAGAAGTTGAGATAACGAGTTTCCAAATTATCATATTGTGTTTTGTGTTTGATTTATTGAATTAAGATTAATCGAGTAATTCTCATAATCAACGATTTCAGGTATCTTAGTTGAATGGAAATGGCGGGAACGAGGAATCTTTTGTGATTATTCAGGGTTGTCGATAATTCTGCTTCAGTTTGATGAATTAATGATTTCCGAAGAATATAGTAGGAATATCATTATTAGCAGGGGGGTGACACTCTGGGGTACCCCCACCACTCTTATTTGTACTGCGTCCCAAAGCTGTTACCAACCAAGTTTTCGTTTTTTTTCGTGGTAGCCGTGACTGATTCAAGCGCCGTCTGATGTGGAGCAATCGTAAATACAAACGACGGACGCCATTTTGAATTAAAGTTCTTTGTTGATGAGCAGTCGAAGTTATTTACGTTGTGTTTTTCTTGAATATAATAAAATTTCGTTTTGAAAAAATAGAGTGTTTTCGCAGAAAAAAAACGCATATGTGAAGGAAAAAATCATGGTGAAGTCAACAATGGTGGGATGTGTTTGTTTCTCCTGAAGTACAGGTTAAGTACATTATTCTCTTTCATCCAATTTTAAAGACAAAAAAATTAATTTAAATTGAATGTTTCCGTGTTCTTAAAATTAAAATTGGAAGAAAAAATAATACTTTGAGAATTTTATAGAAGAATTTGTCTTTTTATTCTCTTGTTATATAAAAATCAGTATAAATTCTAATAACATTGTTACAATTTAAATAGGCTGGAATATATATATAATGCCGCGAAACCCAAAATGTGTTATACCCCATTGTGGACATGCACAGCAGGGACAGGAAAATTGTGGTTATTATGCCAGATTCCCGAAAGATCCTGAACGGTAATGAAGAATATCAGATAAAGCATATGAATTTTCTTGTAATGATGGAATTCATTATGAATTTTGCATCTTTTCAGTTGTAAGAAATGGGTTGAGGTAGCTGGTGTAACCGATTTAATCCATTTGACAGTTGATCGATTAAATCAAGTTCGGCATATGTGCGGATGTCATTTTGAAAAGAATCAATTTACTGATGCTGCAAAGAAGCGATTGAAATACTCAGCCATTCCATCGATCTTTGATCCCCAAGTCATTCCTCTACATCACGAATTACTGGAGAATTTTCCACCAACAAATATTATAAAGATTCCCACAACAGGTATAAATCTAATAATTTTTATCTCATTATTTGAGAAACTTTTAAACTCATCTGATTTCCATAATTAATTACTTATATCAATTATTTCACAGCTAGCAAAATAAACTTTAATGAAGAGTGTCCGAATTTTTTACCAACTGTGAATTGGAAGCAATTCGCTCATCTCCGCGGGAAGCAATCTGTTCAAATACTAAATGCAAAGAATCATGGTAAATTTTGATACATTTTACATTCATCAATTCCTCAACCTAAGCAATAGATATTTCCCTTTATAATTTAATTTTGCCAATTTTTTCATAGATGACCTGCCAGGACCATCTCGAGTTGACAAGGAAATAGTTTTCAATAGTAACGGAGTAGACCCTGGAATCCAAGGAAATCAATCTGTTCAGATATCAAATGCAAATAGTCATGGTAAATTTTTATAAAATTCTTATTTATTAATTTTTCTAAGAAAGCAGTAGATATTTCCCGTCACATTTTAATTTTACCCATTTTTCCATAGATGATCCACCAGGAATTTCTCGAGTTGAAAAAGCAGGAACTTTCAACAGTAACGGAGTAGACTCTGGAATCCAAGGAAATCAGTCTGTTCAGATACCAAATGCAAATAGTCGAGGTAAATTTTCATGAAATTCTTATTCATCAATTTCCCAATGAAAGCAGTAGATATTTTGTGTCATATTTTAATTCTATCAATTTTTTCACAGATGACCTGCCAGGACCTTTTCGAGTTGATGGGGAAGGAGCTTTCAATAGTAACGAAGCAAATGCAAATAGTCATGGTAAATTTTTATGAATTTTTTATTCATTAATTTCTCAACAAAAGCAGTCAATATTTCCTGTCATATTTTAATTCTACCAATTTCTTCACAGATGACCTGCCAGGACCTTCTCGAGTTGAAGAGGAAGGAGCTTTCAATAGTAACAAAACAAATGCAAATAGTCATGGTAAATTTTTATGAATTTTTTATTCATTAATTTCTCAACAAAAGCAGTCAATATTTCCTGTCATATTTTAATTCTACCAATTTCTTCACAGATGATCTGCCAGGACCTTCTCGCGTTGAAAAGGAAGGGGCTTCTATGCAGATAGACAGTGAAAATAATCACGGTAAATTTTTAGAAATTATTTTTTCATTAACTGATTGATAGGAGTAATTAATATTTTTATGACATATTTCAATTTTTACCATTTTTTTACAGATAACGATTCAGGACATTCTCTGGTAGGAAAAAATATCTCTACACATGAAAATATTAATGGGGAAATGCAAAATCCTCAGCAGAACTTGACAATTCCAAACACTCCTACTCGCAGGATCAAGCGTTTTCGTCCATCGGGTAATTTATAAAAAATTATTAGCTTTTTGAATTTTTTTTGCAATTTTTCCTTCAAATTTTTATCATCTACTTTGCATTTTGTTTCGTGCAATCCGTGAGGATGCCTTATTATTGCTTGTCTAAGACTAATTTCAGCAGAATGGTTTATCGAAGGTAGGCTGAAAATAGATCTTTTTTTTTCAATGATTTATGATGATTCATGATTCTTGCTTCATATTTGTTTGCGTTTGGAAGAAATTCACATACGGAAAGGTGGGGTAAGATGGGCATTACAATTGGATATTTCGAGATGGAAATTTTAACCATTTCACCATTGTGGCCAAGATTTGAATAGTGTGTTTCTCTCAACGATCGAAATAATTCACTTTTCAGGCGATATTGCTAGTTTTGTTAAATGAGGTCATTTGCATAGATTTATGTGGTTCAGATTTATGTTTTTTTATTAATTTTTCAAATATTTATAGGCCATTAAAAAAAAAGTTTTGACGCTATGAATAACATAACTCACTAAACAATAGAGCCAGGAATATTGCCAAAAAAATGAAATTTTCCAAAAATAGAAGAGTTTCACCTTTAAATGTTGAGCAGAAAATGGAATTTTTAAAAAATGAATTTTAAAAAATATCTGGCATATAGTTTTGCAGCTGAATTCCTCCAGCTATCCATTAGTATCATCTGGTTAAACTTATCTCTAATATTCACGACGATTTTGAAGAATTTCCATTGTATAAAATATCGAAGCACATGTCCATTTTACTTAACTTTCTCCTATAACAATTATATGTCATTCATTGTTCTCTACCTCTTGAAAATTAATATCAATCTAGCTTCTGTTGAAGACTAATGTACTACTTTTTTTTTAATATAAACTGAAATTGTTTTCAACACTGCATGAATCGATATCCGGAGAAAACGCTGTAATACATGAATTATTAATAACAGTGTCTCTCAAGCCAATCAAGTTTTCATTCGATGCATGAGGCTTGTACAGCAGTGGGTCAGTTTTAAATGGTAAAATAATTTATTTATTTCATTTTGCAATTACGAGTTTATGCTCATTTCAGATCACCAAGACAACGACCTTGTCATTCCTATTAAAACTATTGAGCAAATTGGCTCATTTGAAGGAATTCCAGCAGCCCTCAGACTGGAATATATGACATTTATACAGTGTTTAAAACAAAAAATAGTACAGGCGGATCTACATACAAGCAGAATAATTTTAGAAAAAATAATCAAATTAATTGAAAGTATGTAAAATATATATGGATGAAGATAATTTCCTTTCTTCGCATAGTAAATTATATTCAGAAGTTTTTGAAGTCATTTGAATACGGATTTTTTTCTATTATTATTCTACTAATGTAAATGAATTGTACATAACAAAATGAGGAAACCATGGATGAGCATGGTTTTAATAAATACTTGAACATAAATGCACAATAGATTATATTGTTAATCGTACAATTGTTGTCTATTTAATATTCTGGTAGTTGATCATCATAAATTATGTGAAAAAAGATCTAGTTGAGAAATTTTTTAGAATATTCGTTACAGTAAGTATTGGTGGTATTGGTGGTATTCATATTAATCATCAATTTTTCAATATTCCACACATTCAACAGTGGCGAAAGTGCGGATGACGAGAAAACGCCGTCTAGAAAATCTAGACTGTGCAAACGTCATACTGACGCCTCATAAATCCCGTTTGATAGATGTCATTCAACATACAGATGCAGAATTGCAAAAGAAAATCATCGAACTCCAGCAATGCAAAGATGCCCTGAGCGATCTTAATTCCAAGAAGAAATATGAAAAATTACTAGACGACATTTCATTACCGGTTCTACGAAATTTGCTAAAAAGTCATTTAAGAAACAAGAAAAGGAAGAAAAAAGGAGAAAGATGGACTTTACAAGACAAAGTTACAGCAGTGTCTATTTACAAGCGAGGACCGCGAGCGTATTCTTTACTTACGAAAATTTTGCCATTACCCAGTGTTAGAACAGTATTAAGGCTCTTACGAGACATTCAGATAGAGCCTGGAATAAATTCACAAATTCTCCGCAATATGAAGATGTGTGCAGAAAAAAAGAAACCTATTGACAGGTATTGCATTTTAAGTTTCGATGAGATAGCATTGAAAAAGAGATTATTGTATAATGAAGTTACTGACACTGTTATTGGCTTTGAGGATTATGGAGAAGGGGAACGCTACTATAAAATAGCTGATCATGCACTCGTTTTTAATGTACAGGGTATCAATGAACAATATAAGCAACCATTAGCTTATATTTTCTCTCAAGGCTCTACAAATGGAAAGAAGTTGAAACTCATCATCGAAAAAGTTATCAGAGCTGTCGACGAAACCGGATTAGTCATTAAAGCTCTCATTTGTGATCAAGGCAGAACAAATCAGTCCGCCATTAATTTATTGTCAGAGAAAAACGAAAATGAATGTCCAGGACCATATTTCATGTGGGGAGATAAGAAAATATATACCATTTTCGATTTCCCTCATCTCATAAAATGTTTCAGGAATAACTTTATGGGAGGTTTTGAGAAATGGAAAGAGGAAACAAAGAAGCCCGATTTTGAATATCCAGGAAACAAGATGAGATGGAATGGCCAGATTGCTCAATACTCAGATATAATTTTCATTTTAAGAAGATTACGTCGAACGAAAATTGCAGATGAGAAATTATCCAAAACACACGTATTTCCAAACAGTAAACAGAAAATGAAAGTCAAATACGCGGCCCAATTATTCAGCAACAATACAGCCAGGGTACTCAAACTTCTGGCTCAGGATAATTCGATAAAACAACGAGCTAGCTTGTCAAGTACAGCAGATGTTATCAAGGATTTGAATGATCTCTGGGATTGTGTCAACGGTCCTGATAAAAAAAAGAGGGACGAGAAATCATAAATCAGTGATGTCACGGTAGACAGCGATCATATCAAGAAATGGGGAAAATACAGGAAACTCATCGACAAAATGCAATTCATCAACCGCAAAGGAAAAGTTTTCCGCCCTCCATGTCAGAATAACTTTTTGACATCACTATCAGCATTGAAAGATTTATGGCAGGAATTACAGCGACTTGGCTTCAAAAAATTAACACTTAGACACATCAATCAGGATCCATTAGAGAATTTGTTTTGTTTAATCAGGCAAAACTGTGGAGACAATCGCAATTCCTCTTGTGTTCATTTTGAAGGAGCACTGAAATCTGTTCTTGTATCCAGATTCGCCATGACATCGTCTGGAGGTGCGAATTGTGAAGCAGACAGTGCAGTGATGCTCACGGATTTGCAAAATTACTTTTCTAATGATGAAGACAATGTTGAAGAACCCTCCACAAACAATGGCACCGCACCAGAATTCAATAACAATACTGATGATTCATTGCTTAATGATACCAGTCAGTCTCCTCTTTCTCCACCAGTTCTCCACATTGAAGATTTTCAATTAGCTGACTTGGAAGTGGATGATTCACCAATGGATATTTCGGAAAACCGATTGACAGATTATTTAGCTGAGAAGATCTTGAAAAAAATTGATTTAAATTGTCATGAATGCTTGCAATATTTGATCGAGCCTGCAGATACCGAAAATCAGTTCAACAGACCCTCCAAAAATTACCTGGAAATGATTCTTACAGCAAAAACACGTACTCAATCTATTCTCTCAACTGAGCTGCATTCTCCAAAAATCAAGAACTTGATTGTCCAGGATTTAATCAGTTATACAGACACTGTTTGGTTGAAATGCCCAACACATTATCTTCTCATTACAAATTTCATACTCAACGCCATTGCTGGAATTCTTATTTTCAAAGAATGTGAACAAAACAATAGTACATTCAAGGAACGCGAGGATAAATCTGCGAATGCTCAAAAAATAGCACAACAAGCTGGGACAGCAAAGTTTGTTCAATCCTCGATGTATTTTAATCCGTGTTTTCCAATTTCTTCCATGTGATTGTCCAACTATTGTATTATGAGTAGGGCAGGGAAGTTCCCCTTCAGTTCTGACCAGCCTGAAGGCGGTAACTATCTTTCAAATAAAATAGAGTGAATAACCAACCTGAAACGTCAATAAAAATTTATTCATTTGACGTCAGATACGTCTTTGGCTTTCAAAGAAGTTATTTTTGGAAGTGTGAAGTGTATAATACAGGTAAGCATTTGAATTTAATATTATGAACTCTTAGTCCTTTCCGGTGAAAATAATTTTCTGGAGGAATCGCAAAAATTCCCTCTAAAAAATTATATTTCAATTTTTTCTATTTGAATGACATTCAAACCTGAATGAGAAAAACCGGAATTTTCGTGAATTCTGGTTGATGGGGGAATTGGAAAAATATTATATTCCGTTGGGGGGAATTGAGGGAATTGGAAAAAAGTTATGTTTCGTTGAGGGGAATTGGAGGAATTGGATAAATATTCTATTCCGTTGGGGGGAATTGGGGGAATTTGAAAAAAAGTTATATTTCGATGGGGGAATAGGGGGAATTGGAAAGAATATGATATTTTGTTGAGGGGAATTCGGGGAATCGGTAGAAAAAGTATATGTCGTTGAGGGGATTTGGAAAAATATTATATTTCGTTGGAGAGACTTGGGGGAATTGGAAAAAATGCTACGTTCTGTTCGGGAGAATAGGGGGAATCGGAGTAGCAGAATTGAGGGAATTGGAAAAAAGTTATTTTTCGTTGAGGGAATTGGGAAAAGAATTATATTTCGTTAGGGGGAATGGAGGAAATTGGAAACGAAGTTATATTTCGTTGAGGGGAATTGGAGGAATTGGATAAATATTCTATTCCGTAGGGGGGAATTGGGGGAATTTGAAAAAAAGTTATATTTCGATGGGGGAATAGGGGGAATTGGAAAGAATATGATATTTTGTTGAGGGGAATTCGGGGAATCGGTAGAAAAAGTATATGTCGTTGAGGGGATTTGGAAAAATATTATATTTCGTTGGAGAGACTTGGGGGAATTGGGAAAAAAGTTATATTTCATTGGGGGGAACTCGGGGAATTGGTAGAAAGAGTATAAAAATATTTCGTTGAGGGGGAATAGGGGCAATTGAAAAAGATATTATACTCCGTTGGGGGGAATTGAGGGAATTGGAAAAAAATATATATTTTGTTAGGGGAAATTGGGGGAATTGGAAACATATTATATTTCGTTGAGGGAAATCGGGGGAATTGGAAAAATATTATATTTCGTTGGGCGCAATTGGGGGAATTGGAAAAAATATTATATTTCCTTTGGGGAAATTCGGGGAG
Organism: Aleiodes alternator; assembly: GCA_963921955.1. Taxonomy (NCBI): domain Eukaryota; kingdom Metazoa; phylum Arthropoda; class Insecta; order Hymenoptera; family Braconidae; genus Aleiodes; species Aleiodes alternator. The sequence continues at coordinate 3,268,005 of OY998097.1, forward strand.
TTGGAAAAAATATCATATCCTGTTGGGGGGAATTGTAAGAAATGCTATATTCCGTTGGAAGGAATTGGAAAAATATTATGTACTGTTGGAGGAATTGGGGGAATGGGAAGAAATGCTATGGATCGTTCGGGAGGATTGGAAGAAATATTATATTGTTTCGGAGGAAATTAGAAAAAAATGTTATAGTTCGTTGGGGGGAGGGAGGTAATCGGAAAAAATATTATATCCCGTGTGAAGGAATTGAGGGAATTGGGAAAAAAGTTATTTTTCATTGGGGGAATAGGAGAATTGGTAAAAACATTATATTTTGTTGGGGAGAATTCAGGGAATTGGGAAAAATATTATATTCCGTTGGGCGGAACTCGGGAAATTGAAAGGAAGAGTATATTTCGTTGAGGGGAGAGAGGGAATCGGAAAAAATAGTATATTTCGTTAGGGGAAATTACTATGTTTCGTTGGGGGGAATAGGGAATTGGAAAAATATTACATCCTGTTGGAGAGAATTGTAAAAAAACGTGATATTTCGTTGAAGGGAATTAGGGGAACTGGAAAAATATTATATTTCGTTGGGGGGAATTGGAAGAATTAGAAAAAAAAAGTTATATTTCGTTGGGAGGAATTGGGGGAATTGGAAAACATGCTATATTTCGTTGGGGGGAATAGGGCGACTTGGAAAAAATATGAAATTTTCCTGGGGAGAATTGGAACAATATTATTTTTTGTTGGGAAATTCGACGAATTGGAAAAAATAGTATATTTCGTTGATGAGAATTCGGGGAATTGGCAGGAATAGTATATTTCTTTGAGGAAATCTTACTACTCAATGGGGGAAAAGGAAGAATTTGAAAAGAATACTGTATTTACTTGGTACAATCGTGAAATTTTATCGACAACCGAAAGACTGATACGGTCTTTCAATTGACGACATTATTTCATGCATCGAGAAGTATTATCTATAAATCGTTTCTCCATGTTTCATTATCGAAATGTTGAAGTCGTTTTTCCTCTTTTACAGTGAGTGGCCATCCACTGCTATATCTATTACTACATTGCCACCCCTGGACTTTTGTATTCCCGTACTCCTGCATTCTTGTACTCCTCCATTCCTGGACTCCTGTATTTCTGGACTCCTTCATTCCTGGACTTCTTCATCCCTGGACTCCGGCATTCCTGTGCTCCTTCATTCCTGGACTCTTGCATCTCTGGACTCCTTCATTCCTGGACTCCTGCATTCCTGTACTCTCACAGTCTCGTAATCCTGCACGCGTTCCTATATCGATTTCATACGATCATAAATGAACCGCGAAGATCGTTGGAATAGACTCCGTGCACAATTACAGTTACCCGAAGATCTTTATGCATGGGATAACGATGCTATTCTATGCAACGTTTGCGGGAAATGGTTAAGAACATTGAATCAGCGTAGCATTACACGTCACCATCAAAGTCAACGCCATCAGAATGCTCTTCAGAATATTAATAATAATGTCATCGTTGCACGGTGGGTGCGCATTCGGGGCGAATTACAGTTGCCCGAGGACATTTATTCATTGGTAGATGATCTTATTGATTGTGCATGTTGTAATACACGATTACGATCAATTACCTTGAGAGATATCAGAGAACACAATGAAAGTCGAAAACATCAAGATTCGCTTCAACTATGGAGGCAAATCCCTCGGCCATCAGTGGAATGTAGGAATGCATGTTCTGATAAAATGAACTCATACTATATGGAGCTCACAGAAATGCATTTGCGTTCTGATATCCCTTTGACTAAATTGAGGTCTGCTGAATATAGAGAGTTTTTGAAGAAATGGACCAGACAGAATGTACCAGATTCTTCTACGCTTCGGAAAACTTACGTGCAGAAGTGTTATGAAGAGACAATTCAGAAAATTCGTAATGAAGTCGGTGAAGAACGAATCCATTTGAATGTTGATGAGACAAAGGATTCCTGCGGACGTATCATTGTTAGTGCTATCGTTACTCCATTAACATATGACCATGCAGGAACTCCACGATTAATACATATTGGAGAAATTGGAAGGGGAAATGCTAGATCAATATGTGAATTCGTAGAATCATCACTTTTAATATTATGGCCAAATGGAATCCGTCGAGATCGCGTATTGATGTATGCTACAGACTCTGCACCATCTATGGTATTATCGGCTGAAATGTTGAAAGCCGATTACCATTATCTAAAATTGGTCCATATTCGATGCGTATGCCATGCATTCCATCGCGTAGCAGAAAAAATTCGGGATGAATATGGAAATGTGAATTATTTAATTGCATTAACGAAGCAGGTTTTCTCTAAAGCGCCGAATCGAGTCCGAATATTCCGTAATATAGCAGGTGATATTGCTTTGCCTCCAGCACCAATTGTGACCCGATGGGGAACGTGGATCGATGCCTGTGAATATTACGATATTCATTTCCAACAATTGTCTGAGGTTTTTGATGAACTTCCGATTGATGCTGTTTGTGTTCAGAGGGCAATACAGTTAATTGATCATCCTGAGATTGAAGCCGATTTGGAGTTCATCACTGAAAAATTTGCATGCATTCCTGAAATCATCAAATATCTGGAAACAAGAGGTCTCACTCTGAATGAAACATTAGATAAAGTGAATAAAGTTTGTGCTATTCTAATGAACGATCCAGAAATACCTCAGGCAGTGAATGCAAAACTGGTCAGAGTTATTGAACGCAATACAGGACTTCACGTTATGATCGATGTAAATGACTGCGTACGAAGGGAAGTTTTTGATGCACTCCCTGAAGAATGGACAATTGATGATGCCATGTCCACACATTTTGCACCTTTAACGTCTGCGGAAGTGGAGAGGTCTTTCTCACAATACAAGAGCATTTTCAGGAATAATCGTCAGAGTTTTAAGTTTGAAAATCTCCGAGCACACGTGATTGTAGCATGTTACTAATTCCGGCTGCATTCAGGGATGAATACGATTTGGAGATTTCTACTGCGGGATTTCAACGATTATATTGATGCTTTTCTGTATTCAACTAATTCGCTGGATTTTTTTTAAATTTTTGTATGATCCATGTATATATTTTAAGCAAGAAGTGAATTTTATCAATTTGAACGGCACATTTCACTTGTGTGTGTGGTTGTAAGCATCCATGTGCTTGGCTGGAAAATAATTTATTTATGAAAAGTAACTTGAATACTCAACTATAGCTTGTTTGTAGATTATTGTAGTGTAAAATAAATTGTTTGTAGTTAAACAGTTAATTCATAATAAATTCTTGGAGATTCGATACATGTCATTAGCTGGAATTGATGCTAAGTCATTGATCATTTTAAAGAACTTTTTGTCTCTTGAAGTAATCCCCCTTGGGAGGATCCTAGTTGCTCCTGCAATCTATTTTTCTTTTCAATTTTGGTCACTTTACACAGAGCAACATGGGTATTTTTCCTTCAGCTTAGTTTACTTCACATTACCAGACGAATGAAGATTAAATCAATTTTTGATGGAGTTTCAATCAACATTAGATTCTCTAAGGAAGGTTCAGGTTCAGTTGTGCTACAACAATTCATGATCTCAGATCTATTTTTTCCATACATATTCTTATTCATCAGAATATTTATCAACTCTTTTAATTATGAAAAATGCCTATTACCAGGGAAATAGCAGCGATCAATCCAATTGATTACATGAAAACATCAGTGACGGCCATGCTGCTATTTGAAATCCGAATATTCTCCAGTCCCAGATTTGTCTTTGTGTGCGCTGTTTTGTGTGTATTTTTTCGTCTCCATAACTTTATGTGTCTGAATTATATTTCATTCAGTGCATATATATATATATGTATATACATATATATGTCGACTGCTAAACGGATAGTGGATTGAAGATATTTCAGAGCCTGAACGAGATAGAGTGATTTTACCAAAACACGTTTGTAGCTTTTGAAAATCTCTGCGAGGAATGTTCTTATAGGGCGATGAGCAGCCCACACAACTCGTACAATCGTCATATGAGCCTGCTGGTCACCAGCCGTGACTCACTAAGTTTCTGGATATCTATGGAAAACTGAAGATACTTTTTTCTGATACTATTTTACGGTCCATACAGCTCAATCCCGCTTAGTTTCCGAGATACCCTCAAAAAACTGACCATCAGAAGTGAATATATATATCATGTATATATATGTATATATATGAAGAGAGGAAGAAGAGGAGGAAGTACAAGATATCAACACCATGACTCAATCTGATTGGTGCCACTCCCGAGGGTGAAAAAGGGTTATTGAAAAAGGAAAAGAAATTGATCATGAAATGTTTCCTCTCTTTTTTCAATTATTCAGAATTTTCCACAAATTTATTAAATGTCAAAACTTATTATTCATACATGAATTTTTGTCAATTAATAACAATATGGCGAAAGGATGGCAATGATGAGAACACACTTTTAAATAGTAACAGTAATATTACGATACTACCGCTTTGTTTGAAGAAACGCCAAATACTTGGAATCATATTATTATTTAACTTTAAATTCGAACGATTTCATTAACTTGAGGAATAGTGTAGAGACGAGACGCAGATTGCACGGTTTGAATTGATCGAAGGATTTGATCATTTCATCTACATTCATGTCGCTGAGACTCACGCATTTTATCCAACATTTTTCCCAGTACACGATGAATTTCACTTGCTGACAACCAAAGTTCTTCTACAACATTTTGTCTCATGCAGTCTATAAAGAAATAGAGAAGGAAATGAGATTAAATTTCCATTTGTGAGTCAGACCATTATTTAGTAATAAAAATTACTTTCAACTGCTAGTAGGATTCGTTCAGGAATTGGTCGTCGATCTCTTCCACGCCCTGTGACAGTCATTTTTAATAATACCTCCTTCGGGAGCACCAACTTTATGAGACGACGAATGAGCTCCCGGGGATTATCTTGGCATGTTGCGAGTGTGGAGAATATCTCATCAGTAGGTGGAAACACATTACATCCTAAGACCAATTCAGCTTCATTGTCCTCGTTGCGTGCAGGTAGATCAGCACCACAAGACTGGACTGCAGCAGCTCCATCATGAACCCATTCATTGACATTAATTGGATTTTCTGCACTGCGCTCATGATCTATCCTCACGCCATTGTCATCATTGATACCACTGCCACTGGACTCATTACGATCCAAAAAAGGCATTAATGGTTGACCACCATGGGAGACATCATGGGATTGGTCGTTTTCAAATGCAGGACCGATACTCTCATTAATCATTCTGACTGAGCACTGTGAACTTCTTGACACTGTAGATGGGGCGTCTACACCAACACCCACGTCGAGCTTTTCTACTGAGCACTGTGAGCCCCTTGATACTGTAAATGGTACGGCTGCTCCAACATCTGCGTAAAGCGTTTCTACTGAGCACTGTGTACCTCTTGATACTGTAGAAAGAACGTCTCTCCCAACAGCCACGTCAATCATTTTTACTGAGATCTGATACTTTTTTGTATCTGTAGATAAGACGTCTTTTTGGACACACCACTCAGAAGTTTTCATAGAATGTGAGGCATCGATTATTGACTCTTCAGGAAATGGTACCTCCTGGAAAGTATAACAGGAGTTATCGATGAGTATTCATGGAATAATAACATTGACAAATGATGTACCGCTGATGACGAAATACGAGAACATGATGGCTTTTCCCAAGCATTTCCTGGTGTTTGACTTGCTTCATTCAAACATTCTTGCTCGGAATCATCTGCAGGAATATAAGGATTTCGGACCTCTTTTCCTTCAGGCAATGATTCCTCAACAAAGTTAATAATCCCACTTCCATCAACATGCAGATTTTGTAAAACTTCCTGATTATCTGACAAAGGATAGAATAATGTAGAAATATCGAACAGAGAATGACAGTGGCCTTAGTAGTAGTAAATTCCGAATTACTTGACTTAGCAAGGACGCGAACAAGATATAGGTGACCATTTTCCCACTTCACTTTCTGAAATTTTCCAGCAGTCCTTAGCGAAGAAGCTGGAACAACAGCCGTCTCTCCACTCCTCAGAATGACGAGTAAAAATTCCATAATATTTGTATTATTGCCGAGCTAGTAATGCAAAGGAAAATAATCAGTGGAAATGGAGATCACTTAACCAACTACAAAGTATACAAAATAGGAAAATAATGAATTCTGGAATGTTGTATGACAGAAAGTAAATTTTATTCTTTGTACGAAAGAAGAAACCAACGAAAGATTAAACACTGTATAGGATGAGTAATATTCATCTATGTTCCCCCATGAAGGAAAGTATTTCCTCAGATTTGTGCTCAGTAGGCAACGGTTTCTCGAACTCTCCCGTTCTCTTTCAAGAGCAATGGAATTCGTTCCAATTAACACAATTCCCCCCAACGAAATATTATATTTTGCCAATTCCCCCGATTCCCCTCACCGAAACATACTATTTTTTTCAATTCTTCAAATTCCCCGCAACAGAACACATCATTTTTTCCAATTCCCCCAGTTCCCCCCCTAAATAAAGTATTTTTCCAATTTCCCCTATTCCCCCGAACGGAACATAGCATTCCCCTCAACGAAGTAGACTTTTTCTACCAATTTCCCGAATTCCCCCAACAGAATATAATATTTTTTCCAATTCCCCCTATTCCCCCAACGAAATATAACATTTTTCCCAATTCCCCTAATTCCCTCCGACGAAATATAGAATTTTTTACAATTCCCCCAGTTTCCTCCAACAAAATATAATATTTTTCCAATTCCTCCAATTCCCCCAACAAAATATACTAATTTTTCCAATTCCCCCAATTTCCCCCAACGAAATATACTATTTTTTTCCAATTCCCCCAATTCCCCCCAATGGTGCATAATATTTTTCCAATTCCCCTAATTCTTTCCAACGAAATATAGAATTTTTTTACAATTCCCCCAACAGGATATGATATTTTTTCCAATTCCCCGAATTCCCCCGAAGGAATATAATATTTTTTCCAGTTCCCCCAATTCCTCCCGATGAAATATAATATTTTTCCAATTTCCCCAATTTCCCCCAGCGAAATATAATATTAATTTTTTCTAATTCCCCCAATTTCCCCCAACAAAATATAACTTTTTTTTTCCAATTCCCTCAATTCCCCTGAACGGAATATGATATCTTCTCCAATTCCCCCTATTCCCCCTCAACGAAATATGCTCTTTCTACCAATTCCCCGAGTTCCCCCAACGAAATATAACTTTTTTTCAATTCCCTCAATTCCCCCTAAAGAAATATGATATTTTTTCCAATTCCCTGAATTCTCCCCAACAAAATATAATATTTTTACCAATTTCCCCTATTCCCCCAATGAAATATAACTCTTTTTCCAATTTCCTTAATTCCCCCCAACGGAATATGATATTTTTTCAATTCCCCCATCAACCAGAATTCACGAAAATTCCGGGTTTTCTCATTCAGGTTTGAATGTCATTCAAATAGAAAAAAATTGAAATATAATTTTTTAGAGGGAATTTTTGCGATTCCTCCACAAAATTATTTTCACCGAAACGGACTACGAGTTCATTATATTAAATGCAAATGCTTACCTGTATTATACACTTCACACTTCCAAAAATAATTTCTTTGAAAGCCAAAGACGTATCTGTCGTCAAATGAATAAATTTTTATTGACGTTTCAGGTTGGTTATTCACTCTATTTTATTTGAAAGATAGTTACCGCCTTCAGGCTGGTCAAAACTGAAGGGGAACTTCCCTGCCCTAATTATGAGTGATGAACAAACTTTATAAGATGTATTATCTAGTGATACTATTTCTTTTTCTTTTTCGCATGTATTTCGCATATATGTATTCAATGGGTACGAGGTGCACGTTCAGGATGGCTTTCATCACATTCTCATTTAAAGAAAAACGGAGAGAAGCATTTTAATTAATTTCATTTTTCATCGATATTTTTACAGATAAACGCTCTGCTGCCGGAAGACCTCCATTGAACGTAATTTTGCTACTTTTAAATGGCATTTTCCCCATTATACGTAATGAATACCTGATACTTGTCAGTTACAAGATACTGAGATACGGTGTTATTTAAGAAGATTTGAAAAAATAGGATGGAAGGGTATTTTCCAAAATGTAAGTAAAAAACAACCATATTCCTTCATAATTATTTTGTAGTATATTACGAATTTATTAGAGACGGACGAACTTTGATGTATAGCTTTCTTTTTTTTCTTCAAAAAGGTTATTGCCGAAAAAGTTTAACGAAATAAGGAAATTCATTTACTTCACTTGTTTACTTCACCGCTCCACAATTTGGAGTCTTCTATTGAAACTTGTTATCTATTGCATTTCGAATATTTGGTGGCAGGTGGTGAAAAATGGACACTCCATATGAACGTTCCGAGATAGGAATTTTCTCATGATTCCATTGAAAAGCTGAGGAAATTTTAGGCGGAAAACATGTGTCAAACTTTTGTTTTTTTTTCATTTTTGGCGAAAATTCACTTTTTTGACGATATCTTCGGTTCTGTTGGTCGTAGCGATCTGGTGTTGATCTCGAATAAAAGGTGAGATCATTTCTCATCGATTTATGTGGTTTAATTTCTTTTAAATAAATTTTTCAAATCTTTATTGGTCATTTTTTTAAATTAGTTTTTGTCCTATAAGTACATGAAAAAATTCATATTTTTTTAAAAATATCATAAATGGATGGGAAATGAGTTCACCTTTCATTCAAGATCAACTCCGCGCTGCTACGATTAATAGAAACAGAGATTTTCACGAAAAACGGAAATTTTTCAAAAATAGAAGAGATTTCACTTTGAAATCTTGCGCGAAAAATACAATTTTTACACAATTCCAAGAAATAACTTTTGGCCTATAATGTCCATGGGGAATCTCCTCATCTTTTCAATAGAATCAGAAAAAAACCTATCTCCAATATTTCCATCCATTTCGAGTAATTATCATAGTGTAAAATACCAAAATCAACTCGTGTCCGTTTTACCCCTTGTGTCCATCTTACCCCATCTTCCCCTATTTGAATGTCCTTTCTTCAAACAGTAGGAATGCATTATTTGAAGAAATGAAAAATTAACATCTAATTCTGCAGTGTAGTCTACCGTAACACTCCAAAAGAAAAAAAAACTAAATTTTAGTTATTAAATTTTTTTAGGATAATAAATGAAAATTATTCGGGTTATTCCGGCAAGTTATATTTCGGTAAATTATTTTTCACATCATAAAATTCGTCAATGTATTCGGTTTCCTATGGTAAAAAAAAATTTCCTTCCCACTATCGTTTTTGGAAAAAATTTCACCATTAATTTTGAAATCCTGGAAAGGTTATGCAAAATCGGTGGTGGTTGAAAATTTCGCCTGAGTGAGCGAAAAAGATTATCATCTAAAAGAAAGGAAATTTTTGTCCCGCTGCTGCGAATCACGCGAGATTCTGAATATTTTAGAAAAAAAAAAATCCAATTCACTTTTGAAAATTTGGGGAGATTAGCGCAAAATTTACGGAGATTAAGAATTTTAGTGAAGACGACAGAGATAACATTTTGTTGAGGAATAAAAAAGAATTCATCATCTCGTTTTAAAATTTGGATTCTCTTCAGATAAACATCTGTTTCCCCGACTTTGGCAAATTTTTAAAAATCTACGAACTTTGTGTCAACCTCCAGGACTCAGTAATGACAAACAATCAAAATCCGTGAGGGCTGGAAATTTAGCCACATTCGAGGGAATGATGTTGAGAAAAAATGGAGCATTCATCCCATTATAATTTTTACTAGGGCCACACGACCAATAGATGGACACTGACCAAAAGATGGACGGTTTCTATTATCGAGGATTTTCATAAATAAATGAATGATTCCTATACTTTTCACGTCAATTCCTGATTATTACATTGATATAGATTTATAAACTATTTATTACAGACGGATTAATCGAAATTTAAAATCATACCACTGCAAATATGCAACTGTCCATCTATTGGGGGCTTAAGTTATTTTCCACTTTTTTCTTAATTTTCTTTAATTATTTCTACATTATTCAAGTTTAATAGATTTTTAGTCGATTCACTGTATATTTTTCTATACATCATTCTTTTCTGCAACTTTTTAACGTGATTTGCCTATTTCATATGAATTTATAAAGTCTAATATTTCCTTAACCGTCCATCTATTGGCCATGTTACCTTATAACAGACAAAAAAAAATTCGCACTTCCCTCCATCTATTGTGGGCGGCTGAGGTGAAATTCGTGAGTCACAAATCTAGGAAGAGTGAAGGGAGAAAATAGCAGCTTTGGACAAAATGGAACTTCCATCCTGCCCCATTTCTAAATATAAAAAGAGAAGGAAATAAAAAAATCACGAGTAACATTAGATTTCTTTCATTTTTCGAAATTTTCCTATTTTTCATTATTTCTTGATACCCAGAACGATCACGGATTATAAGTCATTTTGTTCCAAAATTAAACATCTTTCCGAACCATAGTTGAATTTTTACTCCCGCAAATATAGCGTTTACTTCGAGGGGTTACTCACTCAATGACTGAATGACACCATGACTTCAAAATAAAGTCTACTTCACGTGAATTCAGTCGCTGACTTCAATGACTTCAACAAAATGTGAAGTCAATGACTTCAAGCGTTGGTCAACGTGACTTCATGACTGCCAATGACTTCATCAATTTGTAGTCAGTGACTTCAAGTAGAATGAAGTCATTGAAGTCACAATAAATAAAATTTTACAAATAAAAGAGGGTGAGGAAAAACGGGTTTTCATCTTATTAAAACAAAAACTTGCTATATAAATGACTCATTAGAATATTTAGATGTTTTTTATTGGAAATATTTTTTAACAGCCTTAAAATTATTATCGGGTAGTTTTAAATCTTCACGGTCAGTTATCACAGGGGGTCAAATAGTTTTTCGATACTGTTCAATATCGATGTACCCATGCACACTCATTGGCTATAATTTCAAATAATTTGTACTTTCATCTAAAATATACCAATGGCGGAGAACACTGATTTTTTTATTATTATCATGAACGCGAGCATATTTACGTGAAAATTTTTTGCTACGCAAAGTACTCCCTTCTGTATATATACATGCGAAATATGTGAAATTCAATATAAACCCTGATAAACATGTGGGGTATTCATTCTCTTTCGAAACCTGAATCGACTTCAGTGACTTCCGAAAAATGAAATCATTTGACTTCAGTGATTTCAAAAAGTTGAAGTTACCTGACTTCAGTGACTTCAACTTTACTTCAAGTTGACTTCATCGCGGTGTGGCGCCATGACTTCACGAGTGAGTAACCCCTCAGTTTACTCTCCACAATCAATGAAAAAAAGCCGGGTTTCTTCTAGCAGGAACCTCTTCCAACCTTACATGGATATATCCCTTTCCTTGACGTCGGTAAATTTACAACCCTTTTAAATTTGGCCCTGGCACCCCAGAAATTTTAGAAATGAATTCCAATTCCATTCTTTCATATTTTTCTTAAAATATTTAGAGTTATGGCGGAGAGAAATTATATTTCTCTTGAAATGGGTATCGTCTCATCCGACTTTTTTTCAATTTTCAACAGCTTGCTTTGGTCATTTAGTTGCTTCTCACTTATTTCCATAGAGGAAGGTAGGGTAAAATAGACCCGGGTTGATTTTTGGATTTTATACTATGAAAATTACTCGAAATGAATGAGAATATTGGAGATAGGTTTTTTCCAATAATTCCATTGAAAGATGAGGAAATTTCTCATGAGGAGCATATGTCAGGAGTTTTTTTTCTTAATTTCTCAACAATTTCATTTTCTGCTCAAGATTTCAAGGTAAAATCGTTCTGTTTTTAAAAAATTTCAGGTTTTCCAGAATTTTTCGCGTTCTATTGGTCGCAGTGACCTGGGACTGATCTTAAATGAACGTTGAGCTCATTTCTCATCGATTTATGTTGTTAAAAAAAAATGACCGATTGTTTAAGTACTTAAAGGACAAAAACCGATTTCCAGAAAATGGCCTTTAAATTTTTGAAAAATTTATAAAAAAAAAAAATTTAACCATATAAATTGATGAGAAATGAACTCATCTTTCATTTAAGTTCGACAGGACCGGAGATATCGCCGATAATGTGAATTCTTTCAATTTCCAAAAGGGAAACCCCAAGGACCCAAAAAATTAATTGGCACGTGTCTTCTACTGAAATTTCCCCAAATTTTCAATGGAATCATTAGGAAATTTCTACTTAGAACCGTTGAATTGAAGTGTCCATTTTATCCCACCTCCCCCTATCTAAAACGACGATGGTGGGGGAGGGGAGGTGTTCATTTTCCTTCAACTGAACATTCTCTCCCACCTATGCGTATATTTATAATTAGGGCCCGGAGGTTCCTTTAAAATCCTGACCAGCGTGAATATAACGCTGGGTCAAAATTTTCAAATTCATTCATTTACGTCAAACTATCAAACTGACAGCTTATAAATGAATAGAATTTGAGAGAAAATTAAATAATAATAATTATGCGGTAAAAAATTTGTGAGAAAGCGAGGGGAATTGGGGGAATTCGAGAAAATACTATATTTCGCAGGGGGAATTGGGGGTGGGTGTGTCGAGAAAACACTATATTTCGCTGGGGGAATTTGGGGGGGAATTCGAGAAAATACTATATTCTGCTGGGGGAATTGGGGGGGGGGGGGGGGGGAATTCGTCCTGAACATTTCTGGACGGATTCTCCCCCAAATTCCCCCAGCAAAATATAGTATTTTCTCGAATTCCCCGCGTGAAATATAATATTTTGTCGAATTCCCCTCGCGGTATTTTCTCCAACTTTTCTCAATTACCCCCTCAAAATATAGTATATATTTCTTACCTTGAGCTTTCTCACAAATTTTCCACCACATAATTATTATTATATCATTTTCTCTCAAATTCTATTCATTTATAAGCTGTCAGTTTGATAATTTGACGTAAATGATTAAATTAAAAAATTTTGACTCAGCGTTATATTCATGCTGGTCAGGATTTTAAAGGAACGTCCGGGCCCTATTTATAATTCCCAGAATTTGCGAAATGAGGCTTCAGAATTATTGAAAGCAAATCAGAACTCCGTTCAACAACGTCTATTTTTTAAAAATATTCAGAACTATGGGGGGATGAAGTTTTAACTTTTCTTATGATGAACATCCTTCTCCATGATTTCAGCTCAATTTTCCACTAACACTGATTTTGTGTTCACTACCATACGTCAAAAATAAAAAAACAACCAGCATCTCATTATTGACAAATATTTCAATACTCATTTTCAAATCCTGGGAAGTGAACATTTTTTAAATTCGTGAGAGTTACAAGTTCAGCCATAGTCGCGAGAGACAATTTCGTTAGATAATGAATGATATGCCGCCGCGTTATTTTATCTGCGACTCTGCCAAATTCGCTCTACACTACCTGAGTGCGTTTAATGAGTTTTCGGCAAGGTCGCTCCCCGAACAACTTCATTTATCAGGGGAATTTCGCTAACTCCTACAACTGATTTCATTCCTTCATTGAATTTACTCAATATGTCATTGAAAAAATATAATAGTTTTATGAAACACTTCGATGAATAAAGTCGAATTTTTTCGAAATTTTTCGCTCAACGAAGTAAGTATTTGAAAAAAAACATTAAAGCATCTACAGTTCAGTTTCAAACGGTTCATCTTATTAATTTAGTCATTTGATGAACTCTCTATAGCGGATTAGGAAAAAAATGCGTGTCGGACCACTATCGAAAAAAAAATGATCCCCCAAATTCGCTATGAAAAAGACAAGGAATTAATAAAATCGAGAAACGACCGACTGGAAATTTGGTAAAAATCCTATCAGCCGTTAAAATTTACTCTCCCCAAATTTCTAAGAAGAGTGGTTTGGAAAGATATTCAACCACCATCAGAGTAAGTCCCACCCACCAACACACTTGAGGGGAAAAATCTCATCAAAAAATCCCTAGGAATGATAAAATCGCGATTGCAAAAAAAAATGCAAACGGTCATCAGATATTTTCCCTAATTTTTCGGAAATGAAGGATTTGTGAACATCTTTGATTGTCATAAAAAATTCATTCATTAACTCACCATAGGAAAAGACCCCTTCGAATAATTTCGCTATTCGACGAAATCGAAAGTTGAAAAAATCTATTAATTTTGGAACCTCCCTCAGATTTCCAGCTCGAGTGACTCAGAAACATCCATGACTACCTCAAAAAAATCATCCCTCAACTCACAATAGGGGGGTAATTTGGATGATAATATTGTAAAACGATCTAAATTAATTATTCAATTATAATATCTTATTATTCTAAAAAGTTTATACACGTCGAATGTAACTAAAACTTTCACGTCTATTCCTCATTTTTCATTGGTTGACCAAAATTGCGCTCTCAATTCAAAAAACAATAGAAATGAAGAATACAATAATTTTTCGAAGTTATTGCAGATCGATCTCATAATTGAACAAATCGTACAGCCTTGTGGCTGACATAAAGCTCAAAGTGCGCTGAATTTCAAACGATATTTTGTTCGAGATTTTGTATGATAACTTTAGCGCCATAACTTTTTAGTGCCTTACGTATGAGGATGAAACCTTCAGATTTCATTACATTTTGTATTTTCACCTCATTCATTTAAAAAAAAATTTACTTTCATTTTTTCTTTCTACAATTTTTAGGAAAGTGGCGGAAATTATTTTGGCTAGAAGATACACCTTGTCAGCCAACAATCCTCAAATTCTTGAACTGTCTAGATTTTGGGTGTGAATGTGATGCGTCAGAAGCTTCTCAAAAATTTCAACTATTCCCCAAATTTTTTCATTTCACGGATTTTATTTTCCGAAGAGAAACCACTTGAAGAAAAATACAATTTTCTCCTGACTCAACACGCACTCTTTCACTTCGAGAGCTTCAAAAGCCGCAAAGTTTTAACAGTCCCGGATTTTGCATTTACTCCTCAGAATTCCCTTGAAAATTTAATTTTTTTTGTGCAAAACACTCAGCCAAAAAATTAGAGGAACACTACATTTTGTCAGCTTTTTGCTTGATTTTCAAATGGCTGTAACTTCGCCAAAAATGATCGTGTCAGGATTTTAAAAAAATGGTTGGAAAGCTTGAAGTTTCTACTCTTGAAATTTTGAGAGGAAGTATTTTTTTGGCCACCCGTTATAACGAGATAAGAGGGTTGAAAGCGATCAGTAGTTCCTGAGATATCGACGATTAAAAACAAAAGGGTGTTTTTTGATTCAATCGACGATATCTCAACAGCAAAGTGTCGTAGGGAAAAAAAAAAGAAAATTGAAGCTGAAAGATCAGGCTACACGATGCTGATAAGGGTTGAGTCGAAAAAATTTTTTTGAAGTCCGTGGAACAATTTGAAAAAATGAAAAAAAAAAATTGTCCCGCTTTCAACCCTCTTATCTCGTTATGACGGATGGCCAAAAAAAAATTTCCTCTCAAAATTTCAAGAGTAGAAACTTCAAGCTTTCCAACAATTTTTTTTTATCCTGATACGATGATGTTTGGGGAAGTTACAGCCATTTGAAAAGCAAGCGAAAAACTGACAAAATTTAGCGTTCCCTTAATTTTTTTGCTGAGTACGTTTTTTTGGTCGAACGAAAACATCCGCGAGTGACGCGTCTTCTTATCCTATTGTCCATAAGGGAAGATGGGGTAAAAAGAATATATTTGAGTTTTAATGTCAATATTATGGAAAACACTTGGAATTAAGGGAAATATGAGAGATCTCATCTTTCTCATCGTTGCACTGTGAACCTGAGGAGATTTGCAATGAGAGACAGTGTACAGATTGTAGGAAAAATCCACTCGCTTTCCGAAGCCTTTCGAGACAAAAAACCTTTTTTATAAAATTACAATTTTTTTTGAGTACCCCACTTTGCCCCGATGGGTTCAACCTGATCGACGTGACTCCATTGATTGGAAAATCAAAAAGATAGGTAAAAATAGAAATGAGATCAAATTTTGGGCCCTGAAAACCCTCTCCTTCCCTTAGGTACCCCACTTTGCCCCGGTCTCCCCTACTACATTTCTTTGAGGGAATTTGGGAGCATTCGTCAAAAAATACTCTGAACGGATGAATTTATAGTTTTCCAATATTTTGCAGGGGGAATTCGAGCAAATACTATATTTCGGAGCAGAAATGGGGGGAAATTTCGTTCAGGAGTGCTCTGAACGAATGAATTTCTGATTTTATGAGGAAACCGTTCTTTGCGTGTGGAATTGCGGGGGGGGGGGAGGGATTCAGTCGGAGCATTTCTTGACAAATTCCCCCGGATTTCCCCTGCGAGATACTGTATTTTCTCAAATTCTCTTAATTCCTGCCGGGCAATATAGTATGTTGGTTAACTTCTCTTTAAGCCGACAACGTTGAAAAAAAGGATAATAATAATTATTCGCAAGGGTAATAATTTTTTTGTTATCTGAAGCTTTCTTTGAAATTTGAGGGATTTGCCACCGTGGTATTTTCGCTGCAACGTTGCCGAATTTCCTCTACACAGCCCGAGTGCGTTGCGCGAGTTTTCGGCAACGTCGCTGACTGAACGATTTCATTCAAAATTTGAAATTTTTTGCCAGCTCTTAGGATTCATTTTATTCCTTTATCAAATTTTCCGGATATGTCATTTAGAAAATAGAATAATTATTCGAACATTTCAATGAACAAACTCGATGATTTTTAGAATTTTACGCTCGGCCAAATAATTGTAAATGGATCGTAAAGGGATCAGTCTAGGATTAACAAAATGAAAAAAAACTGCTCATAAATGGGAAACTTTTCACCATTGGGAAGAGTAGAAAAAAAATTATAAGTTCCCGAATGTAAATATTTTCAATATACAAAATTTTCGAAAAAAATTAAAGGACAAAAAGAGCGTATCTTTATTATTCTGTTAGATGTTTTGGAAAAAGAATAGAAAAATTGCTATAAAGATAGATGAGGAGGAGTTCATCTCCCATATCAGTAATATTTATAATGACATCTCTGAAACTGAGCGAGCTTGACTTTGTCCTCATTTGCACTGTAAAAAAAAATTACTTCTCTCAAATATATTTACTATGCGTAAATGGAAATTTTTTTTTTTTCAGTCGGAAAAATTTTATTGTCCACAATTTTTTTTTTTATTTCCATAAAATATAAATTTGTAGATAGAATATCTATATTTCTATTAGATTTCCCACGAGTATTACTGAAAAAATACGATGGAGCTAAGAAAATGTCGTATCGTTATTGGATTCTGTTTAGTAATAATTTAGGAAAATTTAAGAGATATATGGATATTCTATACACAAATCAATATTTTAAGGAAACAAAGAAATGATTAGTTGACGATAAGATTTTTCCGATTGAGAAAAAATTGAAATATCCATTTATGCATAGTAAATATATTTGAGAAAATTAAATTTTTTTCTCAGTGTGTTTCTGTAGAGACTTTCGAGAGCTACAAAGAGAATTTGATTAGAATTCCCTTATCTCAGCAATTTTCTAATCCAGATTGTTACAGACGGTCGTGTCAGGAAAATGCCATTCTCTTTCGAATCTGCCTCCTTTTCCTATCTCTGGCTAGACTCATCAGAATTTTTTTTTAGATTCCAAATTCTTCTCATCGATCAATATTTGTTTTTTAAGGAGGAACATCAGCTTTCGAACTAAAACAAAAAACGTAACCGTTTTTTGTTTTAGGTCGAAAGCTGATGTTCCTCCTTAATTCCCTTTCTTACCCTCACGCATTCTTTCAAAAAAACAAATTTCTATTTTCAATTTTGTCAGAAGGGCGGCATTGGAAAAGCATTTTCACCTGAAAGGTACACTCACTCCCCATGTCTGATTAAATTTTCCACCCTTTGGTATTTTATGAAAAACTTTGAGGAGTAAACGTGAAATCCGAAAGGGTTGGAAACATAGCTGAACATAAGAAGCGGGTGTACATTTCGGCAAAAATATGAGCCCCCGAGCTAATACTTAGAAAAAAAAAAATTATAAAATCAAGGAACAAAAAATATTTGTGTGAAAAATTGAAAATTTTCCTCAAATTCCAAACGTTGAATGCACAATTAGCAAGGGCTAGAAATTCCCCTGGAGATGGAGAAAAAGGGGTAAATTTAGGCCAAAATGTGACTCGCCGGAACCGCCCTCTGGAAAAATTTCACCCCAGTCTGGTCACCTAGCGTACCCCTTCGACTTTGGTCCCGTCATGAAAGATTCGCATCCCGTATTATGTCAGTAGCAACAGCTCAGCCAAATAATCAGAAGGAAAGAAAAGGCGCGGAACGCGGCAAATTCCTTATAGGCAGACCAGTCTAGAGTTAAGGAATCAAGATTGTTCTAAAACAATTATAGGTCAAAACTTTGCTTATATTCCTGAGACCGTTGAAATTATGAAAATGTATTGAGTAATTTTTTTGGCAAAAAAAGTCTGAGGCTGTGTAAAAAAAGTTTCGTTATAAATCTTCCTGAACTCACTAGTTTTCTATATATGTTGGGAATAATGTCCATTTTATTGGCTAATATGAAACAAACCATAAATCGTAAATATCCTTTTTTCCTGAAAAAAGATAATAATTATTATTTTTGTTTGTTTATGTGAATAGGCTCAACAAGGATCCCTCAGCTGACAATATAAATTTCAATGCTGCGAAACATGAGGGTGAATTGCCAAACTTGGGATTGGATAAAGCAGTCTAGTATTATCATCATATTCAAAATTAATCAATGCCAAGTACAACAAAATAATTCACGTATCCACTTGGCCAAACTCCGGAGTCTTCCTACATTTTTGGTAATTATTCTTATTAAATATCACACAACGAAAGATAACACTTGCTCCATCTTCGTCATTTGTTGTTATGGAATATCTTAGAATTCTAAGAATTAAGGAAATTTGTTTCGAACTTTTGTTTATCTCCCATAAATTAAGAGTTATCGAAAAGCAATTATTTCAATATCTTTTATCATTCCATCCTGTTCTGGTGTGCCGCCTTAATTTTTACCGTTCGTAATCTGTTCGATGGTTAAAAAAAAAAAAAGTCAATTTTCAGAAACTTATTCGAATCTCTGGGTCACACATACGCACATATTCATCATTCCCTTTTTTTTCATGAGACGAAAATAGCAACAGACATACTGTTAAATTAGTTATTTCAATTCATAAATTTCTGACACTCCTTTGCTGCAAAAAAATGATGTAATTTATAAATTAGAAATTGGCAAATTCTTTTATTTACTAAATTTCCTTTTCTGAGGCTTCAGGGGACCGGAGGCGAGTTTGAGGATTTTAATTATGAATTTTTTATTTTGATAAAAAATGAGCAAGTTTCTTCTTCCAGGAGGAAAATAAATTATTTAGTACCGCTTGTACTGGGATGTTTGAGTGAAAAAAGGGGAAAGAAGAAGGGAAGGGGGCTTTATCCACCAATATCTATTTGAATAGTTCTTTGTACTCCAAACTACATTACCCACAAATTTCACGAATTTTTCTAACACTATTGGAAATTATTAGGGGATCCACAAGTTTATTTTAATAGTGATTTTTCTATTCTGTATGACATTCTTCCGTGCATTTTAATATAAGAATCCTCTGTTCTGGGAATGGATGACAGCTTCTAAACTACACTTGCATTTGTGTGAGTTTTTATTTTTGCCTCAAATCTTCCCATTTTTAATTAATTTTTTTTGTTCACTTCAGGTTAATACACAACGGAAATATCATTCAATTGGTGTGGCATTGGATCTATGACAAAATTGAATTTTTTTGTTTATAATTGGAGGCAGAAAGTGAGTCATCAAATGATAATTGGTAAAAGTTGGAAAATTACCCTAATAAACTCTCACAGAGAATTGCACTATGTTGTTCAATTTCAAAAATATTCAGCTTTTATAGAAGCCTCATTTTTCTCATGATTCCATTAAAACACTGAGGGAATTTCCGGTAGAAATTATGGTCTGGAAATGATTTCTTGCATTTTTTAAATAATATTCCATGTTTGGTCACGATTTAAATATATACCCCTCTTCCATTTTTGTCGAAATTCTGTGTTTTTGGGAATGTCTCCAGTTTTGTTGGTCATATCGGAAAAGAATTCAAATGGAAAAAAGGAAGGTGAGATCATTTATCATCGATAAGATAGTTAAAGAACGAAAACATTATCAAAAAAGAGCCCACAAATCCCATAAAGTCGATCTTTTTTACTTAAAAACCCTATGAATGGATGACATATGATCTTACCTTCTACCTCCATTCAAAATTTTCACGCGATGACCAATAGTACCGAAGATATCTTCTAAGAAATGAATTTTCTTTGGAATGAAAACAAGTAGCTTTTCCAATGTTGACCAGAAAACATAGGGGAAGGTGGGTAAAAATGGACACAGGTTGGTTTTGCTACTTTATACTATGTAATTTATTCTAAATGGATGGATATATTGGAGATAGGTTCTTCTTGATGATTTCCTAGGGAAGAGGAGGAAATTTGCCTTAGAAATGATATGAAGGAGAAAGATTTGAAAGATTAGAAGGAGAAAGCCTTCTGTTCTTGGAAAAATTGTTGCTTATCGGTAATATCTCTAGTTCTATTGATTTTAGCGGCTAGGGGTTGATCTAAAATGAAAGATGAGCTCATTTCCCATTGATTTATGAGGTCCTAAATGGAAAATATCAATGCATCAAGTAGGGCAGTAACTGATTTTTATCAAATGGCCTATGAGGAGGGGGGGGCGGGGGAAATTAGGTGAAAAAAAATTTCAACTACATAAATCGATGGGGAATGAACTCATTTTTCATTTTAGATCAACTCCAAGTCGCTACGACCAACAGAACAGGAGATCGCCGGAAACGTCAATTTTTCCGATTTTCAAAAGGGAAACCCTTTCAAAAGTTGGCCAAAAAAGTAAATTCTCCCAAAATTTGAGAAAAAAAAATTTTGACACATGTTCTTCGTCGAAATTTCCCTCAGCTTTTCAATGGAATCATCAAAAAAATTTCAATCTGGAAATGTTCAGATCCCCTAAATTCTCTAAAAACTAGAAGAAATTAATTCTGGCATTGGTTTTCCTCTACAAATTTCCCCAGCCTTCCAATGGGATCTTGAAGAAATTCCATCTTCAATCATCTCATTCTAATGTCGTCTTACTTTGCCCTACTGTCCCGATGCAAAATAATTTTGTTTATTAAATTTCCTAATTTTTATTTTATCAAAGTCTTCATCTCATTTTTGTACTTATAGAAATCCAGAGAACAATATTAATGAATAAGAAGAAAAGTTGAAACTTTTTTTATAATAATTTTGGTAAAATTTATAGGACTTTGGAATTTGTTGAAAAAATGGAGTGTACAGTACCTCGCAGAGATATTGAAAACTATTAGGTATACTACAAGATATTATTGCATTTAGCAAAATGACTTTGAAATCTTCATCTTAGTAAATTTCTTTAGTCATCAGAAAAGGTCTTTCGATACTCATAAAATAAGCGACATGAAATTATCAAAAAATCGTTGCTCGAGAGAATCGAATTCTGGAAGGGAAAAGCTTTCACGATAAATTTTGATAAGCTTGATAATTATCGAAATAGTTACAATCTATATTGAATACTTCGGAGCAATTCCTTTATCAATACAATAATAATTATGTAAAAATTCTAATAAGAAAATTATTCAACAGTTGGCCAACAAAAACAGGGCCAAGTACAGAGAGAGAGAAAGAAAGCAACACCACTCTTTCAATGGTTCCAACAAGGTCTCAATTAATTACGTGGGCAATTTATGAATCTCATCAACATCAGTCACAGTCAGCGTACAACAAAACCTAGTAACACTGATCAAGTAAGGGCAAAAAGAATCGAAAAAGAATCTCTTGTAAATTTACTTATACCCACTCATTCTGCAGATACTAACTAGAAAAGTAATAAAAAATTCTTATTTCTTAACCTGCTCTTAATAAAAAATGAAAAAAAAATTAACTTGCTCTTCTTTTCAGATACAGAACCTGAGCCAAAAAAATGGAGCATCGATCAGCCAACTTATAACATATATTGTAATAAGAAATAATAATTTCATAGTTTATAAAGCAACGGCATTGAAAAAAAAAGTTTACGATAGAGGAATTTAAAGCAAGGAATATTATCCATTGTACAGTTTTGTCATATTCTTTTCAATTTCGTTTTAGCATGTACAGGCTAAATCCTCGATACGATGAATGTATATAGAACAAGTTTGCTCCAAATTTGAAATAATTCTGAAATTTATTTATTGATATTGTATGGAATCGAGTAGAAAGATAGAATAATAATAATAATAGAACAATAATAATAGCACTAAGGCGAATGAGTAAATTTTTGTAGAGAATATTCACCCTTTTATAGTGAATATTGTTTTCAACAAAAAACACTTCATTGATAAATTGTTCTCATTGTAATTGTTCCAAACATACACGGAGGAAAAAAAATTTTGTATCAAGAAAATTGTCTTATAGTAAGCAAATTCCAAATTTTTCTTTATTTTTTCTATAAGAATATATATTGAAATTTTCATGAGTAAAGTAGATTTTCTTCAACTAAGAAAATTTTCTACAACAAAAATTTCTTTTCTCAGTGTAGGGAAAGGTGAGATCAAATGGACACGTGTTAGTTTTTGTATATATGCTATGAAAATCACTTGGAATTGATGGGATAGGTTTTTTCTAATGATTCCCTCCTGAAGCTAAGGAACCCTCCCACGGAAGTCATATGTCAAAATCAAAAGCCATTCTGTTATTTTAGCAAGATTTAAATGTAGAACACTTCTGTTTTTTCAAAAAAAATTCAGTTTTTTAACTTATCTCCGGTTCTGTTGATCGTCGCGACTTGGGGTTGATCTTAAATGAAAGGTGAGCTCATCTCCCATTCATACTTTATGTGCTTATGGCCTATGAACATTTAGAAAATTGATTCTCAAAAAGTTTAACCGTATAAGTCGATGAGAAATAAGCTCATATTTCATCTGAGATCAACTGCAGGGTGTTACAACCAACAGAACCGAAACTGTAGCCGGAAAAGTCAATTTTCTCCATATTCGAAAACGTGCCCCTTTCAAAAATTAGCCTGAAAAGTAAAATTTTCAAAAAATAAAAAAAAAACATTATTTCTACACATCCGAATGTCCATTTTACCTCAGCTTCCCTTATAGATATAATGTAGAATATAATAAAATGATATAATGTAGAATATTACTGCATCTCTTCCATTTTGTTTTTTACATTAAATATTTCTAGATATAATGATATAAAAAATTGTTAGTGGATTCTCTTTCTGTAGACAGAAAAGATCCTGGAATATGATCCAGATATCTGGAATATATCTGGTATATATGGAATATTCTAAACGGAAAACACGTTCAGGGTGACAATCCGCTAATCTCATTCATCCATTATTTTAAGAAAAACAGGTGTATAAGATTAATTTATTTTATAATTATTAGGGGTGTGCGAATATTCGAAGTTTCGAATTATTCAATGTGAATTGAATTCGAATAATTCAATTCGAAAACAAATCAAATTCTCGAATATTTGAATTATTCGAATATTCAAATTATTTGAATTTTTCGAATTATTCGAATTTTTGGAATTTTTCGAATTATTTGAATTTTTGGAATTATTCAAATTATTTGAATTTTTTGAATTTTTTCAATTATTTGGATTATTCGTATTCGAATTTTTCAAATTATTCGAATTTTTCTCATTTTTGAATTATTCGAATTGTTCCAATTATTCAAATTATTTGAATTTTTTGAATTTTTACAATTATTTGTATTATTCGAATTCGAATTTTTCAAATTATTCGAATTTTTCTCATTTTTGAATTATTCGAATTGTTCCAATTATTCAAATTATTTGAATATTTCCAATTATTCAAATTTTTCAAATTATTATAATTTTTCAAATTATTATAATTTTTCAAATTATTTCAATTTTCTGAATTCTTTGAATTATTCAAATTATTTCAATTTTTTGAATTTTTTCAATTTTTTGGATTATTCGAATTCGAATTTTTCAAAGTATTCGAATTTTTCAAATTATTTGAATTTTCTGAATTCTTTGAATTTTTCGAATTATTAAAATTATTTGAATTTTTTCAATTATTCGGATTATTCGAATTCGAATTTTCCAAATCATTCGAATTTTTTGAATTATTCCAATATTTCGAATGATTTGAATTCAACGAGTGTTTCGAGTTCTACGTATATTTCGAATTGATCGAATAATTCATCTTTCGAATATTCAAATCGAATTTCGAATTGAATGATATTATTTAATTCAATTCGATTCATTTGAAATTTGCACACCTCTAATAATTAATGATTGTATTTATATGACATTGTTTCCATCACTGTGTTATAAGCGGAATACAATTCCTTGTAACAAATCAACTACAGCCATTTATTTCTAATCAAATACACATTCATTAGTTCATCATCACCGTTCAAATTATATCAATGAAATATTATTACTCAATTATAACCTAGAATTGAAGAAACGACTACACTGAATTATTCAACATTCTTTCTCCTCATTAATCTATGTTTATTTCGAAATTGTAATTTTCAATAAAAGAAAATTCGTGAGCGAAAATTCAACGCTTAATGATATTTCATTACCATTTTTTCCATTATTATTCCTCATTATCATGATATTTTCATTTATTGTCGTTAATATCTTGAAGAGTTTCTTGTCATTTTTATTTCGTTATTGTTTATCTCTGAGAGCAATTCAGGGTGTTTATAACCATGTTTATCTATCCTGACTAGATAGTATTGATTTTTTCATGATCGCATTCAAAATCGATAATTGATATTGAATCAACCTCATCCTACGAGCATTATTCATGTTCAAATTTTTCGAGCGCTTTCTTCGGCTCCCGAAGGCATCAGGTGAGCAACCTAATATTTCGGGTTTTATTCTACGACGTTGGCAGCACCTGCGGACGCAGTGGCAAATAAGCGGGTATACGTTTTCCATTGAGTGTCAGTCGAGGGCTACCCCTCGAGTTATTGAGTCAGTGAGTCAGTGAGCCACTGAGCCAGTGAGTCAGTGAGATATTATTTGAAAATGCCGAGGGATGGTCGGCGGCGAGAACTCGGAGGGGCTACCCCTCGAGTCATTGAGTCAGTGAGTCAGTGAGCCGCTGAGCCAGTGAGTTAGTGAGATATTTTTGTCACCCCCCTGATTATTAGGGTGTCCAACAAAAAAAAATGTAGTTTTCCATCTGCATACCACCTGAATCAGTCAGATTGCATGTCAATATAAAGTTCTCACAACCTGCATGTAATTGGACCAGTCTGAGTAGTGCCTCAACAATAATTAAGATTTTTCATTGAAAACGCATAAGAAAACAATTTCTTCTTAACAAATACTTCATTTTAATGCATATTATTTGAATTGCTTACGAATTGTTTACAAATTTATAGGAAAACCTTGATTCATCGCACAAAACAATTAATTGTGCAGAGAGGTAACGAACGAAGGTACTTGATGTTATTCTGCACTTAGTTCCTCGTGAATATCTGCGGAGCTGAATGGAATAGAGGGATTTGTACTTGAATATTTTCACCCTGAGATATTATCGTCGAGATATTTTGGTGTGAGATATTATTGTCGAGATTTTCTTGCCGAGATGTCATTGCCCGAGAAATAAAAAGGCGTCACTGTACCTGAATATCTTCCATAAATCAGCTTCATATTCACAGGATCCTCTATGCTGTAGAGATTCAGTAATATTTTATGGAGAATAATGATAGAAATGTCCTGATTAGTCATAGAAATATTGGAAAGAACATTAGCAGCTTTGAAATATTGCTTTGTCAATATAGTGATGTTGTTAATGTTTTTCTTTCAATATCCCCGTGAACGATCAGTACTTTAACTCAAGAAATGGAATTGAATCCAGTAGTTACATGATAGAATTGATGGCAAAAAAAACAGAAACTGATAGTCCTGTAAAAATCGTGGCCGAGTACATGTTTCTGAGAATCCCTCTCCTTGAAAAAAATCAGATAATTTGGAAGAGCCGAGAATTCGAATTATTCCACGAAGGTTGATGAGGAAGACAAGGAATTAATACGATTAGATGGAAGATTATTCGGTAGGAAAAATCAGAAACTTGATATTTTCGATTTCCATCAATGATTTTAATTCAAATTCAGATGCGAAATGGCCAAGTTTCTGATCTTTCCTACCGAATGATCTTCCATCTAATTGTATCAATTTCTTGTCTTTCTCACCAACCTTCGCGGAATAATCCAAATTCTTGACTCTTCCAATTATCTCATTTTTTTTTAAGACAAGTGTTACGTATCGATCTGCGTGATCATACGTATTTTCCAATAATAACCAAAAACAACTAATAATTCAGTTGAAAATAGCCACAATTGCCATATTTAGACCAATTCACCTTGAAAAAGGTCAATAATACATGGAATTCCATTGAAAAGTTAAAAGTCAACAAAATCAGAAATAAAACCATTAAAATCCATTGAAAAGTCCATTAATAAAGTCAATTAACAAATTAAGAAAAATAGACAAAATGATCATAAACAAGTAAAATGTCATTGGAAATGTTCAAATACCAATTTGCAACAAATTCCCTTTAAAAGAAACAAAGATATGCACATTTAAAGGCCAACGGTGAAGTATTGACCGCGCCTGCCTTCAGCGACTTTCATTGAGTAGGTGCGTGACGTCACACGCGCGGGACAAGACTTCCCCCGCTAGAGACTCACGTAATTCTATGTCAAACATTTAAAAAATCATAACTCTTTGGAAAATAAAGATTAACGGATAATTTCAATTGGTAAATTCATTAAATAATTAAGACCATCGATTCCAGAAGAAAAACAATCGAAAAGTCTATTTGCAACATAATTTGTTATAAACAATTTATCAAAATTTGATAGTAAAAATATAAAAATGGACTCAAAATGTAATCCATCATTATATATTGACGAACACAAAAAATCAACTCTTAATATTGGTAATTAACCGAGATATGAATTTTATAACATATACACACATACACATACAAAATAATTATTACTGTACTTTCAAAAATTCATATCTTTCAAAGTTACGAAGATTAAGAAATCAAAATAACGTCTAAATTCACGAAAAAATGCAAGCTACACAATGCGCTAGGAAAATTAGGCAAAAACTAATATTTACCCTAAATTGTTATAAACAATTAATATGAAAAATAATTGGAGAAGGACAAAAACCGATGGAATAGAAAGATAATGACCTCAGAAAAATATAATGTAATAATCCGAAATCAAAATAACAAATAACCACAGAGTTATTCAACATTTAATTTATTCACACATATATAGATATACAAAATACATGGGAAATATTCAAAAATCAATAACTTTCACAATAATTAATATTAAGGAATAATTTCCATTTGTAAAATCATCAAATAATTCAAACTAAAAGTTCATCAAAGAAAATTTAAGAAAAACCAAAATTTATGTAAAACCATTTTTGGACTTTAATTAATAATTGAATAACAACAAAAGTTATTAACTTAGGAAGATGAATCCAAATTTAAACAATAGATAAAAATAGTCTCTTCCATACGCAATTGAGTTTATATTTTTAAAGTTATTATTTTAAAAGTTATTAACAAATAGCACTTTCAAGGTCATCCGACTTTAAATGTAAATAACTCCGAAACTATAAAAGTTAAAGACTTGAATCTGACGCTAAAAATCATTAAATTCAATGGCCTTTCAGATGCACTACAGCACGATTCCAGATATTGTTAACTAACAAAGTTATTAACATGCAATTGTTTATAAAAAAATAATTTACAACTTTTGATACTAAAATTCGTTCATTTAGCCAAAAATAAGTTCAAATATAGAAAATTGTCAATTTGTCCCACTTCCAAGGGGATTTGACAAAATCGGTTTATAAGGTACACATCAGGACGTAAAAAGGAAGCCATTTCCGAACAGTGAAAAATCAACTTTGAAATTGTTTAGAATCATTAAAAACAATATATTATCATGTCAAAAATCAGGTTAAAAATAAGAAAACAACAAAATTGTATTTTTAATGTAATAATCTTTATTGTAAAAGTACTATAGCCTAAGATACATATATACGCCTCAGCGCAAGGACAGGCTACAGCACAAGGGTAGAAGAAAGGCGCTCCCCACCAGCTCAGTCACCACCAGCCACCTAGTTGCGCCAGAAACTCACAGCGCATCCCCACTTATTGTACTCCTACCCTACCGACTCAAGCCGCCAAACTGTCCATGTACCTAGATGCGCGAGGCTCGTTCAGTCAGTTCATCGCTCCTCTTCAACTGGTAAAGACCTCCTCCTCCGGACGCGGTCGCGGTAACTCACTCGGGACTTAGAATAATTTTACTCAGTTTGGACTTAGAATATTTTCAGTGAATCGGGACTTAGAATATTTTTACACAATCGACACTTAGAATCTTTTTACTCAATCGGAACTTAGAATTTTTCTGTCAATCGGAACTTAGAATATTTTTATTGAATCACAACTTAGAATTTTTTTTTATTATTAGAGTTTTTATTTTGAATCAACTTTAATTTATTTCGATTTCAATTATCAAGTGAATCGTTCTCTCGCAACCGCATTAAACCGAATCGAATAATTTTGCCTCTTTATTCTGAGATCTGACGAAGCCTCGCGCTACTAGTTTTGAATTAATTATTTGAATAAATTTAAAGTTATTTTACGGAAACCAAGTTTCTTTTGATTAATCAATTATTTTCTCCTTTTCAGAGCCTCAAAAATTTAACCTGGTCAACACCGCAGATAACGGTACGGTTGACTACTCTATCCTCACTCAACCTATTCGGCCTTAAATATTACCTGGTCAACACCGCAGATAACGGTGCGGTTGACTATTCTTTCCTCCCTCAACCTATTCGGCCTTAAATATTACCTGGTCAACACCGCAGATAACGCTGCGGTTGACCATTCGATAATAGCCCGATCAACACCGCAGATAACGGTGCGGTTGATCACTCTATCCTTTTAATCAAAATAGAAAAATACATGAAACTCGCTTTCTATCATTAAATCAGAATTAAATCGTCTATGTACACCTTTATCCGTCAGAATCTCATAATAGAGTCGAAGGCAAAATTTTAAATCAAACAGTGATAATTTAGTGAATCCATATTATTCTTTATTATAGTGAAGGTGAAATCAAGGCAAATAAATACAGTGACATAAAAGTGAACAAAAGAATTCGAAATGATTTAGAAAACAGTAAAGAACAATTATCGTGCAGTGACTATACTACATAAAGCTTGCGAGAGGAAGACCAACGTGACCTGGAAAAGAGTAACACGGTGAGTAACGAAATTTTCTGACTCTCTAGCCCCGGAAGTCGATTGATATTCCAAAAAGTAGAGAAACTTTAACGTAAATGAGAATTAATCGGGAGTGAATTATATTTTGGGGATTTTTCTCGGAATAAATCATCTCGAGTCAATTCTTATACGTAACACAAGTATTCTCTGAAACATGTACTTGGCCATGTTTTTTTCACAGAAATATCAGTTCCTGTTATTTTCCCAGATGTCATGGGCGCTTTCAATCAAATATTGCTTATGAAAAAAAATAAAAATCACAATTCGAAAGCTCGATGTTTTTTTTTCCATATCGCATTTTTAAGGAATTAAGTGATGAAACAAAAAATCAGTGGAGTGGGAAGCTCTGTCCGGAATATGAACGCTCAGCGCTCGACCTATCAACATTGTTGATAGGCCGAGCGCTGAGCGTTCATATTCGGGACAGAGCTTCCCACTAAAAATAAAAATCACCATTCGAACGCTCGATAGCATAGAGGATTCTGTAAATATGAAGCTGGTTTATGGAAGATATTCAGGTACAGGGACGCCTTTTTATTTCTCGGGCAATTACATCTCGGCAAGAAAATCTCGACAATAATATCTCACGGTGAAAATATCGCACACCAAAATATCTCAACGATAATATCTCAGGGTAAAAATATCTCAGGGTGAAAATATCTCAGGGTAAAAATATTCAGGTACAAATCCCTCTATTCCATTCAGCTCCCCAGACATCCACGAGGAACTAAGTGCAGAATAACATCGAGTACCTTCGTTCATTACCTCTCTGCACAATCAATTGTTTTGTGCGATAAATCAATGTTTTCCTATAAATTTGTAAACAATTCGTAAGCAATTCAAATAGTATGCATTAAAGTGAAGTATTTGTTGAAAAGAAATCCTTTTCTTTTGCGTTTTCAATGAACAATCTTGACTATTGTTGAGGCACATTTCAGACTGGTCCAATTACATGCAGGTTGTGAGAACTTCATATTGACATGTAATCTGACTGATTCAGGTGGTATGTAGATGGAAAACCACATTTTGTTTTTTTTTGGGACACCCTAGTGTGAATACAACACCGTATCATTTCAGAAATATTAAGAATTTGCTGAAACATCTTATAATTTTCCTTAAATTCATGATTAGATGTGAAATGTCATCCTTCGATATCGATTGAACGGATTTCGGGTATATCAGAAGGATAGTTGAAATTTAGTATACGGCCCTTCCCATAGAGGGTTGGTAGCTCAATTTTTATACAGCCTCTTTCTCATAAAACCACCTTAAAAAGGAGATTGATTCACAGAATTTGATTTTACCGACAGTGGTCTTCCTTTTTCCACGAACTCCCTCGAAATATTCCTCTAAATTCCTACAAAGATCTTAGCTCGACCTTTCCCCTTCATCTAAAATGAACATAACCTTTTTTCAACATAGAGTTGAAAAAAATCCTCCACCATTTCTTCTTCTACGAGAAATTCTGGAATTGACGACTTCGAATCGTAAAAAGAATTCCTTTTGCGTAGCTCACGCTCTAGCATGCAACAAGTGGATAGTGGTTGAGGGCTCAGCTTCCCGCTGAGAGACCTGCCGAAACACGCTAATCAACAGGAAAAGTCCACCTGCGGGTGCTATCCCGAAAAACACCTTCTACCTCCCATCTCCATTTTCCCGAGATCTCTATCTGGACCCAGACATTTGGCTCCAGCTCATTAAGTATACAGTGCACGTGTGCACGGGCGCCAATGGGAGGAGTGGAGGGGATACTCGCTGTCTCGCAGGAATGTTTACTTTTACTACTCAGCTTCTTCCGTTAGAATCATGATTTTTCCGGTAAGAACTCTGTTTTTCGAATGAAAAACTGCTTTTTCACCTACACCAACCTTCGTTCGGATTTTTTCGATGAAATCATGAATTATGTCGTATAAATACAGTTCTTCCACTGAAAAACTGCTTCTTCGCCTACAACGACCTGCCCCCTCCTTCTTGCGCTTCAACAATGGATTTTCTTGTCGACATCCAGTTTTTCTGATGAAAAACTGCATTTTTGCCTGCACCGATGACCTCCCTCCTGTTTTCCCCGTGAAAATAATGATTTTCCCCAGAAGAATTCAGTTTTTCGACCGAAAAACAGCTTTTTCGCCGATACCGAACTCCATTAGGCTTGCTGCGTTAAAATACTGATTTTTCTCGTAGAAATACAGTTTTTCGAATAAAAAGCTGCTTTTTCGCCTACATCGAACTCCCTTCGCCTTTTTGCGTAGGAAAAATGATTTTTCTCCTAGTAATCCATTTTTTCGAATAAAACACTGCTTTTTCGCCTACAGCAACCTTCGTTCGGCTTCTGCCTATGAAATCATGAATTATTCCGTGAAAAAAACAGTTCTTCCACCGAAAACCTGCTTTTTCGCCTACAACGACCTTCGATCGGCTTTTCTCGATGAAGCAACTTTTCTCGTAGGAATTCAGTTTTTCGGATGAAAAAGTGCTTTTTCGCCTACACCGACCTCCATTCGGTTTTTCGAGTTGAAATAATGATTTTCATCGTAAAAATACAGTTCTTCGACTGAAAAACTGCTCTTTCGCAACACCGAACTCCATTCGGCTTTGTGCCTCGAAATAATGATTTTTCTGGTAGAAATCGAGTTTTTCGAATGAAGAACTGCTCTTTCGCCTGAACCGACCTCCCTTCTCCTTTTCCCGTCAAAATAATAATTTTTACCGTAAGAATTCTGTTTTTCGACTGAAAAACTGCTTTTTCGCCTATATCGACCTTGCTTCGGCTTTTTCAGAAAGAACAATGACTTGTCTCGTAGAAATCCAATTATTCGAATGGAAAACTTCTTATTCCCCTACACAGACCTTCGTTCAACATTTTTCGTTGAAACAATTACTTCCTCGTAGAAATCCAGTTCTTCAAATGGACAACTCCTTTTTCGCCTATACCGACCTTCCTCCGGCTTTTTTCGTTGAAATTTTATTTTTATCGTAAAAATACAGGTCTACGTCTGAAAAACTGCTCTTTCGCCTACATGAACCTTCCTCCGGCTTTTTCCGTCAAAATAATGATTCTTTTTGTAGAAATTCAGTTTGTCGACTGAAAAACTGCTTTTTTGCCGACACCGAATTCGTTCGGCATTTTCCGATGAAATCATGAATCATTTCGTATAAAAACAGTTCTTCCACTGAAAAACTCCACTTTCGCCACCATTCTGCCTTTTGCTCAGACATAATGATTCATATTGTAAAAATCCCGTTTTTTGAAAGAAAATCTCCCTCTTCGCTCACAACGACCTTCCCCCTCCTTTTTTCCTTGAAATCATGATTTTTTTTCGTAAGAACTCTGTTTTTCGAGTGAAAAAATGCTTTCTCGCCTACACCGACCTCCCGTCGCCCGACTGCTTTTCCCGTCGAAATAATGATTTTTCTCGTAATAATTCTGTTTTTTGACGGAAAAACTGCTTGTTCGCCTACACAGACCTTCGTTCGGCTTTTTTCGATGAAATCATGAATTATTCCGTATAAATACAGTTCGTTTCATGTTAATTTCATCTTTGCCAAAACATCTCACCAAAAAAAACTTGGACAATAAGATCTCAAAAAAAAACATCTCACGACAAAAATGTCTCAATCGTTCATTGTCTCATACAAAAAATCTCAGTACAAAAATATCTCGTTACAAATATATCTCATGACAGAAAAGTCTCAATCAGTATTTCATAATACAGAAAATCTCAGTACAGAAGAACCAGAAAAATAGCTCAATTAAACATATATGTATATGTATTGGAACAGATGAGAGTATCGCAGCAGAAAGAAAATACTTCTGGTATCATCAACAAAAATTATATAAATCACAAACTCAAATTGAACGCAATACTCTCAAATGAATTGAAATATCACTGCTTACATCATAAGTGGAGACGATTCTGAAAATATTTGCGTCACGATCTCTGTACCTCCGACGACGGTGATCAACCTGATTCCCTGCCTAACTGCTGAATCTCAACTTCAGTCAACACCTTCTCATCAATAAGAAGCTGAATGAATCTCCAAATAGATACATGAGCAGCTGCAGCACGATTGGAAACATGATGCCGCCCCTCCACTTTGTTATTTGTACGATCCCCTCGATTTAAAGTAGTGGCATAGTGATTCCAAACTGATAGAGTATAGAATGAACCAGTATGTTGCATACAACGATTAACCGCCTCCACCCAAGTATGCTCAAAATAATTCAGTAATTCAGCGAATTGAAGAAGAATAATCAATACGTAAAAAAGAGATTCATTAATTACCAACCCAATTACCGACATAAATAGTGATCTTATCATCCGATATTCAAAATTATTTATATGAAGTGGTTGAAACATACTACTCGAGATTTATAGTTTGGGATCATTTTGCTACGAGAAATGTTACTCACGATATTATAGTCTGGGATCATTTTGCCACGAGATGTTTCACCGTGAGATGAATATTCTGATTTATTATTGAATAATTCATTATTCTGACGGGAGAAAGAGGAAGGAGGTCGGTGTAGGCGAAAAATTAGTTTTACTTCCGGAAAACTGGATTTCAACTAGAGAAAATCATTATTCCTTCCCAAAAAGCCGAAAGAAGGTCGGTGTTGGCGAGCAATTTTTCAGTCGAAACTTGATTACTACGGAAAAAATCATTGTTTCAACGAAAAAATCCGAATGAAGGTCGGTGTAGGCGAAAAAATAGTTTTTCAGTGGAAGAACTGTATTTTTACGAGATAATTCACGATCCGTCGGAAAAAGCCGAACGAAATTCAGTGTAGGCGAAAAAGCAGTTTTTCAGTTGACAAACCTAATTTCTACAAAAAGAATTATTATTTTGACGGAAAAAGTCGGAGGGAGGTTCATGTAGGCGAGAGAGCAGTTTTTCAGTGGTAGACCTGTATTTTTACGATAAAAATAATTATTTTAACAAAAAAAGCCGGAGAAAAGTCGGTATAGGCGAAAAAGCAGTTGGTCATTCAAAAAACTTGATTTCTACGAGGAAGTCGTAAACAAATAAATTTATTAATAAATTAATTTCTTATAATAAATTTTTTAAGAGAATCAAATTCCGGAAAAAATATGTAATGCGCAAGCAGGATTTGAACCCACGACACTCTGATTACATGTCAGGTGCTCTACGCTGAGCTATTGTGAGTTACTATATTTACCATCGAATTTTTGATTCTCACATCTTTCCTCCACCTCCCATCCACGAGGCAATGTCGCCATTAAACAAATAAATTTATTAACAAATTAATATTTATTAATAAATTTTTTAAGAGAATCAAATTCCGGAAAAAATATGTAATGCGCAAGCAGGATTTGAACCCACGACCCTTTGATTACATTGTTTCAACGAAAAAAGTTGAACGAAGGCTGGTGTAGGCGTAAAATAGTTTTTCAGTGGAAAAAAAGACTTCTCTCGGGGAAAATCATTCTTTCCACGGGAAAACAAGAGGGAGGTCAGTGTGGGCAAAAACGCAGTTTTTCATCCGAAAAACTGGACGTCGACCAGAAAAATCATTGTTTAGACGCAAGAAGGAGGAGGCGGGTCGTTGTAAACGAAAAAGCAGATTTTCATTCGAAAAACTGGATTTTTACGAGAAAAATCATGATTTCAACGCAAAAAGCCGAATGGAAGTCGGTCTAGGCGAAAATGCAGTTTTTCAGTGGAAGAACTGTATTTATACGGAATTCATGATTTCATCTGAAAGACCCGAACGAAGGTTGGTGTACGCGAAAGAGCAGTTGTTCATTTGAAAAACTGGAGTTCTAATAGTAAAATTATTGTTTCAACGAAAAAAGTTCAACGAAGGTCGATGTAGGTGGAAAAGCAGTTATTCATTCGAAAAACTGAATGCCTACGAGAAGAATCATTGTTCCAGCGCAAGAAGCAGAAGGAAGCTCGTTGTAAGCGAAAGAGAAGATTTTCATTCGAAAATGAATTTCTACGGAAAAAATCATTGTTTCAACGAAAAAAGCCGGAGCAGGGTCAGTGTAGGTGAAAAAGCGGTTCTTCAGTCGAAAAACCCGATTTCTAGGAGAAAGATCATTGTTCCTACGCAAAAAGGCGAAGGGAGTTCGGTGAAGGCGAAAAAGCAGTTCTCCGCAGTTTAAACGCAAGAAGAAGGAGGAGGAAGGTTGTGTAAGCGAAAAAGCAGATTTTCATTCGAAAAACTGGATTTTTATGAGGAAAATTAATATTTCAACGCAAAAAGCCGAATGGAGGTCAGTCTAGGTGAAAATGCAGTTTTTCAGTGGAACAACTGTATTTATACGAAATAATTCATGATTTCTTCGGAAAAACCCGAACGAAGGTCGGTGGAGGCGAAAAGGCAATTGTTCATTAGAAAAACTGGATTTATACGAGAAAAATCATTATTTCAACGAAAAAAGTTGACCGAAGGTTGGTGTAGGCGGAAAAGCAGTTTTTCATTCGAAAAACTGGATGCCTACCAGAAAAATAACGATTGAGATATTTTTGTTATGAGATGTTTTTTCTGGAGATCTCATTGGCCGAGTTTTTTTTGTGAAATGTTTTTGCAAAGATGAAATTGGCATGAACTCGAAGGAAAAATGATTTTCCTTGTAGAAATCCAGTTTCTTGGATAAAAAACTGCTTTTTCGCCTAGACCGGCCTCTATTAAACTTTTTCCGATGAAATCATGAATTATTTTCATACAATATCGTTCTTCCATTGAAATACTGCACTTTCGCATACGCCGTCCTCCATTCGGCTTTTTGCGGCGCAATAATGATTTTTATCGTAGAAATCCAGTTTTTCGACTGAAAATCTGCTTTTTCGCCTACAAGGACCTTCCTTCTGCTTTTTGCGTTGAAATAATGATTCTTCTTGTAGACATCCAGTTTTTCGAATGAACAACTGCTTTTTCACCTACACCAACCTTCCTCCAGCTTTTTCCATTGAAATCATGATTTTCCCTGTTAGAACTTTGTTTTTCAAATGAACAACTGCTTTTTCCCCTACACCGACCTTCCTCCAGCTTTTTCCGTTGAAATGATGATTTTTCTCGTACAAATCCAGTTTTTCACATGAACAACTGCTTTTTCACCTACATCGACCTTCCTCCAGCTTTTCCCATTGAAATCATGATTTTTCCCGTAAGAACTTTGTTTTTCGACTGAAAAACTGCTTTTTGTCCTACGACGGGCTTCATTCAGGTGTTTCCGAAGCAATCATGAATTGTCTCGTATAAATACAGTTCTTCCACTGGAAAACTGCGTTTTCGCCTTCACCGACCCTTCTCCTGTTTTCCCGTAAAAATAATCATTTTTCCCGAAAGAATTCTGTTTCTCGACTGATAAACTATTTTTTCGCCTACACCTACCCTCGTTCGGCTTCTGCCAATGAAATCATGAATCATTTCGAAAAAATACAATTCTTGCACCAAAAAACTCCTTTTTCGCCTATACCGACCTTCGCTCAGCTTTTCTCGGTGAAGCAATGACTTTTTTCGTAGAAATTCAGTTTTTCGGATAAAAAACTGGTTTTTCGCCTACACCGACCTCCCTTCTGTTTTTCCCGTAAAAATAATGATTTTTCCTAAAAGAATTCTGTTTTTCGGCTGAAAAACTGCTTTTTCGCCTACACCGACCTTCGTTCGGCTTTTGACGATGAAATCATGAATTATTTCGTGAAAATACGGTTCTTCCACTAAAAACTGCTCATTCGCCTTCACCAACCTCCCTTTAGCTTTTTCCGCTGAACCAACGATTTTTCTCGTAGAAATTCAGTTTCTCGAACGAGAAGCTTCTCTCCCACCTACCCCGATTTCCCTTCTGCTTTTCCCGTCATAATGATGATTTTTTTCGTGAAAATTCAGTTTTTCGACGGAAAAACGGCTTTTTCACCTCTAACGACGTTCGTTCTGCTTTTTTCATTGAAACGAAAAATTTTTTTTTTGTAGAAATTCAGTTTTCCGAATGAAGAACTGCTTTTTCATCTACACCAACCGTCATTCGGATTT
The DNA here is from genome assembly GCA_963921955.1 of Aleiodes alternator. NCBI lineage: Eukaryota > Metazoa > Arthropoda > Insecta > Hymenoptera > Braconidae > Aleiodes > Aleiodes alternator. The sequence goes on from OY998097.1 coordinate 3,305,433, forward strand.
TTGCGTTAAAATGATTATTTCTATCGTAAAAATCCAGTTTTTCGACTGAAAAATCTTCGCCTACACCGACTTTCGTTCTATTTTTTCCGTTGAAACAATGATTCTCCTCGTACAAATTCAGTTTCTCAAATGAACAGCTGCTTTTTCACCTACACGGACCTTCCTTCAGCTTTTTCAGTTGAAATCATGATTTTCCTGTTAGAACTCTATTTTTTGACTGAAAAACTGCATTTTCGTGTACACCTACCTCCATTCGGCCATACTTGTCGAAATAATGATTTTCATCGTAAATATCCAGTCTTGCGACTCAAAATCTGCTTTTCCGCCTACAAAGACCTTCCTGCAGCTTTTTCCGTTGAAATCAACATTTTTCCCATAAGAACTCTGCTTTGCGACTGAAAAACTGCATTTTCGCCCACACCGACCTCTATTCGGCTTTTGGCGTTAAAAAAATGATTTTTCTCTTAAAAATTCAGTTTTCCGAATGAAAATCTGTTTTTTTCGCTTACAGCGACCTTCTTTCTCCTTCTTCCGTTTATATAATGATTTTTCTTGTCGACATACAGTTTTTCAGATGAAAAACAGCGTTTTCGCCTACACCTACCTCCCTTCTGTTTTTCCCGTTAAAATAATGATTTTTCCTAAAAAAATTCTGTTTTTCGGCTGAAAAACTGCTTTTTTGCCTACACCGACCTTCGTTCGGCTTCTGCCGATGAAATCATGAATTATTTCGTGAAAATACAGTTCATCCACTGAAAAACTGCTCATTCGCCTACACCAACCTTTCTTCGTAGAAATTCAGTTTCTTGAATGAGAAGCTTTTCTTTTGCCTACACCAGCCTCCTTTCTGCTTTTTCCGTTAGAATGATTATTTTTCCTCGTGAAAATTCAGTTATGCGACGAAAAAACAGCTTTTCCACCTCTGACGACCTTCGTTCTGCTTTTTTCATTGAAACGAAGATTTTTTTCGTAGAAAAACTGCTTTTTGTTACGTATCGATCTGCGTGATCATACGTATTTTCCAATAATAACCAAAAACAACTAATAATTCAGTTGAAAATGGCCACAATTGCCATATTTAGACCAACTCACCTTGAAAAAGGTCAATAATACATGGAATTCCATTGAAAAGTTAAAAGTCAACAAAATCAGAAATAAAATCATTAAAATCCATTGAAAAGTCCGAAAAGTCCATTAATAAAGTCAATTAACAAATTAAGAAAAATAGACAAAATGATCATAAACAAGTAAAATGTCATTGGAAATGTTCAAATACCAATTTGCAACAAATTCCCTTTAAAAAAAACAAAGATATGCATATTTAAAGGCCAACGGTGAAGTATTGACCGCGCCGGCCTTCAGCGACTTTCACTGAATAGGTGCGCGCAGTCACACGCTGCGGACAAAACTTCCCCCACCAGTGACTCACATAACTCTATGTTAAACTTTTGAAAAATCATAACTCTTTAAAATATGAAGATGAAGGAATAATTCCAATTGCAAAATTCATTAAATAATTAAGACTATCGATTCCAGATGAAAAACAACTGAAAAGTCTATTTGCAACATAATTTGTTATAAACAATTTATCAAAATTTAATAGTAAAAATATAAAAATGGACTCAAAATGTAATCCATCATTATATATTGACGAATACAGAAAATCAACTCTTAATATTGGTAATTAACCGAGATATGAATTTTATAACATATACACACATACACATACAAAATAATTATTACTGTACCTACAAAAATTCATATCTTTCAAAGTTACGAAGATTAAGAAACCAAAATAACGTCTAAATTCACGAAAAAATACAAGCTACACAATGCGCTAAGAAAAGTTGACAAAAGTTAATATTTACAATAATTTGTTATAAACAATTTATATGAAAAATCATTAGAGAATTATCAAAACCTATAGAATACAAAGATAATCATCCCAGAAGAATATAACCTCCAGAAACGGAAATGGAAAAAACAATAGCAACAAAGTTATTCAATATTCAAATTTATTCACATATATATAGATATACTAAACACATGGCAAAATTCAAAAATCAATAACTTTTAAGATAATCCATATTAAGGAACGAATTTCATTTGTAAAATCATTAAATAATTCATACTAAAAGTTCATGAAAGAAAATTTAAGAAAAACCAAAATTTATGTAAAACCATTTTTGGACTTTAATTAACAATTGAATAACAACAAAAGTTATTAACTTAGGAAGATGAAACCAAGTTTAAAAAATACATAAAAATAGTCTCTTCCAGACGCAATTGAGTTTATATTTTTAAAGCAATTATTTTACAAGTTATTAACAATTAGAACTTTCAAGGTCATCCAACTTTAAATAGAAATAACTCCGAAACTATAAAAGTTAGAAAAATGAATCCAACGCTAAAAATCACTAAATTCGACGGCCTTTCGAATGCATTATAGAACGATTCCCGATATTGTTAATTAACAAAGTTATTAACAGTCAATTGTTTATAAAAAAATGATGAAAAACTTTTGATACTAAAATTCGTTCATTTAGTCAAAAATAAGTTCAAATATAGAAAATTGTCAATTTGTCCCACTTCCAAGGGGATTTGACATAATCGGTTTATAAGGTACACATCAGGACGTAAAAAGGAAGCCATTTCCGAAGAGTGAAAAATCAACTTTGAAATTGTTTAGAATCATTAAAAACAATATATTATCATGTCAAAAATCAGGTTAAAAATAAGAAAACAACAAAATTGTATTTTTAATGTAATAATCTTTATTGTAAAAATACTATAGCCTAAGATACATATATACGCCTCAGCGCATGGACAAGCCAAAGCACAAGGGTAGAAGGAAGACGCTCCCCACCAGCTCAGTCACCACCAGCCACCTAGTTGCACCAGAAACTCACAGCGCATCCCCACTTATTGTACTCCCACCCTACCGGCTCAAGCCGCCAAATTGTCCATGTACCTAGATGCGCGAGGCTCGTTCAGTCAGTTCATCGCTCCTCTTCAACTGGTAAAGACCTCCTCCTCCGGACGAGGTCGCGGTAACTCACTCGGGACTTAGAATCATTTTACTCAATTTGGACTTAGAATATTTTCAGAGAATCGGGACTTAGAAAATTTTCAGTCGATCGACACTTAGAAAATTTTTATTGAAGTGGAACTTAGAATTTTTCTGTCAATCGGAACTTAGAATATTTTTTTATTAAATCACAACTTAGAATTTTTTTATTATCGAAGTTTTTATTCAAATAATTTTTAATTTTATTTCTCAAATGAAATATTTTCTCGAACCGAATTAAATCGAACGCAATAATTTTCCCTCTTTATCCTGAGATCTGACGAAGCCTCGCGTTGATAGGAACAAAACTTTTTTTGTTCAAATAAATTTAAAATCATTAAAGTGGAAACCGAGTTTAATTAATTTAATTAATCATTTATTCCTTTTCAGAGCCTAAAATTTAAGCCCAGTCAACACCGCAGATACCGGTGCGGTTGACTACTCAATCCTTATTTCATTTAACCTATTCGTCCATAAATATTACCTGGTCAACACCGCAGAAAACGGTGCGGTTGACTATTCAATAAAAAACCTGGTCAACACCGCAGATACCGGTGCGGTTGACTATTCTATCAAACCCGATCAACACCGCAGATACCGGTGCGGCTGATCACTCTCTCCTTTTCATTCAAATAAAATCAAATATATTAAAACTCGTTTTCCCAAATAAAAACAAATCAAAAATTAGTTGACTACTCTATCCTTACTCTACCTATTCGTCCATAAATATTACCTGGTCAACACCGCAGAAAACGGTGCGGTTGACTATTCTATCAAACCCGATCAACACCGCAGATACCGGTGCGGCTGATCACTCTCTCCTTTTCATTCAAATAAAATCAAATATATTAAAACTCGTTTTCCCAAATAAAAACAAATCAAAAATTAATACACAAAATCGTCAGCATCTCACGATAGAGTCGAGGGCAAAATTTTAAATCAAACAGTGATAATTTAGTGAATCCATATTATTCTTTATTATAGTGAAGGTGAAATCAAGGCAAATAAATACAGTGACATAAAAGTGAACAAAAGAATTCGAATTAATTTAGAAAACAATAAAGAACAATTATCGTGCAGTGACTATACTACGTAAAGTTTGCGAGAGGAAGACCAACGTGCTCTGGACATCAGTAACACGGTGAGTAACGAAATTTTCTGACTCTCTAGCCCCGGAAGTCGATTGATATTCCAAAAAGTAGAGAAACTTTAACGTAAATGGGAATTAATCGGGAGTGAATTATATTTTGGGGATTTTTCTCGGAATAAATCATCTCGAGTCAATTCTTATACGTAACATTTTACACCTACACCGACCTAGCTTCCGCTTCCTCCGTTGAAATACTGATTTTTCTCGTAGACATCCAGTTTTCCACAGTCAAGCAATGATATTGCTCGTAGAAATCCAGTTTTCCGAATGGAAAACTGCTTTTCGACCTTCATCGATCTTCGGTCGGCTTTTTGCGTTGGAACAACGATTTTTCTCGATGAAATACAGTTTTCCGAATGAAAAACTGCTTTTTCGCTCACAACGAGCTTTTTCTGCTTTTTGCGTTGCAACAATGATTTTTTGCGTAAATACCCACTTTTTCGACTGAAAAGCTGCTTTTTCGCCTACACCTACCTCCGTTCGGCTTTCTTCATTGAAACAATGCTTTTTTCCGTAGAAATTTAGTTTCGAATGAAAAATTGTTTTCTAGCTTACACCAACCTTCTTTCGGCTTCCTCCGTCAATACAATAATTTTTCCCGTAGAAATTCAGCTTTTTGAATGAAAAGCTGCTGTTTCGCCTGCACTGAACTCCCTTCTGCTTTCCCCGTCAGAATAATGATTTTTTCGCGACAATTCAGTTTTGCGACTAAAAAACTGCTTTTTCGCCTCCACCAAACTGCCTTCTGCTTTTTTCGATGGGATTATGAATTATTCCGTAGAAATACAGTTCTTCCACTGAAAAACTGCTCTTTCGCCTACAGCAGCCTTCGTTTGGTTTCTTTCGGTGCAGCAACGATCGTAGAAATTCCGTTTTACGAATAAAGAACTGCTTTTCCTCCCGCATCCATGTCCGCCTGCTTTTTATTTTGAACGTTGATTTTATTTTCTCGCATTAAAAAAATTTGATCAGCTTCGATGATTAAGAGTAAAGTTTCTCGAAGGAAGAAAAAGAAATGATCATTAAAAATAGATACTTTCTCAGAGAAATGAAATGAAATTCATCATTATTGATTGGTTATCTTGTGGTAATTCGTCGTTCTCATAGAATTAGTTCAATAATATTGAATATTTTTTTGTCTCCTGTCATTATGATTGATATTTCCGTTCCTTGCCTCGAGAGATTCCTTCGGTTCCAATGGATGAAATATTGAAATTCCCAATACTCGCATTTTTTAAATCGAGAAAAACTATTCTATTTCCTTACCTCAAGAACAAGAAGATGACTCAGTCAGTACCATTTATATGGATAAAGATGGCTTTATTTTTCTGAATCTCAATTAAAGGTGGAATAGTCACTGAATTTTCTTGAAGAGGAAGAAAACGTCATGTCGAAAAGTTATTGTACTTCCCTATGCGATAATGTCAAATTGAAATGATCATAAGCGGCTTATTTATATATTTTCTTCATTTGAAGAAAATATATTCTTTTGCTCTAAGAATAAGAATACCATTTACGAAGTTCTTCTCACTCATGTTCATTTTTTCTCATCTGAGTAGCGATGAGATCTTTCCTGAATTCTCTTCAACGAAGGAAATTGAATAATATAATATGTGACCTACAAGAGTTGATTTTTTCGAACTGCGGAGTTCCGCACAGTAATTTCACGTCCGATTGGTCGAATGCGATGATGTAATTACCGTATTATGAAGTTAGGGCATATCGCAAATCCATCATTGAAAACAAAAACTTTTCATCCATTTGGTATTCTAATAATTTTTTTCTAATGTCATTCTCATTTCAATAGCTCGAGGATTTTTCACAGGAAAATCAGTTATGAATCTCAATTCTGATCAGTCGTATGAAATTCGATTTTCTTCTATTGTCTGCTAATGAACCATCTGTTACCTCCCAGTTCCTATGATAAAAGAATTATTTTGGTTGATGGAATCCATCATTATAGTTCAATTGGCAAAATTCCTTGGTGAACTGTATCCTATCATATTGATAAGAACCTACTCTCATTTTTAGCTATTGATAACAAGAAGAAGGAATTCTATCTCTTCTAATTCCTCAAAATAAGTTTCATGCGAAATTTCGTCTTCCCGTAGGTGCTTCAGAATATAAAGAAAGATGAACTGACACCAGCTACATCATCTAACGAAGACGACGTGTATGCATCAGCAAGTGTTTTATTCAGGAAAATAAGTGTAAAACAGATTAACGAAATTCTGGAGGCGGACTTTTTTACAAATTTTATTTTGTATTATGTTCAACATGTAGGATTAATGACAAAAGCTTTCAGAGACAGAATAGTAAAAAGAGTTGTAGGAGCCTTATTAAAAAACACTATTAAAGAGTTAGTATTAAAAAAAAAGGGTGCGTGGAACCCACGCGACAGGAGTGAAACTTCTTATACATGAGCCATTGGTCATTTTAGAATTGGCTTTCGATAAAAGTATCTCGAAAACTATGCACAATTTACCAAGACATGCTGTGAATGAAATTTACAAGGATTGACGAACAAAATAAGCAGGACGCTGTTTTTCTACGACTAGTAGTTTCCGAGATATCATTTTTTAAATGAGTAGTTCAGAAACAATGGATGGGGCTCGATAGCAAATAAATGAGCGCTTGAACGTCCTTTCTGAATCTTTCATTCAACAATCAATGTCTTAGAAATTACGAGTCGTAAAAAAAGGGAGGTTCGCTTATTTTATTCGTTAATCCTCTCTCTAAATTTCATTCACAGCATGTCTCGATAACTTTTGAGTAGTTTTCGAGATATTTCGATCCAAAGCCGAGTGTAAAATGGCAATTTTTCAAGAAATAAAAAGCAAGAATTATGAGGTGGAGCATGGATATTTTTCGGTCGTGTTTCATGACAACTCCTCCCTTGGATGACAATTTCCCGTAATTTAAAAAAAAATCATTTAGATAAATTCCCATATTTTTCTCTCTGTGTATTGAAACGAAAAAATAAAAAAAATAAAAAAGATAGGCTCCCTCACCACCCGGAGAGCGCCCCGACGGCAGCAGCAAACATTTGTCCTTCTCCCCACTGCTCTTCTACTACGTTCCCCTCAAAGCCTTACACTCGTTTTGTGACACGAGAAAAAAGTTGGTACCCTCCCAAAAGAAGTTTCAGTTCAAAAATTATTCTTCCTGAGAGAAATTAGAGGATGCTGTTACGTATAAGAATTGACTCGAGATGATTCGTTCCGAGAAAATCCCCAAAATATAACTCACTCCCGATTAATTCCCATTTACTTTGAAGTTTCTCTACTTTTTGGAATATCCGTCTACCTCCGGAGCTAGAGAAGTCAGAAAATTTCGTTACTCACCGGGTTACTGATGTCCAGGGCACGTTGATTCTCTTCTAGTAATCCTCAATTTTGGTCACTGAACGGAAGTTTGATCTCGAATGCTTTCTTAATTAATCCGAATTCTTTTGCTCACTTTTCTGTCACTATTTACTTGTCATTTCACCTTCACTATAATCAAGAATAATATAGATTCACTAAATTATCACTGTTTAATTTAAAATTCTACGTTCGGCTCTATCGTGAGATGCTGACAAATTGATATGCATATGGACGATTTGATTTTATCGTAATGAGAGAAAACGAGTTTTATGTATTTTTTCTATTTTAACCAAAAGGATAGAGTGATCAACCGCACCGTTATCTGCGGTGTTGATCGGGTAATAGATAGGGAAATAGAATGGTCAGACGCACCGTTATCTGCAGTGTTGACCAAGTAGTGTATGTGGGTGATTGGGGTTAAAGGAGAATAAAGTAGTCAACCGCACCGTTATCTGCGGTGTTGACCAGGTTGTAGAATAGTCAACCGCAACGTTATCTGCGGTGTTGACCAGGTTGTAGAATAGTCAACTGCACCGTTATCTGCGGTGTTGACCAGGTGATAATATGAGGGTAGAATAGGTTGAAAGAGGAATGAGTAGTCAACCACACCGTTATCTGCGGTGTTGACCAGCTTAAAGTTTAAGGCTCTGAAAAGGAGAAAATTATTGATTAATTCAATGAAACTCGGTTTCCGTAAAATGATTTTAAATTTATTCAACTAATTGATTTGAAACTAGTAACGCGAGGCTTCGTCAGATCTCAGAATAAAGAGGCAAAATTATTTTTTTCGGTTTAATGCGGTTGCGAGAAAACGTTTCACTTGATAATGTAAAACGAAATTAATTAAAATTTATTTGGAAATAAAAACTCTAGTAATAAAAAAATCCTAAGTTGCAATTCAATTAAAATATTCTAAGTTCCAATTTCGACAAAAAGATTCTAAGTTCCGATCGAATGAAAATTTTCTAAGTGTCGACTGAGCGAAAATATTCTATGTCCAAACTGAGTAAAATTATTCTAAGTCCCAAGTGAGTTACCGCGACCGCGTCCGGAGGAGGAGGTCTTCACCAGTTGAAGTTGAGCGGTGAACTGGCTGACTGAGCCTCGCGCATCTAGGTATATGGACAGTTGAGCGGCGTGAGCTGGTAGGGTGGGAGTGCAATAAGCGGGGATGCGCTGTGAGTTCCTGGCGCAACTAGATGGCTGGTGGTGACTGAGCTGGTGGGGAGCGCCTTTCTTCTACCCTTGTGCTCTAGCGTGTTCATGTGCTGAGGCTTATATATTGTAACGCCATATTTTTGACGTTACAATGGTTTTTGGTTAGCCCGGTATCGCGGTGAAATAATTAGTAAAATATACCACCAAGACGGAAGGTCCGAGAAACGAGAGAATGTGTTTGTTTTTTTTATAGTAAATTAATTGATTTTGATTTTATTCCACTTCAAATTTTCCCGCGTTTGCCGGAGTTTCTTCATCCTGCAATGAAGGCGCCACCGGACGGACAAGGATCATAGAGGGATACTGCAGAGCCCTATCAACGCAATCAGCGGAAATCGATGGGCGAACTTTGCCGTTGGACTCTCGCAGTGGATTGGAGGAAAATCAAGGACATCAATTAATTGTACAATTAATGAAATATCAATTTATTGCAATGAAAGTTTAATGTCAGAATGTTAACACACGTGACTTTCGAAATTTTGAACATTAGGAAGAACTGATTATTCTTCAATGAAATTATTCAATTACCCGAATAAGATGAAAATATCCCGGCTATAAAAGAATGTCTCTAATGTCATTGGATAATTACAATTTTGGAAGAGCCACCTGTGGTCTAATTTTCGACGCCCACCGGCGTCTTCCCCACTCTCCGTTTTGGTGCGAATTTTTGAGAAAATTCACTAAAGAAATTTTGGAAGGTTGTACCGGAGCTATTGGAGAATTTGAGAGAAATAATAGTTGGAGGTTAATCAACAAAACTCCGGTAAGCGTGTGAATTTTCTCGGTGAAGTTAATAGATTTTCAATAGCGTCATATAACGACGCCAGTGACCGTCATTGTTCGATTTTCCGTGGCGTGGCCTAGAGATTTTTTTTCTATTTGTCAGTATTTGATTATTTGGTCATTTTCTGGTCTTATATATTTTTTTTTAATTATTAAAATTTTCGAAATAATATTGTCGCGAAAAATTTTCTTTTGGGTTTACTTTATTTTTTTTGTTTTGAGGAGTAGCGTCTCGACAATGATTTCAGTCGGAAATTTTATGTTATTGAGTGTTGTTTGACGATGAATTTAATTTCATTAAAAATTTAATTCACGATTGTTTTATTTTTTTTTGGGTTCGACTGAACAAATTGTCGCGGACAACGCTCATGGGAATTCTCGAAGCTGAAGGTTCCACACTAGGTATTGGGATTGATTCAAATATTTGACTTTATCTTTTGACTAATTATTCGATTTTAACGACGTTTAAAATTTGTTCGTGGTAATTGTGTATGTCGTGTTGTTCGAATAACGTCATGGACTTTTGAGTCAACCCTGAATATTCTCGAACGATTATTTTTTTTTATTGTATCGAATCTTTGATGTTTTTTTTTTGTGGATGATTTTTTTTGTTATAACGACAATATTTATTTTAAAGAATTTAAAAGAATATTGGAATTCAGTAACAATTATTTCAGTTATTATTGTATTTTTTTTCATTGAGCAAAAATTTCAAAAGAAACGTTATCGCTCTAATTATATTAATGAATTTTAAATGATTTTTTTTTATTTCCGAAATCTGTATTCCTAGTTCCAAATTTTACAGGTGAAGTTGAGAACCCAGCTGCTTCCGCGGTCATTAGAATTGTGCATTCTTTTGTTACTGACTAGTTGGACATTCACCTGGGAATTATTTTGATTCATTTGATTTTGTTTTGTTGTTTTGATTTCCGGACAAAAGGTCGCCCTGGTGCCCAACAATTGAGTTGTTTTGAATTTATTTGATTTTTGAATATTTTAATTTTATTGAGTTTCACGAGATTATTTTAATTACCGTGGATTAAAAATACGTGACAATATATGTATCTTATGATATAGTAGTTTTACAATAAAGATTATTACATTAAAAATACAATATTGTTGTTTTTCTCATATATAACCTTATTTTTGACATATTTATATTTTGTTTTTTATGATTTCCAACATTTTTCACGTCGATTTGTCACTCATCGAGAATGGCTTCCTTTTCACATCTTGATGTGTACCTTATAAACAAATTTTGTCAAATCCACTTAGAAGTGGGATAAATTAACGATTTTCTATATTTGAGCTTATTTTCAGCTAAATGAACAAATTTTAGTATCAAAAGTTTTTTATCATTTTTTGTAAAAAACATTTGATTGTCAATAACTTTGTTAATTAACAATATTGGGAATCGTTCTATATTGCATTTGAAAGGCCGTCGAATTTAGTGATTTTTAGCGTTGGATTCATTTTTCTAACTTTTATAGTTTCGGAGTTATTTCTATTTAAAGTTGGATGACCTTGAAAGAGCTAATTGTTGATAACTTGTAAAATAATTTCTTGAAAAATATGAACTCGATTGCGTTTGGAAGAGACTATTTTTATCTATTTTTCCAACTTCGATTCATCTTCCTATGTTAATAACTTTTATTATTATTCAATTGTTAATTGAAGCCCGAAAATTGTTTTCCATAAATTTTGGTTTTTCTGTGATTTTTGTTCATAAACTTTTAGTTTGAATTATTTAATGATTTTACAAATGGAAATTATTCCGTAATGTTAATAATTTCAAAAGTTATTGATTTTTGAATTTTGTCATGTATTTCATAGATATATATATATATATGTAAATAAATTTCAATGTTACATAACTTTGTTGTTATTTGTTATTTTGATTTCATTTTTGGTCTTTATATTCTTCTGATGTGATTATCTTTCTATTCTATTCTGTTCCGTAATTGTCTAACGATTTTTCATATTAATTGTTTATAACAAATTATTGTTAACATTAACTTTTGTCAAATTTTTTTAGCGCATTGTGTAGCTTGTATTTTTTCATCAATTTCAGTGCTATCTTGGTTTCTTAATCTTCATAATTTTTGAAGATATGAATTTTTGAAAGTTCAGTAATAATAAATTTGCATGTGTGTGGATATATGTTATAATATTTATATCTCGGTTAATTATGAATATTAAGAGTTGACTTTCAGTATACGTCAATATCTCATTGTCAACTACATTTTACAGCGATTTTCATATTTTTAGGATTAGTTTTTATGTAAATTGTTCATAACAAATTATACAGCAAATTGATTTTTTTGTAGTTTTCCATCTGTAATCGATAGTCTAAATTATTTAACGAGTTTTAACATTGAAATCATTTCTTCATCTCCATATTTGAAAGAGTTATGATTTTTCAAAAGGTTAACATAGAATTACGCGAGTCACTGATGGGAGAAGTTTAGTCCACCGCATGTGACATGACGCACCTACTGAGTGAAAGTCGCTGAAGGCCGGCATGGTCAATACTGTTCCGTTGGCCCTTAAATATGAATATCTCCGTTTCTATTGTAGGGAATTTGTTGCAAATTGGTATTTGAACATTTTTGATAATATTTTACGTGTTTCTGTTCGTCTTTCTCAATTTGTTGACGTACTTTGTGAATGGACTTTTCAGACTTTTTAATGGATTTCGATTGTTTTCTGTTCGGTTTTGTTGACTTCCGACTCTTTCTTGTAATTTCATGTATTATTGACCTCTTTCAAGGAAAACTGGTCCAGATATTAGAATTGTGGGCATTCTCAACTGAATTATCATTTGTATTTGATTATCGTTGGAAAATACGTATGATCACGCAGGTCAATACTTAACAATGCTCATTTCTAATGATTAATTATTGATTTTTTTTGGCAAAGCAATAGTTGGAGTTATCCACATTATTTCACTATTGCCAAATCTATTTGTGCGATACTCAATGGAGAACAACTTGAGGATTATTACGTATCACCATTTCCGAAACATCAGTCAAAAACTGGGGAATCAGTAGCTGATGGCCCAATAGCCAATGCGTTCAAGAATGCATTACATTTTTATCGTCTGATGAAGAAGACAGCAGAGAAGAGACCCTTGGATCAGGACCAGGATTCGGACACAGAGAGATTAAAATTGAATAGGTATGTTCACCTCTTATGATATCAAACTGAGAAGCACCTGTTGCAGTAAATTTTCTCATCTCCAAAGGAGCGTTTCAATGCAAGAAACTGTTCTTTGCTAGTTATCTCCCCTAGAGGACGAGAATGTTTACTTATTACAATTTTCGCTCCTTAGCTGATAACGAAGTCTGAAAGTGACTAACAAGTTAATCACTTTTGGAATTGACAGCATTGCGTTCTGATTGATAATTGCATCTAATATTCCCTCTTCATCCATTGCAGTGTCTGAGGATAGAGCAGTAGAAGAAGCATTGAAGTTATTGAAAACGATTCAAGGTCCATTCGCATTAGTTGAAGAACTGCTAATTCACACCCACAAGTGGATGTAGTGTTTAAGGATTGGCTGATTTTGATATTACCAATAGCAAGTATCTTAATACTCATTGACTTTGCTATTTTGAACGAATCCACAGTCACATTCAGAAGCTAATTCGGAAGCAATACCAACAGGGGCAAAGAAAAATACTTTCCATTGGATGCAAAAAAAACTCTGACTCATGCTGTCAAAGAAAGTCAAACAAGTATTCATCTCTTTTTCGGTGTTCATTTTGTGAACAATAATTGTTTCTCAATAGAATTGTAAGCATTGAAGTATACGTTTTTTTCCATATTGTTCTATCTTCGCAACGGGGGAATGACTTATCATAAACTTAATCTCTGAATTACACCTCAAGCTGACGTTTTAGCAGTACAGGAAGAGAGGATTAAGGTACTGGAACGTGTGATAATACAGCCATATTTGGTTATTGTTGCAGCCAATCCGGAACAGCCAACGAGTTTTTACGTGTGTTAAAAGATATAAAATACCCCATGACTTCAGCTCTTGAAGCACTTGATTTATGTTTCAAGTTTTACCACGTTCTTTATGGACGCTATCCACTGATTACTTCCAAAATTTGGTACTTAATCCAGAGAGGCTGATATATAGTTCAGAGAAAAGATTGAAAAGCAGTTATCATTATTAAATACGTTGATCGCTCAAATTGTGGTGGCCGTAAACTCAGTTCAGGAACCAGCTGAGACAATTGTAGTTGATCATCTTGAGTCTGATACTGCTTCTGCCTCAAATTCTGTGCCCGAAAACTCAGGAACTGATTCAGAAGAATCCGATAATCCTCCGAACTAATAATTTGCTTCAGAAAATTTAAAATAACTTCAAAGCTCACATTGTTTATTAAATTTACGTAAAATATCAGAATTATAAGTATATTTAATTTTCTTCTCAGCCCATTAAACGTAAAGCAATCTATAATTATGTTTCATCAATGCCCATTTTGCAGTTTTTCCATACGGATTGATGAATTTGTCAAACGTATTGAACTAAATCACGGTGATGAAATGAGAGAAATATTTACTTCTTGTCATTGTCAAACACACATTTTTGATGATCTTTCAAGTTCTCTGTCTCATTTAAATTCAAAACATACAGAATCTTCTCTTCTTCATGGACATAGTTCAGGTAATTCTCCTAACTCAAATCCTTTTGGTGATAATTGTGACATTGAAAGGTCTAGGCTCTCAAGTCATCATGAATTTTATGATAATGAGGGAGGAACGCCTTCAAAATTTGATATAGCTGCAGTAAAATTAGTGGATAAAAAAAATCGCTCGACGAATTATAAACAATCAAAATACTCCATCATTCATCTTTGAGAAGCTGCTAAAAAAAATCCTAATGATGTCAAAAATTATGCGTCAAATTTATACGCGTTGAAGAAAATTCCACGGTCTCTGGCTACTAAACTTTGGAAAACACAATAGAGTTTCACAATTCAATTTCCACGGAAGTGCAGCATGAGTGAAAATGCACGTCTACTTGCATTTCCAACCTTCAATTCATTAATGACACCATTGCTTGCAGTATCAAAAATTCAGAACTCCGCACAGAGTAATGACTTTTTTTGATAAATTAGATTGCTTCGTCCGACCCACTTCCAAAATCGTTTCATGCACTTTCAAAAAAAAAGGAATTGAACATAAAATATTAATGCTCGAGCCTAAAGAAATCAAAATAGAAGTTATATCAATGAAGGCAGTATTGATTGAATTTTGGCAGTTTCTGCATGTGTTTGAAGTTTTATTAGATAATATCAAAAAATGTGAAAAAAATAGAGAAATAATTTCTCCGATTCGAGCTACTATATGGGAAGAAGTTAGGAAATAATTCAGTGACCACTTGGTTTTACCGTTAATTACTCTTCCACAATGACCTTGAAATTAACCATCCTTCAGGAACTCATAGCGGATTTAACAAAATTGGAACTATTCATTTCTCAATCCCCGTCATTCCTGACGAATTCAAAGGGAACTTTGGAGGATATATTTTTGGTGCAAATCCATAATTCTAATCATTTCAAAGAGGTTCCCAAAAAAGTTATGCTAGCTGATGTCAAAACGCAGCTGTCGGACTTAGAGTCTCTTAAAAGCTTGATTATTAACCATGAAGGAAAGGATGTAAGAAAATTTTTTTCACTGTTGTCAGTGATAGGAGATAATTCAAGTGAGAAAAAAACTTAGAGGGATGAATCTTTCATTCAACTCCGAGTATTGCTGTAGATTTTGTATTGCTTCTAAGAAAGAACGTCAAATATTGGTCCATGAGAATCTAAAATTACTTCGATCGAATGAAGATTACGCAAAAGACGCGAAAGAAAAATAGCATGGTATGGTCGACGGAGTGTGTTTTTGATGACTTGCAAGATTATTAAGCGGTAAAAATACATCTGTTAACCTTATGCACGATCTTCTTGAGGGTGTATGGCGGTACATTTTCGGATATATTTGATACACTTTCATTATTGTTGACAAGTTTTTCTCACTTTCTGAACTCAATGAACGACTAAAATGCTTCAATCATGAGAAAAAACGAATACACCTCCACCAGTTAAAGAATCAGCCGTGAAAAATAACTATGTCATATTATCGGCATCAGAAATGAAAACTCTCATAATGTATCTTGGATTTTATATTGGAGATAAAGTGCCTAAAAGGAATTCTGCGTGGAAATTGTATTTACAATTGCGAGAAATAACGCGTATTGTCATGAACACCTCGTTTAATAATACTACTATTTTGAATTTAACGAATCTAATTTCTGAATTTTTGACATTATCAAAGAAACTATTTGAGAACTCTACAAACTTAAATTTCATCACCTCATCCATTACCCTCGTCTCATAAATTTATTGAGTCCACCACGAGTCTATTCAGGAGTACGTTACGAGGGTAAACATCGAGATATAAAAGACATTGCTAATGCAACACAATCAAGAGTAAATTCTGACCATACACTAGCTATAAATCACCAGCTCACATTGAGTGACCCTACACTGAATGTGGCACGCTCATTGAAGAAGCGATTGGGAATGCACTTAACTTCCAATGATTAATGATTTTTTAAATGTAATTCCTTAACGTTTAATGGGCAGACACATTGTGATTTTTTGGATGTCTATTTACGGTACATATCATGAAGTGGAAACACGTATCAAACCAAAACGAATCGCCAGTTCTCATTCGGGAAAATTGAGTATAGAGTAGTAAGTCGTGATGAAGAAACTTTTTTTATTTATAGAAAATTAGAAATTGTTACAGTGGCTGACCACATTCAGGGCTTCCAAGTGGGAGATAGTGATACGGGGGTATGTATCATGCAAAAAGAATTATTTCATCGTAAGCCCAATAATAGTCATACATTGTTAGATGGAAATCAGTAATATTTTGAATTTTTTAATTATTTGTCATGCAAACGTAAGTTTATTTGAAAACTCTCTTAGGATTCTCCATGCTATTCTATTGTTCTTCTCTCAGGTATTTGTTTGGTTCGTAACTGCAATAAGAAACAAATTGAAAAGACTAGGTATTTTTGATCGTAAAGTGTGGAGGCTACATGTAATTTCTTAAGATGCTCATTATTTATCAAGTTTCAAGTATTTAAAAATGCGAAATTCTTATGGTATATTACTGAACAAAAAGGAAAGACATACTTTTACAACTACAATGTCATTCACGTTAAATTATTTGACGTTTATATTCTAGTGGAAAATGTGCCATTTACTTGCTTAAAATAGCTGCTAGAAGCCTTTTTATATGAATACATTTTCATGACTATGTATCTAGCTCATGAGAGGAAAAACGGATATTCTTTGCATTACGTACGTGTTTTTTGTGAGAATAAAATGTGTTCATATAAAAATCTTCCTTTATTTTTCTCTAATTCAACCTTGAATCTTATTCATCGAACAACATAATCTGGTTAATATAATATTCATTGAAAAACATTCGCATGGAACTAACTATGCGGTATTTCTACAAGCCAAGAAAGGCTTACTCCGAAACGAGGACTTATCAATCAATAGTGTGAATAGGAAACAAGATACTGGAGAGCATGATATACATAAGAAGAAAAACCTTTCGGCTGGGAAATTAATACTGTCGAAGAAAACTCCAAAATATGTATATTTTTCTATTTCCTTGGACAATATTATTTACCTTGACATGAGGAATTCTCTCATACCTAAAGATATGAGTTATCAAGAAAACATCTAGGATGCATCTACTTTCTTATTACAAGAATTTTTTCTTCAGACGATTGCAACAGGAATCTTCGAGGATTACCTGAAACTGCTGGTTTCTATATAGTCTGAAATTAATAGGTGAAGTCAAGTTATTCATATGAGATGAAACAAGAAATTGCACTCCCAATTACTGCAACAGACTCTGAAGGACAACTATATCCTCCAAACTCTTCACTTTACTCCCTCAAACATCTTTTCATACTCAGGAGAAACATTTTATACACGTATGATAAGTATTGTTCGCAGGCGATTCTTCAAGTGAATAACTATAAATTTCCTTGTTCTACCAATAATATTTGATATACTGATACCACTTTCCCGTTGGGTAATAAAAGAAGTATATAGCATAAGCATAGATGGAATAGAACTTTCCGTAAGTGTGGAGACTAGACCTTCATAATCGCCTTAGAAAAGAATTTTTTCGATACTTTTTTGAAGGGGTAAAATAAGGTAATAAATTCCTAGCATTTTTCGGGGCTATTGACTGAATACTTGAGGTTACAAACGCAAAAGTCCATCCGTACATATCGGGAAATGGCAAAATGACTGCCATTTTTCCGATGCTCATCGAATATTCGATGCTCTAATGCCCGCAAAGTATTGAGTATACATTCAAATGAAACAAGCAGATGCCTCACTCTCGGTGCGTTATTTGCAAACCCCACTTCTTGTGCGACATTTAATATTTTGCCAATTCGTGTGGTGAATCGAATCGCTATTCATGGATCTCCTTGCTCAAGAAATAACATTATTCTCGCAACAAATACCCACTTCATATATTCCTACAAATATTACTCCAGACTGCATCGATCTGTTCAGGATCCCATCTGCGATACTTGGAATCTACTTGAAACTCGAAATTTTAGCGCAGAATAATCGATTGAATTGCGATAATATCATATGATACATGAAAATTCAATATTAGAGTAAAATTCAGATCTAACGATGGAACACAAAAAGTGACGTTCGGGTTCCAAGTAGGATTTCTATGCTTCCTGATTGTCGTCAGAATGGAAAGGTACTCATCTCGTAGAAAAAATTATCTACTTTTGAATAGCGAAATAAAAAATATTAGTATTCCTAGAAAAAAGCTGAGGAAAACCGTGATATTTGAAAAAACTAATCTATTGAACATCCGCACAAGAGACTTCTTCTGAAAAATCTGAAAATTATTACCATTTGTGGGGCTCATTGAGATGAATCTTTCAAGCTGAACTTGGATGTAATCCCTTAGATAATTTTGGAGATATAACCTCCTTTCATAAAATGGTTTTTGGCCAATATCTCAGAAATTACTGGAGCGATTTCACCCAATTGAAATTGGAATACCAATTTTTTCGCTTATTAGATGTACAAACTGTCGAAATTTGAGATCTCTAATTCGAATAGTTTTTGAGCTAGCGTGTATAGTATATTCAGCATAAAAAAAACTGTAATTGAAATTATCTGCAAACGACAAGTCTGAGCAAAATTTACTCTGAGTGAAAATTGTGAGTTCAAATGAGATGTATTTCATCGCTGAGAGTGGGAGCTGTGAATCAATTTTTCGCGGAGAAAAGTCGAAAAAACGATCTTTCGAAAATTTGAGTTTTCTCGAAAAGGGCTCCCCCGATTTGCCCCCCTGACAGCATTTTGCACGGGGAGGGAAAGTACTGTTGAATTTTCGGCTCACCAAGTATTACCACTGCTGAACAATGAGCTGATATCCATCACACATACAAACACACACACACATACAAACAGACATTTTTAAGAAATGTCATTTCTCGACGTTTTGTATTATTCTGAGTCATATTCCGATGAAATCTCGAGATCGAAAAAAATCGCGTTCACAATGCTTCCATTCGGAAGCAAAAGAAAAATTTGCTCATATCTCATGCTAATAGCTACCAGATGTAACACAGAGTACGTAGCGGATTGTGAGATGATTGATTTTTCAGCATTTAATGGGCATTTAAATCAAAACGTGAAATTTTTGACGGAAAAATTGTAGTTTTTTCTTTCATAAAAGAGCGGCAAATCAATATTTCACCAATTTCTGCGTACTTTGCTTCGGAAGATAATTTGTAAGATACTGTTCGAAATTCAAATTCAAAAAATGAAAATTGCTTGAGTTATGTAGCTTGCAATCTTCAAAAGTCGTGTTTCAAGATTAACGCATACAAAGTCTTGACTTGGACTATAAATATGAAGAAATGCTTGGGGAAAACTCCAAGATTTCATCAGAAAAATTGAATTTCGGGTAATATAGTTATTCTCTCTATACATTCTTAAATATGTAATTAAAGTCTTGAGTATTTTAAATGAAGAATAGTCATACATTAGTTCAAATAATTGGTTTATTCACTTCATTTTCATTACAACAATGTGTACGACAGTGTACTCTGTTCAGTAGCACGTGAATAACTGACTTCTATATATCGAACAATTCATTCTTCTCCGATAGTTCTTGAAAGGTATCTATGCACCTTGAGAGAGAAAAAAAAAAATATTGATTCAATTTCTTACAGTTTCGGCCTTTCTGACCTTCTGTTCGTCTTCGAACTTGAAAATAAAAGTACAAAATAAAAAAAAACATAAAACATATACGTTCACAATAAATTGGATAAATTATTCGTGTCTTTTTTCTTAACTGCAACCATTGTTACAAAGCCAAGGTCGAATTATCAGCCGCCCAAGTGCCTTCCTATGCACGTTGCGATATTTGACAGTTCTCAACATCTTTGAGTACATAGCGATCATTTTTTAGTACACGTACGATCTCATATGAGCCTTTAGTTTGAGGAATCAACTTTTTTGGAGCACCTGGAGTACTCTCATGAATAACCACAAAATATAGTGTTCAGCATGTTTTTGACGTTCAATAGGGCGAACATGATCAATGTGGATTGCTTGAAATGTCAAACTGCTTTTTGGTATATTGTGCAAATAACCATCTTTTTTACCACAATTCAGAGAAAATGCAATACATTTCAAGCAATTCTGGATGTAACCTTATTTCTCATACTTGGGAACCAATAATTTCTAGTAATTGCTTCACAAGTTTTATCAACACTAAAATTACCTAATTCAACATGATACTTCCTGAAAATCTGGTTCGTCTTTTTCTCAGGAACATAAAATGATAAATTATCATTGTTCTTTCTGCTCACCAAACCGTTTCTCATTTCAAACAATTGATCTTCGGTTTTATCAAGTTTATCACGTAATTCTCGAATACAAGTATCTTGAGTCTGACAAATGGCAAGATTGAGCTCTAATGAGTTATCTTCGAGCACTAAAACATTGATACTTCCACTAAGAGCATCGACATGCTGCATTCTTGACGCTGAACGATGTTCTGTTTCATAATCATAGTGCATCAGCTCAACGGCCCATCTCTCAATTCGGGGACCTATTTCTTTTTTATCGAGAGTCAGCTTGAGAGATGCGCAATCAGTGACCAATTTGAAAGTATGTCCTGTAAATAAATGCGAAAACGCCTCAACGTATAAACGATTGCAAGAGTCTTCAGTTCAAAACTATGATATCGGCTCTCAGTGTTTGTAATTGACTTTGAAAAATAGAAAATTGGGTGGAATTCTAAATTTTTTTTCTTCTGCATGAGAGTAGCACCGAAAGCACATAAATACTCAAAATTCGAGCATAATCTTGAATAAACTTTCGAAAATACCAAGTCATTCCCAGAAATCTATGTACACTATGAGCATCTTGTGGAATAGCACAATCTTTCACAGCCGCAAAACCTGCTGGATTCGGTCTTACCTCTTCTTCAGAAACAATGTACCCCAAAAATTTAATTTCGTTCATCATAAATTTACACTTGTCCAAACGATTTTCATTCAATAACTTAAATAAACGTTTCAGGATACTAAGATGCTCTTCAACTGAGTGTGTGGCAATCAATAAATCGTCCATATAAACAATCACTTCGCCTGACCGTATCAGATTTGCCAAAAGCTTCATTCACGAATCTTTGAAACCATGGAGGGCCAACTCTCAAACCAAACGGCATTTTTGTATATTCGAATACATCAAACAACGTCGGAAACGCAGTATATTCAATTGAGTCTTCAGCCATATGAATATGGAAGAATCCATTTTTTGAATGGAAGAGGATAATCATTCTTTGGAATTAACTTATTCAAATGACGATAATCCACGCACAATCGTCATTCACCTGTTTTTTTCTTTACCAATATGATAGGAGATACATATTCTGAGTTACTGACACGTATAATCTGTTTTTCCATTGAATTATCCAACATTTTACCTAACTCCTGCTTTTCATGATAAGACAATCGTCTCGGATTATGATTAAACGGTTTCGGATCTTTCAGATTCAGTTTTAATTCCATATCAACTTTCGGAACATCAGGTCTAATTGGCTCAACATAATTTTTCTCAAACAGCTTTTTAATGCGCGATTGAACTTCCGGAATTAAAGCCGGATTAATATTTAAAAAATCAGATATTTTACCGTTATTATCATTCATATCAATATTGTTTACATCTTGCAAGGCTTGATTGAACGGATTTATCAAAATATATCCAAAGCTATGACACACCTGTCTACCCAACACGACTGGTGACGTCATTGTACTATGATAGACCACTAATACAGTTTGTTCTAATTGTGTCACTTCATCAATTATAATATCTAATTTTACTAGCCCTCTAACAAATAAATTAAACAAATAAATTTATCAATAAATTAATTTTTATTAATGAATTTTTATTAATAAATTTTTAAGAGAATCAAATTCCGGAAAAAATATGTAATGCGCAAGCAGGATTTGAACCCACGACCTTCTGATTACATGTCAGGTGCTCTATCGCTGAGCTATTGCGAGTTACTATATTTACCATGACATTTTTTATTCTCACATCTTTTCTCCACCTCCCATCCAATAAGACTCCAATTATTAATTCCAGAAAAATCTCCCGCGAACTCGCTAGCATCTTCAATCGCGTCTCTAGGAACAAGGCATTTTTTAATTAAACTCACCGCGCTCCCAGTATCCATCAACGTAATTAGTCTAAACTCAAAATCAACATCTGATCTGCTCATTTTATACTTAATGTCTCTAAAAAATGTTTCATCTCCTTCTGGAACACCTGATATCACAGTTACTTGCTGCTCAGCTCCGTTGATCCACCTCACTTCGTCCTCAGCTTCAGAAACAACAGCTATTTGTGTATTTGCTTTCTTCGTTGGGCATTTGTTTGCCTTATGGTCCATTTTACCACAGAAATAACATGATTCCTTTTCACGTTCGGGTTTATCACATTCAGAAGGATAATGTCCCCTTTTGTTACAATAGTAAAATCTCACAATTTTCTTTTCATCATTTTTCTTAAATTTATCGTTTGTTCTTTGACTAGTGTTACGTATTGATCCGCGCGATCATACGTATTCTTCAACAATAATCAAATATAAATGATAATTCAGTTGAGAATGCCCACAATTCCAATATATGAACCAATTTGCCTTGAAAGAGGTCATAATACATGAAATTACGAGAAAGAGTCAAAAGTCAACAAAACCGAACAGAAAACAATTAAAATCCATTAAAAAGTCTGAAAAGTCCATTTACAAATTACATCAACAAATTAAGAAAAACGAACAAAACTGTGATAAACAAGTAAAATATTATGAAAAATGTTCCAATACCAATTTGCAACAAATTCCCTTCAATAGAAACGGAGATATTCATTTTTAAAGGCCAACGGAAAAGCATTGACCGTGCCGGCCTTCAGCGATATTCACTGAGTAGGTGCGTCATGTCACACGCGGTGGACTAAACTTCTCCCACCAGTGACTCGCGTAATTCTATGTTAAACATTTGAAAAATCATAACTGTTTCAAATATAGAGATTACGGAATGATTCCAATGTTAAAATTCGTTAAATAATTTAGACTATCGATTACAGATGGAAAACTATTGAAAAAATCAATTTACGGAAATCGAGTTTCCTTGAATTAATCAATAATTTTCTCCTTTTCAGCGCCTTAAACTTTAACCTGGTCAACGCCGCAGATAACGGTGGGTTGACTACTTCATTCTCCTTCAACCCCAATTACCCACATACTACCTGGTCAACACCGCAGATAACGGTGCGGTTGATCACCTTATCCGTTTGATTGAAAAAGAAAAAAATACATAAAACTCGTTTTCTCTCATTAAGATAAAATCAAATTGTCCATATGCATATCAATTTGTCAGCATCTCACGATAGCGTCGAAAGCAGAATTTTGAATTAAACAGTGATACTTTAGTGAAACCATATTATTCTTTATTATAGTGAAGGTGAAATCAAGACAAGTAAATAAAGTTACATAAAAGTGAACAAAAGAATGCGGATTAATTAAGAAAGCATTAGAGATCAAACTTTCGTTCAGTGACCATAATTGAAGATTACGAGAAGAGAATCAAAGTGCCCTGGACATCAGTAACACGGTGAGTAACCAAATTTTCTGACTCTCTAGCCCCGGAAGTCGATCGATATTCCAAAAAGTAGAGAAAGTTTAACGTAAATGGGAATTAATCGGGAGTGAATTATATTTTGGGGATTTTCTCGGAGTAAATCATCTCGAGTCAATTCTTATACGTAATACTATTTGCACGTGCGTCACCAGACTTCGAGTCTTGTTCACCAACAAATGTTGTGTCACTCTTCAACGATGGCTTAGCCTCGTCTTCAATGTTATTCTTTCAAAAACTTGCAGCATTTCTTCTTTTTCATTAAATTCTTTCAGACATGCCAAATCTCATAAATGCTCACTGGGAATACCGTCTATCGAATAATCAATCATTTCTTCTCCATCGATAGGAACTTCTTTCGCTAAAATTATTCTAGCATGATAATAATCAGCAACACTTTCTGAAATTTTCCATTCATGTGTCTCAAACTTTTTCTCAGAGCAACTCGAATTGGACGATGATCGTACATTTTTTTCAAGCCCTCAATAATTTCATCTGTTGTCTTGGCTACCGACTTCTCAGTTGAAGCCACTCTTTCGCTTTACTTTTAAATTTATTACTAAACAATAATTTAGCACGATCGTCTTCAAGTTGATCGTTATGCACAACAATCTGATTTGTTTTTCCCAGCTCTGAAAAGTACCTGCTGAACCATCAAAGCTACCAACGAGCTCTAACATAGCGTTAAACTTTCTTTTCGCACAATTTATTGTTTTGATTATTGATCGGTCCCGCGTTCCTAGTTTGACGAAGTAA
Source organism: Aleiodes alternator (assembly GCA_963921955.1). Taxonomy (NCBI): domain Eukaryota; kingdom Metazoa; phylum Arthropoda; class Insecta; order Hymenoptera; family Braconidae; genus Aleiodes; species Aleiodes alternator. The sequence continues at coordinate 3,330,050 of OY998097.1, forward strand.
CTGATTTTCTCTCTCTGCGATTGCCAATTCCCGTCTCAATAAATCGTTTTCCCTTCGCATCAAATTCATTTCTCTTGCTTGGAGCTGCCGCTCCAGCTCGGCACTTCTTGCTCCATCACCAATATCTCCAAGTTTGAACTCATCATCCACTTTTGAAGTGAAACTTCTTTTGGGAGGGTACCAACTTTTTTCTCGCGTCACGAAACGAGTGTAAGGCTTTGAGGGGAACGTGGTAGTAGAGTAGTGGGGGGAAGGGGCAATTTTTGCTGCTGCCGTCGGGTCGCTCTCCGGGTGGTGGGGGAAGCCTGTGTTTTTTTTTTAATTTTTTCTTTTCAATACACGGAGAGAAAAATATGGGTATTTATCTAAACGATTTATCATGGAACACGACCGAAAAATATCCATGCTCGACCTCATAATTTTTGCTCTTTATTTCTTGAAAAATTGCCATTTTACACTCGGCTTTGGATTGAAATATCTCGAAAACTATTCAAAAGTTATCGAGACATGCTGTGAATGAAATTTAGAGGGAAGATTAATGAATAAATAAGCAGACCTCCGTTTTTTCACGACTCGTAGTTATTAAGATATCGATTTTTGGATGAAAAATTCAGAAAGGACGTCCAAGCGCTCGTTTATTTGCTATCGGGCCTCATCCATTGTTTCTGAACTACTCATTCAAAAAATGATATCTCGGAAACTACTGGTCGTAGAAAAACAGCGTTCTTCTTATTTTGTTCGTCAATCTTCCCTCTAAATTTCATTCACAGCATGTCTTGATAAATTTTGCATAGTTTTCGAGATATTTTAATCCAAAGCCAAGTGTAAAATGACCAATGGCTCCATGTATAAGAAGTTTCACTTCTGTCACGTGGGTTCCACGCACCCTCTTTTTTCTGTGGATCGCTATCATTCAGAGCCGAAGCAATTTCAAGCCAATCCCCACTAGGATCTGCTGCATTCAATCTTTCAATAAGTTCATTCTTTGATCCCTGAGTTGACAGAGCACGTCTTTGCAACTCCGCCTTCAATTTCACCACCGTCAATTTACTCGGATCCATTGTTTTTTTTAATAAAATCACACGTTCAACCAATTTTACCAAACTTCACCGTAACCGTTTCTAAGTGTATGGCATTATATTAAAACTCTGTCCGTTTCACTCTGTAGTCACAACACGAATGAATCATTCAGCGTTACCGAATCAAATAAACCTCAAATGCCAAATTTTAGTCCCCATAAAATAAAATCATTTGCGAAAACATCAACCGACGCTCACTCACAACGCGTCTTTTCAAGTTCCCAATTTTCATAATCAATTTTTGCAACAATAATAATAATCATAATAAATTCTTAATAATGTTCTGATCCCACTTCTGATTTTGTGATTAAAGTCTTGAGTATTTTAAATGACGAATAGTCATTCATTAGTTCAAATAATTTGGTTTATTCACTTCATTTTCATTACAAAAATGTGTACGACAGTGTACTCTGTTCAGTAGCGCGTGAATAATTGACTTCTATATATCGAGCAATTCATTCTTCTGCGATTAATCCGCGAAAGGTATCTATTCTACATTGAAGGGAGAAAACAAAAATAATATTGATTTAATTTATTACAAATATTCAAACTGTTTTTCGGGCCCAAATTTTTCTTCTCGATTTTTTGAAAATTTTACAGTGATCTAACCCTCCAATATACTGAAACTGAGAATACCCACAAAGGTTATACCTCATTTGCTATTCTAGATTTGTTAATTTCTCTGACGGCGGAGAAATGCAATTCTGAATGGATAATGTATCCAACTGAATCCACTACTCATTCTCGAGAAGAAATTGTATTATTTATCCAGTGTGCCTATTTCTCAGTATCTTATTCTGCTTCATCGACCATAATTATAATTATTTCGTATGAGTAATTATAATCATTTTAGTTCAGCTCTCGTAATCTCAATTCCAGCTATGAATGGATAAACGTGAATACAGCTCCAGTTACCGCTAGCTATTGCAAAAGAACATTATATTATATTATATTATTCACTGAAAAAATCAATTTTGTTGTAAGAAAATTAACTTTTGGAGCAAATCTACTTCACTCAATAGAATTTATATATAGATCAGAGATGGGCAAGTTTCAGGTAGTCGGGATCCCAGAGTCTTAATCCCATTAATACTCCTCGTACCTGAGGCCATAAACTGCCCCCCTCCCAATTGAACAATTACGCATTTTTTCAAGTACCGAGGGTGAGTGACGAATCGCGCGGCCTTACACACTTTATTTCATTTTTTTTTTGCAAAAAATTATGTTAAAAAAACAGAAAATGACAAAAATCTCGCTTCGTTTCCGAGATATTCTAAAAAAAATATATATTTAAAAATTCTAAAAATGAATGAAGAAAGGGATTTTCAGTCAATTTAATTTTATTCGATTAGTTTTTCTCAAATATTTCGAAAACCATGCAAGATAAAACGATTTCATCTACAGCTGTTTTTTAAAAGGAATTTCAAGAGCTACAAAAGTAGATTAGGACACAATGGCGGTATTCCACTCAGTGTCTAAGATATCCTTAAAAATCTGATGCACAAGTCGAGGATTCACAAAATAAAAGATTTTTAGACGAATCGATTCTATTCCATCAGTTTTTCCCAAATAGCTCAGAAATCGAGCGAGATAGAGCGCGATCCTATTCTCTAGTTCCTAAAATTTTCGATAAAAAAAAATATTCTTAGAAAGTGACGCTATCTCACTTAGTTTCCAAAATATTATCGACAAACTGATGAAAAACTCAAAAATAAAAAAAAGTTAGAGATATAGTATATCTGATATACTGACGAATCGATTTTCTTCCATCACTTTTTCTCAAATATTTCGGAAAACAAATGAGATAGAGCGAATTTAGTTCAATGCTTTTTTGTAGCTCTCGAAATTTTCCCCAAAACATTCTTAAGACGAAATTGCTCTATCTCGCTTGGTTTCTGAAATATTAAAAAAAAAAATCGACTAAAAAATTGAAAAATGTTAAATAAGTCAATTTTTTTGCCAGTCAAAATAAATCAGTTTTTTCGAAATATCTTGAAAACTAAGTGAGATAGCGTTATTTTACCTCAATCTATTTTTATAGCTCTGGAAATTCTCTACAAAACAAGCTTTGAGCAAAATCGCGCTATCTCCTTCAGTTTCCGAGATATTTAAAAAAAACTGTAAAAAAAATTACTTTCACCTCTTCACTACTGAATGAAGAAAGAGTGGGGAGAACGGAGGTGAGGTGTAATTTTTGAGGGACTGCACCCGACCCAGGTAACAGGATTAACGCCGAGTATTGTCCCCCCTAATGAAGGTCGGGAGCCCAAGGATCCCAAAGATCCGGATTTGCCCATCTCTGATATAGATATAGAAATTGTGAAGAGAAACCTTGAATTTTCTTGCTACAAATTTTTTTTCAGTATTACTATTCACCCTCAGTATCTCTTGCGGATTCGATGATAGTGAAAAAAAACGTCATAATGCTTTAAGGACATAATTGATTACATGAATGAAGCGGAATATATGATCAAAAACACACGGTTTTCAGAAAGTATCCCCAGAATTTGGGAATAACAATCATCACTTTCTTGAGAGCCCACAATTTATTCGTTGGAGAATCGACTGGATTTATATAAGGTGATGAGGTGTTGTACGATAATATAAATGTGTCACACCGAAAAAAATTCGTGAGTTGGAAGCCAGCGCAATCTTCATACAAGATCATCAATTATCAGTACTAATATATAGAATCTATTCAATGGATTGAAAGAGATTGGGGATAACTGGACTTCATTAATCGGTCAAGTATTGCATTACTTGAATCAAACTTCTAACGATTGTCCCGAAACTATTCTCATTTATTCACAATTAGTTATATGTTTTAAATGTACAGTCGCCATGCTGTGACAAATCGTTATATGATTAGGCATAAATTAAAAGTTCAATGTAGCAACCGAAAACTCTATCCAAGAATGAGTTTTCTAGTGACTAAAAAATCAAATTCAAGTCTAGAAGAAATATCATTGGAATCACCAGCATCATTCATTACTCGAACTTGAGATATCATGTATAGAAGTATCCTTCTAAGAAGAAGTATCCTCGAAATAACGAACTCTATGCATGACTCGCATTTCAGATATTCTGGACGAATCTTATGAAGCTTACAACAAAAGAAACATTATCATATGTCAAGAACATGATTGATTACATTAATTCAATACAGTTTACAACTGGAAACACAGATTTCAGAAAGAAGTTAAGAAAATCCCCAGTTGAAATTGTCCATTTTCTGGCACCGATTTTTTCTTAGTTTACGAATTCATTGGAGTCATCGAACATCGTGATTTATTGCATCGAATCATGTTTTTCTCCGCTTGAGTATAAACTCTCATTTGAAGACAATTCTGTTTTCTCAGGCGATTATAGAATGCTCAGCAATTTGTCAGTTTCACTCTGCCAAACATTCCAAAATTTTCCAATAATTTTACCAAGTTTTTTATTTTAAATTGATGTCTCTTGACGTAGCAGAGGCCAGTGGCACGATTTTAAGGCAGACAGACAAAACCCTAGTTAAATTTTTTCCTAAAACAACTAACTTTTTTTGGAAGTCACTAACCAATTAAACCGAAACAACACAATAAATGAAAATAGAGATTATCACCACGTTTGGCGTAACCCAAGGCCACGGCGAGGACGTAGTGGTGCATAGGCTTCGAAAAGGAACCTATCACGACCCATCCTATAAACGACACTCGGGATTTTAGATGGAGAATATATTGACGACAAACTCCGCCCACCTTATTGGGCATAAAAAGTTTAATTTTTACATTATACAGAAACAAGTACTTCATGCACAATGTGCTTTTTAAAATGTAATTTTTCCTTCTTTTGTCAATAATTTGTACACTTCACGTGGAACAATTTCAATTTGAAATATTAATGAAAAATAGTAACGAAAAAAGAAAATAGACGAAAAAAAACCTCAATGAATTTAATACGGATTGAATGAAACTTCAAAATACTCATCTGAAAACTGGATTTCCCAAAAAAAACCAAGACGCAGTGGTGGTGTTACGTAACAGTGGCAACTAGTTTTTAAAACAAAACACACAATTTCGATGTTTCACCGCAGAAGACCCGAAGGATACTGGTCCAGGAAAGGCTCATTTGGTTGGACTACCAAATTTGCCATTTTCATAAGACCATTGATCTCTGTTTATCATTGTGCTTTCACACCAACTGTCTCTGTCAGGAAGAAATCGACTGTTTCAAACGTGCCTCACCTCTCAGCCCGCCCCTCCCCTCTTGCTCAATCAAAACATCAAACTCTACTCTATTGAATTTATTATTTTGCTTCCAAATTACTGTGAAATAAAATTTTTATTAAAGTTTGAATGATGTATTCATTGAGTTGTTGAACAAAATGAACAAATTCAAGTTTTTCGGCTCGAAATTAACGAACAACTTATTTAGCAAAAAAATTTTTATAAAATGAAATTTTCCCTGAACCGAACTCAGTGCGAGCCTAGAATAGGCGCACCGAGCACGGCGGAAGAAAAAATTTGAGATAAAACATTAAAAACACTAATTTGGAGTTGGCAGAGCTATACTGCCAAATTACCGAAATCTCCCACCACCATTCAGGAGAAATGGGCCCTTAAAACCGGTCCATCACCGGAGAGTCAACATACCAGGAATATGTTACACAAAAACATGTGGCATGGAAAAAGGGTGCAATGGGTTTCGAAGAACGTCAAGTGAAATTTAACATTGAAGACATCATCCCCCAAAAGTATTTAGAGCAGATTTAGACGTTGATATTTCAACCGAGTTTGGACAAATTTCTATACAATGAGGAGGCAGTGATGAGAAACTACACAATCTCAGATGAGGATCCAAGACATTGATAGTCCTCATGGATAATTTGAAGCCATATGAGGCTGAGAAATTGCGCAGTACTCCGTCATTTCGCCACAGTTTTGGTGATGTACTAACAATAGCCAAACATTTTGGAGAAAATCAAACAACTGATCCATGGGAATTTTTGGAAGCTGTGATGCGACTTGACAAAACTTTTAGGCCTTGACGAGGACAGCGGAAGAAGATTGAAGCTCCACCAAGTACTCTGGTGACTTTTCTTAGAATTCTCTAATCTTTTCAATCTTTTGAATTTTGTTAAATCTTTTCTTCAACTCATCCTCTAATTATTTTTGTTTTGAGGATATCTATATTATTAAATACCTTGTAAGCACGATACTTGATAAACTATACAAAGTGGAAATTTCAAACTGAGTGACTGCCTAGTTATAATGGGAGTCAAGACTGGTATGACATTAGACTATGGTTTTCTGTTTTCAAATGAATCATTTCAAATAAATGTCATAGAAAGGGAATTGTGTTGCATTATTTCTTCATTTTTCATCACACAATAGTTTACGGATTGGATGGAAAAACTGGTACAGCAATTAATTTTAGGAAAATGGAAAGTCGTCGAAACTGGATTGAAGGGACATGGAAACAAGATCAGTCAATTGATAGTAAAAATCAAGTTTCGAAAATTCAACAATTATTCTTACGGAAGTGTTCAAATTTCGATAATTCAGGAAAGAAATATATTTACTGTATTGGGATTAACTTAAAAGAAGAGACGAACTGTATTTATCACAAGAATGTAAACATTAGAATACTATAAAATTATCTTGCAACAATAGATGAATCCTCGGAGAATATTCTAATTAATTGGTGTTAGAGTTTACTTTTCTGAGTGTCGAAGAAATAAAGTAATCATTCTTCTTTTGAACAAATGTTTTTTTCAGAAAATCGAACATTACTCTTACGTAGAAGAGACGAATTATTATGATGAATTTCACACTTGGATGATCGTAATGAATTTCTCATTTCGAAATTGTCATTTTTGTCCTTTGAATAAATCTTTGCGCTGTTTCGGACGATCCAAAATTCTTTCTAATCAGAAATTTACGGAGTCAAGATCAATGGAAAAAGTATTTTCAGGTTTAAGTTCAATTCATTAAAAGTGAAGATTCGCGGTTGTTTCAGAAAGCTGGCTCAATTTGTTAGAAGCGGCATGTTTCTCAATTATCAATATTACACTCACTGTTTCTTTTGTTAAGAATAGTCCAACTGCTCGGAATGGAAAATTCGCGTCAATTAAAGAAAAAATTCTACGGTCATTGCAGTCTCCAGGTTTATTGAACTTGGAAATTTTAGGTGTTCAGAGTGAGACTTCATTTCGGTGAAAAATTTCTCAATTATCAATTCTAGAAACTGGCTGTTTCTGGGTGGGAAATATTTTTATCTTTCGAAACAAAACTTCCATATTTAAGAAGAAAATTAGTGTATAATATTAGAGGAATTTGTCGTTATTCTGAGCGAATACATCATAACTATATGGATGGAGATATGCATTTTTTCTGTTCAAAATACCTTCGTGGACAAAAATTCTGAACAAGCTGAAAATGGTTAGATGAGTTGATCCAAAATTATTTTTAAATCATTTCTAGACTCACTCAATTTCCAAAATCTGAATTGATTATGGATAATTCTTGAATTATTTTTGAATAAATTGTAAAATTCAGTTTCTGATGAGAATTTCTTTTATATTGTATTTCAATTTCTTTTTTTAAGAATACTGAATTAGATTTCCGATAAGAAAATTATTTTCAACTACTTTGAAAAATTATTTTTGAATGAATTTTGAATGAAGATTTTTGCAAACGAATTTTTTGAATCTTCTCTCCTATCACTTCGGGATAAATTTTCACTTATAATACCACAAGAGCTTCAAAATTATCGGGTATTTCCCGATAGGTTCGTTGCAAACACATGAAGGAGTCAAGTTTTTCAGGTTAAAAAATCACGAGCGCGAAGCGCGAGTGATTTTTCCTGAAAAACTTGACGACTTTATTTGTTTGCAGGGAACCTTGAGGGAAATGCCAGATATTTTTGAAGCTCGTGTGGTATTCGGGGGATTATTTTTCCGTCCCAAATGTCGGCCAATAGAATTGCACCATGAGACGAAATGTACAGTTAACAAATAATTAATTTGACTGGATCATGTTTTGTTTTTTATATATAGCAACTACCAGAGAAAATTTTCAAAAAATTATCAGTATAATACCATGTAGGTTGTACCACGTGACGTCGAATGGTGCAATTCTATTGGTCGATATTTGGGTCGGAAAAATAATCAATAGAAGTTTTTAAGGAGAAATTATTTCTGAATATTTTTTTATTTCCTAGATCGTTTTCAAATTAATGTTGAAATTTATTTCCGAATCAGAAATCATCTGATTCTTTTTTATTTTATCAATGCATATCGAATTTAATTTTCAAATGAGAAATGCCCATTAAGTTACTTTTGAATTATTTTTGAATCACTTCTGAATAACACTTTGGAAGGAGAAATTATTTTTAAGAAATTTATTCTGCCGGTTCATTTATGAATCAGTTTTGAAAATGTTTTCAAGATGAAAAATTGTTTTCAACTTTTTACTCTACTCCAGAATCAATTCTAAAATGTATTTTTGAATGAGAATTGTTTCTGCATAGTATCTGAATTTTTTTCTTCATGACCTTCGACTTGAATTGACAATAGGAAAGTATCTTATAGTAGTTTCTCAAAAATTATATTGGAATGAGTTTTGAATAGAAATTTTCGAAGGGGAGTTTTATTTGAACATTCTTTCGTCACTTCAGTATCAATTTTGAATGAAGATTCCGAAGAGGAAATTATTTTAAAGTTTTTACTCTCTTTCCAGTTTTTTCCGAATTAGACTACTGTTAAACACTTTTCAATCTCTTTTGAATCAAATGTCGAATGTAAGAATTATTGTGAGAATTCTGAGAAAGAAAATTGATTTTGGATGAATGTTGAATAAACAGTTCTGAAGAGGGACTTACTTTTTTGAACGTTTATTTTAGCACGAATGAATTTCGAATGAAATTTTCAAAGGAAAAATTATATTTGAATATCTTTTTCTCCCCGGAGCGGTTTTGAATCAATGTTGAAATTCATTGTCAAATGAGAAATTATTTTTAGAATGGTTTTATCATTGTAGAATCAATTTTGAAATTTATTTGCGAATGGGAAATTATCTTCGAGTTACTTTGATATCATTTTCGAATCAACATTTGTAGAAGTAAATTGTTTTTGAATCGTTCTAGAATCTGATTCTCTCGAATCAGTTTAAAAATTTATTTTCGAAGGAGGTGTCGATCTGGCAATGCTTTACAAAATATCTTTTAATCTTTTGGTCGAATTTGTTTTTTTTTCCTCTTCTCTCTCTTCTTCTCACAGATTATTTCAGATGCAATCAATTTACAAAAGAATATAATCCTATTGTCCATTTCATTTCGATTTTATTATTGTTTTTTTTACTAATACAGGGTGACGTTTCCACTAATGTTACAAAATGAGTGAAAACGTAGAGTAAAAAATCCTGAACATGTTGTCGCAAAAATTAATTTTTTCTGATAATTAACTCTTCAATTATTAATGAAAGAATTTTGATATTTTTCGGCCAATAAAAGCGAATAGAATGGCCACCATAAAGATGAAAAATCCGTGATATTAACAAATGTCTATAATGCCGGCGTTCAGAGTGAATGAGTGACATTTCTACGTTTGGAATATAGCTTCTCAACCTCTCTGCTGTCATTCAAGATTTTTGATGTTTGATCAATTCAAAGATCAATAGAAAAATAGAAGTCATATGACAAAATGATTAAAATGAACAGCAAATGACCATTGATGACCCCCTCTCCAATCTTTAATTGAGAACGATAAATTTTTTTTTGCATTATTATTTCCCATAGAAAATAATTTTTCAATGTAAAAGATTCACTCAATGAATGCGACCATGTTTGCAACAATAAATGCGACAATCGATGGAACAATTTATGCGACAGTCGGTGCAACAATGAATGCGATCGTTGCATTAATTATTGCATTGACTGTCGCATTTATTGTTGCACTAGTTATTGCAAACATTGTCGCATTCATTATATGAATCTTTTACATTAATTTACATTTAAGTTAATTATCAGAAAAAATTAATTTTCGCGACAACCTGTTCAGGATTTTTTATTCTACGTTTCCACTCATTTTGTAACAATAGTGGAAACGTCACCCTGTATATATATATATATATATTTTTTTTTCAATTGAGTCTTTCAATTGCAGAAAACCAAAAATTGTGTAGAGCAGTGAGTTCAATTTGATTTTTAATGTTCAAGGCATTTAAAATACAGTAGTTTGGGTGGCTTTCATTTTGAGTAGCTCGCATCAGCTTGTCTCTTTGTGTGTCTAGGATGGGACAGGATGTAAGAAGGTGAATTATGTAATTTTCACATTCAGTAAAACAGTTTGGGCAAATGTTATCAAGTGGGTGACGTATACAAGTTCCTCGCAGTAGTAGTCTGGGAGAGAAATTGCTCAATAGTCTACATTGAGCTGAGATTTTAACTTGCTATTTTAAGTTGGGAGCTTATTTGTAGATATTTCTGGGTGTTGAAGGAGAAATTGAGAAAAGGTAGGAGGGAGAGAGAGGATTGAGTGGCTTGCAGTTCGTCCCGGTTATTGAGTTTCATTTGATATTTTGCGACTATCTCTTCTGTGATTTGATTCTTGTTGGTAGCGTGAATGAAACCGGCAACACCAGGGTTATAGTGGGTTTTTATTAACACGTCCAGCTGAGAGCACCAGTTGCACTTAAGTAGATTGGAGGAGTTAGAGGATAAGGATACCAGTCGCATTAAACATATCTTCGGTAGGCGTGTATCTTTCATTTCGTTGGTTTTTGTAATCCATTTGAGGGATTTTCTGATTATTTCGGAAGAGGTAGGTGGAGACCTAGTTTCCAAGCGTACAGCATAGTTGGGAGTTTGAGGAGAAAGGTTCAAAAGTTTTTTGAAGAACGATGTTTGGGTTTAGTCCACAGTATGGTGTTTCAAAAAAAAAATAAAAATTCTTGTTTTCGCTCCCGAACAGGTGTCAAAATTCAATTTAAGTATAAAGATACGCCTGCCAAAATTTGAGCTCATTATGTCAACATTTAGGGGTTGCGCATCGCACTATCCTATTTTCCATAAGGATAGCATGGGAATTTTTTTTCCTTCCATATCTTATTTTTATAACTAGTTGAAGATGTACGGTGGAGAAAATCTACAGACATATTTTCGTAGGAAATTGAACGTTCTACAAAAAATGTCCCTTATTACTTTCTGATAAATTCACTTGCTCAAAAGTTATTCGATCTCAAAGTTGGATTTACTGTGAAGTTAAGGTATTTTTCAATATTTCATTGGGACTATCAGTCTTATAGAGGAGATATATTTAATTTCTTCTATGAAATATGAATTGTACTATAGATAGATCCTGAAAGATAGCTTATCTTGACCGTATTGGAAACTTATGTATTTAAAAACCATTTTTTAGTCGACATTAGTACTGAAACTGTTATTTTCCACTTAAATTTGTTCTAAAAATTTGAGAATATTTCCGTTTCATTATTCCAATGATCATAAAAAATGAATGTTAATACAGCTGTTCTTCTTCCATCAATCGATTAATTTTACTCATTAGTTTAACGTAAATGGGAATTAATCGGGAGTGAATTATATTTTGGGGATTTTCTCGGAGTAAATCATCTCGAGTCAATTCTTATACGTAATACTATTTGCACGTGCGTCACCAGACTTCGAGTCTTGTTCACCAACAAATGTTGTGTCACTCTTCAACGATGGCTTAGCCTCGTCTTCAATGTTATTCTTTCAAAAACTTGCAGCATTTCTTCTTTTTCATTAAATTCTTTCAGACATGCCAAATCTCATAAATGCTCACTGGGAATACCGTCTATCGAATAATCAATCATTTCTTCTCCATCGATAGGAACTTCTTTCGCTAAAATTATTCTAGCATGATAATAATCAGCAACACTTTCTGAAATTTTCCATTCATGTGTCTCAAACTTTTTCTCAGAGCAACTCGAATTGGACGATGATCGTACATTTTTTTCAAGCCCTCAATAATTTCATCTGTTGTCTTGGCTACCGACTTCTCAGTTGAAGCCACTCTTTCGCTTTACTTTTAAATTTATTACTAAACAATAATTTAGCACGATCGTCTTCAAGTTGATCGTTATGCACAACAATCTGATTTGTTTTTCCCAGCTCTGAAAAGTACCTGCTGAACCATCAAAGCTACCAACGAGCTCTAACATAGCGTTAAACTTTCTTTTCGCACAATTTATTGTTTTGATTATTGATCGGTCCCGCGTTCCTAGTTTGACGAAGTAACTGATTTTCTCTCTCTGCGATTGCCAATTCCCGTCTCAATAAATCGTTTTCCCTTCGCATCAAATTCATTTCTCTTGCTTGGAGCTGCCGCTCCAGCTCGGCACTTCTTGCTCCATCACCAATATCTCCAAGTTTGAACTCATCATCCACTTTTGAAGTGAAACTTCTTTTGGGAGGGTACCAACTTTTTTCTCGCGTCACGAAACGAGTGTAAGGCTTTGAGGGGAACGTGGTAGTAGAGTAGTGGGGGGAAGGGGCAATTTTTGCTGCTGCCGTCGGGTCGCTCTCCGGGTGGTGGGGGAAGCCTGTGTTTTTTTTTTAATTTTTTCTTTTCAATACACGGAGAGAAAAATATGGGTATTTATCTAAACGATTTATCATGGAACACGACCGAAAAATATCCATGCTCGACCTCATAATTTTTGCTCTTTATTTCTTGAAAAATTGCCATTTTACACTCGGCTTTGGATTGAAATATCTCGAAAACTATTCAAAAGTTATCGAGACATGCTGTGAATGAAATTTAGAGGGAAGATTAATGAATAAATAAGCAGACCTCCGTTTTTTCACGACTCGTAGTTATTAAGATATCGATTTTTGGATGAAAAATTCAGAAAGGACGTCCAAGCGCTCGTTTATTTGCTATCGGGCCTCATCCATTGTTTCTGAACTACTCATTCAAAAAATGATATCTCGGAAACTACTGGTCGTAGAAAAACAGCGTTCTTCTTATTTTGTTCGTCAATCTTCCCTCTAAATTTCATTCACAGCATGTCTTGATAAATTTTGCATAGTTTTCGAGATATTTTAATCCAAAGCCAAGTGTAAAATGACCAATGGCTCCATGTATAAGAAGTTTCACTTCTGTCACGTGGGTTCCACGCACCCTCTTTTTTCTGTGGATCGCTATCATTCAGAGCCGAAGCAATTTCAAGCCAATCCCCACTAGGATCTGCTGCATTCAATCTTTCAATAAGTTCATTCTTTGATCCCTGAGTTGACAGAGCACGTCTTTGCAACTCCGCCTTCAATTTCACCACCGTCAATTTACTCGGATCCATTGTTTTTTTTAATAAAATCACACGTTCAACCAATTTTACCAAACTTCACCGTAACCGTTTCTAAGTGTATGGCATTATATTAAAACTCTGTCCGTTTCACTCTGTAGTCACAACACGAATGAATCATTCAGCGTTACCGAATCAAATAAACCTCAAATGCCAAATTTTAGTCCCCATAAAATAAAATCATTTGCGAAAACATCAACCGACGCTCACTCACAACGCGTCTTTTCAAGTTCCCAATTTTCATAATCAATTTTTGCAACAATAATAATAATCATAATAAATTCTTAATAATGTTCTGATCCCACTTCTGATTTTGTGATTAAAGTCTTGAGTATTTTAAATGACGAATAGTCATTCATTAGTTCAAATAATTTGGTTTATTCACTTCATTTTCATTACAAAAATGTGTACGACAGTGTACTCTGTTCAGTAGCGCGTGAATAATTGACTTCTATATATCGAGCAATTCATTCTTCTGCGATTAATCCGCGAAAGGTATCTATTCTACATTGAAGGGAGAAAACAAAAATAATATTGATTTAATTTATTACAAATATTCAAACTGTTTTTCGGGCCCAAATTTTTCTTCTCGATTTTTTGAAAATTTTACAGTGATCTAACCCTCCAATATACTGAAACTGAGAATACCCACAAAGGTTATACCTCATTTGCTATTCTAGATTTGTTAATTTCTCTGACGGCGGAGAAATGCAATTCTGAATGGATAATGTATCCAACTGAATCCACTACTCATTCTCGAGAAGAAATTGTATTATTTATCCAGTGTGCCTATTTCTCAGTATCTTATTCTGCTTCATCGACCATAATTATAATTATTTCGTATGAGTAATTATAATCATTTTAGTTCAGCTCTCGTAATCTCAATTCCAGCTATGAATGGATAAACGTGAATACAGCTCCAGTTACCGCTAGCTATTGCAAAAGAACATTATATTATATTATATTATTCACTGAAAAAATCAATTTTGTTGTAAGAAAATTAACTTTTGGAGCAAATCTACTTCACTCAATAGAATTTATATATAGATCAGAGATGGGCAAGTTTCAGGTAGTCGGGATCCCAGAGTCTTAATCCCATTAATACTCCTCGTACCTGAGGCCATAAACTGCCCCCCTCCCAATTGAACAATTACGCATTTTTTCAAGTACCGAGGGTGAGTGACGAATCGCGCGGCCTTACACACTTTATTTCATTTTTTTTTTGCAAAAAATTATGTTAAAAAAACAGAAAATGACAAAAATCTCGCTTCGTTTCCGAGATATTCTAAAAAAAATATATATTTAAAAATTCTAAAAATGAATGAAGAAAGGGATTTTCAGTCAATTTAATTTTATTCGATTAGTTTTTCTCAAATATTTCGAAAACCATGCAAGATAAAACGATTTCATCTACAGCTGTTTTTTAAAAGGAATTTCAAGAGCTACAAAAGTAGATTAGGACACAATGGCGGTATTCCACTCAGTGTCTAAGATATCCTTAAAAATCTGATGCACAAGTCGAGGATTCACAAAATAAAAGATTTTTAGACGAATCGATTCTATTCCATCAGTTTTTCCCAAATAGCTCAGAAATCGAGCGAGATAGAGCGCGATCCTATTCTCTAGTTCCTAAAATTTTCGATAAAAAAAAATATTCTTAGAAAGTGACGCTATCTCACTTAGTTTCCAAAATATTATCGACAAACTGATGAAAAACTCAAAAATAAAAAAAAGTTAGAGATATAGTATATCTGATATACTGACGAATCGATTTTCTTCCATCACTTTTTCTCAAATATTTCGGAAAACAAATGAGATAGAGCGAATTTAGTTCAATGCTTTTTTGTAGCTCTCGAAATTTTCCCCAAAACATTCTTAAGACGAAATTGCTCTATCTCGCTTGGTTTCTGAAATATTAAAAAAAAAAATCGACTAAAAAATTGAAAAATGTTAAATAAGTCAATTTTTTTGCCAGTCAAAATAAATCAGTTTTTTCGAAATATCTTGAAAACTAAGTGAGATAGCGTTATTTTACCTCAATCTATTTTTATAGCTCTGGAAATTCTCTACAAAACAAGCTTTGAGCAAAATCGCGCTATCTCCTTCAGTTTCCGAGATATTTAAAAAAAACTGTAAAAAAAATTACTTTCACCTCTTCACTACTGAATGAAGAAAGAGTGGGGAGAACGGAGGTGAGGTGTAATTTTTGAGGGACTGCACCCGACCCAGGTAACAGGATTAACGCCGAGTATTGTCCCCCCTAATGAAGGTCGGGAGCCCAAGGATCCCAAAGATCCGGATTTGCCCATCTCTGATATAGATATAGAAATTGTGAAGAGAAACCTTGAATTTTCTTGCTACAAATTTTTTTTCAGTATTACTATTCACCCTCAGTATCTCTTGCGGATTCGATGATAGTGAAAAAAAACGTCATAATGCTTTAAGGACATAATTGATTACATGAATGAAGCGGAATATATGATCAAAAACACACGGTTTTCAGAAAGTATCCCCAGAATTTGGGAATAACAATCATCACTTTCTTGAGAGCCCACAATTTATTCGTTGGAGAATCGACTGGATTTATATAAGGTGATGAGGTGTTGTACGATAATATAAATGTGTCACACCGAAAAAAATTCGTGAGTTGGAAGCCAGCGCAATCTTCATACAAGATCATCAATTATCAGTACTAATATATAGAATCTATTCAATGGATTGAAAGAGATTGGGGATAACTGGACTTCATTAATCGGTCAAGTATTGCATTACTTGAATCAAACTTCTAACGATTGTCCCGAAACTATTCTCATTTATTCACAATTAGTTATATGTTTTAAATGTACAGTCGCCATGCTGTGACAAATCGTTATATGATTAGGCATAAATTAAAAGTTCAATGTAGCAACCGAAAACTCTATCCAAGAATGAGTTTTCTAGTGACTAAAAAATCAAATTCAAGTCTAGAAGAAATATCATTGGAATCACCAGCATCATTCATTACTCGAACTTGAGATATCATGTATAGAAGTATCCTTCTAAGAAGAAGTATCCTCGAAATAACGAACTCTATGCATGACTCGCATTTCAGATATTCTGGACGAATCTTATGAAGCTTACAACAAAAGAAACATTATCATATGTCAAGAACATGATTGATTACATTAATTCAATACAGTTTACAACTGGAAACACAGATTTCAGAAAGAAGTTAAGAAAATCCCCAGTTGAAATTGTCCATTTTCTGGCACCGATTTTTTCTTAGTTTACGAATTCATTGGAGTCATCGAACATCGTGATTTATTGCATCGAATCATGTTTTTCTCCGCTTGAGTATAAACTCTCATTTGAAGACAATTCTGTTTTCTCAGGCGATTATAGAATGCTCAGCAATTTGTCAGTTTCACTCTGCCAAACATTCCAAAATTTTCCAATAATTTTACCAAGTTTTTTATTTTAAATTGATGTCTCTTGACGTAGCAGAGGCCAGTGGCACGATTTTAAGGCAGACAGACAAAACCCTAGTTAAATTTTTTCCTAAAACAACTAACTTTTTTTGGAAGTCACTAACCAATTAAACCGAAACAACACAATAAATGAAAATAGAGATTATCACCACGTTTGGCGTAACCCAAGGCCACGGCGAGGACGTAGTGGTGCATAGGCTTCGAAAAGGAACCTATCACGACCCATCCTATAAACGACACTCGGGATTTTAGATGGAGAATATATTGACGACAAACTCCGCCCACCTTATTGGGCATAAAAAGTTTAATTTTTACATTATACAGAAACAAGTACTTCATGCACAATGTGCTTTTTAAAATGTAATTTTTCCTTCTTTTGTCAATAATTTGTACACTTCACGTGGAACAATTTCAATTTGAAATATTAATGAAAAATAGTAACGAAAAAAGAAAATAGACGAAAAAAAACCTCAATGAATTTAATACGGATTGAATGAAACTTCAAAATACTCATCTGAAAACTGGATTTCCCAAAAAAAACCAAGACGCAGTGGTGGTGTTACGTAACAGTGGCAACTAGTTTTTAAAACAAAACACACAATTTCGATGTTTCACCGCAGAAGACCCGAAGGATACTGGTCCAGGAAAGGCTCATTTGGTTGGACTACCAAATTTGCCATTTTCATAAGACCATTGATCTCTGTTTATCATTGTGCTTTCACACCAACTGTCTCTGTCAGGAAGAAATCGACTGTTTCAAACGTGCCTCACCTCTCAGCCCGCCCCTCCCCTCTTGCTCAATCAAAACATCAAACTCTACTCTATTGAATTTATTATTTTGCTTCCAAATTACTGTGAAATAAAATTTTTATTAAAGTTTGAATGATGTATTCATTGAGTTGTTGAACAAAATGAACAAATTCAAGTTTTTCGGCTCGAAATTAACGAACAACTTATTTAGCAAAAAAATTTTTATAAAATGAAATTTTCCCTGAACCGAACTCAGTGCGAGCCTAGAATAGGCGCACCGAGCACGGCGGAAGAAAAAATTTGAGATAAAACATTAAAAACACTAATTTGGAGTTGGCAGAGCTATACTGCCAAATTACCGAAATCTCCCACCACCATTCAGGAGAAATGGGCCCTTAAAACCGGTCCATCACCGGAGAGTCAACATACCAGGAATATGTTACACAAAAACATGTGGCATGGAAAAAGGGTGCAATGGGTTTCGAAGAACGTCAAGTGAAATTTAACATTGAAGACATCATCCCCCAAAAGTATTTAGAGCAGATTTAGACGTTGATATTTCAACCGAGTTTGGACAAATTTCTATACAATGAGGAGGCAGTGATGAGAAACTACACAATCTCAGATGAGGATCCAAGACATTGATAGTCCTCATGGATAATTTGAAGCCATATGAGGCTGAGAAATTGCGCAGTACTCCGTCATTTCGCCACAGTTTTGGTGATGTACTAACAATAGCCAAACATTTTGGAGAAAATCAAACAACTGATCCATGGGAATTTTTGGAAGCTGTGATGCGACTTGACAAAACTTTTAGGCCTTGACGAGGACAGCGGAAGAAGATTGAAGCTCCACCAAGTACTCTGGTGACTTTTCTTAGAATTCTCTAATCTTTTCAATCTTTTGAATTTTGTTAAATCTTTTCTTCAACTCATCCTCTAATTATTTTTGTTTTGAGGATATCTATATTATTAAATACCTTGTAAGCACGATACTTGATAAACTATACAAAGTGGAAATTTCAAACTGAGTGACTGCCTAGTTATAATGGGAGTCAAGACTGGTATGACATTAGACTATGGTTTTCTGTTTTCAAATGAATCATTTCAAATAAATGTCATAGAAAGGGAATTGTGTTGCATTATTTCTTCATTTTTCATCACACAATAGTTTACGGATTGGATGGAAAAACTGGTACAGCAATTAATTTTAGGAAAATGGAAAGTCGTCGAAACTGGATTGAAGGGACATGGAAACAAGATCAGTCAATTGATAGTAAAAATCAAGTTTCGAAAATTCAACAATTATTCTTACGGAAGTGTTCAAATTTCGATAATTCAGGAAAGAAATATATTTACTGTATTGGGATTAACTTAAAAGAAGAGACGAACTGTATTTATCACAAGAATGTAAACATTAGAATACTATAAAATTATCTTGCAACAATAGATGAATCCTCGGAGAATATTCTAATTAATTGGTGTTAGAGTTTACTTTTCTGAGTGTCGAAGAAATAAAGTAATCATTCTTCTTTTGAACAAATGTTTTTTTCAGAAAATCGAACATTACTCTTACGTAGAAGAGACGAATTATTATGATGAATTTCACACTTGGATGATCGTAATGAATTTCTCATTTCGAAATTGTCATTTTTGTCCTTTGAATAAATCTTTGCGCTGTTTCGGACGATCCAAAATTCTTTCTAATCAGAAATTTACGGAGTCAAGATCAATGGAAAAAGTATTTTCAGGTTTAAGTTCAATTCATTAAAAGTGAAGATTCGCGGTTGTTTCAGAAAGCTGGCTCAATTTGTTAGAAGCGGCATGTTTCTCAATTATCAATATTACACTCACTGTTTCTTTTGTTAAGAATAGTCCAACTGCTCGGAATGGAAAATTCGCGTCAATTAAAGAAAAAATTCTACGGTCATTGCAGTCTCCAGGTTTATTGAACTTGGAAATTTTAGGTGTTCAGAGTGAGACTTCATTTCGGTGAAAAATTTCTCAATTATCAATTCTAGAAACTGGCTGTTTCTGGGTGGGAAATATTTTTATCTTTCGAAACAAAACTTCCATATTTAAGAAGAAAATTAGTGTATAATATTAGAGGAATTTGTCGTTATTCTGAGCGAATACATCATAACTATATGGATGGAGATATGCATTTTTTCTGTTCAAAATACCTTCGTGGACAAAAATTCTGAACAAGCTGAAAATGGTTAGATGAGTTGATCCAAAATTATTTTTAAATCATTTCTAGACTCACTCAATTTCCAAAATCTGAATTGATTATGGATAATTCTTGAATTATTTTTGAATAAATTGTAAAATTCAGTTTCTGATGAGAATTTCTTTTATATTGTATTTCAATTTCTTTTTTTAAGAATACTGAATTAGATTTCCGATAAGAAAATTATTTTCAACTACTTTGAAAAATTATTTTTGAATGAATTTTGAATGAAGATTTTTGCAAACGAATTTTTTGAATCTTCTCTCCTATCACTTCGGGATAAATTTTCACTTATAATACCACAAGAGCTTCAAAATTATCGGGTATTTCCCGATAGGTTCGTTGCAAACACATGAAGGAGTCAAGTTTTTCAGGTTAAAAAATCACGAGCGCGAAGCGCGAGTGATTTTTCCTGAAAAACTTGACGACTTTATTTGTTTGCAGGGAACCTTGAGGGAAATGCCAGATATTTTTGAAGCTCGTGTGGTATTCGGGGGATTATTTTTCCGTCCCAAATGTCGGCCAATAGAATTGCACCATGAGACGAAATGTACAGTTAACAAATAATTAATTTGACTGGATCATGTTTTGTTTTTTATATATAGCAACTACCAGAGAAAATTTTCAAAAAATTATCAGTATAATACCATGTAGGTTGTACCACGTGACGTCGAATGGTGCAATTCTATTGGTCGATATTTGGGTCGGAAAAATAATCAATAGAAGTTTTTAAGGAGAAATTATTTCTGAATATTTTTTTATTTCCTAGATCGTTTTCAAATTAATGTTGAAATTTATTTCCGAATCAGAAATCATCTGATTCTTTTTTATTTTATCAATGCATATCGAATTTAATTTTCAAATGAGAAATGCCCATTAAGTTACTTTTGAATTATTTTTGAATCACTTCTGAATAACACTTTGGAAGGAGAAATTATTTTTAAGAAATTTATTCTGCCGGTTCATTTATGAATCAGTTTTGAAAATGTTTTCAAGATGAAAAATTGTTTTCAACTTTTTACTCTACTCCAGAATCAATTCTAAAATGTATTTTTGAATGAGAATTGTTTCTGCATAGTATCTGAATTTTTTTCTTCATGACCTTCGACTTGAATTGACAATAGGAAAGTATCTTATAGTAGTTTCTCAAAAATTATATTGGAATGAGTTTTGAATAGAAATTTTCGAAGGGGAGTTTTATTTGAACATTCTTTCGTCACTTCAGTATCAATTTTGAATGAAGATTCCGAAGAGGAAATTATTTTAAAGTTTTTACTCTCTTTCCAGTTTTTTCCGAATTAGACTACTGTTAAACACTTTTCAATCTCTTTTGAATCAAATGTCGAATGTAAGAATTATTGTGAGAATTCTGAGAAAGAAAATTGATTTTGGATGAATGTTGAATAAACAGTTCTGAAGAGGGACTTACTTTTTTGAACGTTTATTTTAGCACGAATGAATTTCGAATGAAATTTTCAAAGGAAAAATTATATTTGAATATCTTTTTCTCCCCGGAGCGGTTTTGAATCAATGTTGAAATTCATTGTCAAATGAGAAATTATTTTTAGAATGGTTTTATCATTGTAGAATCAATTTTGAAATTTATTTGCGAATGGGAAATTATCTTCGAGTTACTTTGATATCATTTTCGAATCAACATTTGTAGAAGTAAATTGTTTTTGAATCGTTCTAGAATCTGATTCTCTCGAATCAGTTTAAAAATTTATTTTCGAAGGAGGTGTCGATCTGGCAATGCTTTACAAAATATCTTTTAATCTTTTGGTCGAATTTGTTTTTTTTTCCTCTTCTCTCTCTTCTTCTCACAGATTATTTCAGATGCAATCAATTTACAAAAGAATATAATCCTATTGTCCATTTCATTTCGATTTTATTATTGTTTTTTTTACTAATACAGGGTGACGTTTCCACTAATGTTACAAAATGAGTGAAAACGTAGAGTAAAAAATCCTGAACATGTTGTCGCAAAAATTAATTTTTTCTGATAATTAACTCTTCAATTATTAATGAAAGAATTTTGATATTTTTCGGCCAATAAAAGCGAATAGAATGGCCACCATAAAGATGAAAAATCCGTGATATTAACAAATGTCTATAATGCCGGCGTTCAGAGTGAATGAGTGACATTTCTACGTTTGGAATATAGCTTCTCAACCTCTCTGCTGTCATTCAAGATTTTTGATGTTTGATCAATTCAAAGATCAATAGAAAAATAGAAGTCATATGACAAAATGATTAAAATGAACAGCAAATGACCATTGATGACCCCCTCTCCAATCTTTAATTGAGAACGATAAATTTTTTTTTGCATTATTATTTCCCATAGAAAATAATTTTTCAATGTAAAAGATTCACTCAATGAATGCGACCATGTTTGCAACAATAAATGCGACAATCGATGGAACAATTTATGCGACAGTCGGTGCAACAATGAATGCGATCGTTGCATTAATTATTGCATTGACTGTCGCATTTATTGTTGCACTAGTTATTGCAAACATTGTCGCATTCATTATATGAATCTTTTACATTAATTTACATTTAAGTTAATTATCAGAAAAAATTAATTTTCGCGACAACCTGTTCAGGATTTTTTATTCTACGTTTCCACTCATTTTGTAACAATAGTGGAAACGTCACCCTGTATATATATATATATATATTTTTTTTTCAATTGAGTCTTTCAATTGCAGAAAACCAAAAATTGTGTAGAGCAGTGAGTTCAATTTGATTTTTAATGTTCAAGGCATTTAAAATACAGTAGTTTGGGTGGCTTTCATTTTGAGTAGCTCGCATCAGCTTGTCTCTTTGTGTGTCTAGGATGGGACAGGATGTAAGAAGGTGAATTATGTAATTTTCACATTCAGTAAAACAGTTTGGGCAAATGTTATCAAGTGGGTGACGTATACAAGTTCCTCGCAGTAGTAGTCTGGGAGAGAAATTGCTCAATAGTCTACATTGAGCTGAGATTTTAACTTGCTATTTTAAGTTGGGAGCTTATTTGTAGATATTTCTGGGTGTTGAAGGAGAAATTGAGAAAAGGTAGGAGGGAGAGAGAGGATTGAGTGGCTTGCAGTTCGTCCCGGTTATTGAGTTTCATTTGATATTTTGCGACTATCTCTTCTGTGATTTGATTCTTGTTGGTAGCGTGAATGAAACCGGCAACACCAGGGTTATAGTGGGTTTTTATTAACACGTCCAGCTGAGAGCACCAGTTGCACTTAAGTAGATTGGAGGAGTTAGAGGATAAGGATACCAGTCGCATTAAACATATCTTCGGTAGGCGTGCATCTTTCATTTCGTTGGTTTTTGTAATCCATTTGAGGGATTTTCTGATTATTTCGGAAGAGGTAGGTGGAGACCTAGTTTCCAAGCGTACAGCATAGTTGGGAGTTTGAGGAGAAAGGTTCAAAAGTTTTTTGAAGAACGATGTTTGGGTTTAGTCCACAGTATGGTGTTTCAAAAAAAAAATAAAAATTCTTGTTTTCGCTCCCGAACAGGTGTCAAAATTCAATTTAAGTATAAAGATACGCCTGCCAAAATTTGAGCTCATTATGTCAACATTTAGGGGTTGCGCATCGCACTATCCTATTTTCCATAAGGATAGCATGGGAATTTTTTTTCCTTCCATATCTTATTTTTATAACTAGTTGAAGATGTACGGTGGAGAAAATCTACAGACATATTTTCGTAGGAAATTGAACGTTCTACAAAAAATGTCCCTTATTACTTTCTGATAAATTCACTTGCTCAAAAGTTATTCGATCTCAAAGTTGGATTTACTGTGAAGTTAAGGTATTTTTCAATATTTCATTGGGACTATCAGTCTTATAGAGGAGATATATTTAATTTCTTCTATGAAATATGAATTGTACTATAGATAGATCCTGAAAGATAGCTTATCTTGACCGTATTGGAAACTTATGTATTTAAAAACCATTTTTTAGTCGACATTAGTACTGAAACTGTTATTTTCCACTTAAATTTGTTCTAAAAATTTGAGAATATTTCCGTTTCATTATTCCAATGATCATAAAAAATGAATGTTAATACAGCTGTTCTTCTTCCATCAATCGATTAATTTTACTCATATTAATAGCTTGTCTCAAAATATTTATGCAAATTTATTATCCAATCCTTCATTTATCAATCGATTGATGAGCATTATTACCTTTAGCCTCTGCCGGTAATACGATCATTTCCACAGTAGATGACGTTCGGAGTCATGAGACTAGTCAAACTGCTGACTGAGTAATTTATATTTTTGTCAGTATACGTTATCTCTCATCATTGACTATTCTTCCATAATTATAAGTTTATATCAAATTATTTGAATTGGATCATGAGTTCACATTAATCAAGGACTATTTAAATCGATTTACTGGTGATCCAATAGCAAACTTTGCTGGACGTAAATTGCCGACTATGAAAGAGGTTATATCACTATTCCTTCATCAGAGAAAGGTTCTTAACTTACAATATACACCAAGTCTTAATATTACAATTGATAAAGTTCAAGAAGTATGGTCTCAAGCTCACATCCCGACGTGTGGAAAAGAATATGCGATTAAGAAACTTAAGAAAATCTTGGAAGATGGAAAAGAATTACAAAAAAGCTACAAGCGAAAAAAGTCAGCCACACAAAAGAAAAATGAGTCACATTTCAGTCAGAGAATAAAAAAGTAATTTGACATTGCAAAACTGAATGTGGAGAGATACATTGATAAGGATAAAAAGTTATTCTTAGCGGGTCAGAGAGCAAGAAGTCGATTTGGATTAATTAATCATACAGCGCCGTCAACATCAGAAAACAAAAATGAAGATGTTGTGGTTATAGAATCTGCTGGTGAGTACTATTTCCTTCATTTTCACTATTCCAATTTAATATTACTATTGGCGTTCATGGGGAATTTCTACTCATTTTCCGGTACATAATGTGTAAATTGGCAGTTTGATTGAATGAATATTCTTTAATGAATTTTCAGACATGAATGAGCCTGATAGTGGTGTAACGCTCGTCAGACAAAAATCAGCAATATGTTGCGTTCGCAAAAATTCGCGAGCGTACTAACTATATTATAAGGATATTGATAGATAAAAATAAGACAGATATTACATTTGTGACATAGCGGAGGAGAAAAATTAGTAATTAAGAATAGTCATAAGTATGAATACAAAACAAACAAACAATATTAATCATACTGAAAAGGCAGATTATGCCAAGAATTTTTTTTTTTTTTTTAATATTATTATTATCATTATTGTTTTCTACAAAAAGCTAAATAAGTTGCTATTATCGACAACAGATAAAAGCAACTTCCCCCACTATGGAGATGTTACGTATTGATTTGCGTGATCATACGTAGTTTCCAATGATAATCAAAAATAACTAATAATTCAGTTGAAAATGGTCACAATTCCCATATTTGGACCAATTCACCTTAAAAGAGGTCAATAATACACGAAAGTACACTAAAAGTTAAAAGTCAACAAAATCAGAAACAAAACCATCAAAATTCATTGAAAAATCCGAAAAGTCCATCAACAAAGTATATTAACAAATAACGCAAAACGAACAAAACTGTCATAAATAAGTAAAGTATTATCAGAAATGTTTAAATACCAATTTGCAACAAATTCCTGTCAATAGAAACAAAGATATTCATATTTAAAGTCCAACGAAAAAGTATTGACCGCGCTGGCCTTCAGCGACTTTCACTGAGTAGGTGCGCGCAGTCACACGCTGCGGACAAAACTTCCCCCACCAGTGACTCCCATAACTCTATGTTAAACTTTTGAAAAATCATAACTCTTTAAAATATAAAGATTAAGGAATAATTCCATTTGCAAAATTCATTAAATAATGAAGACTATCGATTCCAGAAGAAAAACAATTGAAAAATCAATTTGCAACATAATTTGTTATAAACAATTTATCAAAATTTAATTGTAAAAATATAAAAATGGACTCGAAATGTAATTCACCATTATATATTGACGAATACTGAAAATCAACTCTTAATGTTGATAATTAACCGATATATGAATATTATAACATATACACACACACACATGCAAAATAATTATTTCTGAACTTTCAAAAATTCATATCTTTTAAAATTATGAACATTAAGAAACCAGAATAGCACCAAAATTCATGAAAAAATACAAGCTACACGATACGCTAAGAAAATTTGATAAAAGTTAATATTTATAATAATTTGTTATAAACAATTTATATGAAAAATCATTAGAGAATTATCAAAACCTATAGAATACAAAGATAATCACATCAGAAGAATATAACCTCCAGAAACGGAAATGGAAAAAACAATAGCAACAAAGTTATTCAATATTCAAATTCATTCACATATATATAGATATACTAAACACATGGCAAAATTCAAAAATCAATAACTTTTAGGATAATCAATATTAAGGAACGAATTTCATTTGTGAAATCATTAAATAATTCATGCTAAAAGTTCATGAAAGAAAATCAAAGAAAAACCAAAATTTATATAAAACAATTTTCAAGCTTTAATTAACAATTGAATAACAACAAAAGTTATTAACTTAGGAAGATGGAACCAAGTTTGAAAAATACATAAAAATAGTCTCTTCCAGACGCAATTGAGTTCATATTTTTAAAGCAATTATTTTACAAGTTATTAACAATTAGAACTTTCAAGGTCATCCAACTTTAAATAGAAATAACTCCGAAACTATAAAAGATAGAGGAACGAATCCGACGCTAAAAATCATTAAATTTGACGGCCTTTCAAATGCATTATAGAACGATTCCAAATATTGTTAATTAACAAAGTTATTAACAATCAAATGTTTATAAAAAAATGATAAAAAACTTTTGATAGTAAAATTTGTTCATTTAGCCGAAAATAAGCTCAAATATAGAAAATCGTTAATTTATCCCACTTCTAAGTGGATTTGACAAAATTTGGTTATAAGGTACACATCAGGATACAAAAAGGAAGCCATTTCCGATGAGTGAAAAATCAACTTGAAAAATGTGTAAAATCATAAAAAAATAATATATTAATATGTCAGAAATAAGGTTACATATAAGAAAACAACAATATTGTATTTTTAATGTAATAATCTTTATTGTAAAACTAATATATCATAAGATACATATATAAGCCTCAGCGCATGGACAGGCTACAGTACAAGGGTAGAAGAAAGGCGCTCCCCACCAGCTCAGTCACCACCAGCCACCTAGTTGCGCCAGAAACTCACAGCGCATCCCCACTTATTGTACTCCCACCCTACCGGCTCAAGCCGCCAAATTGTCCATGTACCTAGATGCGCGAGGCTCGTTCAGTCAGTTCATCGCTCAACTTCAACTGGTAGAGACCTCCTCCTCGGGACGCGGTCGCGGTGTCTCACTCGGGACTTAGAATATTTTTACACAATCGACACTTAGAATCTTTTTACTCAATCGGAACTTAGAATTTTTCTGTCAATCGGAACTTAGAATTTTTTTATTATTAGAGTTTTTATTTTTGAATCAACTTTAATTTATTTCGATTTCAATTATCAAGTGAACCGTTCTCTCGCAACCGCATTAAACCGAAACGAATAATTTTGCCTCTTTATTCTGAGATCTGACGAAGCCTCGCGCTACTAGTTTTGAATTAATTATTTGAATAAATTTAAAGTTATTTTACGGAAACCGAGTTTCTTTTAATTAATCAATTATTTTCTCCTTTTCAGAGCCTTAAAAATTTAACCTGGTCAACACCGCAGTTAACGGTGCGGTTGACTACTCATTCCTAAATTAAACTATTCCAACCTAAGATTATTACCTGGTCAACACCGCAGATAACGGTGCGGTTGACTATTCTATAAAAACCTGATCAACACCGCAGATAACGGTGCGGTTGACTACTCTATCCTCACTCAACCTATTCGGCCTTAAATATTACCTGGTCAACACCGCAGATAACGGTGCGGTTGACTATTCAATAAAAACCTGGTCAACACCGCAGATAACGGTGTGGTTGACTACTCTTTCCTCCCTCAACCTATTCGGCCTAAATATTACCTGGTCAACACCGCAGATAACGGTGCGGTTGACCATTCGATAAAAACCCGATCAACACCGCAGATAACGGTGCGGTTGATCACTCTCTCCTTTTAACCTAAATAGAATAAAATATATGAAACTCGTTTTCCCTGATTAGAATAAAATCAAATCGTCTATATAAATATGTCAATTCGTCAGCATCTCATGATAGAGTCGAAGGTGAAATTTTAAATTAAAGTGTGATCATTTTTCGTGAATTCATATCCATATAATTATTATAGTGAAGGTAAAATCAAGGCAAATAAATACAGTGACATAAAAGTGAACAAAAGGATTCGGATTAATTAAGAAAACATTAAAGAACAAACATCGTGCAGTGACTATACTACTTGAGGATTACGAGAAGAGAATCAACGTGACCTGGAAAAGAGTAACACGGTGAGTAACGAAATTTTCTGACTCTCTAGCCCCGGAAGTCGATTGATATTCCAAAAAGTAGAGAAACTTCAACGTAAATGGGAATTAATCGGGAGTGAATTATATTTAGGGGATTTTTCTCGGAATAAATCATCTCGAGTCAATTCTTATACGTAACAAATATCGTTTTCTGAATTATCAACGACGACCGGTAGTCAAACATCAAATGCTGTATTTGATTTTGAGAATCAGTTGAGCCAATCAAATCGAATGAATAAAATTGATGTCATGACACCTGAACTCTCTGCTGCACTTGATCGAGCAAAAGTTAGTAGCAGAAGTGCTACTTTCATATTAGCAGCTGCCGATAAGAGTGTAGGGATCAATCTTTCTACTCTCAATCTCAGTCACAGTACGATTCATCGTGGAAGTATTAAATTCAGAACAGATATTGGCAAAGGATTTGAAAACAGAATTCCAGATTGAAGACCGTTATGTTGTGCATTGGGACAGTAAAGTTCTATGTGATATTGCTGATACAAAGTCTGCAGATCGTATTGCGATTATTTTATCTGTCTCTGGGGTTGATCAACTTTTTGGAGTTCCAAACGCTGATAGTGGAACTGCAGATCAACAAGCTTCAGCTGTCACTGCCACTTTGGATCAATGGAAAGTAGCTCCGTGCGTCAAAGCGATGTGTTTCGATACGCCAGCCGTCAATACTGGTAAAATTTTATTCCAGTTATATTTAATTCGAAATTGGTTAATGAGCTCTGGCTCTGAATGATCAGCGGAGTTATTCTGTTCAATCACCGTATTTAGACATATTCTCCTATGATTGAAATCTAATTATAATGGGGAAAGCATCTTGTAATGCAAAGCGAAACTTCATTCGAGTATTTATATTGCAGTTCCATGATTTCGTTTGGTAATTATCTTTTCATGAAACGTTGATCTATGATTTCATAGAATTGTGACGAAAAAAGTTATATAAATTGTATGATGTATTACATTATTTGATTTGCCTAATTGGTGTATTAATATTCAATTACAATCTTCCTAAAGCTTATTTAATCTTTACCG
Organism: Aleiodes alternator; assembly: GCA_963921955.1. Classification (NCBI taxonomy): domain Eukaryota; kingdom Metazoa; phylum Arthropoda; class Insecta; order Hymenoptera; family Braconidae; genus Aleiodes; species Aleiodes alternator. The sequence goes on from OY998097.1 coordinate 3,359,466, forward strand.
TTACTACGAAGTGTTCACATTCAATTTATTTGCGTATTCATGATTCATGTTCCAGGTGTACACAAAGGCACATGTGTTTTGATTGAAAAAGCATTGAATAGAAAACTAGTATGGTTTCCATGTCGGCATCATAAAATGGAAATTATTTTGAGAGGAGTTCCTGAAGTGTTTTGGAACACAACAACTGGTCCTAATGTACCAATCTTTGTTCGTTTCAAGAGAGACTGGGACAACATCGATCAATCTAAGTATAAAAGTGGAATGCAAGATGAAATTGTATCACAAATCCTGAACGAAGAAAGATCTGAAATAGTGACGTTCATTAACAATTGTTTACAGGTGAAAACTGTTTATTGCGCTTTTATCAATATCAAGACTATTACTTCTAACTCATAATTTTTTTCCTTAGATATCTCAACCTCGAGATGAATATCGAGAGCTTTTACTATTATCTCTCATTTTTTTTGACAGTTCTCCAGAAGATACTGTTTCCTTCAAGCGTCCTCGTGCTATGCATCATGCGCGATGGATGGCAAAAGCCATTTATAGCTTGAAAATATTCATGTTCCGAGAAGAATTCAGTCTTACGATTCGCGAAAAAAACAGTTTACGACAAGTTTGCATCTTCGTTATTCTATTTTATATTAAAGTATGGTATACGTCTACTTCTGCAATTCTGGCGCCAAATAATGATTTAGAGTTCATTAAACAATTGATTTCATTCAAAAATACTAACCCAAAGGTCTCACAGGAAGCTTGTAGGAAGATGATTGAACATTTGTGATATTTAAATGAAGAATTAGTGACTATCTCGTTATTTGATGTCAATGTTTCTGTGGATGTTAAAAGAAAAATGATTGAAGCACTTAAAAACCGAGAAAGTTCTTCGAAGATGAATCAGCGGTATACTGTAGTTGGAAATGAATTGGAATTATTATTGAAGAAAGATTTGAGTGAATTCGTCTCGAAAAACTCGTTGGAGCTATTCAAGAAATTTGATTTACCCTACGATTTTTTGGAAAAAAATATTTCAACATGGTCAAGTGATGATACCTACAAAGAAAGCTTAGCATTTTTCAAACAATTGAAAGTAACAAATGACGTCGCTGAGCGAGGAGTCGCATTAATCGAGGAATATAATAAATGCCTAACCAAAGATGAACAACAGCTGCAGTATTTATTACAGACAGTGCGGGAACATCGGCAACGTCATCCAAATTGCTTTAAGGGAAATCTCTAACAATAACTTTAATGCCACTTTGCATCAATGTTTCACGATATATTGCTATTAAAATTAGTCAAATTGATGTATTTATTGAAGAAAACCACTGATATCCTCTTTCATTCCTTGTGTTAATTGAAATAATGGAAGCCAACTATTTTTGTACCTACAATAAGGGAATTGAATAAAAAATGAAAATTTCACAGTTCAGTTCTACTGAAAAAATTTTCTTAGTGCTCAATTTTCTTATTATTGCAAATAGCAATCATCACTAAGCATCTATTGATAGTAAATTGCATATTTCATGGAATAATTCAGTAGTGAAGAGTTAAAACAAGATAAGTCTCTTTTTTTCTCATTAAGTTTTTGGGAAATACCTTCGAAAACAACCGAGAAAGAGCAATTTAGCCCTAAAACTCTTCTGTAACTCTTGAAATTCTCTACAAAAACAGATGAGTAATATCGCCTTATCTCGCTTAGTTTGAAGTATTTCCTCCAAAATGATCACGAAGATAAGTCGATTTATCCTGTTTTACCTCTTCACTACTGAATTCATCTATGTCTCTTCGACAAGACTGCTAGTTCGAGTGAAATATTGAAAAATACGTTAACTTCACAGTAAGTTCAATTTCGACATCGAATAACTTTTAAGCGAGTGAATTTATCAGAAAATAATAAGAGACCTTCTTTGTAAAACGCTCAATTTTCTACAAAAATAAGTCTGGAGATTTTCTCTACGGAATATCTCCAACTAGTTATAAAAATTAGATGTGGAAGAAAAAAAATTCTCATTTTATTCTTATGGAAAATCGAAAAGTGCGATGCGCAACCTCTAAATGCTAATGTAAAGAGCTCAAATTTTGGCAGGCGTATCTTTTTACTTAAATTGAACTTTTGAACCTGTTTGGGAGAGAAAAGAAGGATTTTTTTTTTGAAACCCCCTAGTCAACAGTATCCAATTGCTTAAGCCCCCAAAATTCGATTCCGTAAAGAATGATACTTCTTGCTAGTGCGTTGAAAAGATGTATAGCCGTTTCCCATGAATATGCTCCAGAGATGGCAATAATTCGGAGTACAGAGTTTATTGCAGCTTGTGTAGATATTTTGATGCGTTTTGTATGAGGCCCGAATGAACCACTGGATGAGAAAGTGCATCCTAGATAGGTGAATTCTTTCACAATTTCAATCATTACTCCCTCATAATAAAAATTCAGATCCTTTGGTAATCGGCCTTTGTGAAATATCATAATTTTAGATTTGGTCAAGTTCATTGTCAATTTATTGGAGGAAAAATAATGGGGAGCAATCTTTATCATTTTTTTCATACCTTGTTTGGTGTTAGCGAAAAGAGCCAAATCATCTGCGTAGGCAATGCATGATATTCTTTCCGGTGGTTTATAGCCACTCCAATGCATCCATTTTCCTCCACATATCACTGAAATCCCCCAGAAAGAGAGCAAAGAGCAGAGAGCTCAGGTTTTTACCCTGTAAAACTCCCGCTGTGATCTCGGCTGGCTGGAATAGTCCATGTGGAGTGCGTACAGAGATTTTCGCTCGGCTGTACAGATTTTGGCAGGTTTCGATAATCTTGGAGCTAACTCCAACTGAGCTCAGCTTGCTCCAAAGTAGATCGTGGTCAATTGAGTCAAAAGCCTTGACAAAATCAATGAAAAAAGTGTACAATTTGTTATTTGGTCTACTCAGGTGGATTTGAGCCAGTGACGCGAGTATGAAGATATTATCCTGACATCCTCTATTCTCCCTGTATCCTGACTGGAATTCAGGGAGTTGTGATTTTCCTCAGCCCATTGTTTCAGACGATTGCAAAGTATTTGAGTGAAGTTTTTAGTAATGCTGTTTACTAGCGAGATGCAGCGATAATTGTGAGGGTCATCGATGTCTCCCTTCTTGTGGATCATAGTGGCATATAACAGGGTCTAATCTTCTGGGATTTGTCTCTGCTTCAAAAATTTTATTAAAAAATACCTCGAGGTATAGGAGCCAGTTATTTGGAAGGTTCTTGAAGAACTCGTTTGATATATGCCATCTGGTCGAGGTGATTTGGAGTTTTTGCTTTTGCTGATGCTTTGTAAAATTTCGTCTTGTGAAATTGCCTGGTCCAGAAGGGGGACATACCGAGCAGAGATGAATTTACTAATTTTTTCTCGTCCTGCGTAGTGACTAACTAAAAAGTTATGCCATTGCTCAGGGGTAATATTATTATTTTTTTTCATAGACTTCTTTCTAAATTTGTTTACAGCATTCCAAAAATCTTGTGAGTTCCAGCTGTTGCATATACTGTCTTTGATTTTTTTGAGGTATTGGTTTCCTTTATTAGTTAACAGTTTTTTATATTCAATTTTGAGAACTGTGAATTCATCAGTTTCAGCCTCGTGCATGAAAAAATTTCTCTTGCAGATTTTTGATTGGGTCTTGAGGAGTCGCCTCATAGAGCCACATTCATTATCATACCATGGTTTTTTAAATTGCTTTTGCTTGTTCTGCGAGTGAGTTTTGATCAATAGAATTATGCCATCTTAAAAAAATTGTTATTCCAAAAAATCTCAAATATTTTTTTTTTCATTGCATTCTATTTGGCAATTGACTCATCTTGTCTCATGTTTCCACCACTGGATTTCTTAGTATTAATTAATGCATAATGAGTACATAACGGTGAGTTCATCACGTTGATCACTGCGAGAGCAACCTCACATCTCATTCAAGATCCTTTTTTCTTTTTCAATTTGAGCAATCAATAGATTTATTCTCAATTTCTTCTTCTCCAATTCAGCTTCCAAAATGTCCACTTCCAATTTTTTCTTCTTATCTTCAAGAGTCTCCGTATGATAATGGGGGACTACATTTTCTTTGCTGTCCTAAAACGGGAAAATCATCAGCCGCTGAGTAATGTGTGTGAGGAATAGTTGGAATAATTGATTGTTATAATCACTAAGCACCGAATGAATAATGTTAAAGAACAACGAACCGATTTGTTTCTTGACATGAGCGACTTACCAACAAAATCCTGTACCATTTGTGTTTCTCCATAGTTGTCCTTGAAGGTGGCATGCTGCTCGGCTTCAGACTGCAATGATTCCTCTTCAAGGAATTCGACATGCTGATAGAACACTTCTGGTGATTCGTCATCGGAAATGTGATCAATCTCTACATGTTCTTCATTAGCAGCAACAACAATTGGTCTCTCCATTGCATTGTCTTTTTCTCCTGTTGATGAATTTTGCTGCTTTTCTCCCTGGGAATTTGTATCATCAACCTTCATACGTTTATTAGCTAACGATGGACTGACTGATTTTTTTGTTTTTACAGCTTTCTTCTCAGTGGACGATAAGTTTTTGAATGAATGTAGCTCTTGTGGATCATCAACTCGGATACGATTCACATGTAATGGAGAACTTACAAGGCTCTTCAGTAATTCTGGGTCAAATTTGCTCCAATCCATAATTCGTCCGGTGGCTATCAGACCCTGTAATGAATTTAATCACATATTAACTATGGCACCTAGCAATCATACCTTCCGGAGAATCATTACTTACCATGATTAATTCCGCTTGATCTTTGGGTATTAGAGAACACTTTGGGGGCTCTGCAATGCACAAATTGTCATTATCGTTATTCTTACAGAACTCCACATGTAAATGTATGATAACAGTACGTGAAATACTAACTCGGATCTGGAATGGGTTTCATTTGAATGGCAACAATTTTAAGGACCTCTTCAAGCAGCTCATCTTTCTCGAATTCATTTTCACCTCCTCCTAATAACATAATTCCATGCAATTTCGATGTATCATATTTCATATTTGATTTTCATCATTATTAGAAACGAAAAGAAGAAAATGCAATTTCATTTTCACCTGTTTTGATCTGTTCCAATTTCTCTGCGGCTTTATATTGCCTTGCTTGTTTTTTCAGATTGCTCCAACACAACGTCAGATTCTTCACAGTCCGTGAACTGTAGAATTTGCTGTGTTCAATGGTAACTTCTTCCCAGGTTTTGTCTTTCAGTCGTTCCATCGATGGTCCCTTCGTTTCTTTGGATTCAAGTATAGCAGCATGTTTTTGTATTATGCTGACTAGTTTGAATTTTTCTTCTCGTGAAAAATTTGGACTGCGTTGTTTTGGCAAATTGCTAGAAGAGAAACATCATACTACCCGAAGAAATATATATAGATATGTATATATTATTTATGATTTTTTTTTTTCAATTTGTTGCATGTTATTCTGTATATAAACATTGTAATATATAAAAAGTTAACCTACTTTTTCTTTTTGCCTTCCATATCACTGATTTTAGTCGCAAATTAAACTATTTGTCGTTACACAATTATGCTTAAAATTGTATAAAATATTAATATTTATCTCTTACAATGCCCTTCAAAATAATGACAATATAATATTTATTTATTCTTTTTTATTTATATTTTTATACAAAAATATGATTTAATCACATTAAACACAGCAGCCACCTTTGATAATGGCCGTTAGGGGAAATAACACGCCGTTAGGGGAAGTACTATGGAGGGGGAAGTTAACTTAAACCAAAACTGCTGGTTTAAGTTAAGTTAATCCGGATTAGCTTAGAGAAATTCAGCGTGAGTGTGAGAACTCTAGCTCTTTGCCAAAGATAGAAGGTGCCTTTATCGACATATTCCTTCTTCTGGTGAACAGCACCATCTCAGTTTTGCTGGGGTTAACCTTCAAAGCATGAGCGGTGCACCAAGACTGAACAAAGTTCAGCGCTCTTTGCATCCTTGTATGCATTTTAGCTGGGTGTGTGCCCTTGACTATGATGCTTACGTCATCAGCATACCCCACTACTTTTACACTGTGCTTCTCTAGTCCCCTCAACAGAACATCCACTACTAGAAGCCAGAGGAGTGGAGAGATCACTCCTCCCTGAGGGCAGCCTCTGCCGACTCTAGCGCTGTAAGAGACTCCTCCAAAGCACGTTGTAATTGTTCGGTGGCTAAGCATCGAGTGGATCCAGCTCACTAGGGTGTTCTCTACGCCAAATCCTCTCGCTGCTTCCCGTATCGCGTCGAAGGTTGTGTTGTCGAAAGCCCCTTCGATGTCTAGAAAGACTCCCAACGCGGCTCCTCCACTCTCCACGGCATCTTCGACCTCTGTTACGATTTCATGAAGAGCGGTTTCGGTGGATTTGCCGGTTTGGTACGCGTGTTGTGTCTGGCACAAAGGACTTTCCACCAGTGCGCCAGCTCTAATATGCCTGTCCACCATTCTCTACAATGTTTTCAGCAGGAATGATGAAAGGCTGGTCGGAATGCTTTGGCTTGGTCATAGGTGCATTTCCCTGGTTTGGGTATAAATGCAACCCTGACCGTTCATATCTCGGTTAATTACCAATATTAAGAGTTGATTTTCAGTATTCGTCAATATATAATGGTGAATTACATTTCGAGTCCATTTTTATATTTTTACAATTAAATTTTGATAAATTGTTTATAACAAATTATGTTGCAAATTGATTTTTCAATTGTTTTTCATCTGGAATCGATAGTCTTCATTATTTAATGAATTTTGCAATTGGAATTATTCCTTAATCTTCATATTTTGAAGAGTTATGATTTTTCAAAAGTTTAACATAGAGTTACGTGAGTCACTGGTGGGGGAAGTTTTGTCCGCAGCGTGTGACTGCGCGCACCTACTCAGTGAAAGTCGCTGAAGGCCGGCGCGGTCAATACTTCACCGTTGGCCTTTAAATGTGCATATCTTTGTTTCTTTTGAAGGGAATTTGTTGCAAATTGGTATTTGAACATTTCCAATGACATTTTACTTGTTTATGATCATTTTGTCTATTTTTCTTAATTTGTTAATTGACTTTATTAGTGGACTTTTCGGACTTTTCAATGGATTTTAATGGTTTTATTTCTGATTTTGTTGACTCTTAACTTTCCAATGGAATTCCATGTATTATTGACCTTTTTCAAGGTGAGTTGGTCTAAATATGGCAATTGTGGCCATTTTCAACTGCATTATTAGTTGTTTTTGGTTATTATTGGAAAATACGTATGATCACGCAGATCAATACGTAACATCTCCATCGTGGGGGAAGTTGCTTTTATCTGTTGTCGATAATAGCAGCTTGTTTAAACTCTTAAGATATATTCCATAGTATTTTTATAAACAATAGTAATATATAAAAGAAACAAAAGGAGAAAAAAAAATTCTTGGCATAATCTGCTTTTTTTCTTCAGTATAATTATATTAATATTGTTTGTTTGTTCGATTAACATTGTTTGTTTGTTTTGGATTCATACTTATGGCTATTCTTAGTTACTAATTTTTGTCCTCCGCTATGTCACAAATGTAATGTCTGTCTTATTTTTATCTATTAATATCCTTATAATATAATTAGTACGCTCGCGACTTTTCGCGAACGTAACACAATTAATTTTTTCTTTTTCTGTTCGACTTCGCAATTATCTTCGGTCACTGACTCATCTTCAACCACTACTTTTGACTGGAGAACAGGTCCAAGCTTTTCACGATGATTATAATGTTTCAATTTTGCAGCCAGGAGATTGTGCCCCAGCCTCCAAGCTGTCCAAATGAGCAGTGACAAATTGAGACGCTTCCGCTGGCAAATGTGTGAATTCCAAAGTTCGTTTTCGTAGATTCGCAAAATAACCCTCTTGGTAGGCTGTTAAAGCATGAGCTCTGTTACCAGGTATTGCTGCAGCTGTCCACTGCAGCAATCCATGGTAACAGCAATGGGAACTCTTTCGCAAGTCGTTCCAAACCTTTAACGGAATCTGGTAGACAGAAGGCCTTTAATAGACAGAAGGCGATTAACCTTTTACTCTCAGCCTTCCACCTCGCAAGCTGTGGCCATTGTAATCAATTTGCGGATCCATTTATGAGTAAGTGTACCGGTCTCACTTCCTTCAAGCAGAGAAATTTCATTGCCTTTTGCATTTTCACAATTTGATCTTGAAATATCCAGATCCTCAATGACTTTTTTTCGAATTCGCATTTTGTTTAGCTATTCTTCTGGGGCTCCTTTAGTTGTCATTTTGCATTTCGGTGTAAAGACCAAACTGTCTTCAGAAGGTTGGAGTGCAACAATGCAGGTAAGTAGAAAAATCCTCTCGAATTCCTCTACACTCTGACTATCTATCATCAGGCTTGCACACCGTATGAAAAATTGTTTTATAATCGGAGGATCTTTCTTGATTGAACATTTCCATCTAGCAATCAGAGCCATGACGTGAACATCTATCTATCTGAATAAGAGTTGATGCTGATAACGGAGTCTTTTTTTACTTGTAGCCCATGAAAAACAAACATCAACGTATTCCTTCAAGGTCATCTTGTTGAAAGCCATACAACAAGCCATTGGTATTGCCCGTTTGTAATCAGAACGTGCTTCCGCTGGAGTTTTAGCACCTAGGCGTATCTAGTTTTTCATCCAATCCTCAATGAATTCTTGAGTATGAGTTTCCGTGATCATTTGGTATACACAAATTGTTTTCCCCTCGAAGTTGATGGTAACAGTATACAGAAAGATATGAGAGAGGATTTCGGTATCACTCGGACATATTCATTATAGACATGGATTTGGTACTGATTATAATAATAGACAAAAAACTTAATACTCCCACTTGAATAATATCATGCATGTAACGGGGATCTACTGCTATTTTTTGGAAAGACTTTACTACATCAACCTTCTCTTTCGGTTTCAACCCCACTTTTCCTTTGTTAGTTTCTGATTTAATTTGTCTGTATACATGATTTTTGGGGATGAAATGAGGTTTATTTTCTCCAAACTGCATATTATTCTCCAGTAATTCTTGTGCATAATGGGCTGCACTCTGCTTTTGTAAATCTGCTCCTATTTCTTTGCATTCGGGCCCATTGGCAGAACGTTATACTTAAACATGGTATTCATCACGGGTATTACGACTTGAAATGAGCAAATTTAACTCTTTCTCATTCGGTGGTTCTTTGGCAGTACCAATCATAACATTTTTGCATTTTCCAACATCTTTACAATAAGCTTTAAAGGTCAAAAAATAATCGTTCTTTCGTGGATCGAAATTAGGGCAAACATATGAATTTTTCACCAAAAATGAACATGGGAGATTTTACCTGTTGGAGGATGTTCTCGCAATGACAGCTATCCATGTTTTTTTTCTTCAATCGATTTTGAGGTCCTTTCGAAGATTCATCTTGCTTGATTTTGCCCAGTCTTCTTATGTAATGAAAAGATCGAATTGGTCTAGATTTTCTGTATTTTGAATGCTTTCTGGCAAATAATCATCGTCTGCATCGGAATGATTATCTTCTCCTTCATCATATTCAGTGAGATCTTCAAGTAAGTGACTCTTTAATTTTGGAAGTGTTGAAATCGCTTAATTGGCTCGAGCTTGCAGTAGATGATTTTTTTATTCTCTCTGATATGTGTGTAGACTGTACGATGTTGCCATCCTTCATCCAACTCCTTACTCATGTTTTTCCACAATACATCTCCAATCGGAGGAAAATCGTTTGTTACAAAACGATCTATATATTTCTCGATCAATTTTATATTTCTTCATCTGATACCAATGCCTTCCGGCCGACCATGATCACATCCCCGAAAAAAATCTATATAATTCAATGATTCTGTAATTTGGTTTTTAGGTTGAGACTCGTTTTTTTCAATCAATTGAAAAATCTACAATTTTCGGAATTCAAACACGTCAATTATTTTCTTTTCATTATCAAAATCTAGCTCTGAAAGTGTCGCAACGTGCAACAACCATTGACAAGTGGTTTGTTTTTTATATGCTGGAGCATTAATGATGGACCTGATTTGTTTATTACACAGAGGCGGGAAATTAAAAAATGATAAAAGTTTCGTTATCTTCTGTTAATTTTTTATTTCTACTAACCGAAATGATGGATAACAATGAAAAACGGTTTTCCATAGTCAATGAATAATTTTATTGAATGACATATTTATATAACATCGTTTTGAATCTGAGAACGCAAACCCGATTTTCCAGGCAGCATTACAACTTTACCATTAGAGTTCCTATTTTTTTCTCTTAACAAAAGTTACGTATTCTTATATTATTGAACTGCAAATTACTCATCGGCTATAAGAACTTACAAATAATTCTATAATAAATTAATTACACTATTAAGTGATGCGAAGAATTATTCATAAATAATAATTCCGTAGATTATAAATGAAAATCAATCTCTCAAAATGAAAATTCTATAAAAAGGCGCAATTCAACTGATATAAATATAATATGTGATTTTTATAAAAATGAGACTTAAAATGTTTAATTATGATTGACGGCATTCAGAAAACATAAAAATCGTACTTCGGTTAACCTACCTCAAGATGATTTTATTCGAGATTGTTGATAAAGTCCATCTTTGAGCACATAACTTTGCAGTTTTTCAAGCTTTCCTGACTACCTGAAGAAATTAGAATTAAAATTCTTGCAAGACAGATTTCCAGTGAAAAATAGTACATTAACTACTATTACCTGCGCTTCGTGTAGTGAGTCAAATTAACAGCAGTTATAACAGTGATCGATCAAAATGATCTAAGATTTTTTTAGAACAAAGACCTCTACGAAAAAATCAAAAAATATTCTTTAACCAATGTCCACATACGGGAGTATCCTCTTGATTATTTTCAGATTTTATCACGGAGTCCATCATGTTGGGAAAAATTCTTGAATCATCTTGTTACTGGAGTCCATTTTATCCATTCTCCCCGACTTTCCACTCAAGTTCTTCACTTATTTTCGATCTTTTCCATTTTTTCCTATTCAGTCGTGGATTATTTTCTCCCAATCACCTCCTTTCACATGACAATTTCAGAAATGTACCTAGAGGAGAGATAGCAGCTTGGATATTTTTCGAGTTTTAGGACTTGTAAAAATTCGTTCGAAGTTTTCAAAATTTATAAAATTTGAAGAAAAATTTCTAAGTTCTAAAACTCAAAAAAAAATATAAGTTACAATCTCTCCAGCGTCTCTCGCAGTCTCTTGAAAATGTCGATCATTTGAGAGACCTGAGTCTCTGAGCTCGAAGACGCTGGAGATTCCAAAAGGTTTTCTACAAAGACTCTGTGAGACGCGTGAGACGCTGTAGAAACTCCGCGCGATCTCTGAGCGTCTCTAGAGACTCTCAGAGACGGAGAAATTTCATCTCGGGGCTGCATTGTCATCATCAAAGGTCATTTCGTAGTCTTCCAAAACGTGTACGAATTCACACAATAGAAGCATCTCTATCCCTGCCATCGGCATCAATCATACTTTGAAACTGTAGTTATAAATTGCTCGGCATTAACTGTACTGTGAAATTACTTGCCCGTCCATATCAAATGTTAGATTTTTGAATGAGGGTTGACGATTCTCTTTGGAAGATGTTGAGACAGCTTTCACAGCTCTGGTGATGCATTGATCAAGAATAGTCTTAGTTATCATGGACTGCTTCATCCATTTTAATCCACATTATAAATTGTTCACTTGTCAAGTTAAATGCCCCACTCGTTCCAAAACGTTGGTACTGAGGCAGGCAGGTAAAAACGGGCAGAAGATGGTGGAGAAACTATACTACCTGGTGGGGATGGAGGATCTTCAATGATGGCTCGATCGTCTTCACTATTTTCTCCAGAGCGTCAGGACCATTATCAGATTTTAAATCTTCATTAGAATTATTCAGACCTTGGAAAAATTCGTTCCTCTCGTCGTCTGCGTCCTGTTCTGCAGCTGACAAAACTTTCTGAAATTGATAATTGTGAAATAGTTAAGAAAAGAGTTAGTTCAATCTATTATAAATTTTTGATTAGTAAATACTTGTTTTTTATTGCATTCTTCTTCAAAGTGAAAATTTATAAACATACTGCAGTAGTAGTCAAAAGAAAGTTGAATTGCCAAAAATTTGATAAGCCAATAGCATCAACAACTGCGAAAATTTCAATTACGTTAAAGATAATTGAATTATCTATTAAACAGATTTCAATTATCAGCTGAAGATTATTCAGAATTAAAAGACTGTTGGATTACACATTAAACATTATTGTATATATGTATTTTTTAAGATTGAAATTATTGTATAATTTGAAAAAAATTTCAACTATAAATAATTTCAATAATCGATAATTTCCTAAGCTTCAATTATTATTTTCAGAAATCATACCCGTAGTGCAGCTTCATCTTTACGAATTCCCGAGCTTTTAACATTTTTCACTTTTTTCTCAACAATTTTTTGTTTGCTGTTTTTCTATTCTTCATCGGCGTTATACTCTGTCGTTTTACAAGGGGAATTCTTCTCTCTGATAGATCGCAAATACGTTGTCGAAGTACTTTTATATCCCCTGAAAATGTAAATTAGGCACTGATATCCAAGCATGCGCAGAAAAACTAATTATGTTATTTTTTTTTCATATTACCATCATCATCCACAATGCAGATGGGTAAGAGTGTCTTATTGGCATGCACAAGAAATAACAAATTTTCATCTATTTCATCTAGCTCGTCAATCGACCTCAAATGGCGTTCTTTATCTCGACATTTGATTGCTTCTCTGTGGACAATTATTACCCATTCTTCATCTGTTATTGGATATGACAGCAGTACAAATCTTTTGAACGATCCCATTTTTATGAGTTTCAGTAGGTTATGTAAGTTATGATATTTATCATTATTTCATATGTCCCATTAAATGCAAGCATATGACTTTCTGAAAACTGTTTCTGAGTGGATGCGAGCACATGAAATTCTGCAGAAAACGATTGATACCGATTGAATATATCAAAATTTTATGTGTTGATATGTGTAAGGGACTTTCCGTTAGTAATTTTATTGTTGAATGAAAAGTTATGTGAGTACAAAACAGCAGAAATGCTGGTATTATATCGCTAATGGTTCATTACAGGTGTCGCTACCAGTCACTAGAAAGTTAAATTTAAATTATTCTCATTTTTCACATTCGTTGATCTTAATACTATTATAATTATAATAAATCGTTGAGAAAATAGGGATAAGTGATGAGTGATATGTAATGATAATTATAATAATATTACAACGATTAAAATAATAATAGTTTTTTCTAATAAAAAGCTGCTAGATCGTAACACATTTGTCGTAAAGAGGTAAAAAAGGTCGAAGAGTCATTTCTATTGGATCGAGGCATAAAAGTATTTAGTTGGTGCAACTAATGAATAGAAACAGGATAAACAGTGGGGGTAAAAAAACGAATTAATGATGATCCTGGGCTATTCTTCTGAGTGGACAGCTGTACACTCAGCTCCATAAGCGGCCACATTTCTGTAAACTCGTTGTGAATAGTGGGCATGCAATCAACTTTTATTGAATTATTTGATTAATATTGATTTGAAAATTGTTACGCTGGAGGAAAAGGTTGTCACCATGAAGATTCGCTATCCGTTCAATCAATGTTACGGCAAATTACGAACTGATCGCGAAGTGATAAAAGACATGAGTTACGTAACTAAACGGGGTATTGATAGACATGGCGAAAGGCGTTTCTTCATTAACAGCTTTACCATTGTTCAGCATCACCAAAGGAGTAGTAGTTGGAGCCATGCATGCTGCTTTCGTAGGAGCTGCAAAACTACATACAACCATACTGCTGACTACAAAAGGCGTTCCTTATTATATCAGACACATTAATGACATGGCAATAATTGATGAAACTTTACTATCAATGAAGCCTCCACCTCGTCGATCACGCAAGCCTAGCAGCATCAAGTATTACACGCAGTGGAAAGCATCTGAATGGAGGAACTGGTGAGATTATGCTCCAGCTTGCTTGAAACTGGTTTTGGAAGAAAAACATGTGGATCACCTGGCCCTACTTTCAGAAGCTCTACATTATTTGAATAGTGATTCTATAACAATGTCAGAGCTTGAGCTCGCGGAAGCGTTATTACAGAGATATGTGAAATTGTTCGAGAATCTTCTAGGGACCGCGACAATGACATCAAATATTCATTCATTAACGCATCTCGCTGAAAGTTTACGTAATTGGTGTCCTTTTCGGATGCACAATGCATTCATGTTTGAATCGTGGAATGAAAACATTATTGATTGTTTAAGTAGTCCAAATGCTCGCCAAGACTAAATTGCAACACGTTTCCTAATTCAACGATTTCTCAATCATTCGGCATCAGATGATTCTATCACTGCAGAAACAAAAAAATTATATTGTGCAAAAACTGAGAGTTATAGATGAAACTCGAGCGAGTGGAACGCGTGATAGAATTGTTGTTGAGGAAAGCCCATAAATCGACAATTAACAGTTGACGAGTGCATTATTTTATATGTAACTGTTTATGCACCAGAAAAGATGAATATATATCAGCATATACGATTGAATGGCGTGAAGTTTGCAAGCAGAATGAGAAAAAATCGAATAAATTGATGAACGAGATGGAGTGTTTTTCGAGATCAAAAAAATTGTACAGTTTCAAAAATGACATTCGCACATCTGGTATGATAATTAAAAATTTTTCGCACTTTTGTTATGGATTTGGTACACACTACATTCATGAAATCAAGGGAGATAATTCATCGAGTTTTATTCAAGAAACTTCATAAATAAGACCAGTGATAAAAATATCAACTGCAGGAGCTACTTATGCAATCAAGTTAGCAAACCTTGGGAAACAGATTAACATGATTTTCTTTAGACATCAGAAAATTGAAAATAAAAGGACGAAAATAATAAAATGTTATACAATCACTTATGTACTTTTCCCAGTTCCAGAAAATAAACAAAATTAACAACACTTGTGATGGCTCAAAAAAGGAATTTTTATTTTATCAAATTGAATTATGTTCTTTATCTGCTTCATCTCTTTACAAACTTCAATGGAAAAAATTTAATTACTGATCTCATTGGTAATAATAAACAATCATGAGGTCATTAGAATATGAGCTGCGGTTTTTCAAAAAATTAATTTCCATCAAAATCTCCTAATGTTTTTTCTACAACAAACCTGCCATTCGATTGATCAACAGCTTGTAACTTTTTATGCAATACAGAATCGATCATTCCTCGTATGAATCCTTCGTCATAAGCATGCAAATTCTCCTCCAATTTATTGGCAGCACCAACATCGTACGCCAATCATTGTCAACCCGATCATCTTGCAGAACTGAAATTAGGGGAAACGAATGAATTATTGACCTTAAATATTACAAATGAATTAAAACGACCTTAATATTTCTCAGCTTACAGTCATGAAGATACTCTTCAGTGAATTGATCTTGATCCATTGCTTCACCCATCGCGGTTGATTTGAAACCTATAGTAAATTAATTGCCAGAAGAATTTGGTCATGCGGCAAGAAACCAATGAAGAATAATATCTGAAAATCGTTCGTAATATTAACAATATTATATTATTGACAATATGAAGTTAAACGCATTTTGAATTAGTTTTTACAGCCCATTGACAATCAATTGATTTAGATTCATGTTTATTTTTTTTCTAAATGTATTAAATAATAATGAAATTTTTATCATTTGATCATTGTAGAATTTCCATATAAACGATATTGTTGACATAATTTGTTCCTTCTTCCATCGATTCTCCAATAATTTTGACTTTCAATCCAGCCATTGAGCAGCATTGCGATAATGCGACGTACAATTGACCATGACTGAATATAGGCATTTCTTGATCGATGTATAAACCGACCATATCGATGGTTTGCCCTCGTGCTCTGTTTATAGTCATTACAAATGCTAATCGCAATGGGAATTGGGTTCTGTGTAAGACAAAAGGTAGTTCCTTATTCGGTTTTGTATTCAGCATGATTTACAAAACAGTATTTCCAGCTTTATCACCAGTGAGGATTGTACAACATAATGTATTATTGATGATTCTCCGAACAATGAGCCGTGTACCATTACAAAGGCCATCCAAGATACAAAGATTTCTCACTAACATCACCACAGCACCAATTTTCAAATTCCATTTCCAAGGTGGCAAGCCCGAGACATTCAATGTATTCAAATATTCGGGTTGAAATCTAATCATCAATGAATCATCATCAGTTCCATCTCCATCAATCGATGTAGCTTTATCGAATCCAATACATTCTATCAATTGGCCGGGAAATTTCCGAAGGATTTGTTCACTTAGGGCATTTACTTGTTTATTCAATGGTGCTAATAAAACTCGGTTGGAAATAATTTTTTCAGTGAAATTATTTCCAAAAACTGCGTGAATTAAATCATCCGTAAGCATTTTATCAGGTATTTCCAGTCTTTCGACTTCTCAGTTCCCTATTTTCAATAACCATTCATGGAACAATTGATTATCTGCTCTCATATTAATTTTCAATTTGAAACGTTTTATTGTTTTCCAGAAGGATAATTTCACAATAGATGCTTCTACAATTTGTTTTCTTCCTGCTCGTTTCATTACTGATAGACTTTTTCGAAAATCACCGCCAAATAATATGAATTTTCCACCAAATAATTCATCAGTTTGTAACAAATTTTTCAGGGTCACATCGATTATTTTCAGAGCCATACTTGGAATCATTGGAGCCTCATCCCAAATGATGATGTCTGTTTCTATTAACGTTTTTTTTGTTCGTCGACTCAGATAAACAGGTGTGATCTCTTTTTCTGATTCAAGCAGCAATAATGGTAATTTGAAGAACCTATGCGCTGTACGACCGTTAGGTAATAATATTGCCGCTATACCAGTCCAAGCAATGGAAACAACATTTCTACCCAGAGAACGTTGGTGATGATAAATGCATTTATAAAGAAACGTTTTACCAGTACCACCTGGACCATTAATAAAAAAATCTTCCTATCATTTGCTGAATTTTTCAATATTCTTGTAATATTTTCAAATATTCTCAATTGATCTGTATTCAAAAGCACTTTCAATTTCTGAGTAGTTTCTACATGTTCGTTTATGATTAATTCATCATCGAATTCATCAAATTTCGAATCCGATATAGTAATATCAATTCCATAATCAGTGAGACTTCTATCTTCACTATTTAATCCGAGTTCAATAGCGGCTAATACATCCTCTTCCGATCTTTTCTCACAAATTTCATCTTTAATTTATTCCATAAAGTCAATCCATGTATATTTTCACATGTTAATAATAAATATGCAAAAAAACCTTGCAATGAGTTAGGCATCATCACTGAGCAGCGTTCGTCTAGCATTTCTACAAAAAATTAATCATGAATAATGAAACCAGTCGTATATGCAGCTTCCCTGAAAGTCCCACAAAGTTGACCTCTTACGGTTTTTAATGATTCGAAAGATACAGCTGCTGCAGTATGTCTTAACAATACTTTCAGAAAAAATCTTTCACTATCGCGAGGCGAAACTGAATACATTCGTACAATAATTTTTCCGAACCGTTGTTTTCTCTTCTGCCACGTTGTAGTCTTTTGGTGTCAAACATGTTATGTAAAATTTTGTATAAATTGAGAATCATTGAATTTAATAAATCCGAATGTTATTCATCTTATTGTTTATTTATTTCTTTAAGCCTTGCCGGCTTTTTCAGGATTTCCGTCTTATTGATCTTAATGATTTTATTAGTTTATTGATTTTATTAATTAATTTATTTATTCATATTTTATTAATTTCAATTTTATTTTTTAGTTTCATTTTACTAATTTTATAATTTTATTTACGAACCTCTGAATTAGTGAACATACCAATAAATTTCAATTTTTTCCTGTTTCATCGACCGTATGCTGGAATAATATGTATATTTCATCGATTTTATCCTTCTAATATCTCCAAAAGCTGCAAAAACCAAAGTTATATTTTATTTATTTTTTTTTTCATTTCATTTCTACTTTTCAATATCAAATATTTATATTTTTTTAGTATTAAAGTAATCTTTAATACTAAAAAAATCAACTGACACTTACCTGTCTATTTGAAGTGCAATAGGCCAATTTTTTTGAAATATATAATATTATATGAAATTAAAAATGTAAATTGAAATGATTTGAAATGGAAAATATAAATCAACCCAAATTTGACGTCTCTATATAAATAAATGGAATAAATAGTGAACTTCGCACCATAGGATATTTGACAATTGCCTAATTCGCGGGAAATCTCGCGATTTTCGAAATATGGGCATCAGCTGAATTTTTGTGTCAGCCGATCTGAACTTTATGATATAGAAAGAAAAGAGACAATTCACAATTTTTCTTTGTATTGAGCCTTTCAAAGTTTTTCGTCATTTTCCTCTACTTATGAATTCCATTCAAAGAATTCTTTGCAAGTGGAAAAAGATATTATACGTAATTGTAGATTTATTGCATGGGATGTAGTGTATGGGTCAAATGGACGAACTCTGATTGGTACAACAAAGAACTTTACAAGAGACTTCAAACACATTGAAGTCAACACGTAGAAAAATTCTGATGGCGGCCACCATCACGAATTTGACGCTTTCCATGGAGGTTTTCGCTATGGCATTTTGTCAATGATGATTTTTTCCACGGCGTTGTTTTGCATGGCGACTGTTTTTATTGACCTTTCTTGCCATTGCGTTTTTCACCATAGCTTTTTTTGCCATGGCGTTTTCAGCCATGGCGATTTTTCCCATAATTATTCTTTCCATAGCTAAGTTCACGTCTCCGATTGATAATGAATTTGCCCAGGTACCGTTTTATTATAGTCAAATTTATTCTACCCCAATCAGACACCATCCGATAGCAAAATATCTGTCATCGCAAAATTCATATTACTCAAGGCCCACGAAATCCCTCAATATGGTAGAATTACGAATATTGTTAACAATTTATTGAATGTGAAAGGGATGATGGCTGACAAAAAAATTCAGTTACATCCCAATGTGGGACTCTTCTCCAGCACCAGAGCTGTGTGACAAGAACTCGATTTCGTCACAAACTAGTCCCGGGGCCAGTCCTGGGACCGTTTCGGAGACCAGAGCCAGCACTGTTGCCAGAACCACCTCCAGCAACCTTCATTTGCCATCATTTCTGAAAATTCAGTTACATCCCAATGTGGGACTCTTCTCCAGCACCAGAGCTGTGTGACAAGAACTCGATTTCGTCACAAACTAGTCCCTGGGACCGTTTCTTATTGGCATACAATATTGTTTCCTGAGAAAGTTTACGGGAAAGGCTTAAAAATAGAGAATTCTCTGGGCTTAATGGAGTTTTGTTTCATTTTTTTGGCGATTATTTGGCATAATTAATGAGAAATGAATAGAGAAAGGTGAAGGCGAATGAAATGAAAAAGAAATTTCATATTGTATTATACGAATATAATAACAAAGAAAAAGTGTATACATTAGCCTGAACATTAATATAAAAAAAAGACCACGATGGATCAGAACTTCGAATCCCTCATTGTTTCAGCTCTTTCGCGGCATTCTGGCATCCTTGGCTCACGTCCTGCTAAGATAGTATTTCCATATCGGGAGTTCGGTGAAATTTCGAGAATACATAGTGTGAAATCAAGAAAAATATATAAGAATAGTTGGAATAGATTTGCTTGGCGTAGAATAAGGACAAATGTGTTATTTTTCTCTCGAGAATAAGATTACACATCGAATCAAAGCCTTTAATCGGGCAGAAAGAATAAAGCTACTGGAATAATCACATTCATGACCCATTATTTGACAACTATTGGTGGAGAGAAAAGCCTTTTGAGATAAGAATAACAAAAAAAATATTCAATTTCCTGCCTAGTTACTGACGAATTTCGAGTGGAAAGTACCTATTCGCCCCTCTCTCTCACTCAATTCTCCGTAAATTTCCAACCTCATTATTTACTGATAATGTCTTTGCTATTGATAATGTTATTGATAATTTATTGATAATGTCTTTGCTATTGAAAATTTATCACGAGGAACATTTAACCCCTGATTGCATTCGAAAATACGTGATATTATACTACTGTAATAAAAATTATGATACTACATATTATTATAATACATATTATCATACTATTGTAATAAAAATACTTTGTTCTTTGTAAATTTTTTGTTCACACTGTATAAAATCACCTAACATTTATATTTCACTTATCCTAAACAAAAATCCGATTATTCAAATTCATCTCACGAGAAAAAATCGAAGATTTCGGAATGATTAAAAATTAATTATTCGACGTTGAAGAGCACATTTCGAACTATAAACCCAGAAATTTTCATTCAAATATCTCCAATAGCATCAAAGATATGTGGAATTAAGCGAAAAACGGAAAAATCGTCGATATTTTACGTTGAAGGCTTTGTATTGCCAATAAAACATAAGATAATTGAAGAAACAAGCAGACTTCCGAAAAATACAAATCAAGCACTCTCTTTAAGGTCCAGATGAAGTAGGATTTTTTGAGAAAACGTAGATTTCACTTTACGGAGTCAAAAATGGTTCAATTTTCCAGAACCCCATGCAGCACCATGCAGACAATGCAAAACAATGGTGCTGTACTGATTTTTCGAAAATTGAACCATTTTTGACCTCGTAAAGTGAAATCTACGTTTTCTCAAATAACCATACTCCATCCGCGCCTTCAACAAAAAAATCAATTCTCTATGATCATTATAAGCCCACAATTTTCATTGAAAGGTCGCCGTCCCTTTTTAGGTCAGTGTACCTGTCAAGTGCAGTAAAAATCAGGTGTACCTCCCAGGGGTTAACATTTTGACAATGCAATTGGCATGACAATTTCATATCGATGCATGCAGCCGTTTCAAAATAAAGCGATGAAATCAGCAGTGAAGAGGTAAAACAAGATAAGTCTCTTTTTTTCTCATTAAGTTTTTTGGAAATACCTTAGAAAATAACCGAGAAAGAGCAATTTCGCCCTAAAACTCTTCTGTAACTCTTGAAATTCTCTACAAAAACAGATGAGTGATATCGCCTTATCTCGCTTAGTTTCCGAAGTATTTCCTCAAAAATGATCACGAAGATAAGTCGATTTATCCTGTTTTACCTCTTCACTACTGAAATGTGTCATTACACATATACATACATCCATACAGACATTTGAAAAAAAAAATCATTTTCTAACATTTTAGATCGTTTGGAGTCATAATCCGATGAAATCTCAAACTCCAGAAAAAAGATGATTACAATATTTCCAGTCGGAATTAAAAAATAGAACTTTCACAATGTTAGTCCAATCACAGCGCTGCTCCCACCCTAACCTGGACAAAACGACGGATAAAGACCACATGCGATCACCAATTTTATGTGATATGACCTTGAGCTCTTCTTCAGGGATTTTTGGTTTGGGTCAGACATTATTATTTTGTGAATGCCCCGGACAGTACCGGTAGGACTGCATTTGCCAAGAAAATAATCTCCAAAAACTAGACGAATGAATCGTGAAGTAAATTGCTTGATACCTCCGGAACGAGGAATTTTTGATAGGAGTTTAGAATTCACAAAAACATTTCCTCCGATGTGCAAATCTCTTGATTCCTGAAAATTGTTGATAGTAGACAAGTCTATATTCATTGCGCATACTCCTTTTCGGGAATATGACAGGGGACTTTTGACGTTATTTAGCCCAAATAAATTCATACAATTATTGTGGAAGTTGTAGGATTAACAAATAAATGGAAGTATTGATTTCGCTTTTCATGTTGAGTTATACTGTATGGAATAAACAATAGTTTTTACTAGCTTCGATGGATTCCTCATGAAAACCATGATATCTACTAGTCAGCATGATAACTTCACGAAAAGTTATTCGATCAGCTTAAAAAACACTGTAGTGGAATCACGGAGTAGTTATAATCTAACGCAGGGATTTGTATTCTTCCGAAAAAAAAAATTACAGTATTGCAAGCTTTTTTATAGAATGAAAATGAATTAGTGTTCAATGATTTATGAAAAAATAGGCAAAAGATACAATTGAAAGACCCTCTTTGCAATCTATTAGAGAGTAATTATAAAAGATGAAAAAAAATGAATAAATTCCCATATTGAAAAGTACGAACAGAACATCCAAAATTAAGAATTTAATTAATATGTCACCTTCCAGCCTCTATAATAATTGTTGAAATCTACTCTTTCTTCATCGCGCTATGTCGAATATACGAATATGTCACTATTTTTTTTTCATATGTATATGAATTTATATAGCTTGTATATAAATTATTATATGTACATATAATATATATTGAGGGGTATTATGTATATATTAGTTATAATTTCTTATATAAATATATGAGAAATATATTGTGATATATGGATAATATATCACAGATATATTAATTATAATTAATTAATATATATTATAATATATTAATTATATGTATACTTAATTATAATATTATAATTAATAATAACTCGCAATAGCTCAGCGGTAGAGCACCTGACATGTAATCAGAGGGTCGTGGGTTCAAATCCTGCTTGCGCATTACATATTTTTTCCGAAATTTGATTTTCTAAATAAAATTTATTAATAAAAATTAATTTATTAATAAATTTAATTGTTTAATGTATGTGAGCGAGTGAAAATTGCTTTCAAAATTCCCTGGCTGTTCCATGACATCATCCTCTAAGTAGTCTACGGCATCTGGCCCAAAAGAGATCTTTCTTGGTATTCCCGGAGATATTCTGACTGTCAAGGGCGTAGATTCTGAATTTTTTGAACTTTATTCTGGTGAATCCGGAGTATCGAACACCTTGAAGCAGTGAAACGGAATTTTGAGGATTAAAGAATGGATTTTAAGAAAAGTTAACTAAGTAGACTTAAAATAGACACTTAAAAGAATGAGCTGACAGTTTCGAAAATACTGAGAAGACGAATAAAAGTAAATAATATGATCGATTGCTCATTATTGATCTGCATCATGAACGAAGATCAACTAGAATTAACTTTCATATACCTCCATTTTTACTGACGAATCATCCTTCTTTCTATCATCATTATATATTTTGATAATGATGTATTTTGATGCTTGAGCTCATTTTGTGCTGAAGTTTTTTTTAAACTTTCGATTTTCGCTTTCAAACGTTCATTTTTTTCTTTGACTCTGCTTGAATCTTCATGCTCAGCGTCACTGTCAGCCGCTTTAAAGGCTTTGAATAATTCAGCATCCGTCTTTCTCATTCTCATTTCCTTTTCCAATTCTCTGAAAATTTTAAAAACAATGACGAAGTTTCAAGTTATCAATTTGCAGTTACAATCACAGGATTGGAAAATAAAAAAGTTGTCTCGTTTCTCACTGTTTTTTGCAACAACGAAGTACTCGGGATCAAGATGTAAGATGATTTCCAGCTTGGGCGGTTACTAGAGTTATATTGAATTAGAAACTTTTCATTTCCTCTTTGACGGGTGACTCATTTTTGAAATATTAACGCCAACGCATGAATTGAGGGCGTTGTATTAAAATGATACTTTTGGTACAAAAAGTACATGAAATACATTTAAAAAATTCTATAATGTATTTCAGGACTGTATTTGTTCAGCCTCACAAAACCCCACATAAATATCTTCATTAATAATCTAACGAAAATAGCCTTTTTTTCTAAGTTTCGAAATTGAATAATGCCTTAACCCCTTACTTTTTTGATGCCGTATTTAAGATTATATTTTTCTACAATCTTCTGAGTTTTTTCATAATATTTGTTCGTGTAGTTCATGAAATATGAATTATAAAAATTACTCAGAAGAACGGTGGTGGAAACGAAACGCCTAAAATTGAAAAGAAGTACTGAAATTACTTTAAAAAACCACACCGCTGATACATTTCTTAGAAACAATCAACGATGTGATTCTGGTAATAGATTCATTTCGATTTATTTTTTAATTTCGTTCTACTATTACCTTCCTTCCCTCCCCGGAGGTTTATGAATTCTTTGAGAATTGTTGATATTTATTTTTATTATTCACCAGTATTGACAGGATTCTTAGATGTGAAGTGAGACAGGTGAAGGGATCTCAGAAAATATGCGATTTTGGAAAAAATGTTTAGCGACCTTTCTTGTAGCTCTTAAAAATTCCTACAGAAAAGGTAATAATGAAAAATTCTCTATCCAAGATATTTAATAAAATTCCACGAGAAAATTCGGTAATTTGTCAGTTTCACTCTGCCATATATTCCAAAATTTATCAATAATTTTACCAAGTTTTATATTTTAAATTGATGTGTTTTGATGTAGCAGAGGCTAGTAGCAAGATTTTAAGGCGAGCAGACACAATCCTAATTAAATTTTTCCTAAAACAACTAACTTTTTTTGGAAGTCACTAACCAATTAAACCAAAAAAAAACCAAATGAAAATTGAGATTATCACCACGTTTGGCGTAACCCAAGGCCACGACGAGGACGTAGTGGTGCATAGGCCTCGAAAAGGAACCTATCACGACCCATCCTATGAACGACACTCGGGATTTTAGATGAAGAATATATTGACAACAAACTCCGCCCACCTTCATTGGGCATAAAAATTTAATTTTTATATTACACGGAAACAAGTACTTGATGCACAATGTGCTTTTCAAAATGTACCTTTTCCTTCTTTTGTCAATAATTTGTACACTTCGCGTGGAACAATTTCAATTTGAAGTATCAATCAAAAATAGAAACAAAAACAGAAAAAAGACGAAAAAAAACCCAATAAATTTAATACGGATTAAATGAAACTTCAAAATACTCATCTGAAAACTGGATTTTCCAAAAAAAAACCAGATGCAGTGGTGGCAACTAGCTCTTAAAACAAAACACACAGTTTTGGTGTTTCACCACAGAAGACCCGAATGATACTGGTCTAGAAAAGGCTCATTTGGTTGAATTACCAAATTTACCATTTTCTCAAGACCATTGGTCTCTGTTTATCATTGTGTTTTCACACCAACTGTCTTTGTCAGGAAGAAATTGACTGTTTCGTACCTGCCTCACCTCTCACCCCACCTCAAACCTCATGCTCAATCAAAACATCAAACTCTACTTTATTGAATTTATTATTTAGTATCCGAATTACTGTGAAATTAAATTTTATTAAAGTTTGAATGATGCATTCATTGAGCTGTTAAACACAATGAATAAATTCAAGTTTTTCGGCTCGAAATTAACAAACAACTTATTTACAAAAAAAAAAAAAAAAAAAAAAAAAAAATTTATAACATGAAATTTTCATGAACCGAACTCAATGCGAGCCTAGAATAGGCGCATCGAGCACGGCGGAAGAAAAAAATTTGAGATAAAACATTAAACACACTAATTTTCAGTTGGCAGAGCTATACTGCTAAATTACCGAAAATTCTATTCCATAATAAATTCACGTTTTTGTTTTATTGTTTACGATTTCACTGTATTTCACAGCTTCCATGAAATATCTCGGAAACTAAGAGAAATTTAGCAATTTTTCTGCGGACTTTTTTTGTAAATAAAATTTAATGTGACAAGAAAAGTTTCTATGGAAATTTATCTGCCTTATTCACTTTCCAGAATATTTTCAAAAAGCCTCAGCGAAGGAAAATCGTTTTCTCATGCAAAATTCCATTTCGATTCATTTCACAATAATTTTCACGTAAAAAAAATATTAACGCACTTGAGAATACTATTTATCGAAATAGGAGAAAATAACAGAAAAAGGTACAGTTCGTCCAAACTAGAATTCAGGCTGTTCTCAACGCATCAGCTTCATGTGAACTTATTTCCGCGAAATTGTTCAGCAGGGTGCTTTGTGCATGAGCTATTCGTCGGTGTTTTTGGGAAGGATAATTTACAGTGACTCGCAAATATTCAAGTATGGAGGTGAGATAAGATAGTGACAATTTTAAAGCAGTGCTCTCTATAAAGATGATCTATACATGCGATGTGCTATTCCTACCGTAATGAGGATATTTCGTTTTCAGAATGAGCCAGAAATACACGTTTTAAATAGTCAGCGAAATCATACGGATGTGTATTTTCAGAAGGGGTTCTTGTACCAGAAAGATCAACGCTGTTACGAAACATATCGTTGTAAAAAACGTGGCAATGTGTGTAAGGCTGTTTTACAATGGATTGACGGTGAATGGTTTGTGAAAGGCCGTCACTTGCATTATAGAGATGATTCTGCACTCACGAAGTATGTCATTTATTGTGATCTGGAAAATTTATTCACCACAAACCTCTTCACTCCTCCACAACAAATGATTGACACTGGTCTCCGACAGTAAGTAATTTTTTTGTTATTAGAAAATAAGTACACATTATGTCTCTGTGGATAAATTGAAAAGAATCGTGGAAAAACATCGACAAGTAGAACGACCAAGGAATCCACAAACCCTCGAAACTTATGTGGAATTGCTCCGGACATATCCATCAGCAATTGATACATTTAAAGGTATTGTGGAAAGTGATGACGGTGAAGCCGCCATACTGTTTTCTACAAATGAGCTTCTGAAAGAACTCAATTTAGCTCATGGAATTCGCTGTGATGGCACATTCAAAGTGAGTAGAGAGTAAAATGACAAGATATTAACCATTAAATTATTATTCTTTCAATGAAACTAATGATGAATTCCAAAAGGTGGTACCAGTAGGAGTAGGGGCCACTCAATTATTTATAATTTATATGAAAAGACTGGGCAAAGTAAAGATTGAAAACTCAATGTTCTGTAAAATGCATCACAAATCCTAATGGAATACATTCAAAAATTTCAGGTGATCCCAGCAATTTTTGCTCTTTATCGTGGTGCAACGAAGAAATTATACAGTGCAATATTTCGTCGTGTTCTCGTATTAGCTCCAGACCTTCAAAGGAATCTTGCAACTGCCTATTGTGATTTCATAATCACATGAACTCTAATGAGCGCTCTCTTCAATGCTCTCAGGAGTGTATTTCCAAGGATACGAATACGTGGCTGCTGGTTTCATTTCGTAAAGGTATAGTTCACATGATTTAGATAGGACAGAGGAAGAGGAAAGTTTGCGATTTGCTCGATGTAATCTCAAATCTCGATGTAATATCGCTTTTCTCAGGCCGTTCATCCAAAATGGAGAAGTCTTGGTTCAGATACAGCTCCATGAGAAGCCTTATACACCACTCAGAATATTCCATTGGCCCCAGATACCGAACTAAGCAATGGGATCACAGTTGTGGAAGAACTGATTTAGCCGCTAGTTGCTCGACATCCTACGCTGGATACTTTCGTTGCCTACCTGAGACGACAGTGGCTTCCGATTGCTGATTGGATATCTGTATGGGATTCTTCAGTCAGAACGAATAACGATGCGGAGACTTATCATCGGAATCTTCCGGAGAAGCTTGGGACCCATTCATGAATCTGGCCTTTCACTGGTAATTATTACACTATGTACTATTTTGCTCAGGCCAAATTCCAATTGTTTGAATCAGAGAATGAACGTTGATTACAGTAAAGCTCGGAAATGTTTTCGAAGATGAAACATGTACTGCAGTGTTTACTGAAAGGTGGATTTATCCAACTAAAACTCATCTCTCGATGCATCTCGGTAGACAACCAGAGAATGAAGCTGTACAGGTAGAATGGAATGCTGGGCAGTGAGTATTTACGTTACAATAATGAAATAACCATTAGATTCATGTTATCAAATTTTGTTTTTCCTACAGGGTGACCTGAAGGAATTCTTGAAAGTGATAATGCGTGACTAATTCCGCGAGGAACTGGAAAAAGAAGTCATTTTCTTTGAACATAAGTAGACTAACGATTGTTTGCATAGTAATCTGTTGCCTCCTCCATGATCTCATCCCTAATTAATTTAATTTCTTGCAATTTTCATTGATTCGTGAAAATTTAATGCTTCATTTCCAGACATCGCTAAGGAGTACAATGCAATATTTCCAAATGAGGATGAAGTGCGAGATCCAGCTGATCGAACTCCCGGTAATGAATGCAACATCTGCGTAATTATTCATGATCTATGGTACTGATAAAAACATCTCAATTATTTTCTCTCCTGCTTTCAAATGCAGTAATTCCTCTTTAGTACGGGGAGCCCACGAGCAAGATTTTTGACTCATAGCAACCCGGCCAAAACCGTATAGCCTTGATAGATATGATCACCCGGAACCAAAAAATCCAATTTTCAGAAATTTTCCGAGTCACCTTTGACCTGGCCGCTTTTCCAAAAATGTCAACAAATTTTGCTGACCTGTATCATAGCAATCCGTCTGATTTTTGAAATATCGTTGAATAATGAATCCAATATACTGAAAAGATATTTTTCAGACATTCATAGTGTCGGTCATAGTCAGGCGACCATTTTGAAAAAAACATCATAGCAACCTGTCTGAAAACCTATTTTATCAGTAGATTCGAGCTAGTTCATGTGAAAAAGTCATTTTTCAGAAGAAAATCTGAGCATTTTTCATTTTGAGACTTTTTTGAAAATGTCAAAGAATTTAACCGACCGGTATCATAGCAATCTGTCTGAAAACGGGTGGACATGATGAATTAGGTTGTCCATATATAGAAAAAAATGAAATCAGACAAATTCAGTCCCATCTTGTTAATCAGACAAATTTTAGATTCTTGAAAATCATAAAAACGTCAAATTGAGGCATATGAAATGAGATAGTTTACTGCTTGAATCTGCGTGCCGTGAACGGTCCTCCATCCAAGTGGTAACCATGTACTCGGTTGCTCAGCCTGGTAGATCCTCCGAGCCGCACGCAAACCTAAAGCTAAACTGTTGGTCAGGATTTTATGAAAGAATTACACAAAAGACAGCTGGAACAAAGTTCAAAAAGTAGAGTTTATTTGAAGTAAAAAAATGTACACTCTTCAATCACTGTCGGACTCATCATCAGTATCGTCATCGTGGAGATCACTCTCCAGGTCACTACTGAGATCATCAGTGTCATCTTCTGGAAAACAAAGACAATTAGTTGAGATCGTTATTTCCCAATATGAATTTTACAGTAACAGTTGTATTAATTACCGTCTTGGGGTGTTGATTTCTCATATACAATAACGTCGCTCAAATCTGGTAATTGGCCACCGGAAAACCACAAATAATCGTAGCGACCCTTGTTGTCATACCATCCGAAATCTGTGGGGTTCAGATCTGTTAGACTTTTCGAATGCGCAGAGCTCCATATTCGCGCAATGTATTTGGTTCGCAACAAATGTTGTTCCAATTCTGTTTTACACGGTGGCAGATTGCAGGCATCATAATTTGATAAATCCAGACTCAGAGTGGTAGAAGAAGTTTCTTTCTTCATTTTGTATGTTTTTGTGAAAATGTTTAATCTAGCTGTATCGACATCATTAATTTCTTTTTCGTTGTATAATCTGCACGTGAATTCTTCTAAGACGTTTAATGCATTCCCCGTATTAGAAGTGCCTAAAATGGCGAAAGCCTTTTGGAAGCGTGTAGAATTTTTCAACATTGTCAATGGCTTTTTTTTCCCTTGCCATAAAATGCGGGGTTGTAATCACAGCCAGTCATGGCATGGAAAGCAGGTAACGATTTTGCTAGAGACGCTCCCAGTTCTTCATAGAGACGCAAAACATCAATCCAACGCACCTTCATTAACGGAATTGCTAGTGTCATTGATCGAATCAGTTGACGTTGAACTACTAATAATATGAGCCTGAGAAATAGTAGAATCTTTCGGAATCTTCACAGCCGTAAAATTTTTGTAACACGTTGAATGATATCCCATGTTTGTATCAACACCACGCGGTAACTTGATATCAGAGTAAATTGATTTCCTCTTCGAATCTTTTTTACTCCGAAAATCAGCTACTTCTCTACATTTTTGCAAATTTTCATTTGTAAATTTTTTCACTTTCACAATTGTTTTTTCTCCACAAAACATTCAAGTTAAATTCGACATCTTTCATACTAGAACCGCACAGCACATGGCAATGTAAATGAGCGTCGTTACAACAAGCATAACAACTTGCTACCGAATGCGCAGAAGCGAGATGAGAACCAGAAGCGTAACAAGCAAACGGCCTCGACGTAGGAGCGTAACAAGCGTTGGGGGATTTGCCGGGTGATTTCGGAATGTTCTTCTCGTTTTAGAGGAGGATCATCAGCAAAAGATGAAACGCAAGATTGATTATGAAAAAATTCTCGGATATTATCGAATCTATTCCAGAGTTAGCTACAAAATTTCAAAAAAATTCACCCCACCGCTTCTGAGTAATTAATTATTGAAATTTTACGTATCGTTATTTACGCATTTACCCTTTACAGCTTGAAAACGTACAACCCGTATCAAATCTTTGATATCCTATATTAGTTGATTCAAGAACAATCAACGTATCAAATCTGATGGAATTTCACCTTACCAGTTTTTAATAATTGGAAAATAACTAACTAGCTAGCGAAGTACGTAGCAGATTTCGAAAATATTGATTTTTCAGCAATCGGCAGGCATTGGAATAAAAAGTTTAATTTATGACCAAAAAAACTGGTCTTTTTTTCTCAATAAAAAAGGGGCAAATCAATATTTTGAGAAAATTGCACGTATTTCGCTTCGAAATATTATTTCAAAGATACTGTCAAGAAATCCAATTAAAAAAATTAAAATTGTTCGACTTATGCTACTTGCAGTCTTAAGAAACCGTGTTCTGCGATAAACACGTTTAAGGTTTTGACATGTTGCTACATGAAAAAATGCTTAGATGATAAACTTTCTTCTTAAATATTCTCAAGGGTTCAAACTATTTTTTGAACCGAGAAAGAAAATTTTTTCAAATTTTATAGGGGCCCTTAATCGAGTCGATTTTACTCCGTTGGATGAAATAATTTCTATGGATCATGATTCCTATCACTGCAGTCACTCTTGTGTTATCTACATTACCCTCAAATTTTGCCCAACCTTGAATGGAGATAATTCACAATTGAGATGATTTTTCCTTAATTTTGATCAAATAGTCAAAATTAATTAGGATGAAACAGGCCTTAAAATTGATAGGTGACAGGGGAAATGTCTGAAAACCGAATTTTCGTAATCCTGATGGCAATACAAAAAGTTCAAAAAAAAATTGATTCGGGTTGCTATGATACACTTATGGCAAAATTTGTTGACGTTTTTGAAAACGCGTTCAGGCTAAATGTGACACGCAAAATGTCTGAAAATGAACTTTTCCACAATATAATGACAAAATCTATGTACATTTCTAATATCAGACAGATTGTAATGAAACCAGCTGCCTTTTTTTTGACATAGCAGAAATGAACCCACGTGAAGCTGTGACACTTTTGACGGTTCTAGTCCATCCAGTTGGATTTAGAATCTTATAATCTAACTTCTCCATAAGATTTTGTCCGGGTTGCGATGAGACATGGTTTGGTCGTGGGCTACCGTACTACTTCCATCAACGAAGAAAGGCAGAGGTGGACGACGATGGCAAACCGAGTACCCGTGGCAGCGAAGGCAGCTATTAAAACCTTAAGAAGCTGAATATCATTTGAAAGAAAAACGCATGGAATCGAAGGAATAAGAAATGAACAGAATAATCATAATTACACATGTGTTTCTCATGATATCGCTAGACTACAATTTCAGAAACAGAGCTATGAACGATAAGTTTTGATAAGCTACAAGGGAAATACAGCAATTCTAAGTTTTCACTAATTGATATAACTGCTCTGTACAATGACTTCTGTGAAAAAAAGAGGAAATTGGAGGAATTAACAGGTAAATATAATTTATTGAAACTTTCAATCGACGACCTTGTTAATTTTTTAATGCTTTCAGCTTATTAATTTCTACGTCCGTTATTGATCCTTAAATAAATAATCCCATTACATGAAAATTTCCTTTTTTTCACTAATTCAGTGGCTCAAATAATTTTTTTTA
This sequence comes from Aleiodes alternator, assembly GCA_963921955.1. Taxonomy (NCBI): domain Eukaryota; kingdom Metazoa; phylum Arthropoda; class Insecta; order Hymenoptera; family Braconidae; genus Aleiodes; species Aleiodes alternator. Next base: position 3,391,485 of record OY998097.1, read on the forward strand.
CTGCAAGACCACACACTTGGAAGTACTTTGCTTTTTCATCTTAAGCGCGGTGATTTGAGCGTTTTTCTCCAAAGTACCAATAATTAAAATAGAACAGTTGAAATTTCGGTCCTTCTTCAAGAGCATTGTGCATGTGCGAATCCCGTTCATGTAAGTGAATGAACAATTCAGACCGCTTCGCTCTTTTTCCTACTAAAAACCGAAACTTTGATAGTTGCCACTGATCAAATCAGTGTCACTTATTTCTGCAGTTTTTTATCAGCAGTTTTCAGTAATTGGAAATGAACGGTACAAAAAAATAAACTTATACAATAGAAAGCCACAGCAAGTAAAGAAACGTAGTTGTGAGGAAAATCTGTAAAACTGAACTGTAAAAATGTAGATGGATCGTCAAATGTTATTCAATATTGTTATTGAATAGATGAAGATATTCATTGGAATTTCCGGAAATTTTATTAATGATCTCAAGCATTTACTGCATGAGCAACTTTGATGTAAATAATTGATATTACGCCCATCAAGGGCATATATTGTAAGACGACGATATACAAATATACAAATACGGGAGAATGTGTGCCATTCCCACATCGTTGATAACTATTTGATAAATATTGGAATGTCATAAATAATTTCCTTTTTACTTCCGAATGTAAGGGTTGTAAACGCTAGATTTCTCGATTCTGGATTTTATTGGCATGACTGATCAATCCAAAACGTCGAGAAAGAGTATTTTCAAAGTATGTATGTGTGTGTGCATGTCTGTCCGGGTGTTTCTACACATTATGTGATTTTATCTGGATCGGTTATACTTGGCACTCTAAAAATTTGACAGTATTTTTCTTCCCTATCCAGAATGCTGTCAGCTGAAAAGAATTGAATTTTTGGATGCTGTTATGAATTTGTTCCAATATGAAAAATTGGGAGATCAAAATATAAAATAATGGGAATAAATCCATGAAATAATATTAAGGAAGTGCTGGTGAACATTTCTTCTATGATAAAATAATTTATTGCCCCTGGTTTCAGCTATGAGAATCATCTCACCAGAACTCACATTTTTCATTCGGGGTGAAGTTTTCTCTGATTCCTCTTCTGGAAATTATATTGATGTTTGTGCTTTTTCATTTTAGAGTTCGGCAGCATGCTAAGTCAATGAATATTCCAGCTGGAGACTTTGGATTATGTCGGTTTGTATATCTGATGAAAGGTAAGATTGGAAGAACATCTGAACGAAATATGCGCCCCGCGTCGTCTTTTACCGCGCCCCCCGAAGAGGACTGATGTTCCTACTTGAAAACTGGCTGAGTGAAATTTCATCAGATTTGATGGGTTGATTATTTTTAAATCAGCTAATATAGATATCAAACATTCGATACAGGTTGTGCGTTGCAGAGCTGTGAGGGGTGAACACATGAATGGCGATACATAAGAGCTTACGTTAAATGGCCAATTTTGATAATTAATTACTCAGAATCGGTGGTGTGAATTCCTTTCGACTTTCGCAGGTAATTAAAATAGACTCGATAATATCAGAGAATTTTTCTGTAATTAATGTTGCGTTCCAATAATTCTGAATTTCGATATTTGAAAATGATGAAGAAATTAACTAATATGATAATACTTTTTGCACCTAGAAACTCAATATTAAACACATAATACTCTGTGTTCCAAAATTAATATTGAAAGGTAAAGACATTGAATGGAAAGGAATAATAATTGAAGCAGCCAGGTCATTCAAGTTTTATTGCCCAATAAGGGTTAAATGTAGAAAAAATGGGGAAAATTTTAAACCCTCTACTGGACAGGTAGAGAAGTCTCCCTCACGTAGAGCAAAAATTCAACAATGAGATTGAAAGTGGGAAGATTTACCGTTGATCTGTGTGATTTTTAATAGATTCCGACCAGTCTTTCAATGAATTCAAAGGTATTTTATAAAACAAGTGGAGAATCGCATTCTTATGTTTGCTGCTTATAGCTTTATCTGCTAATTCATTAGCAATTCGCTTTCGAATGTTCATTTTGAATAAACAGAGTATAATTTTAGATCGAAATTTTTCTGATTCTTTCTCATTGATATATGAGCACTGGTTAGAAAGGATGTTTAGGAGAATTCACAAAAGTTTTTCACTCCACTTTAGGAGTGTTGATATAATAGTGAGAAATTACTAATATTTCAAAAAATGATCATTTAATATTGTCCATTAACAATCCCAGGCAGCAGATTCAGAAGGCCAATTTATAGGAGACCAATTCGAAGTTTCTATATTGATTGTTCTGGTTGTTGCAGAGGAAAAATTATTGTTCATGAGAAACTACAAGTAAAATAACATAAATTCAAAATCAAGTATTAGAGAAATCTGGAAAAATTAACGCAGTTCCAGAATATTATATCAAATGTTATGGACCGATCTGGATGGAATCACTTGAGGACTTACCTGAGATTTGAGATAATTAGCGAAATTAAAAATTTTAAAAATCACCAATATTCATAAATAACATTCAATTAATTATACTCAGTCATAATACCGTGCCGTATACTGGCATGGCCAATATATAAGGGAAATTCCAAGCTCCTATCGTTCCTACTTCGGTTTCTATCGAGATTTTTTATCGAAAAGCAACATTCTTCATATGAAATTAGTAAAATCGGAATAACGCTAAAAATAACGACGAGAAAAATCTGAAAAAATTCACACAGTTAGATAATATAGGATCTAATATGATTCCTCAATCTGAAAGAAATCGATACAGAACTTACTCTAAATTCTTCAAATATGAAAAAATTCGAATTTTCCAAAAATCACTCATATCTTAAAAAATGTATCTCCAATGTTGTCCAATAATAATCCCAAGCAGTAGATTCAGCAGATCGATATATGCATCCGATTTTGAGTTTTCATCCTAATTATTCTGATTGTTATGGAAGTAACATTATTTTTCATGAAAAACTATTAAAAAAAATCAACATAACTTTAAAACCAAGCATTCGAAAAATCTGAAAAAATTCATATAATTACAGAATATGATATCGAATGTTACAAATTGATCTGAACGAAATCAGTTGAGAACTTTTGGAGAAATTAATTTTTTTCAAAAATGAATTCCAAGCAACAAGGTCTCAAAAGAAAACATTCATCAAGACTGCTGTACAGTAAAAATATGAGATTCTCAGGTTGGAGTTGTGCCGTTTTTAAGTAAAAAAAAATCCTCACAGACATTCATACTTACATACATACACATACACACAGACTTTTTTTCTAAATATCATTTTCTGACTCTACACATCATTTAAAGTGATTTGCAACAAAAAAATTCGGATCGAAAAATTTCATGATTGATGAGCTTCCATTCAGTATTTAGTTCAGTTATGAATTACCATTTTCGATCAATATCCGAATAACCGACTGCTGCTCTTGTTCTCTAGCTAACAGTCGGTAAATGTGTTGACGCTTCCGTGCGTAGAGTTTTCTTGTGTGCGCACCCTGTGATGGGTAGACAAAATTGTGTACAGTTTCTATATGAAGACATTTCATGTGAAGAGAATACCTCCACCCGATAGCGTTTTGCGCCATGTGTACGTTCAAACGTGCACAGCGTTATATTATACATTTTCGATTAGAGGGTTTTTTTTCAATTTTTTAATTGAGCCCTTTTCTCCGTCACAAAAAATACTGCATGTCACATACAGCATTTTAGTGAAAAATATACCTCCAAATATGAAAAAAACAATGCTGTTGCTAAAAAAACATATTTTCATGTAAGCCACGCCCCATCCTGACATTTTTGAGTAAAATGATCAGTCGGTGAGACATTTCGTTGTAACGTTGACTGCACTGACCATCCGATTCTCTCGAACAATGAAATGATGACAAATATTGGCATCATTGTTGTTTCAAGGTAAAGAATGGCGGCAAATACGATTTCAAAGTAGAGCGTTTTCCATTTCAAAGTCACGGGGGGGGGGGGGGGGGGTTAAACGTATAAATCAGTAGCAAAGTGGTCAATCGGTTTAAGTCGAAAAAATCAAATTTTTCAGGAGAGACGAAAAACGTATTGTAACTACATTAATTGAAATTTATGTGCACTAGTCAATGGATTGAGTTGCATGTGCAGTATTTTTTTCGTCTCCATAGTTACATCGTCCACCTGTAAGTATTTTTCTAAATTCGTCGACTTAGCTCGAAATGTATTTCACATTCAACGAGCTAAGTCGACTTATCTTTTCAGTCGTACAGATATGGTCAAGCTATGTCGACTTAATTCAGTTTTTTATGGCCTCTGAAACATTATTTGGATAAATGAAAATGAAAATAACAAAGTGGCGTAACTACCAATTTTAAAATGCAAGGGACGTATCTCCACACTTACGCCTCTTTGTTATTTCCTTTTTGATCGCTATATAATTATTGAAGTTAAAGTAAAAAGGACGTATCTCCCCGTACTTACGCCTCTTTGTTTTTATAAATTTTTTTATCTCAGGAGAATTTTCGGAGTTACGCTCTTTTGTTTTTAGGATTTTTTATTTCAATTTTGGCACTGACGCCTTTTTGTTTTTACATGGAGAGAAATAGAATAGTAACCATTACTATGTTGAACATAGCAATAATTACTATATTCACCATAGCAATCATTCCTATGTTAACATAGTAATCATTACTATGTTAACGCAGCAATAATTACTATGTTAACATAGTAATGATTGCTATGTTCACCATAGCAGTCATGACTATGTGAACATAGTAATCATTACTATGTTAACCGGATCAGGAGAGAGTTTCTCCAGCTTATCAGGATTATCTTGGTGAATAAGCAAGATAGAACGAGATGGACGTTAATTCTGGAGAAGAAGGGACTAGTGTCGGCTAGAATGGAGGGAAACGTGAAGTTTCTTCAGTGAATTCTCCGAATGACAGCAAGTCCTTACTCGGGTCAAGCCACGGCAAGACCTAAAATATACGTTTTCTTTCTTACAGGGTGGACTACGTTGCTATTTTATGTCTGTGCCTTCGGCTTGACCCTTCGGAGCGATGTTTGTAATCTGCCGGCACTTGAAGCGTGCTGTGACTTTATGATTTGAAAATCAGATAAACCGTATTTATTCCAAAACTCGAATGCTCTAATTGAGCTACATACTCGAACAATGAATAGATTGTGAGGCATGAACAAAATAGATAATTATATGATTTAAATATCATAATCGAACTAGCCTCAGACTGGTATAAAACTTTCTACCAGAGAACTCTTTGGTTCCAAATTTTGGGATTTTTCTACTTTTTTACAGTAGTGTTTAGAGAAGTTCTCAGTGTAGCAACCGCTACAGTACGCGTGTACTTGAAGAGCACAAATAATATCTTCTATCGCATATTAATTATACCTGTCTCGCTCTTGACCATTCTAACGCGTATTCTTTTCAATTTTCTTTTGTGTGGATATTCCGAGTTTCGGGTATCCTTATATGGTGATTATTAAATCACACTCGCGTATCGGCAGTTCACGAGAACGCATCTCAATCACCACATCAGCTCCTTTCCAATTGCCTCTTTTTCACAATTCGTCCATGCACATGTAGTTTTGATAGTTATGTGAAGCTACCGCTGATCTAACATTGATATTAATAACATCATTCAAGCAACCAACCCTCCTTGCGAAATCAAACGAATCCTCAGACCAGTAAAATATCATAAGAATTGGATGGCAGCTGAATGGAAATCCTTTTTATATATTATTCATTACCTATTTTGAAAGATATTTTGCCTCACAAATATTTCAAGCCTTTTTTTATTAGTGTCTGCTATTTATTCACTTTCAAAAGAAAAAATTTCGGAAGCTGATTTGATGAAATCTGAGGAGATGCTGCAGAAATTTGTAGTAGTTGTACAAATGTTGTATAGTCTCACTTTCATGAAATATAATGTACATTTATTATTGCACATTCTTGGAAATGTTGAAAGGTTTGAAGCCTTGTGGGCCTGGTCAAATTTTCTATCCGAAACTTTCAATGGCGTATTAAAAAAATTATTCAATGGTATTAAAATTATGCAAATGATACACGACAAAGTGAAAAGATACAAATGAATCAGTAAAATTACTCTTGAACCAGCTCCTGCGTCAATCTGGACTAGACTTTATATTTGAAGATACTGAAATCGTCAAGATGTATGGATGTCCCATAATCAAAAAAGAGGGTGCGTGGAACCCACGCGACAGAATTGGAACTTCCTGCTCATTATGTATAGATGACGATAAATTATTCGGTTCTTTTTAAATGAGCAAGTGATAATAATTGAGAAAAGTGGGAATTGTTTCAAGGGTTTTTGCCTTGAGAATATATGAAGATCTGATGGAGATACGCCCATTCACCTTAATCTTATTTTTTTTATTTTTTGAAATCTTCTACAAAAAAATAGATTCAGGCAAAGTCACACTATCTCACTTAGATTCCGAGTATTCTCGTGAAACTACATGGAGAGAAAATTCTCGAGAAAATCATGATGCTCAGCTCCATAGAGCTGATGCGAAATAAATCTTGCAGTATTAATTCTTGACAAAAACTGTCCTTTTGTCAAGAATTAATGCTTGAGCCGATTCATTTTTTAGAAAAAAGTGTCACATTAATTGTGAAGCGGTATCATGAAAATATTAGCCACTGCTCTTCTCTTCGATAATTGAAGAAAAATCCTCCATTCATCCAATGACAACTTAGAAATGTTAAGTAGCCACTCAGAATCTTTACACGTTTACTTTCAAGTTTTTCTCATGCCAGTCTCATAATAAGTTAAATGAAGAGGCATAGTTGGGTACTTTCGACGGTTTCGGTGCATGAGCCATTGGTCATTTTACACTCGCCTTTGGATTGAAATATCCCGAAAACTATGCAAAATTTTTCGAGACATGCTGTGAAAGTGAGATAGTGTGATATTGCCTGAAACTATTTTTTTGTAGAACATTTCAAAAGCTAGAAGAAAGATTAAGGCAAATGGGCATATCTCCATTAGATTTTCATATATTCTCAAGGCAAAAAACCATTGAAACAATTCCTCTATCCATAAATCTATTTTTTATCGTAGGACTCTGATAAATATCTAGGAAACTGAGCGAGATGATGCACTTTTTGTAGAAACTCTTCTGGTAGTTCTCAAAATTCTCTACAGAAAAACTGATGAGAAGAATTCCGTAATCTCGCTCACTTTCCTAGATATTTTCGACAAAACGGATATCAACAACAAAAGAATATGAAGTTTGTAGTCAAATTGATTTATCCGTAATTTTCTTCGAATATCCCTGAATTTAAGCGAGATAGAGAAATTTTGCACGAATCCTCTTTTACATAGAGCTTCGAAAGCTACAAAAAAAAGGATTAGAGTAAAACTGCTCCATCTCGATTAATTTGTAGTGTATTCGCAAAGAACTGATTTTCATTCAAAAATCGATATCTTAATAACTACGAGCCGTAAAAAAACGGACGTCTGCTCATTTTATTCGTTAATCTTCCATCTAAATTTCATTCACAACATGTCGTGATATTTTTTGAGTAGTTTTCGAGATATTTCAATCCAAAGCCGATTGTGAAATGGCAATTTTTCAAGAAATGAAAAGCAAAAATTATGAGGTGGAGCATGGATATTTTTCGGTCGTGTTTCATGAAAACTCTTCCTTTGAATGTCAGTTTTCTGTAATTAAAAAAAAATCATTTAGATAAATTTCCATATTTTTCTTCCCGTGTATTGGAAAGAAAAACTAAAAAAATAAAGAAACAGGCTTCTCCCACCACCTGGAAAGCGACCCGACGACAACGACGAAAATTTATCCTTCCCCCCACTACTCTACTACCACGTTCCCCTCAAAGCCTTGCACTCGTTTCGTGACGCGAGAAAAAAGTCGGTACCCTCCCAGAAGAAGTTTCACTTCAAAAACTTAATACAATTGAAAAAGTTATTGTTAACAATCATCACGACTGTTTGGAAACAGATGATATATCTGTAATCTCTCGATTCAAGTATGAAAGCATTTTTTGGCATAGATTCGATTATTCAGGTCTTACTAAAAGAAGCGACAGTATAGCAAAATTGAAAAATGTTAATTCCGTTTTGATATGTGGTCTTACTGGAGCCAGCACTGAGCACAACGTTTATCTCATACTTTGTAAACAATATACAATCATAGATAAACAATTATGGAATCGTTTAAACGTATCCTCTGAAATAATCTGTTCTATTGTGCAATTGCACAATTAATTGTCACTTAATTAAGAGACACGTTAGCATGCTATCCTCTTTCAATGCTAGACCAAAAGTGCGTTGCGATCCCATATCAAGAATATTCTGTTGTTATTTTTCCTCTTGTCAACAGCTTGGAAAAAGACTGAATGTATATTCACAAAATAAATTTCTCAATTAAAAACCGATACTTATTGTAGTCTCTTGTTAGCTCATAAAATCCATTGAAACACATGTGTAACCGAAAATGTTCTCCAGGTATGGAAGTACTTATAATCTCTGCGGGTCTGTGTTAATACTCATCATAAGGTAAAAAAATTTTCATAACCCAAAACATTGTATGATCATGAAATTCAAACATCAAACAAAAATCGACCATTAGAATCATGGTTATAGCAAATTTGACCATGGCAAATCCACATTGATAAATTTTGTTGTGGACCGAATGCAATGGGAAGAATAGTGATGAGAAGGATCACCATGGGGGAGAAAGTCATGGCAAAAAATGCCATGGCAAAGAACGCCATGGTAAGAATCGCCATGGCCAAAAACGCCATGGTAAAGGACGCAATGGCAAAAAACGCAATGGCAAAAGACGCCACGGTGAAGAATGCAATGACGAAAACCGCCATGGCACAATACGCCATGGAGAAAAAAGTCATGCAAACAATCGCCATGCAAAAAAACGCAGTGGAAAAAATCACCATGGCAAAATCCTCCATGGAAAGCGGCAAATTCGTGATGGTGGCGACCTTGGCGATGGCCATGGCGGCCGCCATCAGAATTCTTCTACGTGAACTGAACACTGCGCTGGAGGAACACGCATGTGTGCATTAAGTGAACATTGTATCAATTAACATTGTGTTGAGCATTGAATTCTGAAAACTATACCCCTTTTCCGCGAAAGTCTATGAATTTTAAATAATTTACAAAAATATACATATTTTCCATTAAGGTTGAATTTCAAGAGTGAAAATATTGACATCGCACTGAAGGTAAATTCGAAACACCATACTAGAAATGATCTGGCGTTGACAGATAAATTTTGGAAAAATGGAATGGTGAAGCCCTGAAATGTTCTTTTTTCAAAACAGATCCTACGCATTTTATGAAAAATATTTTGGGTTCTTCGAATCTTCAGGAGGAATTGAAAGTTCATCCAATTTTGTTACCATGTATTTTCTTTTCTCTAATTTAGAATTCAGGAGAGTTCAATAAAATTTACGACGGAAGAGAGCTGATCGCATCTTAAACGATCATTTGACGTAATGTTGTGTTTGTGTGTAAATGAATGTTTAGATGTGTGAATACAATACCGTATTATTTCAGAAATATCACGAATTTGCTGAAACATCTCATAATTATTATATCATGGAGAAAATAATGATTTTCTCCGAAAGAATTCTGTTTTACGACTGAAAAACTGTTTTTTCGCCTACACCGACCTTCGTTCGGCTTTTCTTGGTGAAGCAATTACTTTTCTCGTAGAAATTCACTTTTTCGAACGAATAACTGCTTTCTCGCCTACACTGACCTGCATTCGGTTTTTTGCGTTGAAATAATGATTTTCATCGTAAAAATACAGTTCTTCGACTGAAAAACAGCTTTTTCGCCGACACTGAAACTCCCTTCACCTTTATGTGTAGGAAAAATGATTTTTCTCCTGAGCAATCCATTTTTTCGTATAAAAAACTGCTTTTTCGCCTACAACGATCTTCGTTCTGCTTCTGCCGATGAAATCATGAATTATTTCGTAAAAATACAGTTCTCCAACCGAAAAACTGCATTTTCGCCTACACTGACTCTCGTCCGGCTTTTTTCGTTGAAACAATGATTTTCTCTGTAGAAATTCAGTTTCCAATGAAATAGTATATCATGTCATGAGGCTGAAAACCGAGGGTTTTTCAGATCGCCGTTCAGTTCCCCTTCGGCGAGCCTCGTCCCCCCGCCATGCCGAGTGCGCGAAATGAACGAAAATCTAAAAAACCCGAGGCATTTCAGTCGAATGGCATATACTATTTTCTCTCACGAATGCCCAAAGTGAGAGAGTGGGGGCGGGTGGTGGGAGAGGGGGGGGGGGGGTGGGGGCGGAGCCCCCCATTTAAACGAAAAGAATCAAATTAAAAAAAAGGAAAAAAAGGAGATATGATGAAAACTAGATGGAACATACAGCAATGTATAGGAATTTCGCAGTAAAACGGATTATGGAACACAGACAAAAACATTGGTAGTTATAAAGTTTTTCTATATTTAAAACACATGAACCAGTTCACTATAATATATTATAATAGACTAGAATATGCATAAAGACACACACAAATGTGAACCTTTTTTTTATCAACTCAATCTTTAAAGGTAATAGCTGTGAAATCTTTTGGTTCAAGTTACTGGTGTGCTGAAGCACAATTCATCACATTTTTTAAATGATGAAAATAAACTTGCACGTTTCTTATGAACTATAAATCTTTGAGTGAAAGAATACTTGACTATAGGAAATCTTATCGATTAAGCTACTATTGTACTGAAGCACAATCAATCACATTTTTTAAACGATAAGAACAAACTTGCACTCTTCTCATCGACCATGAATCTTCAAGTGAAAGAATACCAGATTATTTAAAAATATTTTCGAAATAATTTGCTCTATCGAGGTGAATGAATTTTTGAGATAAGTATGAATTTTCGTGTAAGGAATACGATACGAACAAAAGTCCTGCTGAGTGATAAAATGAATGTTCTCAATTCGCATTTTCTTTGTCACGGTAACCTTAGATGTTAAAATTTGAGCAGTTGTTGAAATGTAGATGAATAGTCTGGTTGTTGTCGATTAGAGGTCCGTTGATTGCATTCGGCTGATTCTCCTTGAACATTTCGTTATTAACAGCTGAGTTTGGAGGTGATGCATGAACTTGAACTGCCGTCCTCAAGATTTCTGGAGCTGAAAGTGAAGTGTCTTCGTCAGGAGGAGGAGCATGGTCAAACTATTGTTGAACTCTTTTGTACTTGCAATGGAGGCTGTCGACAGATACTGCAAGGAGGTGTCGTTGACTTTGAGATTAATTGGCTGATGTGTGCTACAACTCTCTTCTTTCGCGCTAAAGACCTGTCAATGTAACTTTCAGCAATAGCAGAAAATTTCCAGCCCGCTAGTTTCTTGAGATCGATAAAATCCCCACCCCCTTCTGCGTCGAGAGTAGCTTCAGTGCGTCTGAAAGCATGGCCAGTGTATTTTTCGGGATTCAATAGGTTGAAGTAGTTTGCAATGATTCTAGGAATCTCAGCCAGTGTGTGGATCCCCATCACTTGGGTACATTTACCATTATCATATCTGATGAAAAAGTTCTTTTGATCCATTTTTGATGGTCTCAGGCGCATATATCGCTTGACCATCTCGTATTAATCTTCAGTGATAAGGAACGAACGATTTCCTCCTGTTTATGTCTTCAGAAGCTTGACAATGAGACATGTGTTATGGTCATTAATGTCTTCAACTCTCAAACTATGAAGGTCGCAGACTCGACAGAGTCCAAGAACACCAGTCATTAATTCCACCTGGAATGGATCACATCAGTTAAAAATTTTCGTACTTAGACTAATTTGAAATATAACAGAGAATTATTTTTCATAATTTTTTACCTTTTTTGCTAGGATAAATACTATCTGGTGCTTCTAGTAGGAATTTGGCGATTTCCTCACTAGTAAAAATGAAAGCTTTTTTTTGTGACTGGAATTTTTTTCATTAGCAGACAGAAATTTGGTAACTTTGGTGAATTGATCAAAATTGATCAATTTTAACAGAGTAATACGTCAGCAGAGTTTTTTTTAACATCGAATGGATGGACCACAATGATTGAGATACCCTTGTTCTCGACAAATTATGAAAATGCCCCAGCAGCACTATCTCGTTAATTACACGCATATTTTTTCACGTCAACTACGATTTAAAAGTCTAATAAGCTTTGTCGTAGAATGTTTTTAATTTTTTTGGGATCAGAATGGATTCAGCTGCACGAGCCACATCCAGGACAACCGGCGGGATGCTGTGGTTATTGAGGTTATGTTGAGTGTTGACATCTTGTTGGTATTCCATGATTGCACATTACTATTACACTCGACGTTTGACTAGCAAATGCAAGCACATTTTCACGGAAATATCTTGAGATGTATCCTCCTCTTCATCGCTGTCTGGTATTATGTGATTTTGTCCAGAAGTCATGTTTCAACCGATAAAACTGTCAACTATTGTATCGGTTTGAGAATGACTCACGCGCGATGCAATGGCGTCGCCTGAGGAACAGTATAGTGGTACGAGCGAATATAATATATATAACTTTATTTTCTTTAAAGAGTAGATATCGGCTTTCTTCGGGTGTCGACTCGTTCGTTAGTACGATAATACACTGGCTTGACTCAAGACACGCCTCTTTTTTTCTCATCAGTCTGAGAAAAGTCTTTTTTCAGCTTAAGGGGGTATTCTAGTCTAGAGACATGAATTTTAGGTAATTTTTAAAGTGTCGTAAAAAAAAGGCAATCAATATTTTTACTATACATTTTTTTATCAGTTATTTATTAATGTTACAAGAGTACAGAAAAAAAAAAAAAAAAAAAAAAAGGTAAAAATTTAAAAAACTGGAAGCTGATGAAGTGGGGCGTCTCAAAAAATTGGCACATGAGCATACCCATGATTTCAACCCTCCTAGTCATCTGAAATGAAAAAAAAAAAAGATTATTAATCTGCAATGATGTCGCAATCGCATGAACTAGCGATAAGTAAAAAAAAAAATTTTTGACAAAATGGCGACGGTTTAAAAAAAAAACGATTTTTTTTACCATTTTTTTGAGTTTTTCGAATTTTTTAAAAATAGTAAAAATTGACATTTGGGGATAAGGCTAGTTCATACTCAAGAGAGGTATATAAAGAAGATTCTCTGAAAATTTCAAGTGAATCGGTCCAGTAGAACTCGAGAAATCGTGGGTATCGTATTGAAAAAGTCTGTTCTGAGAAAAACGCATTTAAAGTTTCGCGTAAAGTTTTTCGCTGTCAAAGTCATGAAATGATATGTTATACTTACTTTTATTCAATCTGCCATTCCTGCTTCATACACACACACACACACATATATATATGTATATATATATATATATATATATCCTTTATATACATATATATAAAGGAACAAAAGGTTCAACTGAGAAATATAGATTCAGGTAGACGGAGAATCCCTAATGTCTTTTGTTCGATTAGACTCAGCCGAACCAGTTTGGAGGCTGGGTCAGTAAAATGTCTATATCTCCGAAAATAATTTAAATTTTTGAAAATCCTCTCGTAGACATATTCTTGAATAGTTAAACTTTGAAAATATGAAAAAAAAAAAAAAACGATTTTCTTGAAATTCTACACTAGAATACCCCCTTAAGCAGTTTCAAGAGTCTGTGAAAAGAGTTTTTTCAGACTGGCCGCGCCACTCTTCCAAAAATACGAAAAAGTATCGAATTGCAGCCACCAGGTGTTCCGAAAGAGAGCGAAATTTGAGCATGAGTGAGAAAAAAGTGAGAAGAAAGTAGACCGATCCTGCTTCGGCTTTTTGCGGAGGAACAATGACTTTTCTCGTAGGAATCCAGTTTTTCGAATGAAAAACTGCTTTTTCACCTACACGAACCTTCCTCCGGCTTTTTCCGTCAAAATAATGATTCTTTTTGTAGAAGTTCAGTTTGTCGAATGAAAAACTGCATTTTCACCTACACCGAACTCCCTTCACCTTTTTGCGCAGAAAAAATGATTTTTCTCCTAGAAATCAAGTTTGTCGAATGAACAACTGTTTTTTCGCCTACACCGACCTTCGTTCGGCTTTTCTCGGTGAAGCAATGACCTTTCTCGTAGAAAATCAGTTTTTTAAATGAAAAATTGCTTTTTCGACTACACCGACCTCCATTCGGTTTTTTGCGTTGAAATAATGATATTCATCGTAAGAATACAGATCTTCGACTGAAAAACTGCTTTTTCACCTATAGCGAACTTCATTCGGCGTACTGCGTTGGAATAATGATTTTTCTCGTGAAAATCCAGTTTTTCAAATGAAAATCTGCTTTTTCGCCTACACCGAACTCCCTCCGCCTTTTCACGTAGGAAGAATGATTTTTCTGTACACTGGGCGAAAGTGAGACTTTCCGCCTTCGCTTCACTCGGGCGTAAGCTCACTTCCGTCCCAGTGTGCAAAAAAATAGTATACGCACCTTAGGCAGTAAGTAAGAAAGCCTCAGAGCACACGTTTGTTTACCTCGGCTTCGCCTCAGCCAACAATTACATGTGCTCTAGACTGTTTCGTTGAAACAATGACTTTCTCGCAGAAATCCAGTTTTTCAAATGAACAACTGCTTTTTTGCCTATACCGACCTTCCTCCGGCTTTGTTCGTTGAAATAATTATTTTTATCGTAAAAATACAGGTCTACCCCTGAAAAACCGCTTTTTCGCCTACACCGAACTCCATTCGGCTTTCTGCATGGAAATAATGATTTTTCTCGTGGCAATCCAGTTTTTCGACCGAAAATCTGCTTTTTCGCCTACACTGAACTCCTTTCGCCTTTTTGCGTGGGAAAAATGACTTTTCTCGTAGAAATTCAGTTTTTCGAATGAAAAACTGCATTTCCGGCTACACCGAACTCCCTTCACCTTTTTGCGCAGGAGAAATGATTTTTCTCCTAGAAATCAAGTTTGTCGAATTAACAACTGCTTTTTCGCCTACACCGACCTTCGTTCGGCTTTTCTCGGTGAAGCAATGAACTTTCTCGTAGAAATTCAATTTTTCGAATGAAAACCTGCTCTTTCGACTACACCGACCTCCATTCGGTTTTTTGCGTTGAAATAATGATATTCATCGTAAGAATACAGTTTTTCGACTGAAAAACTGCTTTTTCAACTATACCGAACTCCATTCGGCTGTGCGTTGAAATAATGATTTTTCTCGTGAAAATCCAGTTTTTCAAATGAACATCTGCTTTTTTGTCTACACCGAACTCCCTTCGCCTTTTCGCGTAGGAAAAATGATTTTTCTGTACACTGGGACGAAAGTGAGACTTTCCGCCTTCGCTTCACTCGGGCGTAAACTCACTTCCGTCCCAGTGTGCAGAAAAATAGTATACACACCTTGGGCAGTAAGTGAGAAAGCCTCAGAGCACATATTTGTTGACCTCGGCTTCGCCTCAGCCAACAATTACATCTGCTCTAGACTGTTTCGTTGAAACAATGACTTTCTCGTAGAAATCCAGTTTTTCAAATGAAAAACTGCTTTTTCGCCTATACCGATTTTCCTTCGGCTTTGTTCGTTGAAATAATTATTTTTATCATAAAAATACAGGTCTATCCCTGAAAAACTGCTCTTTCACCTACACGAACCTTCCTCCGGCTTTTTCCGTCAAAATAATGATTCTTTTTGTAGAAGTTCAGTTTGTCGACTGAAAAACGGCTTTTTCGCCGACACCGAACTTCATTCGGTTTTTTCCGATGAAATCATGAATTGTCTCGTAAAAAACGGTTCTTCCACTGAAAAACTGCTTTTCCGCCTACGCCGACCTTCATTCAGCTTTTTCCGATGAAATCATGAATAATTTCGTATAAAAACAGTTCTTCCACTGAAAAACTCCATTCTCGCCACCATTCTACCTTTCGCGTCGAAATAATGATTTTTATTCTGAAAATCCAGTTTTTCGAATGAAAATCTGCTTTTTCGTTTACAACGACCTTACTCCTCCTGTTTTCGTTGAAACAATGATTTTTCTCATAGAAATCCAGTTTTTCGAATGAAAATCTGCTTTTTCGTTTACAACGACCTTACTCCTCCTGTTTTCGTTGAAACAATGATTTTTCTCATAGAAATCCAGTTTTTCAAATGGATAACTGCTTTTCGCCTCCACCGACCTTCTTCCAGCTGTTTCCGTTGTGAGAATCTAAATTGGACGAAAATTATGAATTTTCATTTTTTTTATTTAAAAGAATTTTTGAGGTAAAAGAGTAAAAATTTCGTAAGAAAAATGATAGAATTAATTAGATGAAGAAAGAGCCCGAGGAAATGAAAAGAGAAAAAAGAGAAATAATGAAGAGAAAAAAATAATAACTCCTGAGGAATTACTTGAGGAGCAGACAGTTCGAGCGCTGCCGCTAGAGCGCGCATCGGCGTTCGGGCTGCTGCAAGTCAAGTATTGTCTCAGAGTTCATAAATTGAATTTTGTGACACGACTCGGGAGATAATCTTCAGACCGCGCAAGGGTCATACGCTGCGGAGAAATTATCTCAATTACGACTGTCGTACGGGTGTTTGCCATACGATAAATTAAAAGGAAATTCCGCGAGTTGCTGGTTGCTCCTTCACGGGGGGCCTAATTGGAATCTTTTCCTTTTGGAAGTCTCCTTCACGGGGGGCTCGGGAATAGAATCTGGGAAAGGGAAATTAGAGTCACGAGGAGAATAAACCGGTAAAGAAGGGGCGATTTCGGGGAAAATCAATTCGAACGACACTCGATTGATTATGGGAAATTAGCCAAGAAACCGGATTATTGTCGGCTCTATTTCTGCCCTTGCTCTCTCGATAAAAGAAATTAAAAGTGTAAAAGATGTTAATTACTCGACGATTGTTAAATTGAAATCTCGATAAATAATTAATAAAAGAATATTAATCGAAATGAAAAAGAAATAAACTCAATAAAAAAAGAAATAACAAGATAAATGAAAAGTCTCGATTTATAAGAAAAGAGAACGTTAGAGAAATGATTGAAACTGAAGAAATATGTAAAAGTGATATGAAAATTAATGAATAAAGGATAATTAGTTTAATTAAAAATGTATTTGTGTGAACTTCAATTTATTGTGGATCTCCTTTAAGAAAAAAACCCCGACGTCACTGAAGCACCGGAGCACAAAAGGATTCCACAACCTCAAATTTAAAGGAATGTTTGGTAATTAATGAAATCGATTGGTAATTAAATAAAAAGTTTCGGAAAATAGTCAAAGACAATTAAATTCAGAAAAAGGGAATTAAGAAGGAAATTTATCAAAGAATAAAAGAATTTCGAGTAAAATTACCAAATGACAGTAAAAATTGGTCAAATGAATAAAATGAGTAAAAGTACAAAGTAAATTGATAAACTAGAGAAATTGAGGTATGAAAAGGTTCATTACACCGTTGAAATCATGATATTTTCGTAAGAACTTGGTTTGTCGAGTGAAAAAATGCTTCTTCGTTTACACTGACCCCCCTTCTGCTTTTCCCGTCAAAATAATGATTTTTCTCGTAAAAATTCTGTTTTACGACTGAAAAACTGCTTTTTCGCCTACACCGACCTTCGTTCAGTCTTTTTCGATGAAATTATGAATTATCTCATCAAAATACAGTTCTTTCATGAAAAACTGCTTTTTCGCCTACACCGACCTTCGTTCGGCTTTTTCCGATGAAATCAGGAATTATTCCGTATGAATACAGTTCGGTTCACGACAATTTCATCTTTGCAAAAACATCTCACCAGAAAAACTCGGACAGCAAGATCTCAAAAAAAACATCTCATGACAAAAATATCTCATCTCATGACAGAAAAATCTCAATAAGTATTTTACAATACAGAAAATCTCAGCACAGAAGTACCAGAAAAATAGCTCAATTAAACATATACATTGGAACAAATGAGAGTATCACAGCAGGAAAAAAAATACTTCTGGTATCATCAACAAAAATTATATAAATTGCAAACTCAAATTGGACGCAATACCTCTCGAATAAATTGAAATACCACTGTTTACATCATAAGTAGAGACGATTCTGAAAATATTTGCATCACGATCTCTGACCTCCGACGACGTTGATCAACCTGATTCCCTGCTACTAATTGCTGAATCTTAACTTCAGTCAATACCTTCTCATCAATAAGAAGGTGAATAAATCTCCAAATAGATGCATGAGCAGCTGCAGCACGATTTCTGAAATCATGATGCCACCCCTCCTTTTGTTATTTGTACGATCCCCTCGATTTAAGGGAGTGGCATAGTGATTCCAAACTGTAAGAGTATATAATGAACCAGTACGTTGCATACGACGATTAATCGCCTCCATCCAAGTATGTTCAAAATAATTCAGTAATTCAGCGAATTGAATGAAGAATAATCAATAGGTAAAATAGAGATTCATTAATTACCAACTCCATTATCGACATAAATAGTGATCTTATCATCAGATATTCGGAATTATATATGAATTCTCAATATGAAGTGGTTGAGATTAGGGATGTTCGATGCTTGAAAAATGAATCGATTTTTCAATAATCGATGTTTTTCACTGTCGATGTATTTTCATCGATGTCTAGAAAAAAATAATCGGATTTTCGATTAATCGATTATTTGGAAAAAAAATAGAAAATTTTTCCGTTAATGATTATATTTGATTACTGAGGTATGATCAATTATGAAATGTGAAATATAAAATATGAGATGGACAGAGGACTACAAGATATTGTTATTTCTTCCGTAAATAGTCCAAATCCCTCGTATGGTAATGGGGGTATTGATTGATGGTAAATCCCTATTGTTAATTTGAAACTGAATCTTTTGAGGTTTGTAAAATGTCATGAATTGGAAGGAGATGGAATGACAATAAACCGATGAGTTTTATTCGCGTTCAATACGATACATTCATATATTCAATAGAGCTAGGATAATCTTTATTTATTGCGCTTCTACATCATTATCTGAACATAAAGACATGATGATTATCGAACAAGAATTCACAGGTAAATTTAACGTATATAGTGACTGTGAAATTTGAAGAAACGTCCGTTTCAGTGACAAATATTGTTGCAAATTCAGATTGCATATCTCAAAAGGAGGCTGCTCATTAATTTGAAAATAAATATTGAGAATTCGGTGATGAGGTACGTCAACTAGAAGGATAAAATGATTACGAAAAATCATTTTTAATTTTATTTTTTATTCCAATACTTACCATTTATAGAATACATTCTCCCTGCGATCATATTCCTTCAATAAGTGACAATTTCTGATATGGCACTGCTCGTAAACAGGGACAGGCCCAAAATGCATCAAAGAATCGCGATTTAAACAATGTTTAAGAGTCACGACCCTCTCAAACTTTTGATGCCTTAGTTACCGACAATGAGCAGATGAATTATAATTTTCACTCATAGATGGCGCCAGGGAAGTATCGATGTTGGGTGAAAAGCATCGAACATCGATGAATAATCGACACAAAACATCGAGTGAAAATAATCGATTATTTGAAAAAAACTATCGAGAAATTCTATGAATCGATTAATATCGCCCATCCCTACAAGGAGGAGGAGGAGGGTCGTTGTAGGCGAAAAAGCAGATTTTTATTCAAAAAACTGGAATTCTACGAGAAAAATCATGATTTCAACGCAAAAAGCCAAATGGAGGTGGGTCTAGGTGAAAATGCAGTTTTTCAGTGGAAGAACTGTATTTATGCGTAATAATTCATGATTTCGTTGGAAAACCCCGAACGAAGGTCGGTGTAGGCGAAAGAGCAGTTGTTTATTTGGAAAACGGGCTTTCTACCAGAAAAATCATTGTTTCAACGAAAAAAGTTGAACGAAGGTCGATGTAGGCGGAAAAACAGTTTTTCATTTGAAAAACTGAATGCCTACCAGAAAAATCATTGTTCCGACGCAAAAAGGAGAAGGAAGCTCGTTGTAAGCGAAAAATCAGATGTTCATTCGAAAAACTGGATTTTCACGATAAAATCGTTATTTCGACGCAAAAAACCGAATGGCGGCGGAAATGGAGTTCTTCGGTGGAGGAACTGTATTTATCCGGATCACTTGATGATTTCATCGGAAAAAGTCGAACAAAGGTCGGTTTAGGCGAAAAAGCAGTTTTTCAATGGTAGACCTGTATTTTTACGATGCAAATAATGATTTCAACGAAAAAAACCGGAGGAAGGTCAGCATAGGCGAAAAAGCAGCTGTTCATTTCAAAAACTGGATTCCTACGAGAAAGTCATTGTTTGAACGAAAAAAGTTGAAGGAAGGTCGGTGTAGGTGAAGAAGCAGTTTTTCATTCGAAAAACTGGATTTCTACGAGAAAAGTCATTCTTTCGCAGAAAGCTGAAGCAACTGCAAGAACTGAATTTATATGCAATAATTCATGATTTCTTCGGAAAAACCCGAACGAAAGTCGGTGTAGGCAATAATGCAGTTTTTCAGTCGAAAAACTGAGTTCTTACGGGAAAAATCATGATTTCAACGAAAAAAGCTGGATGAAGGTCGGTGTAGTCACCTAAAAAAGCACCTGAGAAAGCAGTTGTTCATCCAAAAAACTGGATTCGTACGAGAAAATCATTGTTCCAACGAAAAAAGTTGAACGAGAGTCGGTGTAGGCGAAAAAGCAGTTCTTCATTCGACAAAACTGGATGTCAACAAGAAGAATCATTATTTTCAACGCAAAGAGCAGAAGGAAGGTCTTTGAAGGTAAAAAAGCAGATTTTCAGTCCAAAAACTGGATTTCTACGAAGAAAATCGTTATTCCGACGCAAAAAGCCGAGTTGAGAACGGCGTACGCCAAAATGCAGCCTTTCAGTGGAAGAACTTTTTATACGAAATAATTCATGATTTCATCGGAAAAACTCGAGCGAAGGTCGATGGAGGCGAAAAAGCAGTTGTTTATTTGAAAAACTGGATTTTTACGAAAAAAAATCATTGTTTTAACGAAAAAAGTTGAACAAAGATTGGTGTAGGAATTCATATTTTCTAAATAGAAAATCATATTTTCCTTCGAAAAATTGAATTTTTACGAGAAAAATCATTATTTCAATGCAAAAGCCGAATGGAGGTCAGCGTACGCGAAAATGCAGTATTTCAGCGGAAGAACGATATACGAAAATAATTCATGATTTCATCGGAAAAACCCGAACGAAAGTCGCTGTAGGCAAAAAAGCAGTTTTCAGTCGAAAAACAGAGTTCTTACGGGAAAAATCATGGTTTCAACGGAAAAAGCAGGAGGAAGATCGGTGTAGATGAGAAGGCAGTTTTTCATTTTAAAAACTGGATTCGTACGAGAAAAATCATTGTTCCGACCAAAAAAGTTGAACAAAAGTCGGTGTTGGCGAAAAAGCAGTTTTTCATCCGAAAAACTGGATGCCTACCAGAAAAATAACGATTGAAATATTTTTGACATGAGATATTTTCTGGTCAGATCTTATTGTCCGAGCTTTTTTGGTGAGATGTTTTTGCAAAGATGAAATTGTCATGAACTCAAAGGAAAAATCATTTTGCTCCTAGAAATCCAGTATTTGGAATTAAAAAAAGGTTTTTTCGCCTACACCGACCTTCGTTCGGCTTTTTCCGATGAAATCATGAATTATTTTCGTATAATATCGTTACTCCATTGAAAAACTGCATTGTCGCATACGCCGTCCTCGATTCGGCTTTTTGTGTCGGAATAATGATTTTTATCGTAGAAATCCAGTTTTTCGACTGAAAAAAGCAGATTTTCAAATCTGCTTTTTCACCTACAAAAACCTTCCTTCTGCTTTTTGCGTTGAAATAATGATTCTTCTTGTAGACATCCAGTTTTTCGAAGGAAAAACTGCTTTTTCGCCAACACCAACTTTCGTTCAACTTTTTTCGTTGGAACAATGATTTTTCTCGTACGAATCCATTTTTTAAAATGAACAACTGCTTTCTCACCTACACTGACCTTCTTCCAGCTTTTTTCGTTGAAATCATGATTTTTCCCGTTAGAACTCTGTTTTTCGACTGAAAAACTGCTTTTTTGCCTTGACCGACCTTCGTTCAGGTTTTTCCGATGAAATCATGAATTATTTTCGTATAATATCGTTCTTCCACTGAAAGACTGCATTTTCGCGTACGCCGACCTCCATTCGGCTTTTTGCGTTGAAATAATGATTTTTCTCTTAAAAATCCAGTTCTTCGAAGGAAAATCTGCTTTTTCGCCTACAACGACCTTTCTCCTCCTGCTTGCGTTTATACAATGACGTTTCTTGTCGAAATACAGTTTTTCGGATGGAAAACAACGTTTTCGATGAATCATTTTATTATAATATCGTTCTTCCGCTGGAAGACATCATTTTCGCGTAAAATAAATAAACATAAATTTAAGAAAAAAACAAGCAGGAGCCCCATTACTTGTGCGTAATTTGAGAAACTTACATCTAATATTCTGCCAATGCAATTGGCAGAAAGCTTCCGAATGAATTTTTTAATTTCAAATCTACCATCACTGATCTTATTCTTATTAATCACGTCAATTCATGTTCTTTTTGTTAAATATGATATCTCTTCGAATGTTCTGAAGATGATGAGAATCCCCTCGTTCGCTATGAGTAACAAAATTCTTTTTTATTGTCATATTTCTACTTTTTGGAACATCTTGAGTCTATTCCATTGAAATCTTGAGCTTTAACTTCATAGTCAAATTAACTAACTCGAGTTTAGCCTAGCCCAAACTCAGCCCAAATTCAAGGTTGCAGATAATTCAAGGTTGAAGATATAGCTTGCTTTTTCTGATGTTTCTATGCTAATGTCTAAAAAACTACTGGACCGATTCGGCCCAGTTTCAATACCAACCTTTGTGCTCATCAGATGTATAAACTCATGAAATTTGAGGTCTCTAGCTCAATTATCTATTAAGTTATCGTGGAATCAAGATTTTCACGAAAAATTTATCAAAAGTTTTCTACTGGCTAAAATAAAAAACTGAGCTCCCACCACCCCGGGGGTCAAAGATGCGGCTCTTGGACGCGCATCTTCTCGTGGAGACTGGAAGCTGTGATTCCATTTTTCATCGAGAAAAGTCGAAAAAACGATATTTCAACATTTTCATTTTTCTCAAAAACTATCCGGCCGATTTAGCTGAAATTTTTATGAGAGCTCGGGGCTCGCATGGCGAACTTATGGTAAAATTTTCAGATCGCTAGCTAACCCCACTTCAGAGTAAAGCGGAAAATGTTTTCCTTAATTACAAAAATAGAAGGGTCATTTTTTTATTTTTATGAAAAAAAAACTAAATTAAAAAATCTCAAATATGATGCATTATATATTGATTATCAACCGCGTATGCGCCACCGTTCGGAGTATACGTATTGTTTACATCTGTCAAGTTAATTTACACAATGATATATACAGAACCCTTGCAAGTAAAAAAAATATATTGTTATTAGATGGCCAAACCGTGTAAACATTTCCCATCAATAAATTACCAAGTGAAAAATACGAGAAGAGCAAAATCGACAAGATACATAGTAAGCCAGAAATGAGGTTAAGGGGATACGTCTGTTCCTCTCAAACACTGAGCAACAGGTGACAAGAATTCAGAACTATAAAATTTTAATAAAACCCCAATCAAAAATCCAGTAGGAAGACCATCAGCTCCAATTTTAAGGCTAAGAGAACGAGCTAATTCACTAGGAACTATCGAAAAACTATTCAGAGGCCAGAAGAGACGGAGAGAGAAAATGGAAACAGAAGAAAGTGACTCGACTTCAAAATTCGCCAAAATGCGCATCACCAGTTTTGAAGTAAACGCCAATCTCTCTCCCCTCAGGAAAAATACCCAAGAGCCAATAGCCATGAACGGGGAGGAGAGGGAGATGCCAATACACACTCCTGAAAGTGCAGAGGCACAGACTCAGGATGCGGGAAGTTCAAGGATAGAGATGCCAGACTTCGAGCAGCAATCTACGGCCCAATCCTTCCTCTGGCTTGCACAGCAACTTATTGAGGTAAAGAAGAGTATAAAATTACAAGATCAGCAACTCAATAAGTCAAACAACGATGCGTTAAAACACATGAATACGAAGATTGACAAAGTCGAGGGGAACATACAGAAATTAAATACCGAGACAAAAAAAATCCGAGAGAATCAGCAAAATATCGTTCAACGAATCGTAAGCCTGGAGAATACTCCAAGAAATGGGGATCTAACCGAATCAAACGTCATCAAAGACATTACTGCCAGAGTGAACACATGAAAAGTAGCAAAAAAAAACCATGAGGATAATGATTCTATCTCCAACATCCGTTCCGATCTCAATAAAGTGGCCTCAGCCCTCGACAAACAAGTAAGTCTGACCAAATGTAACAACATCATCATTAGAGGAGCACAAACAACATCGCATAATCCTGTAGGGGAAATCACACATCTCTTAATTAATAAATTTGGCATCGCAATTAAAGAGTTCAGCGTCCACGTCATGGGAAAGAATAAGGCAAATCCAACATTTCTAATCAAGTTTAATCGTAGTGAGGATAAGACAACAATTATGAAAATGAAAAGAGAGGTCCTTGTTGGAACTAGCATATACATCGAAAACAATCTTACTGAGAGAGAAAAGTACATCTCTTTTAGAATCAGACAGAGAGCCAAAGAAGAAAGAGAGAGGGGTGCTAATGTGAGAATTTACAGAAATAGGATTCTACTTGATGATTCCGTGATTTTTTGGGATAGCACAAAGGACGAATTAGTACAGCAGAGAAACCAGGGGGGTAGTCCAACCAGGAAAAAAAATGGACATTCTTTACCTACAAAAAACTAGAAGCATCAACCCATGACAGTACTACTGCCATCTTCTGGAACTGTCATGGGTTGGAAAACCTCCGGAACTTAGAAACAGACCAGCGACCATACTACATTGGGCTATCCGAAACCTGGTTGAGATTTACACCACCATCCTTCCACCCTTGGTCCACGGATTATGTGTGCTTCTGGGTGGATGCAGTAAAAGGAGCTAATACCAACAGAGGAAGAGGTAGTGGAGGTTTGGCAGCAATGATATAGAAGGTTTGTCAACCTCTTCTTTTGTTTTCCTCTCAATGGTGGATATTTGTCAGGCTCAAAATTGAAAACACTTTCATTATTGTCGGCCTCATATATATTGCACCCGATACTGATGTAAACTCCCCCTTGGACCTTCTTCAAGGAGTTGTCACAGCTTGTCGCGATAAATTTAAAAATGATCCTATCATACTCGGTGGAGACTTCAATTGCCGAATCGCACAGTCAAATGATTGTATTCCCCAGAAGCTAATCTCAGGCTCAGTGCTGTCCGCTGAACGAGAATGTATGGACGAAGGTACTGCAATGCACAAAATAAGAAAAAAAAATTACTGGAATTTATGGTGGACAATGAGTTTGTACTCCTCAATGGAAGGACTCCTGGAGACCGAGATGGAGGGCTTACATTATGAGTATCTGGGAACAGAAATGGATAGTGTGATGCGAGGAAAAGCAGCGGCTGAAAATGCTAGAGCAAAGCCAAAACAGCCATCGGCGCTGCTAACTCCATTCTGAGAAGGACCAAAGCGGAAGACTGGAATTCAAGAACCCAACTATTCGACAGCCTGATTGCCTCAACACTGCTGTATGGGGTACAGGCTTGGGGCCCTTGGAATTTAGACGTGATTGAAAAAGTCCAGACGGACTATTATAAACAACTCTTTCTGCTACCAAAAAATACACCAGGATGTATAGTAAGACTGAAATTTGGTATCCCCCACATCGCCACAAGAGAACTAAGCCACACCTAGGACTGGATCATACGCATCATCAAAATGGATTCATCAAGATGGCCACGCATCTGTCTAATGGAACTTTGCAAAATAGCTAGAGTTCCCAGCTCTGATCCAGATTACAACTGGGTGGTGAGGCTGGACTCAATCTTCTCGCAACTTGGAGTGAATGGCATGTTTGAGAACCTCGACTCTTCATACTGGATGGCCAAAAAGCCAGAGGTCATGAAATTAATCACGGAACAAGGCAGAAGAAGAGATTATGAGGACTACCTGAGATCTTCTAGTACTCAGCTGGACCTCATCAGGTACTGCTTTGAAGAGACAGCCAGCTATCTGAAGCTGCGGTGCAGCATCACCTTCCTAAGGGTGGTCATCCAGATAAGACTGGCTAATATCTATGCCAGCCGCATTATAAGTCAGGGTAGTTTACATAAACTTTCTCCATTCAGCCCATGTTGTGTCTGCAACCTGAACCAGAAAGGAATAATGGAGCATATACTTCTGCACTGTTCGGCCTACAAAGAGAGCAGACAGAAATACCTTGGTGACCTTCTGAACCCAACAACGTCAACTCAGTTTCAACTCATACAATTATTAAACGTCAATAGCATTCAGCACATAAAAAAAATGGTGTTTTATGTGAACGATATGCTGAACAACAAAGCTCAACATAGCCCATAGCTCCAGCCTTAACCCAAAGAATTTCCACGTACCAAAGGAACAGAGCAAATTGGCATACATTCTGGAGCAACACTATTGTTATTCACTATAATTTTTTACTTTTCATTTTACTTTTTGTTTTTTTTTCCATTGTGCTTTATCTACTTATTCATATTATACCTTACTTGAAATACTGCGCCCTCTTGCTAAAAAAGAGATTATGTGACTCTTATAAAGCAATAAAGAATAATAATATTGATTGATTATTATATATATATTGTCACGTATTTTTAATCCACGGTAATTAAAGAATTGCGTGAAACTCAAAGAAATCAAAATATCCAAATAAAATCAATAAATTCAAACAACGTTAATTGTTGGGCGCCAGGACGACCTTTCGTCCAAAAATCAAAACAAACAAAGAAAATCGAAATTCAATCCCCAGGTGATTATCCGACTTGTCAGTAACAAAAGGATTCCAAATCCAAAATCCTAATGACCGCGGAGGCGGCTGGGTTCAATAACTCACCTGTAATGTATTGAAAAGGAATACAGATTTCTAAATAAAATAAAATTCAATTTCGTTTTATAATTTTAATTCAGAGCGATATCGCTTCTAACTATGCTCTTTTAAAAAAAAATATTACAGTATAATAAAAAAAAACAAAAATAAATATTTCCGTTACTGAATTTAATTTTATTTAAACAATATTATAAATGTTTTTACTATCGAAAAAATAATACGAATCAATCGCTCAGGACTCTATATAATTTTATTCATCAAAACAAAAAAAAATCATGATCAGAACTAATTCACGAGTCCCGACAAATTTTCACTAACACAACAAAACATGAATTAACAACACAATTTAAATTGTCGTAAAAAAAATAGTCAAGAAAATTAAAAGTCAAAATTTGAATTAATTCTGATTCACGCGACAAGTACCTTAAGGCTCTATAGCCACATGGACGATCGGCGTCCTTTAAAATGCACCTTTATAATTCCCAGCGATAACTCCAAATAATAAAAAAATAATAACAAAAAATAAATTAGACGAAATAATCGCCGTTATCGAATAAAAAATAATCAAAATTATCGTCTAAAATTTATCGCTGAAAATTAAATTAAATGCCGACCAATTTTAATAAAAAAATTATTTAAATCACAATTTCTCAATTAATTTTCCCGACAATCATTTTCCGAAAATAACAAAAAATAATGAGCGAGAAACGAGAAACATTAAACCATTTGCGTTTATTTAATTTCGCGAATAATACAACAAAAAAAAACCATCACGCCACGGAAAATCCCAAAATGGCGGTTACCGGCGTCGTAACGACGCTAACAAAAAAAATTGTCCAAAAACTATGCCGAGAATAATCACACGCTTACCGGAGTGTTATTGATTAACCTCGAAACCAAATCCTTTCTTCAATCTTCCAACTTCCCCGATAATCATCCAAGAAAATCTCCAATTATCCTCGGTAATTTTAATTTATCCAAAAATAATAATTGCAACGATAAGTATTGCGATTATTGTAACGGTAATTAATCGAAATTATGTACAGCGAAAATTACGTCTGTACAATATGCCACCAAAACGGAAAGTGAAGGAAGACGCCGGCGTGCGTCGGAAATTAGACCACAGGTGGCTCTTCCCATAATTAATCATCCAATGACGTTCAAGATTTCTTTTATCGCCGGTATTGTTTTGCTTTTGTTCCGGTAATTAAATAAATGATAAAAGAATGAATCTTATAATTTTACGTCAAAAATTCCGTTAAAATTTTCTATGATGAGCTCTTAATTAATTTTTATCATTATCAATTATTATCGAATTAATTATAATTTTTCAGACGTCGTTGATTTCCTCAATTTTCCGCCAATCAGAATAGAGAGTCCAACGGAAAACTTCTCCCATCGATTTCCAATTTCTGCGTCGATAACTTCCTGGAGCAGCTCTCTGTGATTCTCGTCCGTCAGCAAGCGCCTCCTTCCCGCATGAAGGAGAACTCCGGCAAACGCGGGAATATTCAAGGCGGAAAAATTCAAAAATCAACGAATTACTTAAATCAAAATATTCTTTCTCGTTTCTCGGGACCTTCCGTCTTGGTGATTTCAATAAAATAAACATTCACCGCGATACCGGTCTAATAACAAAGCAAATATTTGTGACGGCCAAAATATGGCGTTACAATATATTCAATTGAAGTGAGATGCGTCACTGAAGATAGATATATAGTAAAACAGGAAATAAAGACAAGAACATCAATTCAAAATTAAATTTCCCAAATGTCACTTGAATGTGGCGTAATCTCATCAATTTTAAATTGAATAGTGAATAGTAAAATATACCGGAATCATTGGAAATCAGCGGAAATGTACTGGAATTATAGGGGTAGTGCAATTGAATTTTCTGGATTTTCTACTGAGGATTATATTTTCAGTAAGTATTTTTTCAATAACAAAATTACATCAAAAAAGGAAAAATACTGAAAGTCATAATAATAGTAACAATAATAATATTTGATTTGAATTTTCTTGGAATTTCTTCAGAAAACAAAAATTGAAATCGTCTCTTGATTTTTTTCTAATTTTCAAATTTAAGAATGTTTTTTCATGACTTTAAAATAATCGAGGTTAATGGGGAGAGTTTAATATATATCTGTTTACATATATATCGTGTCCTTAGAGTGAAAGGGGCGTAAGTGCAATTTTTTTTCAAAATAACAAAGATTCGTATCTTCACCATTATTGCTCTAATAGGCCTTTTACGCAATATCAGTGAAAAGAAAAATAATAACAAATAGGCGTAAGTATCACTGACTAATTACAAAGGGCCGTAAGTGTTGGAGATACGCCTCCTTATTATCAGTGTTTTCATTGATTTTTCCCTGAAACACCTAATAATACAGGGGCGTAAGTGTCAAAATTAAAGTGAAAAATCCTAAAAACAAAAAAGGCGTAACTCAAAAATGGTCAAATACTGTATATTTACAAAGCGGCGTTTGTTTCTTTGTAGAAACAAAGAGGCGTAAGTGCCAAAATTTTAATAAAAAATCCTCAAAACAAAAAATGTAACTACAAAAATTTTCGAGTACTGTAAAAAAAATTAGAAAAACAAAAAGGCGTAAGTGCCAAATTTAATTAAAAAATTCTAAAAACGAAAAGGCGTAACTCCAAAAATTCTCATGAGATGAAAAAAATTGTAAAAACAAAGAGGCGTAAGTGCGGAGATACGTTCTTTTCACTTCAACTTCAACAATTATATAGCATTAAAAGTGGCATAACTACCAATTTTAAAATGAAATGGACGTATCTCCACACTTTGTTATTTCAATTTTCAATTATCCAAATAATGTTTCAGAGGCCATAAAAATTCTGGAGTAATAAGTGGACATACGCCCCTTTCACACCGATTTTCATGTTCTTGGCACTTACGCCCTTTCCACTCTAAGGTGACGATATATACGTTTACCTATTGTTATACATAATTTTCCTTTTCTTATTATTATTTATTATTTTTTGAATAAAATAATGCGTCTCAGTCTTTTTCGATATTCTAAAATGAGGGGAAAAGAGTGAAATTTAAAATTTCTATACCATTTTTAAATGGTAGGAGGGAAAACTGAAATTTATATCATTTTTAAATAAAATAATACATTTGAAAATAATAATAATAATAATATTTAAAATAATAATAATTAAATGAATTAAGTATAAAAAAATATTTTTTTTACGAATTATGCCAGAATGAAGGTTTGGTGGCGAAATTTACATTATATTCATTATGTAAATATACATTTAATGTATTAAGTATAAAAAAATATTTTTTAACGAATTATGCCAAAATGAAGGTTTGGTGGCGAAATTTACATTATATTCATTATGTTAATTAATTCTATTATATTCATTATATTAAAATACTCTCTTCAAACAATATTTCCTGTTTCAAAGACATTTTCTCATTTTTGACCTATTCATTAGGTTCACCTTCATTCTGCGAATAATTCTAAATATAAATTTTGTTTTTGTTTTGTAATTTTGTTCTTTTTTTTCTTTTTGAACATTGTAGCAGAACCTCTGCATTCATGAATAATGTATTCACATATGCAATAAATCTAAATCTAAATCTATATTCATTATGTAAATATACATTTAATGTATGAAGTATAAAAAAATATTATTTTACGAATTATGCCAAAATGAAGGTTTGGTGGCGAAAATATCTGCGGAATCAGGCGGCATATCTGGCGCGGCATGGATACGAACTGCTGGTAATTCGAAGGGAGTCAACTGGTGGGGGGGCTGATGAAAACAATCAAGTTCTCATTGGCCCTCCCCCGACACAAACTCCTCAGCAGGCCTCTCAACAGCGTAAAGAAATTAGGAGATCGGAGGATATCAGAAGATCAGAAGATATTGAAAGATCAGAGGATGGGAGACCAGAGGACATGAGCACGAGGAGGAAAATCAACAGCAAAATTCCTCCTAAGCCACAACAACTGGCATCAGAAAACGTCAACCTGGCAAACTGTCTCCCAGAAGATGTAAACCTACTCAGCTTGAACTGGGCTGCGTATGAACATGCAGCAAAATTGGTTCCACGCTTCTGCAGTGGTGAATCACTACGAATTGTAAAAATGGGTAGACGCTGTGCACAGCTCCAGGAGAAGATCGACATGGCGCAAAGACAGGCGTCCCGCATTCAGTGTGTGATTAGCTTCATCCAAAGTGGTCGGGCTTTTACGCCCAAGGTTCGTCGCACAAGTGCTGACCTGAGGTACCATTATCACACACTGAAAAAGATGAACCTTCTTGTTATTGAGGAGCGTTTTGTCGGGGAAGTGCGAGCTCTAGGGATCATCAAACTATCTTTAGAGAAGCGGATGAAGCGGTCGACGGAGAGTTCCACTTTCAGGATAGATCCCCGTCGATGGTTTCAGCCTGCTACGCCTGTTTCTGGAGAAGCACCGCCAGCTGACCGAGTTGAAAACTTTTGGAGGGACTGGTATAGTCATGAGACAGAGTTCCATGAAGATACTCCTGCTCTACGGCACTTTGGCGCATTCTGTCGTGAACATCAGGGAACGAGGGACGAGAGTCAGCCAGTCACTGTAAAGGAAGTCCGTGGGGTGCTGAAGGGCGCGAAAAACCATCCTGCCAGGTCCTGGTCTTACCACCTGGTCCAGATGGCTTGACAATATTCTGGTGGAAGAAGTTTACTTAGACTCACCAGCATCTGGCATGGGTGTTTTCATCCTTCTTGAACAGGAGCACTCCAATTCCGCAGTGGCTGGTAGAGGGGAGGACGGTGCTCATTCCGAATAAGGGTGATCTGAAGAGCTCTATAAGATATTCACGAGAATTCTGTATGAGCGTATTTTGGTACAGGTGGATCCGATATAGCGGCTCATTCATGAACAGCGTGGTGTGAAAAGGGAACTGTCAGGCTGTAAAGAGAATTTGCTAGTTGATTGCAGCCTTGTACAGGATGCGATTCAGTACAAGCGTAATCTGTCAGTTGCCTGGATTGATTATCGCAAGGCATTTGATAGTACAAGCCATCAGCTCTTACTTTATTTGTTCGAGTGCCTTGGGGTGAACGGAGAGCTAGTGAGGTGTATTAGAGATCTTGTACCGCTTTGGAGGACTCGTTCCACCATAATATCTGGTGAGGCGAAGGTTATTACCGGAGTGGTGCAGTACAGGAGAGCTATATTCCAGGGAGATGTGGTGAGGCCCTCCGAACTTTCTGGAAAGAATAAGGTCGCTCCTACTAATATGTTTGCTGTTCCAGTCCTACTCTACTCCTTCGGCATTATCAAATGGAGGAGAGAGGAATTGAAACAACTGGATATCATGACGCGGAAAGTGATGCACTTGCATCGCAATCTTCATCCTCGGTTCTCTACGCCGCGATTATATATGCCTCGTGAAGAAGTTGGGCGTGGCCTCTTGGGGTTGGAGTGCCTTCATGATCCTTTAGTCCTCGGTCTGGCGTCTGGCATTCGTGAAAGTGTGGATCCACTCTTGGTTTTCGTGCATAATCATGAACTCCAGGTAGTTGGGGCACATCGGTACAAAGCAGCGAATCATGTCGCCGAATTCCTTGGTTTAGACTTCTGCTTGCCGTCTGGGGATATTTCCGCGAATTCCATCGTACGGAATACAAAGCTTCAGTGTAAGCAAATCATCAGAACTGCTGAACAGCATAACTTGCTTCAGCAGCACTTAGACAGGCCTATGCATGGCATGTTCTTCAGACATGTGCAAGAACAGGGTCTGTCGGTCCAGCTGACATTCAACTTCCTCAAGTCAGCTGGTCTGATGTCAGAAACGGAGGGATTTATTTGTGCCAGTGCGGCTTTAAGAGTGCTCTACTATTTCCTGCGGCACTCTTACGCGATAGACGAGACGGCAGAGCTGCTGTATGTACCAGGGGAAATTGAGTGCGTTGTGGTGAATGAGAGATGTAAAATATATTGGAACTTTTCATTCGCCACCATCAGCCCGATTGGAGCAATCAAACCTGATGTCGTCCTCTATGATTTTGATGACAAGGTCATCCATACTATTGAATTTTCTGCTCCTGTTGGAAATAATATGGAGCGGACAGAAGAGGAAAAGCGGCAAAAATATCAAGATCTTCTGTTCCAGCTTCGTCACATGAACCGTGGCTTCAGCGTGAACCTGGTTGTCCTCATTATCGATTCTCTTGGAGGCACGAAACAGTCTTTTGTGACCGAATTATCCATCATTCCAGCGTGTAAGTCCCGTACTTACCAGTTAGCTGAGCAGATGCAGAAGGCTGTTGTTCTTGGGTCTCTCCGTCTTCTACGGCAATTTGAGTCTAGGCTGCAGTGATTGCTTACCCTCCAGTTAGTGGGAGTGATGATTGTTGTAGAGCGTTTGAATATATTTATCGCTCGCTTGCTGAGTAATCATCGAGGGGGTCGAAGCCCTCGAATATTCCTCAGCCATTAACATAGTCAGTATATGTAAATGATAATCATGTAATTCATTATTATAGAACTGTTTCTCCTAAATCTTTCTTTATTAAGGATGTTCTACTGGTATTTTAATAAAATTTAAGAATGTACGAATGAAATTTTTCAATGTTTTCTAAATTATAAAAAAGCGATATGTGACATTTTGGATTCAAATGCCACTTTTTGGACACGGAAATCATTTTTTCATGTTAAGGGATTGCAACACTGACGAAATCAATCACTGACGAACAAAGGGTGTAAGTGTGGAGATACCCCCCTCTCATTTTAAAGTTGGTAGTTGCGCCACTTTGTTATTTTAATTATCTAAATGATATTCAATTATCTATCACTTTAATTATCTAAATAATGTTCCAGAGGCCATAAAAAACATTTTATGATTCGAAAATTTTTCAGAAAAAAAATGCCTAGACCATTAAACAAATAAATTTATTAATAAATTAATTTTTTATTAATAAATTTTTTTAGAGAATCAAATTCCCGAAAAAAAATGTGATGCGCAAGCAGGATTTGAACCCAGGACCCTCTGATTACATGTCAGGTGCTCTGCCGCTGAGCTATTGCGACTTACAATATTTACCATCGAATTTTTGATTCTCACATCTTTTCTCCACCTCCCATCCACGAGGCAATGTCGCCATCAAACAAAGAAATTTATTATTAAATTAATTTTTTATTAATAAATTTTTTTAGAGAATCAAATTCCGGAAAAAATATGTAATGCGCAAGCAGGATGTGAACCCACGACCCTCTGATTACATGTCAGGTGCTCTGCCACTGAGCTATTGCAAGTTACAATATTTACAATCGAATTTTTGATTCTCACATCTTTCCTCCACCTCCTATCCACGAGGGAATGTCGCCATCAAACCAAATGTGAATTGAATTCTGATGAAGAACGTGAATATAAACGTCAACGCCGCATCAGAAATACAAAAACTGAACAATGTATACGGGATAAAAAAAAATTGAAAAAGATTATTGAAACGAAGTCTGAACGTAATGATAATTATTAGCTGTACGAGATTCATTTAATCCATTCACACATGGTGGGCGTTTAGTCCAACAATGGATTGTTGATCAATATGTGAAAATTGAAAAAGATCGTATTGAATATGATAAAGCACATCAAGCTAAGCTGCGATGTGATACATATGAGAATATCAAAAACCATTTGAAGAATAAAGCTGAAGAATCCAATGCGAGAATAGGAAAAATGATAATTTTACCATCAACATTCATAGGATCACCACGATATATGGCCCAAAATTATCAAGATGCCATGTGCATTGTTCAAAAAACTGGAAAACCGGATCATTTTCTCATAATGACGTGTAAGACTAAATGGCCCGAAGTCGTTGACAGTTTAAAGCCAGGTCAACAAACATCTGATCGATCCGATTTAATTGCTCGAGTATTTGGAATGAAGAAAAATCATTCAATGGATCTAATAAAGAAACAACCTTTTTTTGGAAGAGCAGTGGCTTTTGTTCATACAATTGAATTTCAAAAACGTGGTTTACCACATGTTCATTTATTGATAACTTCAGAAAGAAATTATAAATTCCTAACACCAGTAATGGGGGACCTTTATATTTCAGCTGAAATTCCAGACCCAAAAAAAAAACCTATACTTCATCGATTGGTAATGCAACATATGATACATGGTCCTTGTGGAGATTGGTGTTTAAAAAATGGAAAATGTAGTAAAAAATTACCGAAAGTTTATCAATCTAAAACCATTATGGATGAAGATGGTTATCCTCATAACCGAAGGGATTGTGGGAAATTTTATGAACGTCCGAATGAATATGGGGCATTCCACGCCAAATCGGACAGTTTTCCAACTTTGCATTTTTGATTTCCTCTATTTTCTGACATTTTCTTATATCTATCGAAACACACTTTTCGGCCAAATTTTAGATTTTTCTGATCATCGATTCAAAAGATATCGAATTTTGAAAAAAAACAGCTGTTTTTACGCTTTTTTGCTCATAACTTCCATAAAAGTGGTCCAAATTCATCGTTTTTTTTTGAAAATCCTCGTTTTTGCTTCCGAATGGAAGCTTTGTAATCGTAATTTTTTTCGATTTTGAGATTTCATCATAATATGACTGCAAATGACCCAAAACGTCGAGATCCGTCGTTTTTAAAAAATGTCTGTGTGTATGTGTGTGTGCGTGTGTGTGTGTGTGTGTGTGTGTGTGTGTGTGTGTGTGTGTGTGTGTGTGTGTGTGTGTGTGTGTGTGATGACGCATTTTCCGCTTTACTCTGAAGTGGGGTCAGCTAGCGATCTGAAAATTTTACCATAAGTTCGCCATGCGTGCCCCAAGCTCTCACAAAAATTTCAGCTAAATCGGCCGGATAGTTTTTGAGAAAAATGAAAATGTTGAAATATCGTTTTTTCGACTTTTCTCGATGAAAAATAGAATCACAGCGTCCAGTCTCCGCGAGGAGATGCGCGTTCAAGAGCCGCATCTTTGACCCCCGGGGTGGTGGGAGCACAGATTTTTATTTTAGCCAGTAGAAAACTTTTGATAAATTTTTCGTGAAAATCTTGATTCCACGATAACTTAATAAATACTTGAGCTAGAGACCTCAAATTTTGTGAGGTTATACATTTGATGAGCACAAAGTTTGGTATTGAAACTGGCCGGAATCGGTTCAGTAGTTTTTTAGATATTAGCATAGGAACATCAGAAAAAGCAAGCTATATCTTCAAAACTATTCAATTGATTATATTCGGAACAAACTTAACCCTCTGAGGCCTATTTTAGTTTTTGCATTCCACGCACAGATCAGTGATGCCATTTTTTTTTTTTTTTTGGAGATGGGGACAATCTTACATGAGACACTCGCAGATGGGATGCGGGTATTGTCAGATTCTTACTGACTAAAAAAGCCACCTCCGTGAGATCATTCATGCACTATGCTGCAAACCACTTTCGCTTCACTTCAGCATGGACATTGTCTCCAGACGCTGTGACGTAGCGCTCTGATGTCATCTTCTTTCTTATCAATCATTGTGTGGATGATTTCCGCTTCCCTTGTTGCTTGTTAGGCTGATCATCATGCTAATCTTATTGAATTATCGTCCGGTATGAGCTTTCAACTCAAGACTCTCTTCGTTTCATCTGTCGGACATAAACATCGTGTGACTGACATTGTCTATCATTCCGCATCAAGGGCATTGGTCCGTCTCTGCTCTCTTCCTTCTGAATAGGAATTTTCTAAAGCAACTGTGTCCAGATAAAGCTTGCGGATTAATCCTCAGAGGGTTAAAAGGTCTTGGCTATGCGTCATTTGTGTTATAACTTTTAGAATTCTTGAAATAATAATTCTAGGGAACCATTCACAAAATTGATCCTCCATGAATTTCCATTTTTCTATATGTTTCCCTGAGGAGGGCAATATATCTGAATTAATTATCGTGAAGTAAATCTTTTTTTTATTGAAAGATGAACCCATTGTCGTTGTGACTTAATCATTTGCCAAATTTGAAGAATATCTTATATCCCAAATATATTGATATTTGCATAAATTCAACATTCTTAATTTATATTTGTTGAAAAAGTATCCGCTGCGTCAATTAATAATCCCAGTTTTATGAAAGGTATGTTTTTGACGATAATATATTAATATATTCTAAAGAAAATCATTTCAATGATAAAATTGATGATAATTAATAACGAGATCAACTATATACTTTCTTTTTCAAAATTATAAGATTATTTTTAATCACGTTCTCTTCACATAATTTTCGTTCAATCACAACTACCAATTTTTATATATATGCATAGATGAGGATTGACTGAATCAGATGAATCTTTTCCATTCATTTGATCAGGTGATAAATCATTTACTTCATACCACTCATCGAATTTAAGAATATACGCTGTGTAATGTCCAATATTCTCTTCACTTATGATATCTGAATCTATAAAATTCACTATCCCAGTTAAAATGTATCGTTCATGATCGATCTTCAATATTTTTGGAAATTTGTCCAACGATACTCTCAAATTATGATCAGACAAACATTCTATAAAAAGATGATTATTGAAGTATATTTTTCCAATTTTACAATTATGACCTCGTGGACATTTGATGTGTCTCGTAGTCATTATTTCTTCAATCGTTATGTTTAAAACATGAGGGAATTTTGTAGAGTTATATGTGAACATAGCTTCCCAATTCGGTGTAATTAACAAATAAACAGCATTTCCAAGAACCAGAACCAAAATATAAGTGCTGTTTATAAGCATAACATTCACGCCCCTCTGTCTGTTAGGCATTGATTTCGGTCGTACGAGTGTTCAGTACCACATCATCATTATTTGTTGGAAATTATTGTTAGCGAACAATAATTTGAGAATAATTGACCATTCTACTAGGCGTCGGTACTCAGTAATTTTCCGCATTTTATGTGATATGATTGATTGTTGTGGTAGAATTATTTCGACTTCTGAAATGAGATAGTTTACATCAACTTGATTGATTCATGCTATCTATACATTATATTTTCCTTGTATCGATTTTTGGTAGCACAATTTTAGTATTGAGAAAAAATTCAAAGTTATGCAAATTTTGAAAATTTCTCATTGCAGAGAATTTTGTCATAAGCAACCTTGAATTAGGCTGAGTTTGGGCAAGGCTAAACTTGAGTTAGCTAACTTGACCATGAAGTTGAAGCTCAAGATTTCAATGGAATATGACTCAAGATGTTCCAAAAAGTAGAAATATGACAATAAAAAAGAATTTTGTTACTCATAGCAAACAAGGGGATTCTCATCATCTTCAGAACATTCAAAGAGATATCATATTTAACCAAAAGAACCTAAATTGACGTGATTAATATGAATAAGATCAGTGATGATAGATTTGAAATTAAAAAATTCATTCGGAAGCTTTCTGCCAATTGCATTGGCAGAATATTAGATGTAAGATTCTCAAATTACGCACAAGTAATGGGGCTCCTGCTTGTTTATTTCATGTCTTCTGCTATGAGTCTCAGAGACGATTTACTGATGCGCGCTAAGAATCTATTTGTTAAAAATGATCAACTCATCACAAAGTTTCTTATCTCACAGGGGGCTGAAGTTTACGACAAATGAACAAAACTGCGGACATTTTGATTGAGCAATATTGATACGTTTTCTGTATTTCTCCTGATTATTTATGATAATAGACAAAAAAAAACTCATGTTCCTGTGTCTGTGATATTACGAATGTAGCTTAAGTATTTCCATTAAGACACACTAGACTTTGAATCAAGGTTATTATACCAATATTAATAATAAAAAAAGTGCCTCTCTGAACTTATGTACTGAATGAACACGAAAAATTTCATCTTATTATCATTTTTGTATGTTATTTCGATCTCCCAAATATGTAAATACCCTCTGTGACCGGTCCCCTCCGGTTAAAGGGATTGTACCCTATAAAGTCTGTAATAAATCTATCTAACTTGAGGAAAAATATGGACGGCCATTAGCATTCTTCTCTGATCTGCACTTCGATTAGTTTCATCATTTGTATTTATTATTGAACAATAAAAAAGATGCATGCGTTTATTGAATGTATTTACTCAATGATGAATATTGATCATTTTATACTTTCATTTGACATAATGATAATGAGTAACATGTTAAAAATCAGAGGGATTTTTATGACGCTCACTCAAGTTACTTATGAGTGACCGTGAAGATTATCGTTAAAGTTCAATTAAAGTGGACTGTATTTGATGTGAATGTATGATTGATGACTTTCAGGATAGTTTGAGGAATTTCAGGATAATTGGCGATGGTTTAACACAATGATAACTCGCGAACTTTTATCAAAAATATAACTATAATTTGACTAGATTTTCACTCGATACATGGATAAATTTCACTGATAATATTCTGATAATTCACTCGATAATTGTCTCTTTAATGTTATTGATAATTGTCTTTAATTCACTGGATAATTGTCTTTATTTCACTGGATGATTGTCAATGCTTTCACGAGTCGGTTGTAAGCCGACGCACGAGATATAATTCAATAATCTGAAGGATTATTTGTTGATGCACGAATGAATTATTGAAGATAATTCATTTAGCGAAAATTCTCTGATAAGTTTCGATAATTTTACTCTAGTTATTTCATATATTTGAGTTTATACAATGATAATTAACGATACGAATTTAACACTTCTCACACATTAGAAAGAAACGTGGTCGTTAATACGAACGTTGAAGAGCAAGTGACGCTACGCGTCTCTAAAAATGATGAATGTGGTGGTCAGTGCCGTCACTGACCCCCGTGGCCAAAATGATAATTATTTTTGATGATTGACTGACCTTTCCCTTGGTCGGTAAGGCCAAGATTTTTAACATAACAACCAACACGAATCTTGAAGTTGAAAATAATACAAGGTGTTGAAATGATGATTCACTCCCCGTTTATATGGAGATTGTTTTTTTCAAATTGTAAGAGCAACTGAATTTTTGGAATAACAAGTATCTGAAATTGAATTGAATTGTTCTGTTGGAGAAATGAATGAAATTATTTGAATTCGTTTGATGTTCTGAAAAAAATGATGACAATATTTGGATATTGATATTACATTTTGGAGATGAGATGGAGAATTAGGTTGGTTAAATTCCTTCAAATGAGTATTTCTGCTACTCTCGTGCTGAGGATTTTCGTGAATTACCTGAAATCTTTTTCTTCAATATTCGCATCTCTTCTTCTCCAAGTCCAAAGTCATCGGTAGAGTCTCGAAGTCGTTTATATAATTGCTTCTGCAATCTTCGCAGCAAAGTTGTCTCCATTACTGCAGGAAGATTGATTGATCTTGCACCGTAATGTCTCTTGAAAGCTCTGATTGTTGAAGTTTTCAGGATATACGACCTTATTTATTAATTCATTAGATAATGGTGGCCTTTTAGGTCTCTGCAGATTTTATAATTAATTAAGAAGATTTTTTAGTTATTCAGTATCGACGTTTCGGCTTTTATGTGAAGCCCTCTTCAGGATACTAATTTTTATTTATCTATGGACAAATTATTCAAATTACAAAATTATCATAATCATTATTAACAAAAATTCTTCCAATCTATTGTACATTTATATTAAAAATATTGTTTTTTTCATATATTACCTTATATAACTCTAAGTTTGTGACTCATTATGTTGAAAAAAATTATTTTGTGTCATGTTTCAGTGTTTACTGTATATCCTCAAATATGTTTTGTCATTTTTTATCATTCTAAATTTCTTGAGTCTTGATAATTTCACATTGAACACTTGATTCATTATGAATGTTAAGAAACAAAATAGTTTCGTTAATTTATTGTGTGAAAATTGAAACTCCATCAAAAATAGAGTAATTAATGAATGAGATGTTAGTCAAGAAGTGATTGCTTCTTGCTAACTGTCAGTTTTTTCAAAAATCTGTTTACTCAAGAGTGTACACAATGGTGATTAAAAAGTTACTATATTACTTAACCTAACCTGAAAAAGTTACTAGACTATTTCACTGAAGTGATTGTTGAATTAATATGACTAGAATTCCCTAGATACGTGATTAATGAGTGATTATTATTAAGATCGTCATGGTTTGAACTATCAAATTGAGAAGCTGTTGATTTTTATAGAGAATATTAAAATTATGATGTGTTTATTTACAATTTTTTCAAGTGTAATTAATTAAAGTAATGAAAATACTGATTCTATTTATGAATTATCAATTGTTCGTAAATTTTTGGGAATTTTTCACAATCCTGATTGAAGTTTATCACATTATTTGATTTTATGAAGAACATTTCCGACAAATTCAGTTCATATTGACTGTTGGCATTATAAATGACTTTAGCATCTGTGAAGTTAAATTTATGTTTGTCATTTTGTACATGTTTCGCAAGAGCTGTTTTATAGGATGATGGATTATTTTGGCTTCTGACGTGCTCTTTCAATCTTTCTCCAAAATATCTTTTAGTTTGTCCTATGTAACATCGATTGCAATTCTCGCAATCTATTTTATAAATGACATTGGATTTATTGTGATCATTAACTTTATCTTTGGTTGAACCAAACAGACTTCCTATTTTATTTGTTACTTTTGTGATGACACTCAGACCAAATTTTTTAACTGTATTTTTCAGAATATTATTGAATGACTCAGAGTATGGTACAATCATCGTTTTTTTAAAATTAATTTGACGTTGATCATCTAGATTTTGAATCATTTCTTTCTTGTTATCTAATATTATCAATCTTTGGTTTATGATTTTATTTATTAATGATAATGGATAGTCATTAAAAAGTAAAGTTTTTTTCGCAAATTTTAAATTATCGTTTAAAAATTCTGGGTCTGAAATTTTGTAAATTTTATCAACTAAATTTTTGATTATTGCAGTTTTTTGTGACATGGGATGATTCGATTCAAAATTTAGAAAACGTCCTGACCATGTAGGTTTACAGTACCAATTGAATTTTAGATGATGATCGTCTCTAATAATCAAAGTATCAAGAAATGGTATTTGTCCATTGATTTCTGTTTCGAACGTGAATTTTAACCTCGAATGTTTGTTGTTGAAGCAAGTAATAACTTCCTGTACTTTATTCTCAGGTATACACAGTATTATGTCGTCGACATATCTGAAGTAAAATGGGATATCGAAGTTAAGTTCATTGAGACATTCTTTCTCTAAAATCATCATTACCAAATCTGCACAAATAGGCGCAAGTGGTGAGCCCATTGGTAAACCATGAATTTGCTTATATACTTTGTTGTCAAACGTGGAATAAGTGTTATTCATTACCGTGTCAATAGCTCTTATTATTTGATCATATGGAATTTTAGATTTTATTTTTTGTCTTAATTTAATTATTGCATCTACTACTTTATCAATTGGTACGTTAGTGTAAAGTGATACCACGTCTAGAGACATTAATATGTAATTATCAGGAATGAATTTATTTTGGACTTTCTCAATAAAGTCAAAACTATTTTTTATATTTGAGAAATGTTCATTTTTAAGTGGCGCTAATATGTTATGTACAAATCTACCAAGTTTATGTAATGGGCCATTAATGGAAGAAACTATAGGACGAAAAGATAGTGAGGGTTTATGAACCTTTGGTAATAGGTAAAGTCTTGGAATTATACATGTTGTCATTGTGAGAGAATCGGCGGTTTCTTTGGTAATTAACTTTTTAATTTTCCATGATGTTATTAGATTGTTATTTATTTTTTGGATGATTGTAGTATTGTCTGAGTTCCCAGTAGGTAAATATGTCTGAGTGTCATTTAGCAATTGATGACCTGCTTCAAAGTAATCATTTCTGTTTATTGCTACAGTTACTTGACCTTTATCAGCTCTTGTGATAATAATGTTATTATTGTTTTTCAAGAAAGTATGTATTAATCTTATGTGTTGATCAGGTTTTTTTACTTCAAGCTTCTGTAAGTGATTTTTGGTTATACCAACAAGAGAGCTTCTATACTTATTTTGAGAATCTACCGGAACTTCATTAATTACACTCTCGTAGCCAATAATATAGTTATGTAAAGGAAAATTTTTGATTGTTTCATTAGTAGAGAAATTTTGTCCTAATGGTAAAATTTCTTCAACTTCTTTAGGGATTACTGTATTTGATAAATTTTTAAACCATTTTTTCCTAAAATCTTTAGTTTCTTCTTCAGTGATTTTAATATTGAGATTACTATTATTCATCTGATCATTATTTTTATTTTTATTATTATTGAATTTATCATTAAATTTATCTCTTTTCAATTTATTGATTTTTTTATGAAAATGTTCTCTATTATTATTAAGTAATTTATTCAGTGATATTTTTTGTCTCGTTAGGAACTCTTGAAGTAAACTAGCCGGCATTAATTTTTCTACACCCAGCAAAACAATTAAGGGAACGGTAAATTTTGTCAGTTTTTTGCTTGATTTTCAAATGGCTGTAACTTCGCCAAAAATGATCGTATCAGAATAAAAAAAAAATCGTTGGAAAGCTTGAAGTCTCTACTCTTGAAATCTTGAGATGAAAATTTTTCATGACCGTTTGTTATAACGAGATAGCAGAGTTGAAAGTGGAAAAATTTTTTTTCTTTTTTTTTCATTTTTTTAACTTGTTCCACGGACTCCAAAAAAATTTTCTCGACTCAACCCTTATGAGAATCATGTAGCCTGATCTTTCAGCTTCAATTTCTTTTTTTTTTTTTTTCTCTACGACCCTTTGTTGCTGAGATATTGTCGATTGAATCAAAAAACACCCTTTTGTCTTTAATCATTGATATCTCAGGAACTACTGATCGCACAGCGAGCGGATGATGAGATTCGTAAACTTGAATGAATTTTCTGTAAGATTCTTGCACTGTTTGATTGAAAAAAAATTTTCTTCCAATTTTAAAATTGGTTCGAAAAAGTACCAAAAAATTGCGTTTTTTTCCTTTTTTG
This sequence comes from Aleiodes alternator, assembly GCA_963921955.1. NCBI lineage: Eukaryota > Metazoa > Arthropoda > Insecta > Hymenoptera > Braconidae > Aleiodes > Aleiodes alternator. The sequence continues at coordinate 3,435,374 of OY998097.1, forward strand.
AAAATTGCCCTGCATTTTGCGAATTTTGCGAAAATTGAAAATGTTTCAACGTTTTTCTTTAGTTTAATGTGTGCTGGAACACCCCCTAAATTTTCAAGCCAATCGGTTCGACCGTTTTTTTTTCCCGAACGAACAAAGTTTCAGCAAAAATTAAAGGAACACTTTTTTGTGCGTAAACACCAATTAATGATGATTAGGGCCGAAAATGTTTTTTCTCCATTATTTTTCCGTGATTTTTTGTGCAAAATTTGTTGAATTCCATCGAAAAATGAGAACAATGAAAAAAACAAAAAAACAATAAAAAAATTGAAATTTTGTTTTTCATTAATCAATAAAAAATTCGTTTTTTTTTTAATCAATAAAAAATTCAATTTTTTTTTTTTAATCAATGGAAAATTAGAAATTTTCTCTTCTTTTGAAAATCAATGGAAAAATCAATTTTTGTTCTCAAAAAACCAGTAGAAAACTCGGAAAAAAATTTGAAAAATGAAAAAAAAAACACCGGAATTGCATTTGATTTGGAGAGATAGTGACTCTGCAGATTTTTTCAAACAATTTTTTTTTTGATTTTTTTCGTTTAAAAAAATTATTTTTTGATTTTTTAATTGATTTTTCTTCATTTTTCATTGTTCTCATTTTTCGATGGAATTCAACAAATTTTGCACGAAAAATCACGGAAAAATAACGGATAAAAAACATTTTCAGCCCTAATCATCATTAATTGGTGTTTAGGGCACAAAAAAGTGTTCCTTTAATTTTTGCTGAAAATTTGTTCGTTCGGGAAAAAAAAACGGTCGAACCGATTGGCTTGAAAATTTAGGGGGTGTCCCAGCACACATTAAACTAAAGAAAAACGTTGGAAGATTTCCAATTTTCGCAAAATTCGCAAAATGCAGGGCAATTTTCAAAAAAGGAAAAAAACGCAATTTTTTGGTACTTTTTCGAACCAATTTTAAAATTGGAAGAAAATTTGTTTTCAATCAAACAGTGCAAGAATCTTACAGGAAATTCATTCAAGTTTACGAATCTCATCATCCGCTCGCTGTGCGATCAGTAGTTCCTGAGATATCGACGATTAAAGACAAAAGGGTGTTTTTTGATTCAATCGACAATATCTCAGCAACAAAGGGTCGTAGAGAAAAAAAAAAAAAAAGAAATTGAAGCTGGAAGACCAGGCTACATGATCCTCATAAGGGTTGAGTCGAGAAAATTTTTTTGGAGTCCGTGGAACAAGTTAAAACAATGAAAAAAAAAGAAAAAAAATTTTTCCACTTTCAACTCTCCTATCTCGTTATAACAAACGGTTATAAAAAATTTTCGTCTCAAGATTTTAAGAGTAGAGACTTCAAGCTTTCTAACGATTTTTTTTTTATTCTGATACGATCATTTTTGGCGAAGTTACAGCCATTTGAAAATCAAGCAAAAAACTGACAAAATTTACCGTTCCCTTAATTTTTTTGCTGGGTGTATTTCGGTTTTCAGGTTGAAAATTCTACTCTTAATTATCATTAAATTCCTCTTACTTATCATTAAATTCCTCTTAATTATCATTAAATGCCATTAAACAATTAAATTTATTAATAAATTAATTTTTATTAATAAATTTTATTTAGAAAATCAAATTTCGGAAAAAATATGTAATGCGCAAGCAGGATTTGAACCCACGACCCTCTGATTACATGTCAGGTGCTCTACCGCTGAGCTATTGCGAGTTACTATATTTACCATCAAATATTTGATTCTCACATCTTTTCTCCACCTCCCATCCACGAGGCAATGTCGCCATTAAACAATTAAATTTATTAATAAATTTTATTTAGAAAATCAAATTTCGGAAAAAATATGTAATGCGCAAGCAGGATTTGAACCCACGACCCTCTGATTACATGTCAGGTGCTCTACCGCTGAGTTATTGCGAGTTATTCTGCGAAGGACTATAATATAATATAATTTTATATTAAAATTATATTAGCGTAAAATTATATTAAGTCCTGATTGTTGAAGGACTGGATGGGAGCTTGTCATTTTGAACTACGAACTTTGCAAACAGAACCAAGGTTTGGCGATCGAGCTTCGCGTTTTCATTCTGCTCCAGTTTGAAACTTTCCATTTTCTCAAAATTCTTCATCCTTGTTTCTTCCTTTCTCTTCGTCAATAGTAATTTCACTCACTCATCATCCGGACTGCCACGTATATCTTTCCCACGTTCAAAAGCATTAAATCTGGTCCTTTGATATCTCTTCACTACGTTATCTATATTGAAGTCAATCCTATAATTCATTGAGTTATGGGGACATGAGCAGTGTTCAGTTTCACGACCGTATTTTACCCAACTAAAGATGGCGAAATTAACCACGATGTTGTTATTCAGCCCAGCATTCCAACCACCATGATAAATAGAGGGGAAGGTGATAACCATGTCACCAGGCTCCTGAATAATGTGAATTCTTTCAATATTATGTTCAGTAAAAAAAGTTTCATCAAATGTTGCTAATTTGTGACGGAGAATATTAGCACAATCCATTTCAAAATGATCTCGAACAATTTTCTTTGCCACATTATGGAATTTTAACCTGCTTCTCCTTGGAATAATGTACCAGATTTTGGGAGTACCGTTCAGATGATAATTAATGGATGCCAACTCCCAATCTTTTGTGTGAAAAGCGAAAGATGATCTCCAGCTTCCAATATAAGTAAACGGCTTATGAATACCATCAACGAAATAACCACTCGGAGTTCTCACTGTTCGCAATATTCCTGGAAATTTGTTGAAGTTCCAGATTTTTATTTTATCATTGAAAAATGAAAAATTAATATCTGGAGCGTAGACTGCTGGACCTGATGTCAAGTCTTTCCAATATAAAGATTCCAAGTGATCACTATCTGATAATGGTGATACATCTGATTTTGACTCCTGCAAGTATTGAAGATTTTCAGCGATTGTGATTGTTTGGTCTTTTGGATTCCGGCATCGACGTCCTTGTCACTGTTTGAACCATATAACAGCTGGATATAATTCGTGTTAGTTCTTGTACTGTACAGTGACTTTTACCCGGGTGGATAAAAAGGCACTGCTCCGTCCCTCCTTCCGCCTCTCTCTAGAAAAGTCCATTAAAAGAAAAACCGTTTATGGGCGCCAGGGGGTTTTTGCGAAACCACCAAACCGGAAGTTCATCGGTGGGCTCCGGCTTTACACGTTTACGGCTCATCAACGGCCCGTAGCAGCCCGGAGTTCCGCCGAGAGAGAAAGAGAAAGGCGGAAGAGAGGAGGTGTTACTTTTCTCCCGGCTAGCCCCCGAGAGAAAACCGCGACATGAGTCAGGGGGGGATCAGGGATGTTATCCCGAGCCGTTGCCGTTCCTCCTCCAAAGAAACAAGAAAAAACCAATCGACCAAAAAAACTGAACGAACCTGAAAGAAATTGAGGAATTGTGGGAAAGGGGGGGGGATCTGAAATGATCACTCGGAACACAAAAAAAAATCGGGTAAAAGGATATTATATTGTCACTAGAATAAATACATATTACATTCGTGTAACTCCCCTTTTATTTTTTCCAACAGTTGCCCTTTAAACATCCCCCAAAAAATGCGCGGAGACTCAAAATATAGTACTAAAAAGAAATCGAAAAATGGTAAATTCCCGGGAATGTAAAATAAAGTTCCAGAAATTAATTTTATTTTAGTTATGATTATTTTTTGATATCGCAATAAAATTGATTTCAGTTATGATTATTACGAGTCTCGAAATTAAATTATTTTAGTTATTATTATTGAATCCTAGATAGTACAATAACCATCCAAAGGCACAAATTCTCGAAACTCGGCCGAGGTATACGGGTGTCGTGATACGGGGGGGGGGGGGGGGGAGATTGGAATGTATCGCCACGGGATTTTGGCGATAAATGCTCCAATTTTTCATTTTCATTCTCCTCAATTAAAAATTCGGGAAACGTAACGGGAGGGGCAAATTGGGGCTCGTAGGGTTCGGGGGGATCAACCCCATCGAAGGGGATCGGTTTCGGGTTTTTCCCGTAGGAATTACGGGAGTTACAGGAAAGGAACCACTTTGCCTACTCCAACGCAATGAGTGCGAGGGAGAGCGACATAGGGCTGTACGGCGGATGCAACGCGTGAGTGTTTGGGCAATTTCTTTACGGGGAGAAAACGTGATAAAGAATGAAACGAATATAACGGGACATCCAATTAATTAAATAACAGCGGGAATTAATTAATCACGTAACGAGGAAGAACAAAATTATATTAAGTTAGTGGGACTGATTTTAAAGAGGTTAGCAACGGGAGAATACAATGTGGGCTCACCAAATCCTGTGGCGTCTTTTCCTTTCCCTCCTCCATCTCCTTGTCCTCTCCTCTTTTGTTGCCTTCTTCCCTCCCCAAAAAAAACACTCCTCACTAATTCTCTCGCTTTGTCCTTTTTTGTCTTTTATTAACTTCCCGATAAGGGAAGTTTATGTAATGGCCCCGAAAATGAAAAATCGACTTTTCGATCGATCTTCATGTTTTAAGACCTCCACAATATTTTTTGATAGTTTTCACGATCATGTCTGTGTGTGTGTGTGTGTGTGTATGTCCGTGATCAATTTTTTCGTTTACGTTTTCTCATAAATCAATAATGTGATCGAGGTGATCGATGGCGTAATCGAAGCATCTTGACATAAATTCGCGGTCATTAGATTTTGATCGGAATCGATTCAATACTTTCTTAGTTTCTTAAAGAAAACATCATCAAGTGTTTCTTAATTGCCGAAAAAGTGGAGTCTATGCACTACCCCCGAAAAGGAAAAATTGATTCTTTTATTGATCTTCATATTTTGAGATTTCCTCAACATTTTTTGATAGTTTCCACGATTTAGCCTGTTGTTATTTATCGTCTTTATCATTCATCATTTTTTCTAATAGTAAGTGAGAAAAATTATCGGGAAATTCTTAGTGCGGCTTGAAGTCGCACTCATCACAATACATTCTCAATAATTCCTTCTAATCAGCAGTAACAGCATTCGCGAGCGAGCGTAGCGAGCGAGCAACTACGGCTCTTCTAGCCGCGAACGAGCGTAGCGAGCGAGCATTTGCTCACCCCTAGTTTTTTTTCGGGTAAAAAAACCACGCGCGAAATTATAACGAGGGGATCAGGTGTTGCTCATACGGTTGGCGTACTCTCGACTGTCTTCGGTTCTCCGTGTCCTTCGACTCGAACGGCTTATGCCCCTTTTCACCGCTAGGGCGCATGACTTATCTTTTCGCGACGGGACTGTTTCGCGCATTTTTCTTTTGAATTTAAACGGGGAATCTGGGCTAACTTTTCTCAATTAGGTAAAATTTGTCGTGACCGGGCTATTTTTCGGCGCACTTCTCCGGGATTTTATTACTACTATTTTTGTTAATTATTGGGGCACGGATCTTGTCCGCTGATACCCCGCAAATTCTTCAACAACAACAAAATTAATTGAACAATTACCTGAGGCACGGATCTTGTCCGCCGATGCCTCCTAAATAATACCGGGCCTTTCATACCCAAAAAAATGTGATTGGCGTACATTGAGACACGGATCTTGTCTACTGCTGCCTCCCAATCCTTACTCAAAATTGCAAACATAACCGAATTTCCCTCAACTAATTTTCGCTTAAGGTTTACAAAAATCCCCTTATTGGGAGCACCCTTTTTATAGGCTTTCCGCGCGGTTTCCCATCCCTAGCCTCACTTCCGCTTTGAACGGTCGCGTTTTCGGGCTTTGTCACGGGTTTTTGGGGCGTAGCGTTATGGGATATTGGGGGTGTTTCATTACGGGATCATGGGTGACTTTGATTTTGCCTCAGGGGTTGTGCGCCATGGTTATTGCACTTACCTGTGCCCTGCCGATTATCCGCGAAGAACGAGATCCTTCGGGGCTCGTTACAGTACAATTGGACAGAATGATGAATCTTTAGATAGTGAATCAACAGAATAGAGCAGATCTTGCCATTCCTGTGGAGCTTCAATAACAGCAAATCCAAGATCGAAATACTCATTTTGAATTTTTTTCATATATGTGTCCCAATCTTGAAATTCTTCCCACGTGGGTTTCAATTTTCCATAATACACTCGCTTATTTATCTCTCGGTTCTGTACCTATAAAAGTATTAACAGGTTAATTATGAATGTATCAGAAGGGAATAATTACGAGCTACTGAACTTTGTTTCCATGAATCAACTACATGGAGAATGAAAACTTTTTTGGAATGCTATTATGCTGCGACGGAATGCAAGATTCCGTCCGGGGCAAGGCTAAGAAGTCCACTTCGTAATCTCCCGGCGGCCACGAAGCGAATACGCAGACGCAGAGTGCGTTCGCACTTTCCCAGTGGAAAAGAAATGCGCACGCATCTCTAGGCACGCCGCCATGCTACCATGCATGGCAATGTGCCACCAGTTGCGTCTCACGCGTTCCACCGTACAACACGTGGAAAATAACGACGAGAAAAGGTGAACGAAAGTGAAGTCGCGAAGTGAATAATTGTGCTGGAGCTGCCCTGGAAGTCTACAACCACCCAGAACAACCCCAAAACGACGCAGAAGGAGGCCACAGACGCGGAGAAGACGCAGGGAGAGAAAATACCCCTGGAGATGATCAGCGCGAGGGAAACATCCCCAAAAGTGAGTCATTTTTCTTTTTTTGGCCACGCGGTCAAATAAATAAATCAATTCCTCTCGGGAAAAATTATGAATTCTCGCGGGAGAATTTTAATTATTTAATTAATCATTTAATTAATCGTCTAATTAACCCTCACGTCTCGAAAACCACCCTCCACCGGGTTGTGCTGTGCCCGCGTGTATTTTTCCAGCTTTTTCTCGTTTTCCGCGAATTTTTTAGGTGGCGTCGAGAATGGACGAGTCTACTATTGCGTGGGGGGTGTTAGGCCGTTGGCGTCAGTCCAACTTTACACCCCAACGTAAATGACTCCTCGCAACTCCCCCTGGTCCTAACTCAGGGGTATAATTAATTGTCGGATGGGGCTCGGACATCTATTGTCCAAAAACCACCCCAACTCAGATAGAGCTGAATCCCTGGGATTTTCCCACACGAGTTAGAGCGATATCCATTGTTACAGGGGACTCGGATATCTGTTGTCTAAAAACCACCCCCCCCCCAAACCCCTCTCGGAGAATCCGTTGGATTTTCCGCGGGATTTGGGGCAAACCCCTAGTTGTCGAGTGATGCTCGGTTTATCTTTTGCACGAAACCCACCCCCAACCCCTTTCGAGGAATCCATTGGATTTTCCGCGGGAGTCGGGAAAAGGGGCGACTTTTCAAGTGGCGTTTGGGTATCTTTTGCCCAAAGCCACCCCTAATCGCAAATCGGGAAATCCCACTGATTTCTCGAGTGATTCGGGGAGAAATCGCCTTGGATAAGGAACTCTTAGGTATCTTGTGCCCAAAACTACCCCTAAGTCACCATAGGAGGGCATCTGATTGATTTCCTAGGTGATTGGGACGGAATGGCTTTGGCCAAGAGCCATGGGAGTATCTTTTGCTCAAAAGCACCCCTAAGTCACCCTCAGGAGACCTGCTTGATTTCCTCAGTGCTTGGGGCGGAATTGTCTTGGCCGAGGGCCTTGCGGGTATCTTTTGCTCAAACCAACCCCCAAAGCGAATACGGGACTCCTCCGTGGTCTCGTGCGAGTTGGGGTTGTTCCCGATGAAGGAAGGACGTTATTGGAGAGTCCGCTGATGCAACCACCCCTAGAGTGGTGCGCCCTCAAATACCGTGGTCAGGAGACCACCCTCAACGCAAGGAGAATCAATGACGCGGATCAATGGACTTGCGCCCTCCCCATGATATTTCTGTGATTTTATTATTACCTGTATTATTAATATTTGTTTTGTATATATTTTTTGGGTTCAATAGTAGAACAAGTAAGGACGATATTTGCGTTTTATTTTGAGTTTACCCTAATATCCTACCTTCACCACCGAATCCACCCCTCTCTCCATAACCGAGTGCTGAGCTGCCGAGAGGCTGCTCCGTACCCTTCCACCCTCTTCAGTTGAGGTTTAGGTTGCGCGTTACTTTTTGGGTTATAGTTACGTTTAAGGATGATTAGGTTAAGGTATTTTAATTCGGTGGCTGGAGTAAATTGCTGTGTTGGTCCCGCCTAATTCGACCAACGGGCGCCCATTTTTAGCCCCTGCGGGGGAGGTTTAGTTTGAGGTTCATAGAGGGTGGGAAGGGACGAAGGTGTCGGCATTTTTCTGATGAAGAGGAAAATGTCACGTCACAGTGCATATCGGAAAAACTGAATGGAAGAGTAGAGAATGATGTTGATAGTTGAAGAAATATTCCATCATTGAATCATTTATTTATTCATGATAAAATGAGAGGAAAATTCCTTAATTTATTCAACCAAATTATTACATAACGAAAATGAGTGTGAAAAACGATACTCCATTGACACTATTGGTATAGATTTCAGGATTCACATTTCATTTATATTTATGAATAATTTTCAGAGTTGGGAGTAAAGGGGAATGAGAATCTATACATTGTATCACAACTCAAAAATGATATTTATTGTAAGAACATGCCTAACGTGAGTTAAGAAGAAGCTAATGACATCAATAATAAGAAAAAAACTATTCAAGAACTGTAAACAATTTTATACTTACAAAATATAAAAGTGTAATCAAATGAATAATCAGGAGCGAGCCGTTTTCACACTTCCTCGAGTTATTGCATTGTACACACTAATGTGAATCACAGCGGTCAACTGGCATGGACATGTTTGAAACTATTGATAGGGAATAGTCATTTGAAGAATGACAACGCCCTCAGAGGACTCATGAGGAACTAATTTGAATATATATCCTTATTGGGTAGAATCAAACACGCGGTATATTGCTAGAATTTGAATCCAAATTTAACTGCTTCAAGGGTAATTTTCAAGTTCATTTTTCCCGAATCTGATCTTGAACTCAATTCTATATAGACAAATATCCAGAATTGGAATCTTACTGGACTTGAACTGACTTCGTTAGGCAAATTCTCCAGACCTCACTCAGTCATGACCACTCCATTGATCAATTCCCCAAAGTTAGCATCTGTGTAATCCAAAATGTATAATCTCTCATCACAGATAAACTTCATTGTAATTAATGTGTTCTTATGAAAATTCCTATGCATTATGTAATTTTCTGGACACTCGTTTTCCTTCCAATTAAATCTAATAGATCCTGCAGAGTCTCCGCGATACCGCACTCTAGCGTAGGCATAATACCATCTCGTTCAATCAAATACTGATCGTTCTGGAGGATATAATGAGTTCGCATTATGACATTTGCTGAATTTTTCGATGGAACGCATAATTTCTGCGAATGTCTTCTCTCTATGAGACGATTTTGATGCGTGATGAAAGATAGTATCAATGATAATCAGTCATGAACATGAGATCCGCATCGATGAAGGCATTTCAATTTTGAATCGATCCTTTAATTGAATGAAATTCACTTGGACCTGTTCCATATCCATGCCATGTTCTTCGTAGAGAATATTCTCTGCGAATGTTCAGATCTCACGTTCGACGGAATCCAATAATTCCGTCGGCAGAAATCCCAATTTTATTTGAATGGGGAAAGAATTCAATTCTTCCTCCCATTCAAATATCGGCGGGCAAGATTCGTAATCCTTCGGGGCCACGCGACAACCCCCGAAGTGCGCGCGCCGGAGGACAAGTGCGCGCGCAACGCAAAGGGTGCGCACGCAACTGGGAGAAGGCGCACGCAGCTAAGGGAATGCGCGCGCACCTTTAAGAATGCGCACGCATCCCGAGACACGCCGCCATGTTCTCGCACACAGCAGCGTGAAACCAGTTGCGTCTTACGCCTCAGGCAGGCAATAACCTGTTCCCCGCGCTCCAAGAAAGCACGTGCCGCGCAGTATTCGTGTGTGGAGAAGAAGATTTCGAGTGCAGTGAAGGATTTCCGTGGGAATTTTCCTTTTGATTTCCACCCAAAGGACCACCAGGACAACCCTCGGAGTCGAGACAGGGAGGTTACAACCCCACATGTGAGTGTTTTCTCCTTTCTTTGCCCTCGAGTCCTTGTTTTCCCCTTTCGCTCTTTTTCTGTCGCTCTTTCCAATTTTCTCGTGGCTTTTCCTCACGTGCCTTTTCAGCCCTGGGATTCCTATCCCATCTGGACTACCCTGTTCAGGGGATATGGCTGCACCCTCTACACTACCATCCCTTCCATTGGAGGGTGAGTTAGTTTGGGGGTACGGGAGAGGTGTCCTGACGCTACTCCGCCTGGGAGCGTTCCTTGGAGCCCACCCTGTTCGCTTCGCAACTCCAGGGTGGAGTCAACCCTCGAGGGCCGTTGGCGCCCTTGCTACAAGGTGGTGGACAACCACCCCTATCGAGTGCCTTCACTCACCACTTCCAGGGTCACGCTGCCAATTCGAGGGCCATCATGCGCCCTCGTTAAGGGATGATAGGGCGAATTCTGCCCTCGAGCGCCGCCGCTTGCATCATCCTCATTTTCACCTAGAGAGGAGGAATTCTTCGGCATCATTGAGGCCATAATGGTGTGCCTCCCCTTCCTCGAGTGTTCCCGCTTGTTTTCATCAGCCACGCCACTTCGAGGGCCGTTTGGCGCCCTTGCAAAGTGGAGGAAGGCTCGTTGTTCCTCGAGCCACCAGGCTGCCCTACTCGTGGTAGAGACGCCACGCAGGAGGGTGAATCCACCCTCATGTTCACGTCTTCAGAGCTCCGCCTCGAGCAGTCGTGCTTGTAACGGGATCCGGTGGACGGGCTTCCAGAGTTTTTCATCCCCTATGGACTTCGTCGACGCTGCTCAGACCGAGCGGGCTTCTAGCCGTCGGGTGGAGGACCTTTCGGATGGGTGGCTGTAGGATCGTTGGACGTTGGGCTTTTGCACCATCCCCCCTGCGTTATTGACCCTTTTTCATAAGATTATTTTAGTAATCGTATTAAATCCTGTAATTCATTCTTTTGAGTCAATATAGAGGAGTTATTGTAGCTAATTTTGGTATTCCGTGTGAGTTATTTTCCGGTTCATCCCATCTTCACCGCCGAATCCACCCCTCTCTCCATAACCGAGTGCTGAGCTGCCGAGAGGCTGTTCCGTACCCTTCCACCCTCTTCAGTTTACGGTTTAGGTTTTCGCGTTACGTTTTGGATTTTGGTTACGTTTACGGGTTATTTAGGTTAAGGTATTTTAATGGTTAGCTGGAGTAAATTGCGGTGTTGGTCCCGCCAAATTAGACCAACTGGCGCCCATTTTAGCCCCTTCGGGGGAGTTTTAGTTTTAGGTTCGAAGGGGGTAGGGAAGGGACGAAGGTGTCGGCATTTTTCCGATGAGGAGGAAAATGTCACGTCACACATGACATGACTTGAAAATTCTATGTGAAAAATTATCCACAATAGTTCGGGTACGATCTGAATTGCAAAGCAAGGAAGCTACTCTAACTCGACTCCGGTTCTTCAATTGGGTTAATATCATCAAAAATTGGTGTATGTCATACTGCAATGGTATGTAACCAATCGAAGGATCTAATTCAGGCTGGAGTAGCTCCGAAGACGAATGTACTGCGATGTCAGTGGTCTGTTGCTGTTATTTTAAGTTAAAGTTTACTTTTTACCTCGAAACATTTCATTGGGAATGGTTCTATATCATGTTTTGTTCGATGGAGAACAGAATTTGTGCGGATGTTCACATCCTATAAAATGATTTTGAGACGTAAGGTGAATGAGTATCAAAAACAGCCCACGAGCAGCATGGAGCACTCATTGGTGAGCTACTTACACTCAATTTCTCTCCTGAGAAGAATAACTCCCATCACTCAATGTGAAAATGTCCAAGGGATCAAAATCCTCAGGGTCATTACATTCTCCATAAAAAAATATATGATCAGAAGTCAATACCAAAGAATTAGCTCGTTATCAATTCACGATAAGTGCATCATGAACCTATTTGTTGTGCACGTCAAATATCATGCAGATACACCAATGACATACGACAGGTATACGAAACTGCAGTATGAGTGGGTTATCAATACATCTCCGGTGCACTGTCTACTCATGTACCGATGACGTATGATACGTAGACCTCCAGTGCACTGTAACCGTTGGCTTGACTGACCTTGAGCCAGCCGTTAAAGGCACAAAAAAATTTCTGAAATTTACCCAATTTAAAACCTCAATTTCTTTCCTGATGTTTCCCTTATTAATTTGCCTTGCTGAAAAAATGGGCGCCAGTCGTTTTAAGAAAAATGTTACAAATTTGGAGGAAAACGACAAATCCCCAAGTTTATTTTAATTTAATTAGACAACAAAACCCCAAGAAATGCTTTGATTCTGCCCGCTTCCTTACGCGAAACTCTTTTCCTATCTCAAGGGGGGGAGGGGACGATACCCTCCCTTTGGGTATTCGGGACAGAACAAAAACTCCACACCAAACTCCTGAAATTATCAGTTTAAACAATAAAAATCAAGTATATTCAATGAAATTAATACGTATACATTTAAATAAGAAAAAGAAAGAAATTTTTCGGTTACTGATATAATAATGATAATTTACATTAACTCAGAATGAACAAGTGTGACTCTAAAGTGGTGGGGTTGACCCCCACTCGTAACAGACGCTAACTCGGCGTCTCTCAACTTGGCTCTTTTTACTCCAACTCAATTTAATTAATTCTTTCAACTCAATATTTTAATCTTTTGGGGGACTCGCGTACCTTATATTGTATGCTCCTTCTTTCCGTCTTGGCCTCTCTTAACTTTTCTTTACGTTACTCAAGTTTTCCTCAATTTTCTGACTTTTTACTTCAATTATCTTAACTCTTTACTCTCAACGATGTGACCGCCACGGTGTCCCGGGAGAAGAAGAACGAGTCTTCTCTCCCACGAGCTGGCATTGGGTTCCCTCGGCTGTTTCCGCTCAATTTCGGTAGAGCCGAGGCCCAACCCAACCACTTGTCCCGCGAGTCCCCCACTACTTTACTCTCGCCACTGGCTTTACTTAAATTCTGCTTAAACTCAATAATTTCCAAATAATGTACAGAAATAATTATGATGATTCGGACAATAATTTCGCGACACTGATAGATGGAGAACTTTTGTCTTTTCTTTTGACACACACATAATTTCAGTCTTTATTTTACACTGTCTCCTACGCTGATCCTGGTGATCCCCGGTTCCTCTCGCTGCCGCCCAAGGTTCATCAGTGTTGGTTGGTGTTGAACCAACTCCTCGGATGCTGCTTTGGTCCTGGCTCCTCTGGATTGTCCCTCGTTCTGCTAATTGGTTTGTGGGACTGGGAAAAAACCTTCCCAGTCCTACTCCTCGTGCTTTACTCCAAATTTTGGAGTAGAGTTGGGCGAAAATACACAAAAAAAATTAGTGAGGTCATTAACTTCTGTTGACCTCACCCTGGACATATGCTGGATTGACTCAAAATGAGCCCTGTCCTCTCCGGGTACCGCGAGTTGCGGGCATTATCGCGATTTTAATTGATTTTATTAACTTTTCTAATTTTTATCAATTATGTGACAGTAAAAACCGTCACAGCACTATGAAGACATGAAGAATACTGCAGAGGTGTCTACCCAGTTCATTGGGCATACGCGATGAGTACTTCTTCATTGCCCATCCGATATGGGACAGGAGCGGCCCAGATTTACGATTGATGAACCACAAACGCACTAATAACGCACAATACGTGTACCCTAGATGCACTTTTAGGGGATGGAGAATGCTAGATGAGTGCTGATTCAACTCATCAGGAATATGCTATAGGTGCACCTTTAGTGCACAGTGGATATAGGAACGACGCACCAACGACATACGATGCGTTTACCTTAGGTGCATCATTAGTGCATGGAGACTACTGGAAAGATGTGGCCCAGTCCCTTAAAAGCATGTCGTGGGTACACCTTCAGTGCAGAGTACTCAGGGGACACATGCACTTGTGGTACACGACTGATGAACCACAGATGCAGAAACCGTGTATGATGCGTATGGGGTCGATGCATCATTAGTGTATTGTGTATACTGGAGAGGAGCTGACCTCATTTCTTGGATATACATTGTAGGTGCACGCTCAGTATGAAGAAGATGCATCTTGGAGTCATCAGAGATGCATCGTAAATACACTGTAGTAGCATCATAGGTAGGTCCTCAGTGCCCTAGCAACACCTTCCGACTACGCCATCAATGAATTTCGAAAGTACAATGGATGCACGAGAAGTGCACCACCAATGCGACTCCATCACCCTAGCGCTGAATTATACATCTCTAGTGTGGAGCGCATTTCACGCATCTTCATGACTGTATAAATGTGAGAAGGTCAGTCAACATGCTGTAGAATTTACATTTTATCCTCGCCAGCGATATAAATTGACTGATAGGAATGCCTAGACTTGGTTGAACATGGAATACACTTGTGAATAAGGGGTAACACCACTGATGAATTTTCAAAATATCGATTTTTTTTTCTTGCTTCAAAAATTACTTTGGGCCTCCCAGAATACGGGCAAGAAATCCTGATTGTTTCCCGAGGCATTTCTCACATTCATAGCCTCAGTCAAAACTTCAATCGTGTTTTTCTCGAAACATGATTTTTCAAATTGGCACGCAGCATAATTCCAATAACTTTCATTATTTTCATTTGAATTTTCCATAAAATCTTGAAAATAATATTTCGAACAGAAATACGTAGGAGATTCTCAACAAATTAATTTGTATATTTTTTATTGATAAAAAATTTACCATTTTTCGGCTGAAATTTGGATTTTTCCATTCAAATGATCAGCAATCCCACAAAAAATAAAATTTTTGAAAAACCCTACGTATTTCTGTAGCTATACGTATCTAGACTAAGCCAATTTTTTTTTTCAATTGAAAGATGCACCAGTTACACTGCGTGCCGCAGAATATTTTGAATTCGAGGGGCCTCCCAAGAATGGCTCTTGTGTCGTCATTTTTTGATATTTTTCGATGAATTTTCTCTTCTGAAGACTCAAATGTGTGCTCAATCACTCCCTCAAATATCATCATTTTATTGCCACTTTTCCTATAGAAGAAAAATTGCCAAAAAACGCCTTTTTTTAAGACTTTCACACCGGTGTTACCCCTTAAAGAATATAGGTGGACGCTCCAGGTCTCAGGACGGCGACCTGAAATACGCGAAAGAGGACCCGGATCAGCACCAAGAGGACATCGCCATCAGCCCCAAATTAATCAATGGAATTACTACAAAATGAGTAAATTAGAAGGGTTATTCATTCATATAAATATAAAAGTTGAGATAAAATTCTAAGAATAAAGATTCTTCATGTAACGGAGGATGAATGCTCCTCTTTAAATCATTTGTGAATACTTAAATAAATATGATTCTTTTGAGCATAACCAACTCGTGTCGACTACATCATTTAATACTTTAGATATAAGTCTCTCTGGTTCGTGGACAAAGACCCATCCACTCGTTATATATGGGGCATTCCACGCCAAATCGGATAGTTTTCCAACTTTGCATTTTAGATTTCCTCTATTTTCTGACATTTTCTTGTATCTATCAAAACACACTTTTCGGCCAAATTTGAGATTTTTCTGATCATCGGTTCAAAAGATATCGAATTTGGAAAAAACAACTGTTTTTATGGTTTTTTGCTCATAACTTCCATAAAAATGGTCCGAATTCAGCTTTTTTTTTGAAAATTCTCGTTTTTTCATGTACTTTTTGAAGAAAAAAAATACAAAAAAATTATCCCAAGTATTCTTTTGTATGATTTCTGAAATTAAAGATTTGAATTGCGATTTTGAAACTGTTTGTACCCTTTAATTTTTTTGAAATTTTTTCATGTTAAACTCCTATCAATTCTCGAAATTTTGAGCCCTGGTTGATCGTGGGCTTCGGGAAATTACTATTTTTCTTCGATTTTTGAAAATTTCGAAAAGAAATTTTCGGTCTTATCCATTATTAAAACTATTTTTTGTTATTGTTTACTCTTTTTTGAGTAATTTTAAATTAATTTCTATCATTAATCGGACAAAAAATTAACAGTTTTAGTTTGGAAAAATCGCAAAGAATGTTATTTATTTATTTATTTTATCATAGGGGAGGATGGGGCAAAATGGAACGCTGGGGCGAAGTGGAACCGTGGGGCAATGTAGAATGTGGGGGCCAAGTGGGACGATATTATAATATGAAGGGTTACATATAAAAAATATATTGAGGGTCGAAAAGCAGAAAGTCATATGCACCAAAATGGCAACTTCTATAGCAAAATGTCGTATGTGTAGTACATACGATCTTTCGCTTTAAGTGCGAAATTGAATAATCTTTTCCTCAATTCTCATATTTCATTTCAAGAGCGGAGAGGTAAAACAGGAGAATCCTAATTTTTTTTCATTCGTTTCTTGAAAATATCTTGGAAATGAATTGAGATACGCCATCCTTGATTTGATACTCTTTTATAGCTCTTAAAATTCTCTATAGGAAAGGATGGAAACAGAATTGCGCTATCTCAATCAGTTTTCAAGATATTCAGCAAAAACAAGTCATAGAAAAATAGCATTATCTTCGCAATCGAGCAACTTATGGCGATTGTATTGGAACCCTTCTTTGTAAAGAAGGGTAGAAAATTTCAAGAATTACAAGAGAATATAAGAGTGACATTGCACCATCTCACATAGCTTCTAATATATTCCCAAATAATAATAACAAAAAAAAGGACCCTCTCTATTTACTTTGAACCTTCACTGAGTTATTAAGAGGATTTTTTTGGGGTTTAGGGAAAAATCATTTCACCGAATCAGCTAAGCTACAAAGTAAATGTAAAAGGTTCATTCTTTATCATTAATGCTATTTTTTTGCTTCCGAATGGAAGCATTGTAAACGTAATTTTTTTCGATTTCGAGATTTCATCGGAATATGACTCAGAATGCTCCAAAACGTCGAGAAATTATATTTTTGAAAAATGTCTGTATGCATGTGTGTGTGTGTGTGTGTGTGTGTGTGTATGTGTGACAGATATCAGCCCATTGCTCAGCAACGGTAATACTTGGTGAGCTGGAAATTTAACAGTACTGTCCCTCCCCATGCAAATTGCTGTCAGTGAAATTTGAGCGGAATCGGTTGAGTACATTTCGAGAAAACTCAAATTTTCGAAAAATTGTTTTTTCGACTTTTCTCCGCGAAGAATTCATTCACAGCCCCCACTCTCAGCAATTTAATGCATCTCATTTAAACTCACAATTTTCACTCGGGGTAAATTTTGCTTAGATTTTTCGTTTGCAGATAATTTCAATTACAGTGTTTTTTATCCTGAATTTACTATACACGATAGCTCAAAAACTATTTGAGTTAGAGACTTCATATTTCTCCAGTTTGTGCATCTAATCAGCAAAAAGTTTGGTATTGAAATTGGGCGAAATCGCTCCAGTAGTGCCTGAGATATTGGCCAAAAACTATTTTATGAGAAGAGGCTATATCTCGAAAACTATCCAAGCGATTACATCCAAGTTCAGCTTTAAAGATTCATCTCAATGAGTCCCACAAATGGTGATAATTTCAGATTTTTCAGAAGAAGTCTCTTGTAAGGATGTTTGATAAATTAGTTTTTTCAAAAATCACGGTTTTTCTTAGCTTTCTACCTAGGAACACTACTATTTCTTATTTCACCATTCAAAAGTAGACAATTTTTTCTACAAGATGAGTACCTTTTCATTCTGACGACAGTCTCAAAGAATAGAAATCCTATTTGGAACCCGAACGTCAATTTTTGTGTTCCATCATAGGATCTGAATTGTCATGTGATATAGAATTTTTATGTACCATGTGATATTATCGCAATTCAATCGATTATTCCGAGTTGAGATTTCGAATTCCAAGTTGATTCCAAGTATCGTAGATGGAATACTAAACAGATCGATACAGTCTCAAGCAATATTTGTAGGGATCTATGAGTGCGTATTTCTTGCGAACATAATGTTATTTTTTGAGCGATTGAAAAGATATTCATTTTTATAGAGATTCGATTGGTTATGGGTAAAATCCCATTCGGAAGCATTTTGCCAATCGAATTGGCAAAATATTAAATGTCACACAAAGAGTAGGGTTTGCAAATAACGCACAAAGGGTGGAACTCCTGCTTGTTCATCCCTTGTGTTGCTGAATATTTTGGAAACTGATTAAGATAGCACAATTTCCTCCCTATCCTTTCCTGTAGAAAATTCCGAGAACTACAAAAAAGTAGGAGAGCAAGAATGGCGTATCTCCATTAATTTTTAAAATATTCTCAAAAACGAATATAGAAAAGATTATTCAATTTTGCAGTGAAAGCAGAAGGTCGTATGTCTTATACAGACGTTTTTTTACCATAGCAATGCTCATTTTGGCACATACGATTTTCTGCTTTTCGACCCTCGATATATTTTTTATATGTAACCTTTGATATTATAATAGCGTTCCACATTGCCCCGCCGTTTCACTTTGCCCCACCCTCCCCTATAATCAAATAAAATGAATGAATAACGTTCTGTTATTTTCTGCAACTAAAACTGTTGATTTTTTTAAAACTCCATTGAATGATCGAAAGTAATTCAAAATTACTCAAAAAAGAGTAAACAATAACAAAAAATAGTTTTAATAATAGATAAGACCGAAAATTTTTTTTCAAAAATCGAAAAAGAATAGTAATTTCCCGAGGCCCACGATCAACCGGGGCTCAAAATTTCGAGAATTGATAGAAGTTTAACATAGAAAAATTTCATAAAAATTAAAGGGTACAAACAGTTTGAAAATCGCAATTCAAATCTTTAATTTCAGAAATCATACAGAAAAATACTTGGCATAATTTTCTGGTATTTTTTTTCGAAAAGTACATGAAAAAACGAGAATTTCCAAAAAAACCGCTGAATTTGGACCATTTTTATGAAAGTTATGAGCAAAAAACGGTAAAAACAGAGGTTTTTTGAAAAATCGATATCTTTCGAACCTATCATCAGAAAAATCTCAAATTTGGCAGAAGAGTGTGTTTCGATAGATACAAGAAAATGTCAAAAAATAGAGGAAATCTAAAATGCAAAGTTGGAAAACTGTCCGATTTGGCGTGGAATGCCCCCTATATATCCCACACCGACCTTCCTTCGGCAAATTACTTTATGGGGAAAAAATAGAGCAAAAAGTCATATTTCCAGTTGTGAAGTAGGAATCCGAGTCATTTGATTCGTCATTACCCTGGTGAACCTGTCGATCACCTACATCGATATGTTCACTCAGTCGATCTTCCATCGGTAATTGGTCGATACAAATTCTGAAATTTTTTGGATAATGGAAATAAATCGACTCAGACAGACGGCAATTGAAAGTTCATCATTTTTGTTTCTAAAAGATTCCAGAATTCGTATCGATCATTGATCGATGAAAGATCGACCAAATGGACACATAGATATGGGTTCACGACCGACAATCAAAAGCTCAATAAATGATCCATCAGGGTAAAGACCGACAGTCGTATGTCCTACAGATACGGCCTTTTGCCGTGGGAATGCCCATTTTTCTGCTTTTAGATCCTCGATGTAAGAATATGAAAAATGGAAAAAAAATAAAAAATATCAAATAATGTATTTAATCTTTGGAAACGAGGGAAAAACGGCCATTCTGGTCACTCCAAAAATTTTTAAAAAATAACTCAAATTTTCAAAAGTCACAAATAGTATAGAATTCAAAGAAGAAATTAAAAACATTAAAATTCCGCAGGATTATATTCTTATTTCACTTGATATAACAGCCTTATTCACAAATATTCCCATTGATTTGGTAGCTGATGCAATTATTAAAAAGAGAGAGAAATTGAAAACTATAATTCCTTATACAGAAATTATCAGAGCAATTGACCTAATCATGAATAACACTTTTTTCATGTTCAACAATAATTGTTACAAACAAATATTTGGCTTACCAATGGGTTCACCATTGGCCCCAATATGTGCAAACCTGGTTATGCAAATTCTCGAGGAGAAATGTTTGGAAAAATTAGATTTTGATATTCCATTTTATAAGAGATATGTTGATGATATCTGTACATGTGTTCCTAAAGACAAAGTTCAACTTGTTCTCGAGGTTTTCAATAACTATCACCCAAGATTGAAATTCACATATGAATTAGAATCATCACACGGCTTGGCTTTCCTAGACTTACTAATTATTAGAGAAAATGACAAATTATCTTTTGATTGGTTTAGAAAACCAACTTGGTCCGGAAGATTCTTAAATTTCAAGTCAAATCATCCACATAGTCAAAAAATTGCCATTATTAAAAACTCAGTTGATCGAATCATCAAGATCTCAGACAAAAAATTCATAAACAAAAATATATTATTCATGACAAAAATTCTAGCTTATAATGAATATCCCTTAGGTTTTATTAAAGAAATTATACAAAGTAGAATTAAAGAAATTAATGAAAAAACAGAACATGGAATAAATTCACATGATATTGGCAATATTAATCAGGTCAACAACAACAAATTGGATTTCAAGAATACACTAATATTACCTTTCTCAGAGAAATTGACTAGATTATTCAAAAAATTATACAAAAAATACAACCAAAAAATAATATGTACAGTTGGTAACAAATTGAGGGAAATTTTTGGCAATCCCAAAGATAAAATTACTATTGAAGATAGAGCAAATATCATATATAAAATTCCATGCAATGATTGTGAGAAATGTTACATTGGACAAACTAAGAGATTATTTATTGAAAGAAAAAAAGAACATGAGAGAAGTACTAAAGGTAAAAGAAACTATCATTCGGCACTTGCAGATCATTCAACTCAATTCAAACATAAATTTGCTTTCGATTCTGCAACTTCACTAGATCATTCTGATAATAAAA
Organism: Aleiodes alternator; assembly: GCA_963921955.1. NCBI lineage: Eukaryota > Metazoa > Arthropoda > Insecta > Hymenoptera > Braconidae > Aleiodes > Aleiodes alternator. The sequence continues at coordinate 3,456,293 of OY998097.1, forward strand.
TGTGTAGAGACATTTTAGAAATGTTTTACATAAAAAAATATGGAAACTTAACAGTTAATTATATAACAGATAGCAGAAAACTAGATAACGTTTATGACTCAATAATTAATAGATCATCTTTGTAAGACTATATTGTGTAAAGCTTGTTCCGAATTTTTGTCACTATTTTTAATTTAATTTATTTCAAAAGGAAATCTTGACTCATGTTTGAGAACACATTCAAGACCATAACACTCATTGTGTTCATAACCTCTCTACAATGACACATGTCAAAAGTACTCAGGTGAATTTGGATAATTATGAATTCCAATTTCATTTTCAGAACTAATAACATTTGCAAAAAAACAATTTGTTAATGTTCCTTTTTTATTTTTTGACTAATTAGTATAAAATTCATCTGTGATATTTATAAAAATGCAATTAAAAAAGAGACTCAAAAAAATAGAGAGATTTTTTTAAAAAACATGTAAATTTTAGAAAAACTCTTTAATGAAAGAAACACAGGTAAAAAATAAGAATTATTGTATATGTATAATCAATCGTTTTTGTAAATTCGTAATGTTTTTTCCAGTATTAATAAACGCGCCCTGAAGAGGTCTGCATACAGCAGACGAAACGTTGGTGCAAAATTTTGAAAATTTGAGTTATTTTTTAAAAATTTTTTGAGTGACCAGAATGGCCGTTTTTCCCTCGTTTCCAAATATTTACAAGTGGTCGGAGAAAAAAAAAATCTTAAAAAATGTATTTAATCATTTTTAACTCATTGAAAATCTAATAATTCAATATGCAAGATGATTTCGTACAATTCTCAGGAACTAAGATGTATCTGAGAAAACCAAGGTAATCTACGTGTTCAAATGAAGCACATACATCCCTCACGATTGACGCACGTAATAAAATTATACATATTTAAACATTCTAGAAATAAAAAATCAAGATAAGCAGTTTTGTTTTAAACATTAATTATTCCCAATTTTTCTATTTTCAGCTTTATCTTTTTAGTCCTTATTACTAAATGTAACCTAGACACGTGTGTTTTCATTTCGTGTGTTTCTTCAGTATTTTTCCTTCCGAATGGAACCATTGTTTTCGCAATTTTTTAAAGACATTCCAATTGTTATTGAAAATTATCCAAAATAATCTGCAAGATCGAGAAATAATAATGAGAAAAAAAGTAGACATGTATATGTGCTCCTGTCTGTACGGCCCTATGGCTCTCCATTACTCGAGAACAGAGAGAGTTAAAAATCAGAAATTTTGGCAAGTTATCAGTTTTGATGGAATGGATGTTTCATAAAAAATTCCAACCAAGACTAGTTTTTGAGATATAGGAATTTCGTAAAAATCGTATTTTCGAAATTTTTCAATTTGCGTGAGAGGAATTTAGTTCAAAATTTTACACAAGATTTGCTTGCATCCATAATAACTAACTTTTGGCGAATGCTCTAGGTAATTTGTGCAGATCAACTCAATTACTTTACGGAAAATCGATGGGTTCGCTTTAATGACACGCCGAACACGAATGTTTTACTACCCAATACTCATTGACACTGAATTTTTATACATTGTTAAAAATTACCGTGCAAAATCTCGGGATTTCTAAGAAATCACATCTCTACGGAAATTTCAGGTAATTGTCTTTGAAAAATGAGCACATTATCGATTTTCAAATAATTTCAAGCCTGGATATCAATGAAATTTGTGAATTTCAGTTTAATTGTTTCTTGAAAATTTAGTGAAAGTAGAAAAATTCAAATAAAAATTTGAAAATTCGAGTCATTTTGAATTTTTCTTTTCGATTTTCGTCACTCCCGATAGAATAGCATGGGAAGATTTTCTTGAAATTCAGTTTACTCCATGTTACCGGACAAATAAGGCCAAAATTGATTTCTGAAAATAATTGCATTAACATTGAAACTCCATAAGTGAGGTTCAGTTTCAGTTCCACTGCGAAAATTCATGATCACAGACCTATTTTTTCCTTCCAATCGCTCTCGAAAATATCTCGAAAACTAAGCGATTTTACTCTCTTCTTGTTTTGAAGCTCTTGAAATTCTCCATAAGAAAAGCTCCAGGCAAAATCGCTATATCTCGCTTAGTTTCCAAGATATTCATAAATAAATGATATTTTCGTCTATTCATTTAAAGTTTATTTAACTATATTCGTCTATTCATTTAATGTGTATTTCATCTAACGACGAGCGGGTTTTTTTCCGAATAAAACCGTTTTGCCTTGCGGCTCAGTGTAATCCAACTATTATCTTTTTCACTATCATTAACCGCCTCCTGCAATCCACCCTGAAAATTCATGAATAAAATCAACACGCTCAAAACATGGACTCAAATAAAAAGGACGTATCTCCACTATTTACGGAGATATTCCACGGAAATAACAAAGATCGCTATTGAAAAATGAAATTAGAAAATTTGTCGTTTTGCTCATCCAGGTTTTCGATAATACCTTGGAGAGTAAACGAGATAGAGCAATTTTTAAAGAAGAAAAATTTTATCAATATTTACCTTTATCGCGATGAATATCATAAGCAGGAATCCCGGTAGAATCTGAATTATTTGCTTCCGTGCCGTTAACCTAAAAGTTACGGGTAGATCACTATCTTAACTATAGTGCTTCTATTTCTAAAGAATGAAGAATATTCATGTAAGGATAACAAATCTATCAAATTCATATTTCCAGTTATTAATTGACTGATAACTTTATAAATCGCAGCAGCACCATACAAGGAAACATCTATGTCATTTGAGCACCATTTTGGTTTACTTATAACAAATTCTGGCGCATTTGCATGACTGATAGAGCAGCAACTTGTAGCACAGCAACTGGTCATGTGGATGCGCCAGAATTAGTTATGTTATGCCCCATAAGCATTATTTTATATTATTTAATTATTTCATTATTACAGTAAAGAAGTTGAACACGTTAATGAGTTCAACTTACTCCACATACAGGGTGATTTTTTTCAAACGTAAAGGCAATTAACTGGAGATAGCTGGAGGGGTGAGAAGTACGGGAAAATTTTCAAAAAAAATTTTGGATAGATATTTTTTGAATTATTAGCGATTGAAATAGGCCGATGGGCTTGGAGGATTTTTGCGCGCGAAACGGAGTGGGGGAGTTGAGTGGCGATGTGGCAACGCTGGATTAACGAACAGTTGAAGCTGAGAATTTCGAATGGCGGGCGAGTCGAATCATTCTTATTTTGCGTGATTCGAGTAGGTGCGGAGAGATGGCATTATGGGTTCGTTTATTTCGACGTTTTGAGACTTGAGTTCAAAATTCAGTTTCCTTCATTTGATACTCGCGGGCAGTTTTGGGTTATTAAGAGTCCAGCATTTAGTGATGGGTGATCTCTGAAAACAAGTGGAAACTTGCATCATTATCCACATCATTATAGCTTTATCTGCTAATTTATTAGCAAGTCGCTTCCGAATGCATTTATTTTTCTCCTCTTTTCAATCGTTTCATATGCATTTCCATTTCTGTTTATTTCAAAGGAGAAAAGTATTGAGTAATAAGCTAATCTGAATTATTGGATGATTTTATTTTAATTGCTATTCCATTGCACATTCCATTATTATGTTATGTGGATATCGATTCATTCCGTTTTTTACGTTTCCTTGGTGACCAATTTTCAATAAACTTTATTATATCTGATATAACGTCTCATGTCTGAAGGTTATTTTTATTCTTCAATTATCGAATTATTGTTATAATTTTTTTTTTCTACTAATAATTTGCAAGGAAAAAGAACTAATTCGTGCGATATGTCTGACATCAAAAGTGAAAGTGGAACGAGTGTAAATCGGAAATTTTGAATATAACTAATTCTACAATTTTATGAAGATGAAGAACTCATGTAAAGATTATAATCAAGATTGTAATTAGTTCCTATTCTTTTCCATTTTTCCGTCTGGGTTTTTGAAAAGAATATGGGTTGAGAGCCCCAGATAATCAAGATGAATATTAGTTTCTATAGAAATTGTAACGGGTTTTCGTCCAATCCCGTCACACTTCCGGCCATCCCTTTCCACACACACGGTTCGATAGCATGGGCGCCAGTTTATTCTTTACAGGAGGAATAAACAAAACTCACTGTGTGCTGGTTTTCCCTGGGCTCACCACGCTTAACCTCTTAGGGCGGTTTCGGGCTAACCTGCTGAACCTTCGGCAGTAATTACTCGGGGAATTACTAACCCCAATGGATGGCATGGGCAATCCATTCCCGGTAACCCAGTGTGCTGGTTATGGTAGAGGGGCGTGGGTCTAGTCACAGTCCCTCTAGCGAGAACAAGTCGGAATTGGGGTATTCCGCGATAGCCTCTGGATGAGCCCGTCCGCAGTATTCCTCTGATCTATCGTCACCCAGAGAATACCGGACGTCTCCATCCACACGAGAAACGCCACGTAGCCACGCTACGGGCAACCAACGATAACTCTCACCGAAGTGAGCGGTAGAGGATCCAGGGACGTCTCCCGATCCTCTCGAGTCTGCCGCCCAAGGCAGACTAACTGAACACCGTGTCGTTGGGTCTATTTATATCGGCTGAGGCTGCTTTTCCTCGTCTAGAGGTCTCTCCGTGCGCCTGCGTGATTCTTCCTCTCACACCACTGCCAGGCCCGGAGATAACTCCGACATCTCTAGTGGAGCGCCAGCATTTCAGCTGGGCTTCTGCCTTATCCTCAGCCGCATATAAAACCCACTGACGTGTCAGTTAGCTTCCGATAACTTTAAGGTGTCATCTTACGCAGATGGCACCGCGGTAGTATTTTCTAGCTGTTCATGTGTGAGTCTCCTCGAGCTCTACACTTGAATAGCTTCACCCGAAGGTGGCATAAGCCGATACGATAGCCGTAACGAGAAACCTCGTTACAAAATTAATACTCATCTTTATTGCTCTTGACAGTTACACTAAACATACTGATTCATAACGACTTTGCATAAAAGACAATATTTTCGATTGAGAGCTAAATATCAGTAAAATTCGAAGCTCATATCTTGCCTACTTCATTTCTAATAGGATTTTTTTATCGAACAAACAAAATTTTTCATGTAATATTAATGAAATCAAAATAACTCAAAAACTAATGACGAGAAAAATCTGAAAAATTTCACACAATTATATAATATAGTGTCTAATATTATTCCTCAGTCTGGAAGAAATCACTCGGAAACTTATTGCAAATTTTGAAAAAATGAAAAAATTGAAATTTTGAAAAATCTCTCATATCTAAAAAAATATTCCTCCAATGCTGTCCAATAATGATCCCAAGCTGCAGGTTCAGAAGACCAATATGTGAGCCAAATTTGGAATTCCTATCTCAATTGTTCCGATTGTTATTGAAACAACAAAATTTTGCAAGAAAAATGATAAAAATCGACATAAGTTAAAAACGAAGCATTAGAAAAATCTGAAAAAATTCACGCAGTGACCGAATATGATGTCAAATAATATGCATTAATCTGGATGAAATCGGTTGAGAACTTTTTGAAAAATCAATTTTTTTCAAAAAATCGAAAATTTGTCATATCTCAAAAAATATTGAATGAATTCCAAGTAACGAGGTCTCGAAAAGAAACATTTATCACAACCAATATATAGTAGAAATATGAGATTGTTCGGTTGAAATTTTACCGTTTATAAGTAAAAAAAAAATCCACACAGACACACATACATACATACACACACACACACACACACAGACTTTTTCTCTAAATATCATTTTCGGACTCTCCACATCATTTTAAGTGATTTGCAACAAAAAAATCGAAATCGAAAATCCTTACGATTGTTAAGCTTCCATTCGGAAGCAAAAGAATCGATTCTAGAAAAATTAATCTTCATAACAAATGATTTTTTGAGAATCGATTTTTTGAAGAAAAAAATCGAAATGAGAAAATTGAAGAATCGATTTATTACAAAAAAAAAATTGAGAAATAGGAGAATCATCGGAAACACATTTGTATGCATATGTATTTGTGTGCATATGCATGAAAATATGCATTTTTGTGCATATCTAGTGGCACCGTGAGGGGCATTGCTGGATGGAATCTCCATGTCTTCTGGGTGCATCTTGGGTGCACCTCAAGTGCTCGAACAGCACGTCTTGGGGGCTTTTCCCGCACTCCCAGGATGCACTGCATGAATGCTAGAGGTAAACACGCAGTGCGTCTTCGGAGTGCTGAAAAAGTCTCCAAGACATGCTGCTTGAGCGCTTGAGGTGCACGCAGAATGCACGCATGAGACATGGAGATGTCATCTAACGATGCTCCTCAGGTGGATTTTCAACGCTTATGCAGTCCGTCTTGCAGGTCTCATCGGCATTTTCTGGGCGCATCTTGGATGCTTCCTCAGCACTTTTACAAACTTTTACCACATGAATGATGATTCGGTAGTCTTTATTCGACCTCGTAACTTATGGAATTCGAAGAAAAATGGGTCTCAAACCTAGCTTTTCCTATTTTAAATAGATAAAGTCCGACTACTCATTTCCTTGGAGTCTGCATGGACGAATATCATTACCATGAACACTCCATTTGAGTGAGTAGTCGGACTTTATTTATTTAAAATAGGAAAAGCTAGGTTTTAGACCCATTTTTCTCCAAATTTAACGAGTGGTGAGGTCGAATAGAAACTTCCAAATCATCATTCGTGTGATAAAAGTTTGTAAAAGTGCTGGGGGAGCATTCGAGTTACGCCCGAAAAGTTCCGAGCGGGCCTCCAAGTCGCACTGCATGGGCGTTGAAAATGTGCCTAGGGGGCGTCATTAGATGACACGTCTCTCGGGTGCACTTCGAGTGCAGCTTGAGCGCTTAAGCAGCACGTCTTGAAGGCCTTTTCAGCACTCTCAATATGCATTGCATAGGTGCTTGAGGTGCACAGGTAGTGCATCTGAGAGGCATCCGCACGCCATTCAGATGCACTTCCCGTGCACCTCGTGCACTTGTGCAGTGCGTTTTGGAAGTGCTAAAAAAGTCTCCAAGATGTGCTGTTTAAGCCCTTGAGGAGCACCTGGGGTGCACCCGAGGGACATGGAGACGCCATCGAACGACGCCCCTGATGCGAATTCCCAACGCTCATGCAGTGCGTCTTGGAGGCCTCCTGAGGGCTTTACGGGAGCGGCTCGGATGCTCCCTCAGCATTTTCCCACATGAATGATGATTCGGGAGTCTATATTGGACTTTGTAACTTGTTAAATACGAAGAAAAATGTGTCTTAAACCTAGCTTTTCTTATTTTAAATGAATAAAGTCCGACTACTCATTCAAATGGAGTGTTCATGGTAATGATATTCGTCCATGAACACTCCAAGGATATGAGTAGTCGGAGTTTATCTATTTAAAATAGGAAAAGCTAGGTTTTAGACCCATTTTTCTTCAAATTTTACAAGTTACGAGGTCGAATAAAGACTACCGAATCATCATTCATGTGGTACAAGTTTGTAAAAGTGCTGAGGGAGCATCCAAGATGCGCCCAGAAAATGCCGATGAGGCCTGCAACACGGACTGCATAAGCGTTGAAAATCCTAATTAGATCTGAGTTTGATCAGATTTAATTAGATCTGACCAGATCTAGTTAGATCTAACCAGATCTAGTTAGATCTAACCAGATCTAGTTGGATCTAACCAAATCTAGTTAGATCTGAACAGATCTAATTAGATCTGAACAGATCTAATTAGATCTGAACAGATCTAATTAGATCTGAACAGATCTAATTAGATCTGAACAGATCTGATCAGACTTAGATCTGATTGTATCTAATCAGATCTAATTAGATCTGATCAGATCTATTCAGATCTATTCATGTTAACAATTCCCATTTTGTCAGATCTGATTGGATCTAATTAGATCTAATTAGATCTGATCAAATCTAATTCGATCTAATCAGATCTGAACATTTTTTCCTAGGCGTCCACGGCTTTCCTTTGAAATACTGACGGCGGGTACCATGATATGTGTCCGTCGACATGACTATGCCGACCACCATGGAATTCGCCATGGCAGCTTCGTGCAACCACAACTGTGTTTCATCCAAATAATTCCTAATTTTTCCCATTGATGAAGTATTCAAATCCATGTGTTTTTTAGATTGTAGCCAGAGTGGCCGTCATGACTGACAACTAATTGAATCAGCGAAACTGTGAACAAAAATGACCTAAGCATATTCACATTGGCCTCTAGTGGGTTATTGCTCGTTCCCAATTCAAAGATGACCGTAGGTCGTCAAACTTTACCCTCCTAACTGTTAGTGTAGTCGTAAAGCTCGACGGAAGAAGCATCTTCACTACATCTAACAAATACCACTTCAGCTAATTAATATTGAATGTGGGAGTGAAATTGAAGAAAAATGTATTTTCAAGAATTCAAGTTAATTTTAGTCTCTGTTTGAAATGAGCACGAGAAGAAAGAGTTTCATTGATTTCAATCCAGATTCCGAATTCCACTATTCCTTTCAATTCTGAGGAAATTAGAAAGTTCAACGAAAAGTCATTCGAGCCTACGAAAAAAACTAATTCGTGAATTTCTCTGAATTTTCTCCGATATAAAATTGATAGATAACCTTTCTGGGGAAAATTAATTCAATCAATATGAATGGAATAATATTGACAAATAAAATCATTGCGTCATGAATAATTATCGTTCGCTTCAGTGGAGTGAGGGGAGAATAATTGAATTCCTTGAGATTACGCTTGACGCAATAAGCCAATCGTTGAATGAGTCGCGATCAGACGGCTACGCCGATGAGAGATAAACAGAGATCCACATCTATATTGTTCATTTTCATTCAGTTCTCGTAAGTTTCAATTTGAAGTATGAAATTATAAGATATTTGTCACTCCATATCATCTATTATTCATTGATACTAAATTCACATCCTTCACCATCCAAGTTTCCATCAGTTTCGCGAAATTGTGAAATATATTTTAAAAAATTTGAATTTATAAAAAAATCTCATCTCAGACTCTTCCCTCCAATAAATTGAATGTTGTGCGTGTGATCAAAAAAAATTCAGATTGAGATTGAAAAAAAATTATGTCGAATTTCGTCGATCCTTCCAAACAGAGAACCAATCCAACGTTGCGGGGATAAGACAAAACGTCTCAAAGTTTCTTTGCAGTCAATTCACTTGTAATATCTTGAAATTCAAAGAATTTAAATCCCTTATTTCGTTATATCCACTCACTGCTGGATTTATTCAGGTTTTCTCACTCATAACCAAGCACAAGATTGTCTCCTATTAACTTCAAGACAAACTCGGATTATGATATAAATCGAATATGCAATCACTTATATTGAACCACCTGCGGTTAGATTATTATATTATACGCAATTATCATTTTTTTCCAGTATCATCTCCATTGTACGATTCTGATTCAATTGACTCCGAAAGGAACGAAATTGGGTCACTCTATTTAAACGTACTACTTTGATCGTTGCCTGCAACGTGAACAAGAGAGAGAAAAATAGATAATAAAACAAATCACTTTTGATTTGAGATGTTCCGAATAATTATAATTTCTTCATTTTTTTACGGAATTTGGGCAATTGACTGCAACAAACACTTTCGAGATGGTAAGTGATTCATCTTTCATTTTAATAGAAATAACTGATTTGTGAAATTTTAACATGCAGAGGAAGGGAGCATTCAATTGGGAATCGTTATTTCACCAATAATGACACTAGATATGATACGGGAAATTGGAATTTATTGGAAGAATCCAAATATTGTTGATGGTGATGTTATTGGACTCTACGAAGTACCACCGTTGATTGAAACTCCTAGTTTATTCAAATTCCAACCAGATAATATTCAGGGATTTGTAAAGACTGATATCAGCGCTGATTTTGTTCCTACGAAGAATTTAACGTTCAAAGAAACTTGTTTGAGTAAGTTACGGAGGAACCTCATTTTGAAAAATATGTGAATTTGGGAAATTCTCGGAGAATTATTTCTCATGCATCGAATGAAACTCGTCGATCTCCACGTAGGAAATGCACCACTCATGAAATAGCAAAACGAGATTGATGAATATTCACAAGTCCTTCATTTCCCACATTTTCCAGCGAGTGGACTTACGAGAATTCTATAGACCATTCTTGTAAGACATGGATTATCTTCCTGTTAGATAAATTCTCAAAGAGGTTCCTTGATAAGCTGTGTTACACTTGATAATTTTAGAAACATTCCATGTCTCATGGGTGCATTCTGCGTGCACCTCAAGCGCTCAAGCAGCATGTCTTGGAGGCTTTTTCAGCACTCCGAAGACGCACGGCGTGTTCACCTCGAGCATTCAGGCAGTGCATCCTGGGAGTGCGAGAAAAGCCCCCAAGACGTGCTGTTCGAGCACTTGAGGTGCACCCAGAAGACATGGAGATGCCATCTAGCGACGCCCCTCACGGTGCCGCTAGATATGCACAAAAATGCATATGCTTGAAAATGTGTTTCCTTTCATTCTCCTATTTTTCAATTTTTTTTTTTTAATAAATCGATTCTTCATTTCTCTTATTTCGATTTTTTTTTTAAATCGATCCTCAGAGAATCATTTGTTATGAAGATTCATTTTTCAAGGATCGATTCTTTTTTCAGAGATCACCCGTCACTAAATGCTGGACTCCTAATAACCCAAAATTGCCCGCGGGTATCAAATGAAGGAAACTGAATTTTGAACTCAAGTCTCGAAACGTCAAAATAAACAAACCTCTAACGCTATCTCTCCGCATCTACTCGAATCACGCAAAATGAGAATCATTCGACTCGCCCACCATTCAAAATTCTCGGCTTCAACTGTTCGCTAATCCAGCGTTGCCACATCGCCACTCAACTCCCCACTCCGTTTTCCACGCCAAAATCCTCCAAGCCCATTGGCCTATTCAATCGCTAATAATTCAAAAAATATCCAGCCAAAATTTTTTTTGAAAATTTTTCCGTACTTCTCACACCTCCAGCTATCTCCAGTTAATTGCCTTTACGTTTGGAAAAAATCACCCTGTATTATTTGACTCAGCGTCTTATTGCTTCATGTATAATCATGTTGCAATGTGACACTCATAATTGACTATAAGAGTCGAACTCACTAATGTTCGAGAGGTCAGTTCTCAATCAGACACAAGAGTGTGTCATTTTACCTTTTACTGTTATATTTTATTATACATCATGGATATTAATTAATCTTTAATTTGAATAAATACTTATTCCTTCTCTAATAAACCACCGAGTTAAAGTATCTACTCATTGTAGAGGGTATCTCTACAGATAAACCCAAAGAACCTACTCTTGGACCATTTCCAGTCCTAACATTTGGTGGCAGCGGATTTCTTCGAAGGCAAGGATTGATCAACCATTGCCGATGACTGTGAGTACGAGAATAACTTGGCGAAATTTGGAATTGGAAAACTCGCTTTCATCACGAGAGCAACTATCTTCGGATAGACTATCGCTAGGTAGACCAAGAGAAGTGGATTCTACTCAGTCGCATGAAGGAAACAAGTCTATGAACGGATAGAAAATCGTAGAGGTTTTTGGGAGTAAACATCCAGCTAAGCTCATTAGCTGAAAGTAACTGTATTGAATAACAAAGCATTTGTAATTTTTAACTTCTCACGTTTATTCTTGTTGTCCAACAGCAGAAAATTCAAATTGTACTTAGCGACATTTTGAATAATACAGGATTTTACGCTGTGGAAACAGTTAAAATCAAATCTCTGGGAGGGGGAAAAGAATCATAAAAGATTTCCACTAGAACCTGAAGGAGTTACGTCTCGTGCGGAGACAGAGTTCATTTAGACAGGCTTACGTCGTTGACAAGTATGTCAGTTATTAAAGATGCTTTGGCCAGCGCGTCAATAGCAAGTGGATGTATGATTGGAATGCCAACGTCACGGACAAGTATGTCAGTTATCGAGGAAAATTTGGCCAGCGTGCCATTTACATATGGACATTTGGTAGACGTATCAACGTCAGCGGAATCACTAGTCGGTAAGACAACAAATAGTGACATCCACAGTCAGAATTTTGAGCATAGTACAGAAGGTGCGAGCTCTTCAGTGCCAACCGGCAAAGAGAACATAACTCTGGTAGAGTCTGAGTACAGGAGTACAAAAGCGACAGGAAACAGAGCAAAAACTTTAAGAGAACTACAACTTGAATTTTGCAGCAGTCGGCAGAGAACAGATGAGAGCGTTAGCACATTTGCAGCTCGTGTCGAAAGGTTAGCTATGGGCGTAGCGAAGATTCGCTTTGAATTAGGATTAAGACAACCACTCCAATGTTTTGTAGAAACGATGAATTATACTACTTTCAATGAGTCTCAATTAGGAGCAGAGAACGTTGAGCAGGTCATATTGCAGAACTCAGCAGCGAAACTACAGTATAATTCAGGTCAGAGGTCGACAGAGAAGAAGAACCTTCTGAACCAAAAAGAGAAAAAGTCATGAGTGAAAATATGGTTACGACTACAGCTTCCGGAATTTTTGACGGTTCAAGAGAAAAAGACAGCCGCAAAAATGTCACAGGAATTGGAATGGACCTACAACGACGCCATACTAAGTTCAAGATTTGTTTTAATTGTGCAAAAGAAGGTCACACGGCAGCAGAATGTAGACTCTTGCTAGGAGACCACTATAATGAAGAGGTAAATCGACTGAAAAAAAAAATTTATTGATTCAAACAAACAGTTGCAAGGAAAATGCAAATATTGCACATCGAGTACTCATAACTTCCATCAGTGTCATAAGCTGAAAGCAAAACTCGGAATTTCGAAGTCAGCATATGTTGCAACAGTCCAGCACAATAAAGGTAATGCAGAGAGTAATATAAATAATTTTACAGGCAGACAAAAAGTTGAGTCAGCAAAAGGATTACAAAAGTCCTACTAGCAGTCAAGAAAAATTCAACGCATTATGGCATATGGGATTGAACGTAAAACAGGAGAGATCCTGGAAAATATGGAAAGAACACAAACCAAACAAATGATAAAATCCGTCAGCTCAGCTAATATGAAGAGGCATGTCATTTTAAGTGCCAATGGACTCAAGAAACAAACAGCGTTTCGAGTAGACACTAGTGCTATGGTTTCGCTAATAAAAATCGGTAAATTACGTCATGTAGTTCCGATCATAGAAGACACAGATCTCCTTCAAGGAATTGCTGAAGAGACCATATTGACATTGGGAAAAGTTATAATTTATCTGAAAATTGATGAAGAAAAATTAGGACACGTATTTCATGTGGTACCTAATGAATTTCCGTGCTCAGGAGGAATTCTTGGGGAAGATTTTCTAGAATCTACAGATTTGAGCGTACAAATCGAGCCAGGAAAAAAGTTGTGGATAAATGGGACAGGCTTCAATTTCCGAAAAATGCGGGGATGAAGATTGGTTCCAGTAACAAATGAGACACCAATAAACAACAAGTCAACTCAGAACCGGAAGACCATCAAAACTGTGCATAAGAAAATCATCAAGAGAACGATAATTACTAAAAAGAGCCTGGATGACTCAATAACTGAACATCCAATTATATTTGAAGAGAAAATTATAGAAGAAGAATTGAGTTCACACAAGAAAAATCCAAAATGTAATGATATCTCGATAAATGATCGGAAGATGCTAATACATATAGGAGAATCTTGTCATCGGGAACGAAATCAACATCCTTTGATTCATGAGAATTCAAATCCGAGTTAAAGAGAAAACGAAATGGAGATTACCCAAGAATCTCACATCGCTAGCTTACTTCCAAAACACTCGCAACAATCTCAAGAAGAAATCGTTAATTCACCCAAATTTGATGAACATTTATTGAGAGAAGAACCGGATAGGAGCAAATGCAGAGTATCATTATCAGACAGAGAATGAGAGAATCATTGGAGGTCTATTCTCAGTATTTAAAACATTCACAACTTTGGAAAAAATGCTGAAACGAAAAGGTTTCGTTCTCCCAGTCAAATGTATACAGAATGTCCAGGAATTGCAATAACAAGAGAAGGTGATTTCAGCCTTGATGGAAGGCAAATTCAGAAATTCCAATACTACTTCATATCATCTAATTTCGCTAAAACTCAAGGATTGCAATGGTACTGTCAACCGTACTGTACCATTATACGACAGGAAAAAATTCAACAGTTGGTGAGAATTACTTTCTACCAGAAAACAAAAGTGAATAAAGTTAAAGTCATGTGGTTGAAAACTAATTCAGATGAGAATTCAATTGACAGTACAAATTTAATGCGTCACAGCATCAGTCGATACTACAGAACAGACATAGCAAGATTGATCATGCAGCCGAATTGTCTAAAACCTCATGGTCGAGTTACAATTGAAAGATTCAATGAAAAATATGAAAATTTAATTCTTGATTCGCCTAGAAAACCTGAATTATCACCCGAATCAGATGATATTAATATTGCATTAATACTGGAAGAAACTACAATATTCTTAAGGAAAGACTTATTGAGGAAATTGTTGATTATACCGATCATTTGGGATCAAGAGATTGAAAAATATCTCCAATGGACATGTCACACCAAAGGCAGCATCAGAAGATCCATCCTCTTGCAGGACTAAGAATACAGGACTAAGAATGAGATTATGGATCATCAAATCAGTACAGTATAAAAACAAGCTGGTATTCGAGGTGAGACAGATAAATAATATTGCAAATCCGGATGTTTACATAATGCAAACTCAGTGTCATACAGGACAAGAATGATGTTGAAATTCGTTCAGTAAACATCAACTCAAGGAGGAGTCAGTACGCTGATTGACATTCAGATACTGACCGACCTCAAGGAATACCAGGAAACAACAACTCGTTATAAGAAAGAATTTCGATACAATCAAAACCTCAACATTAAAAACAAAATATGGACAGAATTTAGCAACTTCAATGGAGAACATCAACCTTATGGAGGAGATGGACAGAATGAAATAAGAATAAGAATAGTGGACACAACAGTTACTCATATTTCTATGTTTCAAATAGACCAAATATTTATTTTCATTGTCAAAGCTTCAATGAGGAAGTTTGCCTCTAAGAAAAAGCTAGTTCATCAGTTTTCATCTAATGGAAATTTGAAAATGATTATTCGAATTTCACAAAAAACAAGTGCTGTGAGAATTTTACATGGTAATCGAGGTCCTAAACTAAAGATGGTTCATGAGAAAGTTGGAGGAATAAGGAAAAAATCAGAAAAAGTTCATTGTGATTGTGCTGGAAAGATGAAAAATCATCTCGCACTAATGCCGTCCGTTGGATACTCTTTAATCAGGAACATGGATGCAATCAACATCTGAAAAGGAAGCCAACCAGATTCAGCAATCATCAACAATCAATTATTCGACTTTTGGTACTTCGATACCAGCTACGTTCAAGATTTACAAAGAGAACATCATAAAATGCTTCAAGTGTTGTTGAATCTTGGAATAAAAGAATCTTTGCGAAAGATAATGAATGATTTACGTAAGCAGCGTTATACACCAGTTCATATGTGTGATGATGAAAATTACGAGATAAATATTGGACCAACAGCAGTTGCAAGTCAAGAGACTGAAAATTCTACAAGAATTAAAATGCAAGATTTGAAGGTGCAAAGGCCCTTAGAAGCCTTTAAAATTGATGAAATATGGATTGAAGCTGTTGCAAAGTTTCAGGCAAGAATAAAAGCACAAGAAGTAACACATCAAAAGTATGTCGAAACAATTATTCGTGAAATGATAATTCAAATAAAAATTTTAATGAAGAAATCAGGTGAAGCGGAGATCGAATTACGGCAGTGGACGACCATCGGGCGATGCGACGAGTCGAAAAAGCTGACGCGTGCATTCTTCAACGTTCGTACAATCGGCGCACCTGCCGAAATGAAATACGAAGAACGGAAGAAGGAAGAAACAGTGATTAAAATAATGTTTAATAAAATTCTGGAAAAATATTTGATGAATGTGATACTCTCTTAATTTTATGGATTCCTAATCCATGAAAACAAATCGAAACACAAGGACTTGCTGAAATATTCTTATTATAAGGATAAGGATAATTTTGGCAATTGCGAGAAGGATCTATTGAAAACCTTGAAGGATAGTCGAGTACTCAATTTATGTTTTTACAATAAAAATAGATTTGACAGTACAGTTATACATAACAAAAATAAATACTAAGATCAATGAACTATTCATCAATTTGGAAGGTGGAAGTGGTCCAGATGAAGCTTTCACACAAGGGATGCAGAGATCATTGACTAAGCAGCTAGAAAATGCCGAAAACGGACTGATCGACGAGAGCACCCAAACCACCATACCCGAGATAAATTCTCCACTCTTTTTTCTTCGACAGAACATATCCAGGCACACCATGATAATAACCATGGCACAAGATGCAATAAGGAGAGATAACTCCTCTGAAGAATCGCCGTACACCTGGCAGATGACAAGGAACAGTTATTTTCTGTTTCGACAGAAGTCGACAAGCACGAGTAACTCTCGCAGGATTCAAATTTTCTTTTTTTTGACACCACTCACGGATGGCGGAAGGAAAATCTTGCGGATAGCGAGTGAAGCCCTGCAACAAGGAAAATTTTTAATCTTCCAAAAAAGAAGAAATGAGGGAAAACACTTCAAGATTGAAGGACTTACTAGTTCGTTTGCTCCAACACATTTCCAAATTTTCACAATCAAAACGGATACAGCCGGGACAACAACGAGCTGATATCCGAAATACCCTTACATGAATATTCTCCATTCTTTAAAAATAAAAGCATTATAGTTGCGAATGATAGTGAAATACCCGTAACTTTTAGGTTAACGACATGGAAGCAAATGATTCAGATTCTGATGGGATTCCTACTTATGATATTCATCGTGATAAAGGTAAAAATTGATGAAATTTTTGTTCTTCAAAAATTGCCTTATCTCGTTTACTCTCCAAGGTATTACCGAAAACCTGAATAAGCGAAACGACAAATTTTCTAACTTTATTTTCTAATAGTGGTCTTTGTTATTTTCGTGGCATATTTCCTTAAATAGTGGGCATACGTCCTTTTTATTTGAGTCTATTCTTGTAGCTCCCGGAATTCTTTACAAAATCACTCCCGAATAAAAAGAACGTATCTCCGTCAGCTTTTGAGATATTCACAATAAAGTGAATGACAAAGAAAATTGGATTTTTCCATTTTGATTTTCCACAAATTAATTTTTTGATTTTTTGAGAATATCTCGTTGAATAATGGAGATACTTCTTTTGCTTTTGAGTGTGTTTGAAACGTGATCAAACTCCTGCCGGTAAAGTCGACCAATCAACAGACACCTGGTCAAGAAGGGGTCAAGATGCGAAGGATCCCCTCCAGAATCATCATTCTAAACTGAACGGTCAATTTGGACGCTGCGTGGTGCTTTCGATCGTGAAGTTTCTCAAGTGTACATTAAGGTAGTAGTCTAGTAACTTGGGTTCAAAAAATCGAAAATTTTTTTTTGCTTAATTTGAAAGTACAATGTCTTGAGAATATACTGTGAAAATTTCAGACAGAAATTTGAAATATTCCGGGAGTTATAACGAGTTTCCTAGAGCGCCTCGGACGATTGATGTAAGTAAAAGTTTACTTATGAAAGTTTGTTGTTGAACTTTAAACGCGTTTTTCTCAAAACATTGTTTTTCTGGTCGGCCCGGGTCCTAACTTTTTTTTCTACTGAACCGATTGCTTTCAAATTTTAACAGGCTGTTCTACACACTTATAGTTCTCGTCGGTACTAACGAGAATTTTTTTCACCCCTAACATTTCATTTCATAACCCTTTCTTTGCTAAAATAAAAGGACTTTTTTTTCAAAGTCCGCCATTTTGGTATCTACCCTTGAAATTTAACTTCAGTTGTTCCGACCAGAATGACATCTATAGATTAAGAATAATCAAGAATATTTGATTTCAGATAACATCACGAGCCAAAATCACCCGGGCCTCCCACGTGCATTTTTTGAGGTTTCAACTTTGAGTGACAATAATAATAGTAATAAACTATTAAATTTGTTGAAATAAATTTTTTTTTTATATTTTCAATATGTAAATAAAAACACTCTAAATATTCAAGATAATTCATTTTTATTTTCCTATAAAAAACAGCCCTCCAAAGAAGTCATGAAAATAGGCATAAGTTACCAGACTACTACCTCAAGCTGTTTATCATCTAGTTTTCTATTGAAAGTTTATCAAAGATCAACAAAGACAATTAAAATCGAAGTAAATTCAACTAATTATCTATTTGAAAAGTGAAGTGTATCAAATCTTGACGAGCGGGCTTTTTCCCGTTCAATAAAACGGTTTCGCCTTGCGGCTCTTTGTAACTTGTGCTTTATCAAGTTTTTCACCTCACGAAAAACCGCCTCCTACAATCCACCCTGAAAATTCACAGTTAAATTCATACGCTCGAAACAGAGTGATTCTATAGAGAATTCCAAGAGCTACGAGAATAGTCAGGGGGAGAAGGCATTTCTCCAATAGTTTCTGAGATAATCTAAAAAGACTAACGACAAAAAAATCCAACTGTCTTCCGTCTTCTTAGATTATCTCAGAAACTATTGGAGATACGCCTTGTTACACTGGACTATTCTTGTAGCTCTTGGAACTTGCTGAGTGATCAGTGATAACTCACTATATAAACAAGCTGCTATAGTGATAACTCACTATATAAACAAGATATGACTTCTTTCCCTAGCAAATTCATTGAGACAGCTTCTTCTTTATTTTATTAAATAATTGGCAAAATCTATGACTTTAATTTGAATGGACGAAATAAAGAAGCTACACCCGGCGTGACCTGGATCAGAGGCTCCCGGGGCTCAAGAATTGACGATTTTATTTTGTTGACCGCCAGTTAATTTATATAAAATTAACAAAATTTTCATTAAAAATTCCACTGATTCATTTCGACTAAATGAAGAGAGGGTTCGATCGGATGACCGAAACGGAAAACAGACTGAGTAAGCAAATAAGTCAAGTAGAGTGAAATCTTCAAGTTACTTACCAGTCAAATCCACGTTAATTATAATTCAGCTATTCTTATTTGACAATTAAATAAATTGATAATTATACCACTTGTAACGAGGTTTCTCGTTACGGCTATCGCATCGGCTTATGCCACCTTCGGGTGAAGTTATTCAAGTGTAGAGCTCGAGGAGACTCATGCATGAACAGCTAGAAAATACTACCGCAGTGCCACCTGTGTAAGATGACACCTTAAAGTTATCGGAAACTAACTAACACGTCAGTGGGATTTATATCCGGCTGAGGATGAGGCAGAAGCCCATCTGAAATGCTAGCACTCCACTAGAGATGTCGGAGTTATCTCCGGGCCTGGCAGTGGTGTGAGAGGAAGAATCACGCAGGCGCACGGAGAGACCTCTAGACGAGGAGAAGCAGCCTCAGCCGATATAAATAGACCCAACGACACAGTGATCAGTTAGTCTGCCTTGGGCGGGAGACTCGAGAGGATCGGGAGACGTCCCTGGATCCTCTACCGCTCGCTTAGGTGAGGGTTATCGTTGGTTGCCCGTAGCGTGGCTACGTGGCGTTTCTCGTGTGAATGGAGACGTCCGGTGTTCTGTGGGTGACGATAGATCAGAGGAATACTGCGGACGGGCTCATCCAGGGGGTATCGCGGAATACCCCAATTCCGACTTGTTCTGGCTAGAGGGACTGTGACTACATCCACGCCCCTCTACCATAACCAGCAAACTGGGTTACCGGGAATGGATTGCCCATGCCATCCTTTGGGGTTAGTAATTCCCCGAGTAATTACTACCGGAGGTCCAGCAGGTTAGCCCGAAACCACCCTAAGAGGTTAAGCGTGGTGAGCCCAGGGAAAATCAGCACACAGTGAGTTTTGTTTATTCCTCCGGTAAAGAATAAACTGGCGCCCATGCTATCGAACCGTGTGTGTGGAAAGGGATGGCCGGAAATGTAACGGGATTGGACGAATCCCCGTTACATATTTCTAATTCAAATGATATTTTATTAATAATTCTTATAATCTTTTGGGCGTCTCTTTCTGTCGACAAAATACACAAGAAATTTTACAATAGTTTGCCACGCTGTTAATTCGACTACATTTTGAAACGAAGTGCGTAACGTACGCCCGTTGCTTGTCTCCCCCCTTTTTATCCCTCTTCCGATACGCGATATTCTTTTTCCTGTTGGTTAAAATGGGTCAGTCGTTATTTGTCAAGATTCAGTTACCCATTCCATAACTAGCAGTTACTGTTTCGACGCAATATTTGAAAATCGACTGAATAATTATTCGTGTGAGGTTTGGCGAATTCTCATCCTGGTCACATCATTTATACCGATTTTTTGAGTATTTTTTGGGTAGGATTTCGGTATAATGTTCAGATTATACCCTTGCGATTTCGTAGTGACGGTGAAGTTGCAGTGAAAAGATGGTCGATTCACGGTCGATTTACTTTACCGTCAATCGACGTTTTTTTGCAGTCGAAGCAGAGTCGATTTACGGTTAATAATGGGTGTGCTTGTTTCATTCTCGCAAGGACTTTAGATGGTGAATTGATGGTGACTAAGCAGTCGTTTTATGGTTGAAATCCGGTAGTTGAAACGTCGTTTTATGGTCGAAATGCAGTTGATTCATTTTTCAACTCGATTGAGACTCAGCTGCCAAACATAGGCTAAAGAAAAAATAACGAACTGGAGCACTAATTTCACTTCATATCATTTATCAGTCATTTTTCACTTGAAAAAATATAGCAGTCGAAAATCTGACATCCGAAAATCAGGTTTTTTTCTTTCTGAAATTATTTCTGATTATGAAATGACTTCTGACAAATCTAATTGCATTTTATCTCCTCGTGAAAGGTTCACGGCAATAAGAACATCAGGATCAAAATTAATGTCATAGATATGAAAACGTCCGATGGCGCAGGTGGTCGATGATGGACTAGCGATGTGAAGGTCCCGGGTCCGATACCACCCAGTTGTTGTTTTTTCAACTCCATTTTGACAATTTTTATATGTGTCAGAAGATGCACATGCTGCTAATTAATATATCCGACAATCAATTATATCTGATGATTTTTTTCCGGATTATGCAGCTCAATCCGTCAGTTGATTTTGATCTCAGAACTATCATCTAATAACTCGATATTGACTCCCTTTCTACAGTATCACAATGAAACAAGCGCACTAGTTATACACCGTCAAAACACCACAGTAAGACCAAATTTCGACCGTCGATTTCACGTAGAATCACCGCATTTCGACCCCATTTCGACCGTGACCACTAAACCGTTAGGGTACCCAAAACATACTCAAACTGGAGGTGAGCAATTGCTCGCTCGCTACGCTCACTCGCGGTTAGAGGAGGGCGTAGTTGCTCGCTCGCTCGCGAATGCTGTTACTGCTGATTAGAAGGAATTAGTGAGAATGTATTGTGATGAGTGCGACTTCAAGCCGCACTGAGAACTTCCCGATAATTTTTCTCACTTACTATTAGAAAAAAATATGAATGATAAAGACGATAAATAACAACAGACATAATCGTGGAAACTATCGAAAAATGGTGGGGAGATCTCGAAATATGGAGATCAATAAAGAAATCAATTTTTCCTTTTCGGGGGTAGTGCATAGACTCCACTTTGTGGGAAATTAAGAAGAACTTGATAATGTTTTCCTTAAAAAACTAAGAAATTATAGAAGCGATGCTGATCCAAATCTAATGACCGCGAATTTATGCTAACATGCTTCGATTACGACATCGATCACCTCGATCACATTATTGATTTATGAGAAAACGTAAACGAAAAAATTGATCACGGACATACACATATACACACACACAGACATGATCGTGAAAACTATCAAAAAATGTTGGGGAGGTCTTAAAACATGAAGATCGATCGAAAAATCGATTTTTCTTTTTCGGGGCCATTACATAAACTTCCCTTATCGGGAAGTTAATACGAATATTTTCAGTAAATTCGTGAAATTTTTATACCCAAATTATCCCAGCGAAACACCATTGTGTTCTTCTCTTCACTACTGAAAAGACAATATCGTTAATTTTCAAATAGAGAATTGTGAAATTCTTGGATTGAAAACAATGAGTGATCAAAAAATGAATGAATATGAATTGGTCCGTTCAATTAATCTGTATGAATATCGTCGCCATAGAAACAAAAAGGCGCAAGTGCTATATTTTGTGACGTAATTCCTGAGCCTAACGGTAAGCTCAGCAATTAAGCACGCTTGAAAAGCACCCAATAGCCAAAAACAAAATTCAAAACAAAACCAAAATCCAAATGGGCGCCAGGATGTATTTCAACATCCGATCAATCTTAAATTGATCTAAACAATAACAACAAAATCAAAAATTCAAATAAATTAAACACAAACTCGAATACTCCCTTATTTAGCACGAACTAGGTCAGTCTCCCTCTCAGCGTCGCTGTTGTGGGTTTAAATAAGGAGTATAAATAATTCCAAACAAAACAATTTAGGGGATAAAATAAAAATTTTATATAAAAAAAAAATTAATTATAAATTATTAAACCCCTGCGTTACATCGGCGAGTGCGCAGCACAATAAATAAAAAAAAATTATAAATTTCAAACAAATAAAACAATTCAAAATAAATAAACAATTAATTACAAACAAATTCTTTGAAACCAAATTTAAAATAAAGTTAATCAAATAAAAGAATTTAATTAATTAACAAATTGATTAATTTATTAATTAATCGTCAACGCATAATAAAGTTATCAAATAAAAGAAATATTCAAAGAATAACATTCAAATTCAAATTCATAAGAAATTAATGTTGCTGCCACCTACAGTCATCTTTCGCAACGAAACGAAAGTAACTATTGTTCCCTAGCGCTAAGTTACTAGAAATTCCCTAGCGATATTCCCTAGGTGTCAAGGCCGACTCAACTCTACTCAATGCATGAAATTAATTGAATTAATTTCATGAAAAATAAAAATAAAAAAAATAATTCCTCAAACAAAATTTCTCAAAATATTGAATAATAAAAAAAATAATTTCAAACAAAATTCAATATGTTTTACAAAGTCGCAAGACTAAAATTCCAAAAATAAATTCCAATTAATTATCTTTGGCCATAACGCCAAAATATATCCGTTAATTGAATTTTTTCAATTCGCGACATTTTATCCAAACAAAAAAAAATATTTTTCCAAAAAAAAAATATTTTTTTCCCCGAGAAACGAGCACGAGAGTTCCAAAAATTATTTTTAACAAAATTAATGTTTCCAATAAAAAATTAGCAAATTAATTCGCCGATAAATGGTATTCGATTTCATGGCGTCTTTTTATATGGCGTCATTACGCTAACAGAAAAAAATACAATTTTCACGACCACGAAATCAATTACCGTACAAAATTTAATTAAACAAAAATTTGCTCACCAGATATGCCAAATTTACTTCAACGTGAACAATATATTTTATTCAACTTAATCAAACGACAATTAATTCCAATGAATTAATTTTCCCAAACGTGATAATGGCGATTTTACAAAATTGTGCAAAACACGACAAAACATGTGTTTACTCTACGGCACACCAAACGAGAATCCTGCCGACAGCAAACGCTGTACTCGGCTAAGGCGTCTTTTCCTGGAAGGACTCTTCTCATTGGTCAATCCCAGACTACGTCAGTTAACACAGCTTAACCTGACGACAGTAATTTCTTCTGTTCAATGACAATAAATTCCAACGAAGACAATTGAGAAACTCCAAGTCGATGACATTAGAGTTGGGACAATTTTATTAAGTCCAAGGATGCAACCAAAGTTCATCTAAACGTCTCAATTAATTCTTCCGATGAATCTTGTCATTGGCGCCAAAACTTTCGTCCAATTAACCGACTCCTTCGGTAATGTCGATTCCCTTCATCATCGTCCATCTGGTGTCTCCCTCTTCCAGTCGTGAGACATCAACTCAATTGACGACAATCCAATGAGCGTTAACATACAAAATTAACCAATCGGCATTAGTTTTACATAATTTATATCAAAATTGAACTCTCGTGATTCGTTTGTTTTGATTCTCCATTGGTGGTGCCAAAACTATTCAGAATTTAAAATTAATTACGCGCCCAGACGACAAAAAGTAACGTAATCCAAATATTACGTTACAATTTATACACAGGATTTACGCCCGTTTGTTCCAAAAGTGACTATATACTCCATGGTCCATTTTTCTTATATCTGAGTCTCTAAGTGGCGATAAAATTGTGACGATTGAAATTTGATCAAAGAATATCGAAATACTCGGCAGCTCAGTTGCAGAGCAGCAGACTACGAATCTGAGGGTCTTGAGTTCGTCCCCACAATTTGCTCTATTCTTTTCTCGTTATTGCCCTCCATAAATGTTACTTTATGATCGTTTAACGTACCCCGCAGTACAGAAGTACCAATTAAACTAAAATTACATTTGAAAAAAAGGCGGTGTGAATTGGGTAGGGAAAATTCACAAATATACCTAAAATAATAGTATTTTTTGGGTATAATTTGGGTATATTTTCAGCATTATACAGGAAAATCACTGAAAATATACCCAAATTCGAAGGATAATTCGGGTATTTTTTAGGTCGGAATGAATTTGCTAGGGTTGCCATAACATCCTTCTGTTGAGTATTCCAAGAGCTACAAAGAAGAAGTGAGGTAAAATCCCTCCATCTCACTCAATTTCTGAGGTATTATCAAAAACTGAATGACCCAAAAAAACGAATTCTCCAGTTTTATTTTATAATAATGAACTCTGTTGTTTTTTTTTATTGGAACAACCCCATAAATAGTGGAGATACGCCCTTTTGATTCGAATCCATTTTTGCAGCCTTTGGAATTTCATACAGAACCAGTTTTGGACATGGAGACATATCTCCATCAGTTTTCGAGACATACTGAAAGAATTAAATGAAAGACAAAATAGATTTTTCTCGTTTAATTCTCTAAAAATCATTTTCTTGGTTCTTTGAGAATATCTCGTTGAATGATGGAAGTACGTTTTCCCTGCCGGAAGATTTTATAGAAAATTCTAAGAGCTATAGAAATGCCCGAGAGAAAAAGGCCGTATCTCCAATAGTTTCTGAAATATTCTAAAAGAACTGAATGACACAAAAATGGAATTTCTCTGTTTTGCATTCTCCAATATTAATATTTAATTTTTCATTTTTTGAGATAATCTCTAAACATGATAGAGATAAGTGTTTTTAATTTCAAAAGCTAAAAAATCATCTTAGAGCGAGAAGGAGATGATCTTGCTCCATTTTCGAGGGATTCGTGAAAAAGTAAATCTAAGCAAAAGTCAAAATAGATAAATTGATTTTTCTTTAAATTTGTTAAAAATAATGGCAATTTTTTTACCCTGACTTTTACGGGAGGGAACCCGAAGCAGCTCGCCGTGGCTTCCTCGATGATTATTTCCTCGTTTCAGTGGACTGTATATTTTAAGGTGTTGATGGGTTTCTCGGTGATGAAAACTGCCTCCACAGCCGGCCCTCAGGAACGAATACGAACACAAACCTTAACGAACACAAGGACCTGATAAAGGATTCTCAAATAAGAGTTGACACGATACATTCTATGAAAATATATAGCTCTTTAATTTCCTGACTAGATTACACTCATGGATGAATTTCACTGACTCTAATAATTGTCTCTTATTGATAATTATCTCTTCCCCGTTAAACTCATTCCTCAAAATAATTTATATTAATCCTGGTTGTGAATCGCGACTAATTTAGGTAAATGTCTCAATTAGTGCTCACTCAAAACCCATAAAAACGACTCTTGTTTTCCACCATGCGTCTATTGACTCGGTGTGGGTTTTCTCACTCGCACTCGTGAACTCGGTGTTACATTTTGCTTGTTTCTCGCTCTGACTTTGAGAAGTAAGTGTGTCGCGAACAAGTGTCGCGGACGAGTCTCGCTCAGAAGACTGTGATAATTCGTGAGACCACGCTGGTGGTCCCCCAGCTAACCCGTGGTGTTGATATTTGTAATTACCTCGTTTTGATTGACCTCCTGATCCCGGGGTGAATATAGTAACTCGCAATAGCTCAGCGGTAGAGCACCTGACATGTAATCAGAGGGTCGTGGGTTCAAATCCTGCTTGCGCATTACATATTTTTTCCGGAATTTGATTCTCTTTAAAATTCATTAATAAATTTATTTGTTCAATGGCGACATTGCCTCGTCGATGGGAGGTGGAGAAAAGATGTGAGAATCAAAAATTCGACGGTAAATATAGTAACTCGCAATAGCTCAGCGGTAGAGCACCTGACATGTAATCAGAGGGTCGTGGGTTCAAATCCTGCTTGTGCATTACATATTTTTCCGGAATTTGATTCTCTTGAAAATTTATTAATAAAGAGTAATTTATTAATAAATTTATTTGTTTAATGTCAATATTTATTATTAAACCAATAAATTTATTAATAAATTAATTTTTATTGATAAATTTTTAAGAGAATCAAATTCCGGAAAAAATATGTAATGCGCAAGCAGGATTTGAACCCACGACCCTCTGATTTACATGTCAGGTGCTCTACCGCTGAGCTATTGCGAGTTACTATATTCACCATCGAATTTTTGAATGTTTAATTTTTTAATTATTTGTTTTATGGCTATTCCATTCGGAAGCAAAAACCATAGTAAATTCTTTTCTATCCATTGCAAATACGCCATGGCCATCCGTAATGACGAAAATTTATGTATAGAAAAATCATGGTGAATTCTTCTTCATCCATGGCAAATGTGCCATGGACATCCGTAATGACGAAAATTTATATATAGAAAAACCATGGTAAATTCTCCTTTATCCATGGCAAATGTGCCATGGATATTCGTAATTACAAAAATTCATATATAGAAAAATAATGGTAAATTCTCCTTTGTCCATGGCAGTTTAGCTATGGACATCCGTAATAACGGAAATTTATATAGAGAAAAACCATGGTGAATGCTCCTCTATCCGTGGCAGATACGCCATGGGCATCCGTAATGACGAAAATTCATATATAGAAAATCCATGGTAAATGCTCCTTTATCCATGGCAAATACGCCATGGACATCCGTAATGACGAAAATTTATATATAGAAAAACCATGGTAAATGCTCCTCCATCCATGGCAAATACGCTATGGACAATCGTCGTTCGTCATGCAATTGTTCGACGATTCGTCCATGGCACCATCCATGGTTTTTCTTCGAAATACACATGGCAGGTGCTATGACATATTCCATGGAATTTGGTCATGGCAGCATCCATGGTAAATGCATGGCAGCTGCAATAAAACTTTTCATACATGTAGGCTCAGGAATTACGTCACAGCTGATATCTAAGAAGCTACTGGACCGATTTCACTCAGTTTCAATACCGAACTTTGTGCTACTCAATTGTATGACCCTAGAAAATTTGAGGTCTCTGGCTCAATTATTCAGCAAGTTATAAAGGTATCAAGGTTTTTACAAAAAATTCCTGAAAAGTTGTGTACTGAATAAACATAAATTCGAGCTTCTACCATCCAAGGGTCAAAGATGCAGCTCATAAGCGTATTTCTCCTCGCTGAGAGCGAAAGCTGGAATGTGATTTCTTATCGAGAAAAGTCAAAAGAACAATTTTTTTAACGTTTTCATTTTTTTCAGAAACTATTGAGTCGATTCACCTAAAATTTTGGTCAGCATTTGTGGCACATATAGCAAACATACGGTAAAATTTTCAGTTCGCTGCCTAGCCCCGTTTCAGAGTAAAGCGGAAAATGCATCATCACACACACATATCCCCACACACACACGCACACAGACGTTCTTTTAATAACGATGGCTCTTCAGGTTTTGGATCATTTGCAGTCATATTATGATGAAGATCTCGAACACGAAAAATATTACTATTGCATTGCTTCCATTCGAAGGCAAAAACCATGGTAAATGCTAATTTATCTATGGCGAATACTCGATGGATGATTGCCATAGGGATGTTTCCAATAGAAAAACAAGCAGGCGTCCGTAGCTGCCTTAGTCACTATTTCTTCTACTTTATCCTTCAAATCGCTATTTTCGCTTTCCATTCCTGCTCATGAATTAGCAGGATGCTTCCTGAATTTTCTCTATTATCTCTCTCGAAAAAAATTCATATATACTAAATTTCACATGAAAAATCGCTTTTTCACTCTTAATGTTGTCTTTTGGGTACAGTTTCAGATTGTGCTACGAAGGTCAGTAGGGGCTTATTTGAAAGTGAAAAATGTGCTCTTTCAGAAAACAGAAGGAAAAATGGGGGTGTCCTTTCAAAACAATCGAGAAAAACGGCATTGTTTGTTTTCTTTGGAATATTGAGAAAAAAAATCATTTTTTAATGTAAAAGGCGGAGAACTTTATCTAAAAAATGTCAAAATTGAGGGTTTGTTCAGCTCAGGAAGACGAATCTTGTGAACTCTGTCCCGATGAAATCGAATGAGTAGTTTGGAAGTTACAGCTTATTTTTCGGATATGTGTATCTGTGTACATTACACATATCTACTTTTTTTCTTATTATGATTTCTCGACGTTTGGGATCATTGCGAGTCGTTTCCAATGAAAATTGGCATTTGTAAAAAAATCGCGGAAACAAAGCTTCCATTCGGAAGCAAAACCATGGTACATCATCCTTCATCCATGACAATACTCCATGGAAGATCGCGATGACGATAAAAATTCATACACGAAAAAAATCATGGTAAGTCTTCCTTTATTCATGAACAATAGCCGTTCATAAATAATCGTGCGACAATATGTCAATGTTTACTGCCTGGGAAAATATGTTCAGATCTGATCAGATCAAATTAGATCTGAGAAGATCTAATTAGATCTGAGTTCTTTAGATCTGATCGGATCTGAAATTTGGCACGCTTTGATCAGATTTAATTAGATCTGACCAGATCTAGTTAGATCTAACCAGATCTAGTTGGATCTAACCAGATCTAGTTAGATCTGAACAGATCTAATTAGATCTGAACAGATCTAATTAGATCTGAACAGATCTGATCAGACTTAGATCTGATTGTATCTAATCAGATCTAATTAGATCTGATCAGATCTATTCAGATCTATTCATGTTAACAATTCCCATTTTGTCAGATCTGATTGGATCTAATTAGATCTAATTAGATCTGATCAGATCTAATTCGATCTAATCAGATCTGAACATTTTTTCCTAGGCGTCCACGGCTTTCCTTTGAAATACTGACGGCGGGTACCATGATATGTGTCCGTCGACATGACTATGCCGACCACCATGGAATTCGCCATGGCAGCTTCGTGCAACCACAACTGTGTTTCATCCAAATAATTCCTAATTTTTCCCATTGATGAAGTATTCAAATCCATGTGTTTTTTAGATTGTAGCCAGAGTGGCCATCATGACTGACAACTAATTGAATCAGCGAAACTGTGAACAAAAATGACCTAAGCATATTCACATTGGCCTCTAGTGGGTTATTGCTCGTTCCCAATTCAAAGATGACCGTAGGTCGTCAAACT
Organism: Aleiodes alternator; assembly: GCA_963921955.1. Classification (NCBI taxonomy): domain Eukaryota; kingdom Metazoa; phylum Arthropoda; class Insecta; order Hymenoptera; family Braconidae; genus Aleiodes; species Aleiodes alternator. The sequence goes on from OY998097.1 coordinate 3,485,843, forward strand.
TTACCCTCCTAACTGTTAGTGTAGTCGTAAAGCTCGACGGAAGAAGCATCTTCACTACATCTAACAAATACCACTTCAGCTAATTAATATTGAATGCGGGAGTGAAATTGAAGAAAAATGTATTTTCAAGAATTCAAGTTAATTTTAGTCTCTGTTTGAAATGAGCACGAGAAGAAAGAGTTTCATTGATTTCAATCCAGATTCCGAATTCCACCATTCCTTTCAATTCTGAGGAAATTAGAAAGTTCAACGAAAAGTCATTCGAGCCTACGAAAAAAACTAATTCGTGAATTTCTCTGAATTTTCTCCGATATAAAATTGATAGATAACTTTTCTGGGGAAAATTAATTCAATCAATATGAATGGAATAATATTGACAAATAAAATCATTGCGTCATGAATAATTATCGTTCGCTTCAGTGGAGTGAGGGGAGAATAATTGAATTCCTTGAGATTACGCTTGACGCAATAAGCCAATCGTTGAATGAGTCGCGATCAGACGGCTACGCCGATGAGAGATAAAAAGAGATCCACATCTATATTGTTCATTTTCATTCAGTTCTCGTAAGTTTCAATTTGAAGTATGAAATTATAAGATATTTGTCACTCCATATCATCTATTATTCATTGATACTAAATTCACATCCTTCACCATCCAAGTTTCCATCAGTTTCGCGAAATTGTGAAATATATTTTAAAAAATTTGAATTTATAAAAAAAATCTCATCTCAGACTCTTCCCTCCAATAAATTGAATGTTGTGCGTGTGATCAAAAAAAAATTCAGATTGAGATTGAAAAAAAATTATGTCGAATTTCGTCGATCCTTCCAAACAGAGAACCAATCCAACGTTGCGGGGATAAGACAAAACGTCTCAAAGTTTCTTTGCAGTCAATTCACTTGTAATATCTTGAAATTCAAAGAATTTAAATCCCTTATTTCGTTATATCCACTCACTGCTGGATTTATTCAGGTTTTCTCACTCATAACCAAGCACAAGATTGTCTCCTATTAACTTCAAGACAAACTCGGATTATGATATAAATCGAATATGCAATCACTTATATTGAACCACCTGCGGTTAGATTATTATATTATACGCAATTATCATTTTTTTCCAGTATCATCTCCATTGTACGATTCTGATTCAATTGACTCCGAAAGGAACGAAATTGGGTCACTCTATTTAAACGTACTACTTTGATCGTTGCCTGCAACGTGAACAAGAGAGAGAAAAATAGATAATAAAACAAATCACTTTTGATTTGAGATGTTCCGAATAATTATAATTTCTTCATTTTTTTACGGAATTTGGGCAATTGACTGCAACAAACACTTTCGAGATGGTAAGTGATTCATCTTTCATTTTAATAGAAATAACTGATTTGTGAAATTTTAACATGCAGAGGAAGGGAGCATTCAATTGGGAATCGTTATTTCACCAATTATGACACTAGATATGATACGGGAAATTGGAATTTATTGGAAGAATCCAAATATTGTTGATGGTGATGTTATTGGACTCTACGCAGTACCACCGTTGATTGACACTCCTAGTTTATTCAAATTCCAACCAGATAATATTCAGGGATTTGTAAAGACTGATATCAGCGCTGATTTTGTTCCTACGAAGAATTTAACGTTCAAAGAAACTTGTTTGAGTAAGTTACGGAGGAACCTCATTTTGAAAAATATGTGAATTTGGGAAATTCTCGGAGAATTATTTCTCATGCATCGAATGAAACTCGTCGATCTCCACGTAGGAAATGCACCACTCATGAAATAGCAAAACGAGATTGATGAATATTCACAAGTCCTTCATTTCCCACATTTTCCAGCGAGTGGACTTACGAGAATTCTATAGACCATTCTTGTAAGACATGGATTATCTTCCTGTTAGATAAATTCTCAAAGAGGTTCCTTGATAAGCTGTGTTACACTTGATAATTTTAGAAACATTCGCGAAATAATGAACTTCAAATTTTCAAACATTATCATTCAATTTCGGATTCCAGATTTTTCAGAAGAAGTTTTTTATAAAAGTGTTCGATAGATTAATTTTCGTTTCAAAAATCAGGGTTTTCCTCCAAGAACACTACTAATTCTTGGTTTACCATTCGAAAGGAGACAATTTTTGCTACTGAATGAGCCAATTGTCATCCTGATGGCAATGAGCAGAAACAGAAATCCTATTTGAAACTTCAATTTCACGATTTTGAAGTGTTACAGTAGAATCCCAGTTCTATCTGATATGGAATTTTCATGTATATCATGATATTATTGCAATTTTTGATCGCAAACGAAGTGCTGAACCGATCGATACAGTCTGGCAAAATAACTTTAGGAATGTATAAGTGCGTATTTGGTGTGAAAATAATGTTATTTTCCGAGCAAATGGGAAATATAGATAGCGATTCCATTCATTATGGCCAGAATTCCATGTGGTAGCGTTTTGCCAATCGAATTGGCCAAACATTAATTGTCACACAAGGAGTGGGGTGTGTAAAAACGCAAAAAGAGTGGGACACCTGCTTCTTGAAAAACGTTTGTATGCATCTGTGTGTGTATGTGTTCCACATATCATCCCATTGCTCCGGAACGCGTTACGTGGTGATCTGCAAATTCAACAGTATTTTCCCTTCCCTTGCAATATGGTGCCGGTGAAATTTGAGCAGAATAGGTTGTGTGCTTTTCTAGACGAATGAAATTTCCAAAGAAAAATTCCTTCGAGTTTTCTCTACGGAAAATTGATTCACAGGCCCCACTCTAAGCCATGAGACTCATCTCGTTTGAGCTCATATTTTTCATTCGGGGTAACTTTTGCTCCGATTTTTTGTTCGCAGATAATCTCAGTTTTAGTGATTTTCATTTCAAATTCTTTTGCCACGATAACTCGAAAAATATTTGAGTTGGAGACTCTAATTTTCATCAGTTCATATGTTCTATGAACGAAAAGTTTCGTTTTGGATTTGGGTGGAATCGTTTCAGTAGTTTCTGAAATGTAAAATGCGAAATCTATATTAATAAAGGAAAAAAGAAAGAAAGAAATATTGGTGAGAAACCATTCTACGAAAAAGGGTTTTATCTCCGGAACTATTCAATCAATTACACTCAAGTTCAGCTTAAAAAATTCATCAGAATGAGCTCATCAAAGTGTGCTTTTATCTCACTTTGATTCCAAGATATTCACAGAAACAATTGAGAGAAGGAATCAGTTCATTCAATTTTATTTTTTCACTTCATCCATTTTTTATGAATATTTTGGAAATTCATCGAGATAGAACATTTTTGTCTCTAACCTGTTTTGTAGTAAATCTCAAGAGCTATGAGACAAAATGTGAGAGAAATGACTCTATCTCACTTACTTTTCGAGATATTTCGAAGAACAATTAGTAGAAAAAAAAATTATTCAATTTCAATTTATCAATGGATTTATTTTTCTTTGAATATCTCGCAAACTCAACGAGATAGAGCAATTGTGCATGAAGTTTTTTTCATGGAGAATTCCAAAAGCCACAAATCAAGATGGGACTAGAATCACCCTATAACGCTTAAGGGGTTACTCCACTGTGACTGGCTGAACAAGGTACCTCCTTTTGAATTTTTTCATTCGAGATATGTTTGAATATATATTATTAGGAGATCAATATCATAGAACACATATATTAAACTTGGCGTATGATTTCTTTTATTGAAAAATATTCATAACCAACAAAGTTGTAACATATTAAGTTGAGGGTCTCCTTACGGCTGACGGCTTCGAAATCGCTGGTGTGGTTGATCGGAAAAATAAGAATAATACATTACCATATATTACAGGAGTAAAACTAGATTTAAGCTGGCCCTAGCGGATTTTTTATCCCGGTTAAAAGACGGACGATCGACCAACATTTGTTGGCAATTTGACAGTCACAAGTAGATTCAAGTGCAGTGTTTTGACGGTGAATAACTAGAGAGTTTGTGCAAAACCCGGACTCTACATATTTGGTGATACGATGGTAGATATTCTAGATTTTCACAAATGAAAAACGGGGACATTACAAGCAGTTACTAATGTTTTTTCAGTCATGGGACCAAATTTTGAAGCATAAAGAACCAGCTTGTGCTAGTGAGGAAATCACTATTTTACCGACGATTCACCGTGAATTCACGAAGTCTTGATTGGCAAAAAACTGGTGACCTAGAGGATTTTCACTAACGAATTATTAGAAATTCCCCGAACTTCCATTGACTCAATATTGTTTATTATCTAATTTTCTTGTACAATCATCAATATCAATAATCATGGTAAAAATTGGTTTAATTAGAAAAATTATATTGTAATTAATAATTCTGACGGCAAATGCTGTTTAGATTCAAATATACGTAATAATGACGCCGTAACAAAGATGTAACTTGAATTAAAAGAAGAAAATCCATATAAATTTGATTGAATATTCCTTGATGTTAATGACAAACTATTCATTATAATAGTTGTAACTTTATATATTTATAGAATACAACAATCTTTCTTTCTCTTATCAGTATAACAGTTATCTAGTACGCTTTATCAGGATTCATTGGTAACGAGGCTGTTATAAATAAAAGTTCACGCTTTGAAATAATCTTGTTGCTTTAGTCTCAGAGTTATATGGATTGACGATTCATTCTGTTCCGAGTATATCTATAGGATTTGAAAAACTCTCCAGTCCATTTAATTATATTACTCTTGATCACATCTTTTGGAGCATGCACCAGTATTCTTTTGTGTGTTTGAAGAATCTTCATAATTTCTGAAAATATAGTAGCTGCAGTAAGAATAATAGACACTTTCATTAGTTAAATTTTGAAAAATTCTTTTTGAATTTCGCCACTCTCGGAAAAAAACTCCCAAAAAAATCACATTTACGGAGAATTGAAAGAAAATAATGCTAACACTTGTTTTCCGCTTCAAATTTCTCAGCTTTGCAATGAAATAATTGAAATAAGTCTATCTTCAATATGCATATTAATTGCAAGAGTTTCGTATAATATACGCATGAAATACGTTATGTTTATTCTTTCAATTATTCTTCATAAGGAAAAAAGAAAATGGAAGAAAAATTTGTAAATTCAATTTCAATGCTTCTCACTTAATAACTGAAATGGGTGAAGGAATGAGAAAAAAATTGTCAATTTAATGGCATCCATAATTAGAAACAAGTGGAAATTGATGAAGAAAAAATAGATATCAATCATAATGATAATAATAATAATAATAATAATAGAAACAATTAAAATAGACCATATTATTCGTAATTGGCGAGGTTAATGGACGGCAATTGAGTTGACTGTCATTGAATTCCTTTTTTCTATTAACGACGCAAATGACATTCTTTCTACAGAGTGAGGAAGAAGTGCGATATGAAAATGTAAATTTAAATTAAATTTTTTTCCATAATTTTTTTTTTATTCTCATTATATTTATTATTATTATTTCTCGTATTTTAATTCATTGTGAATTTTTCTCTTCTTTTTGAAAAAGATTAAAATAGCTGTATCACAAACAGCATTTATCACGTTCATATATGAAACAAAAGAAGAATACCTGTGGTTAAAGCTTCCTTTTTGTTTCCTTTGTTTTTTTCCAATTAGTGTTATGCTTTGACGCTTCACTAATGGGATTCTTTTATCACTCAGGTTCTTATTCCTTTTAAGCAGCTCCTTCTAAGCATCTAAAATCGATTAAAAATTAACCTCAATCTTTTAGCATCACATGGATATTCCAATATGACTTACCATCAATATTAATGATCTGAATTAATTGCATTTTATCATTTGCGTTGAGAAAATACATCTTCGAATTTTCCAATTCCTTTTGATCTTGCACTCTGAAGAAATCATTCTTTTTGCCTTTACGCACATAAATTAATGTCCTGTGCACCACTTTGTAAATGATTTGCTCAGTATTTACGTATTTATAGTAGCAATTTGTGGAGCTTTGTCCATTATTGATGATTCTTAACAGATCAAGGGCAATATAAATATAATATATATACTCGTATTTTGTATTAGAAACAATAACGTAATTGAAGCTATGACATTATCACATGAAAAATTTTTGGAGAAAGCATGTGCTGAATAAAATTGAGGTTACCAAATTATATATTTTGTGTATGGTAGTGATATTGAAAGTACGGGAGAGGGCACTTACTCCACTCGTGTGTTGTATTGTCAAACTAGCCAAAGAGCCAGTCTCCGAAGTAGACCCGAAACTGAAATTCACATGTTATAGCATAAGAGCCGAATATTTTCGAGGGGACTTCATTGAAATCATTACTTGAAATCATTTTCCTCCCAAATATGATTGAAATTTCCATTTCGAACGATTTCGAATTGGATCTCAGAGTTTCATCTCCAAAATTATCCATTCGGAACCATTTCCTAGGCTATTACGTCTGGTGCAGCGAGATACTTTCAAAGATACAGATATATAGTCCAATTTGAAATGGCCCAAAATAAAATCTCCAATCTGATTAGAGTAGAAAATCGTTTCAGTCTTTCAAAAATGCATCAAAGAATGATTTTGAATCACTTGAAATTGGGCCTTATGACTATATCTGCGCTAGTATTCTCTTTCTTCTGGCTCTGACTACAATAAATCATTCAGTCGTTTCGAAAGTATCCGTCTGAGTATATATCAATCAAATTTTAATTTCACTCAATTTTTAAATAATTAGCTTCTAGAAATCGTGCATTGAAAGTACTGATGCGTAACTTAAGATGAGAATATCTAGATTTAAATTCATTTATTTCCATCATCTATTCAGAACAAATTCAGAATTTTTCAAGTTGATTATCTCATGCTTGTTCCATGAATAAATATACTACTTCGAGAGAAATATTTTCAGATTAATCAGTCAATTAATTGATGCGAAAAAATTCATGAACATTGTTAATTATTCGCTTCTTTAATTCAAAGACAAATTTCTCAATAGAATATCATTTCCTTCTTAGCACACAGCAGTATCAAGAAAACAATTTTTTAATTTCATAAACATTGAAGAAATTGCATTCACAATAACAATGTATCTTACGACTAATAATTCACCAGCCATCTACTCCTACTTTACCGACAATTCACTCCTCTTTCACTAGTTATGCACCGTCAATAGACGATCAAGTCACCATTATAAGTCCATTGAATACTGCAAGGATGACGGTCAGACGACCATGAAAATATAGTTGATCCATTGGAAAAAGCGAATTTTCTTACGGAAAAAATACTGTCTATATATGAGAGATTCACCGTGATTAAATTGTGCCGAATGTGCACAAACATACTACTGATACACGGCGAAACGACTATCGTTCGACGGTGATTTGTCGGTAAAATTAATTCACCGTCAATTCACGATTCTTTCATTGTATTTTTACCGTGATCAAGGAAACGCCAGGGTGTGGATTTCGACAAAAAAAATTATTTGTTGACGATATTTCAATTGTTTAAAATGTGGGCCGATTCAGCAACATAAAAGTCACAAATATTACCATAAGTCGAGATATCCCATCATCTTGTTTGTTGTGTGGTCAAACAGGTATTTTCTTAGAAGATAATAATGGGTGTGGATATCATCCACCTGAAGGTTAAGCATTTGCACGGAGCAATAGGAAATGCCCAGCTCTCTATGAGCTGCTTGGCTTGAAAAATATCGACAGTTCCCCCACGAAAAAAGTTCTATCCTGAAATAGAGCTGAAAATATATCCTCGAATATGAGTGAAGATAGATTTTAGAATATAAGAAGAAATAACTCCAAGATATACGACATTTTGCCGTTTTCTTATATTTTTAGGATATAATTTGGTCTTCTAATCTAGATTCTAAGACCAAAATCATAATTTTTTATTATAATTTCTATTATAAATTCTGAAATTGAAACTAAGCCTTAAACCGAAACTGAGGTGGTAAAAGAATAATCTCAGTTACCACTACCAAAATACAATTTTGTTTCCAAAATAATGAGGAATTTTAGTTCATCACATTTGTTTGATAGCAATTACTATCCCTTCTAAGACGCTTCCCTATCGCTTCGTGACCCGAAATACCATTTTTTTCGCATGAAAATTCTACCGACCTGAGGGATTTGAACGCAGGACCCTACGATTAGTAAACCTACGCTTTGTACCACGGAGCTACGCACGCCATTTTAATTTCGAGAACATGGACTGCCTACATACACTCAAATACTTTTTATATGTATTCAACTATTGTATTTAACTTTGCATGTATTCTATTTACCTTAATTATAACGAAATGTTAGATTGAAAATCATGAAAATTACAATTTTTTATATTTAATTATTTGCGAAATGTATTCTTTCCTATATATTGATACCTTGAGCTTTAATAAAAGAATATAGGACTCTCCTTAGTTCCTACTATCTCTTTTTTTTTCATTGAAATCCTATTTTATATAAAATTTTATCAATTCCAATACATTTTCTTGACGTGCCTTAATTTGTTATAATTTTCGATATATCCTGAAGATTTATCTGTGCTTAGAATTTAATTTTAACTCACAAATATATAGCAGCATATATATTTTTATAACTTCCGTTATATTCTGTAGATCTATCTGTGGTTACATTTCAATCATGAATAATATATATATCTTAGTATATATATTTTCATAGTTTCTTTTATAATCAGAGGATCTAACCTCGATTATAATTTGATTATCTTGAGCAAATATATTTCATCTTATATCTTTATATATTCTGAGATATATTATCAAAGACACATCTGAGGATATATCTTGTTGTTATAATTCTAATTATATCATAATATAATTTTTATTATAACTGGATATATTTAAAGAAAAACATAATTTGGAAGATATAACTGGACATATCATAGGAATATAAGTGATTATAAGAAATTATATCTGCTCACATTTTAGATTATAACTTTTTTCGTGGGGGTTTTTTGCACTGAGAAGACTGTCCCAACCAAGGGAATGCGTAATCAGCAGTTTTAAGGACGACAGGCAAACAGAAGAGGGAACTGGCAGACACTATTCGATTTGGTTTCGAACCGCCAACATCAAAAAAGATCTTAGACTCTCGTACGGACTTAAAACTCTCAGAAGTGTATCACACGGTTACAAATACTATATGAACAAAGTAAAATATAAACCCGCGTGTGTTCATTTGAGAATTACTCTCTGCATGTTCTTTGGATCCTTCCCGTCACAAGTGCACCCACCCGTGAGCTCTGTCGAACGAGCTAGTCAAGGGCAAATCTCCGATTCCAAGCAAATCACCTGAAGCAGCGTTGAACAAGAGGAATTACAGTGAGGGAACACGTAAATCTCAAATTCGAAAAAAATTACGACTTCAAAGCTTCCATGCGGAAGCAAAAAAAGATTTGAATCGACAGTTACGTGATGCGTGTAGAAGAGTCAACACATATGACACTGATAACTGAGAATTGAGGTCTACAACAGACAGAAAGCTCAATCAAAAAGATAATGAATAATTTCTCAGCCTCAAATCATCTTTGCAGTTAGTACGAGACTGTAATGGGTGAAGCTGGGACAGATCAGCAGCTTTTCAGCACTATCGAGACACTACAAAGGAGATGGTCCATCCATCAAAACGAAATAAATTATTTACTGTGATTCTGGGCAATAACTCGGAAGCTAAGGCACTAATTCAATCAAAACATGAAGACGTATCAAGTTTTGAGGGACTGAAACGGGAACTGGAGACATTATATTGAAGAACTACATCTTTCATCTGTCTATAAGCTGATTTCAATAAACCCCAACAGAGGCCTGAAGACGATTTGAGCAAGTTCGCAGTATGCGCAGAGCGTGTAACAATGGAGCTAGTAGAAGCAATCCAAACCGTCAACACAGATTTGGGTGAAAACGGGAAAGAAAACCTAAGAAGTGGAATTTTAACCCTAGCGAAGGCTAATTTCGAACAAGGTTTGTGAGTCCAAGCGCAAATTCTTGTAACGGCTAAAAAGTATAAAACCTTGCACGAATCTTGCATTGGGGCAATCGAACTAGAAAAAACTATTCCCACCAACTAAGGTGGAAGATATAAGCCTACTGGGAATACTAGTAATAATGATAATAGATCAATATTTCTCAGTTTCATGGGAAATTGGAGGGTGGTAAATAACAATACTAAATGATTATCAATTTGCGACATTTCACTAAATATTTAAGCTTCCTCAGGCTCTAGAAGATGAAATTACAAATCATTCATACACATACAAATCAAACAAATAAGAAATTTGAACACAATCTTTCGAACTTAACAATCTCCTACGTTTAACCACACTTTTGCAACCTCTACAACAATGATTCTCGAATTTCTTTGCAATTAGTAAATATAAATCGGCATTGAATTACCTTGACGTTATCAGTATTTGGTCATATTAATCCTAAATGAATTCATGGCGAGTACCAATGACATTGCACAATTATTCAAAAACAGTTAAAACACAGAGAAATACAAGTTTACTCTTGGACTTTTATTGAGCCCCAACGGTCTGATGTTCTGTCACAGGTTAAGATGTTGTGAGTGAAAAGTCACATCATTCTCACCTGTGACAGTGGATCCCTCACTAGGAAGTGCTGGTAAGTCGTTAGTGAGGTGTTGTTCACTCAACTAAAAAATAATAATAGACATTCTCAGGGAGGTAGCAGACAATCAATTGGGAGACAATCATCTGGAAGAGGCTGTTTCAATTGTGGTCAGTTGCAAGAGATCGCAAAAATGACCAAGGAAGTCAACGTGCCAACATTATAACAGTTGCTGACCGTTACAGCGTCCATCGTTCTGCACAAGCATGCAAATATTGTGGACATTCAGGGCATGATGCAATGAATTGGTACCGATTGAAAAAAAAATTGGGGTTACAAACATGTGCAATTCTTGCGACTGAGAATGGAGCACCAAAGAAAGTCAATAATGCTACAGCTCAAAATCTGAATAATTCCAAAAAGAAGAATGATGCTCCAGTGAAAGAAAATACTTTACCAGTCGAAGCCTACCGAATTCAAATGGTAAAAGTAGAAGGAGAATCCAGTCAGAATGCTAAACAAAAAAGAACGGTTAAGGCAAGAGATCCATGAGCATAGAAAAATCATCTGATTTCTCCAGCTAAAGGATTAAAAAAGTCAACGATGTTTCTATGGGATTCAGGAGTATCTGCATACGTCATCGAATAGGTAATCTGTATTTTTGGTGGCCTTTTAGGTCTCTGCAGAGGTTACTTTCAATTAGAAATCATAAAAGTTATGATATTATGGTGACACGTCAATTCATAATTAGACATTTCATCCCCAATATTCATCTCGAAATATTTCATCCCTCTGACTTTTCATCCCGAAATATTCATATTTATATCCATTTCTATTTTATATTTTTCAAAACTATTTTTCATATTAATTTGAATTTTCCGCTGTTATTGAAGATATTATTCATATCATTAATATTCAAAAAATATTTTTTCTTGATCACATATAATATATATGTATTTATATGATGAAAATCATATAAATATTCTACACCGACCTTCCTTCGGCTAATTATCTTACGGGAAAAAAAAATAATTTTTCTTTATGACATATAATATACATGTATTTGCCGTCAAGCAAATAGAAAGGTTAAACTAAGAGCTGTTGTAGATTTCAGAACATTAAATGAAATCACTATTGGAGATTCATTTCCAATACCAAATATTACAGAAATTCTACATTAACTAGGAGAAGCAGCTATTTCTCAACGCTTGATTTGGCTTCTGGATTTCATTAAATTCCAGTTAAAGAGGAGGATAATAATTAAAAAAATTAAAAAAAAAAAAAAAAAAAGAGGAGGATAAATGTAGAACTGCCGGTCTACACCACTGGAAAATTACAGGGTCTAGGAAAATTTTTCTCCACAATACATTTCTCGGAAGAAATTTCTCGGACAAAATTTCTCTAAAGAAAATTTTTCGAAGAAAAATTTCTGCAAAAAAAATTTTTCACAGAAAAATTTCTCCACCAAAAAATTTCTCCAAAAAAATTACTCCACAAGAATCAATTAAGAAAAACACGGAATCAGCGAGCGGACAGAACAGCCCTGCATAAAAAATAATTTGAAAAAATACCTGAAGAGTATTGCAGATATTACAAGTCTGTGAGAAATGAATTTTTAATTAATTTTTAATGAATTCTTAATTAATGAGAGAGAATTTCTCGTCGGGAAAAATATTTTCTAAGGAATTTTTGGCAGAGAATTTTTTTTTTTGAGAAATTTTCTCCGAGAAATTTTATCCGAGAAATTTCTGCCGGAGAACTAATCGACTGCTCCCAAATTACAAGTTCAATAGAATACCTTTTGAGGTCAAAGGTGGGCCTGCAACATTCCAGAGATTAATGAGTTCTCTCTTAGCTGAAGTACAGGGCTTACGTGGCCCTGACAGGAGCAAATTTCAGATTACAGCCAGATAAATGTAATTTCCTCAAAAAAGAGGTTGTTTATCTAAGACACCTGAGAAGCCAAGAAGATGTAAAAACACATCCAGCTAAAACTGAGGCTGTACAGGAATCTTCTGTACCGAAAAATGCTGAAGGAGTCATGTCATTCCTAGGATTAGCAGAATATTAAAGGAAATTCATTAGAGATTTTTCTAAAATCGCTAAACCATCTATTGAACTCTTGGAGAAGGAAGCAAAATGGACCTGGAGTGACGAAGAGCAACTTGCTTTCGATACTTTGGAGGAAAAGCTAGTAACAGCATCAATTGCTCAGTATTCAAATTTTACCAAGTGGTTTCTATAACAACAGATGCGTCTAATAGAGCTATTGGAGCAGTTTTTCTCGAAGTTCTTCCTCAAGGAAACATTGGCGAGGACTTATCTATCGCCTACACTAGTCGAACATCAAACAAAGCAGGGACATTATAGCACAATAGAAACCTCTTAGACCTCATCTCTATGGGGAGAAGTTCTATGTCGTCACTGATCATCGACCCTTGGAATGGATTTTTAACATCAAGGATCCAAGATTAAGATTAATGCACTGGCGATTAAAACTAGGAGAGTATGAGTATGAAGTACTGCATGAAGCAGGTAAACTAAATACAATGTCTGTTATGATGCGGGCTCAGCAAATAGAGAGATAAAAGGAAATGAGGAAAGCAAATCAGCGATATTGTGCAACGATGATGTAACGATTCCATTAGCTGCTAAATCCCAATAATTCTTCGGGAATGTCATTATATACTTTCGGGAGGACATCTTGGGATTAATAAGATGTATGATAATGTGGAGCTGAAGTATTACTCAATAGAGATGAAAAAAGATATAGAAGATCACATCGCATCTTGCAGCAAATGTCAGCTAAATAAATTAGGAAAATCTACGAAAGTTCTCATGGTAATTTCCAAGACGCCTGAATTATCATTCGAACAGTGCTCCATGGATATTGTGGGACCACTGACGGAGTCTGAGCTGGGAAATAAATATATATTGACTTTTCAAGATACTCTTACGAAATTCAGCAAGTCTATTGCCATCCCGAACAAAGAAGCACCTACAATAGCTCGAGTTTTTATTAAAAACAACACAACCACACACATTGACCAAAATGATACCGTTTGAACTTTTTTACAGAAAACAAGGTGAAATTCCAAATTCAGTGAAGCAACCACCAAGGTTGACACACTCGTACAATGATTATGCACAGGAATTGCGAGAACGATTACGAGCAGCATGGCAAATCGTGAAAGGAAATGTAATGGAATTGAAAAAAAAGTCAAAGACTCAATACGACAAAGGTTCTAGACAAGTTGAGTTCGAGATAGGAGATCAAATACTGATGAAAGCCAATGTAGTTTGACTTGGGAGAACAAAGAAATTGACTCAGCCTTGGATCGGACCTCATGCTATTGTGGAGGAGAATTTCGATGTCAATTACACAATTCGATCAGGAAAGAAAATGAAGACACATTGAGTCCATATGAATCAGCTTCAACCATTTTCAGAATTATGACTATCGATCTCTTTGCCTTGGAGCAAGATGAAATGTTGTGAAAAGACATTGTTTTATTGGAATATCAATCAAAGCTACATTACAGTTTAGATACAATTATATCTCCATTGTTATGATTTCATTGATCATTGAAGAAGAAAAATCATGGAGACATCGAAGGTAGTCTCGTGTGTGATTCCACTCTACCGTAGCTCCCACTCCAGATTATAATAGAAATTAATCATAATTCATGAAGCAAGATAAGATTCCCTTGAAACGGCTCATTTGTCGAAAAAATTTAGGAGTAGAACAATCACTCTCATGGCAATTCTCCTATTAGATTCTGACAGATTCCACAAAAACTGATCACATGAGCAATTGATTTTTTTTTGATTCGAGAGAAATATATTTATACTAATTCCCTCATCTAATTACAGATAACGATTATCGACGCATTGAGATAATCATAACAATATTTTCCAACAAATTCGAATAATTTTTTTTTTCATTTTCACAGAATATTACGTAGCTTGGATCAGGAATGGTACAATGATTAAAACAAGTTGTCTAGCAACACATCCCAATTGGATGTCTCAAAGACAAGAGAGTTTGGGAAAATTGAGAATGAGAGATGTATTCTTACCAGGTACCCACGATTCAGCCGCCTATGCAAAATACGAAAGCTCACAGCTTGAATTGATTGTTGATAAATATACAATTACTCAGGTGAATAATTGATTTGCGGTCACCCAAAAGCTATATATTTATTCATTGACATCATCATGTGAATTTCACTAATTCCTGAAGTTGGAATGTGTAGAAAAATTCTCCTGAAAGCTATCTCATGCATAACCTCATAATCATGATGGAAATATGCAATTATCAGCTAGTAGTATTCCTAAAAAACATAAATACTCATTGAACATCACTATCTTTATGCTAAGGTTATACTAATCATGTATGGGGGTGTATGGTATGTCAGTGGACAAAGCACATGTGAAGGAACAATGGTGCTTGTGTTGTTCGGCAGAGACCAGGTATTGAACCCAGGACTTGAGAATTACCAATCCGATATTCTGCCAAACGAGTTACCGCAGATCCTATTCCTAATGGTTTATGAAAGAAATACGAAATTGCAGTGTGCCCCAGCTCGTTTCATGATACCCACATAACCACGCTGCCTTTGTGCGGTCGACTTACTGTCGACAGTAAGAAGGCAGTATAGCAGCAGCGATACCTGGGTCCAATTATGACAGTCTGCGTCTAATTAGAGGACTAATCAATCCAATTAGTAGGGTCCGACCGAGTATTGTACGAATTTAAACCAGCAGATGGCTCAATAGCGGAATCCGCTAGTCAAGTTACAAGACAGTCGATACCCAGATAACCAGCTCTGTCGATGTCCTCAATCGGTCCCGAGAAACCGGCCCAGATTCTCGGAAACGGGCTCGCTAATTTTCGAAGAGTTAATCCTATTAGAGCGGCCTACCTGGCCCTCGTAGCTATGGATGTCGGGGGATGGTAGGGAGATAGATTTTATGATTTTACGCGAGCTTGCGAGGTGGCGCAGGTGAAATGTTCCGGGCCTACTGGCCCATGTCAGTAAAACAATTTTTTATGAGCAATATTCAAATATGAGTATCTTCAAAACTACTAGAGATAAGTCCCGTTCGTCCAATGCTTTTTTTATAGAAAAATTGAGAGGACTATGGAAAAGTATCAGGGCAAAACTGGTCTATTCTGCTGAATTCGCGAGATATTTCCAAAAGAAAGAGACAAACGGAATCAATTTTTGTCTTATCTCTTTACTGGTGAACCAGACTTGTTCATTTTCACTTCTCCTCCGATCTCTCCAAACATGGAATCGACAAAAAAATACATGTCTCCATTCTCGACAGAGACATTTTCAAAAAATGACAGAAATATTAGGTAAGTGGTAAATAGGAATAAGTATTTTTCTCTTCCTTTCAAAATATTTGGAGAAGTGGCAGAGATGGGCCAGTTTTTCTTTATATTAATACACTCAGCAAAAGAATTAAGGGAACGGTAAATTTTGTCAGTTTTTTGCTTGATTTCCAAATGGCTGTAACTTCGCCAAAAATGATCGTATCAAAATAAAAAAAAATGGTTGAAAAGCTTGAAGTCTCTACTTTTGAAATCTTGAGATGAAAATTTTTTATGACCACTCGTTATAACGAGATAGGAGAGTTGAAAGCGGAAATTTTTTTTTCTTTTCTTTTTCATTTTTTCAACTTGTTCCACGGACTTAAAGAAAAAATTTTTCTCGACTTAACCCTTATGAGGATCGTGTAGCCTGGTCTTTCAGCTTCAATTTCTTTTTTTTTCCGTACGACCCTTTGTTGCTGAGATATTGTCGATTGAATCAAAAAACACCCTTTTGTCTACAGTCATCGATATCTCAGGAACTACTGATCGCAAAGCGAGCGGATGGTGAGATTCGTAAACTTGAATGAATTTCCTGTGAGATTCTTACACTGCTTGATTGGAAAAAAATTTTCTTCCAATTTTAAAATTGGTTCGAAAAAGTACCAAAAAATTGCATTTTTTTCATTTTTTGAAAATTGCCCGGCATTTTGCGAATTTTGCGAAAATGGAAAATGTTTCAACGTTTTTCTTTAGTTTAATGTGTGCTAGAACACCCCCTAAATTTTCAAGCCAATCGGTTCGACCGTTTTTTTCCCGAATGAACAAAGTTTCAGCAAAAATAAAAGGAACACTTTTTTGTGCCCTAAACACCAATTAATGATGATTAGGGCCGAAAATGTTTTTTTTTCCATTATTTTTCCGTGATTTTTCGTGCAAAATTTATTGCATTTCCTCGAAAAATGAGAACAATGAAAAAAACAAAAAAAACAATAAAAAAATTGAAATTTTGTTTTTCATTAATCAATAGAAAATTCAAATTTTTTTTTTAATCAATGGAAAATTAGAAATTTTTTCTCCTCTTGAAAATCAATGGAAAAATCAAATTTTGTTCTCAAAAAACCAGTAGAAAGCTTGGAAAAAAAAATTTTTAATGGAAAAAAAACACCGGAATCGCATTTGATTTGGAGAAATAGTGACTCAGCATGATCTTTCAAGCTCAACTTGGATATGGTCAGACAAGCAATTCCGTGCATATACGCTCATTGCATGGAATAATTTTTCAAAAATATCTCAGGAGCTGTTCGATCGATTACGTTGAAATTTAATATCGAAATTTGCACTCATAAAATGTACAAACACACGAAATTTGAAGTCTCTAACTCAAATATTTTTTAAGTTATCGCGATAACCGTGATTTTTCAAAAATCACAGAAAAAAAATATAATAAAAAAAGTCAAAATCAGAGCACTGGTTACCCTTGAGGTTTAATGTGCGCCCTATCCGTGCGCATCTCCTCGCGGAGGATAGACGCTGCAAATTGATTTTTCGCTAAGAAAACTCGAAAAAACGATTTTTTGATTATTCACTTTTTCTCGAGAACCATTGAACCGATTTAGCTGAAATTTTGCAGAGAGCATTGCGCTCGCGTAGTGAATATTCCCTCAAAATTTCATATCGATAAATGAAGCCGTTTCCGCATAAAGTGATGAAACGTGTCATCACACACATACCCACACACACACACACATACATACACACAGACATGTAAAAAAAAATATTTTTTCCGACATTTTAGATCATTTGTAGTCATAATCCGATGAAATCTCAAATTCGAAAAAAATGACGATTACAATGCTTCCATTCGGAGAAGCAAAAAAACGGTCGAACCGATTAGCCTGAAAATTTAGAGGGTGTTCCAGCACACATTAAACTAAAGAAAAAAGTTGAAACATTTTCAATTTTCGCAAAATGCAGGGAAATTTTCAAAAAAGGAAAAAAACTCAATTTTTTGGTACTTTTTCGAACCAATTTTAAAATTGGAAGAAAATTTTTTTTCAATCAAGCAGTGCAAGAATCGCCCAGGAAATTTATTCAAGTTTACGAATCTCATCATCCGCTCGCTGTGCAATCACTAGTTCCTGAGATATCGACGATTAAAGACAAAAGGGTGTTTTTCGATTCAATCGACAATATCTCAGCAACAAAGGGTCGTAGGGAAAAAAAAAGAAATTGAAGCTGAAAGACCAGGCTACACGATCCTTATAAGGGTTAAGTCGAGAAATTTTTTTTGAAGTCCGTGGAACAAGTTTAAAAAATGAAACAAAAAAGAAAAAAAAATTTCTGCTTTCAGCTCTCCTATTTCGTTATAACGAATGGTCATGAAAAATTGTTATCTCAAGATTTCAAAAGTAAAGACTTCAAGCTTTCCAACGTTTTTTTAAAATTTTAATACGATCATTTTTAGCGAAGTTACAGCCATTTGAAAATCAAGCAAAAAACTGACAAAACTTAGCGTTCCCTTAATTTTTTTGCTGAGTGTATATTTTAGTAGTTAGTAGCTGAAAAATTGCAAAAGTTATGAACAAATCAAGGCGGAAAATAACATTTTGTTTTTCGCAAATCACTTAAAAACATTTCACGTAATTTTTCTCCTTCGAAACCATCCTGGACGGGATTCTTCCACTCAGTCTACTATCGACTGTCTTGTAACTTGACTAGCGAATTGCACAATTGAGCCATCTGCTGGTTTAAATGCGAACAAGACTCGGTCGGACCCTACTAATTGGATTGATTAATCTCCCAATTAGACGCAGACCCTCATAATTGGGCCCAGGTACCACTGCTGCTATACTGCCTTCTTACTGTCGACAGTAAGAAGGCAGCTACTGTCGACAGTAAGACGGAAGTTACTGTCGACCGCAAGTCGACCGCACAAAGGCAGCGTGGTTATGTGGGTAGTAGGCTGAGTGGAAGGATTCCGTCCGAGATGATTTCGGAGGAGAAAAATCACGTGAAATGTTTTTAGGTGATCCGCGGAAAACTAAATGTTATTTTTTCTACCTTAATTTGTTTATACTTTTTGCAATTTTCTAGCTACTAACTACGAAAATATATTAATATAAAGCAAAAGTGCCCTGTCTCTGCCACTTACCTAGATATCTGGAAAGAAAGAGAAAAATACCTACTCCTATTTACCACTTAACTAATATTTCTGTCGTTTTTCGAGAATGTCACCGTCGAGAATGGAGATATGTATTTTTCCGTCGATTCCATATTTGGGAAGTTCGGAGGAAAAATGAAAATGAATAATTCTGGTTCACCAGTGAAGAAATAAGACAAAAAATTGATTTTCTTGTCTCTTTCTTTTGAAAATATCTCGAGAATTTAGTGAGATAGAGCAGATTTGCCCTGATACTTTCCCAGGAAAAAATGTTCAGATCTGATCAGATCAAATTAGATCTGATCAGATCTAATTAGATCTAATTAGATCCAATCAGATCTGACAAAATGAAAATTTCTAACATGAATAGATCTGATCAGATCTAATTAGATCTGATCAGATCTAATTAGATCTGATTAGATCTAATTAGATCTGATTAGATCTGGTTAGATACCATCAGGTCTAAGTCTGATTAGATCTGTTCAGATCCAACTAGATCTGGTCAGATCTAACTAGATCTGATCAGATCCAGCTAGATCTGATCAGATCTGATCAGATCTAACTAGATCTGATCAGATATGGAAATCAAAATTAGGTGAATAGACAAACATGATCAGGCAGAATTGGATTTTCATATTATTAAAAAGGGCAGTCATAGAACTATAAATATGGTTTCTTTTAAAATCTTTTTCAAATGAAAATTTATCTGTTAAAAAAAATTGGCAATGTGTCAGATCTGTGCTCATTTCATTATAATAGAATGTCATATTTATTTTCATGCATGATTCTACATTCCATTCAGACAGTCTCAACTTTTCTCCGAAGTTATTTCCTCAAATTTTTCTAATCTTCTTCATTTATGACGATTCGAATTCTACTTGGTATCAAGAAATCGTGTGATAGCTGAGTGGCTAAAGTAGGAGACTGGTAATCCTATGGTCCCGGGTTCAATCCCGCCGAGGTCCATTTTTTTTTTGATTTTTTTTTCTTTGAAAATTTTAATTTTTATTCATTTGTTTAGTAAATAATTCAGATTTTGATTTATTTTTCATTTTCTCTAAAATATGAAATTTTTAATTTTGGATTTTGTGCAGATCCAATTGGATCTGATCAGATCTAAGGAATTCAGATCTAATTAAATCTGATCAGATCTAATTTGATCTGATCAGATCTGAACATTTTTTCCTGGGTTTCCATAGTCCTCTCAATCTTCTATAAAAGAAGCAATGGACAAACAGGACTTATCTCTAGTAGTTTTGAAGATACTCTCAAGAACGAACAACAGATTCTCGTATTTTAGTCTTCATTCGGTTTATTGTTAAAAAATACAGAGAGGAATAAACGGAAAATTGTTTTCGACACGATTGATCATTTTTCAGTTTTAGAAGATATGCGATCAGTCCGTATATATTGCATAGCCGATTAAAAAACAATATTTCTCATGAAAAATCATTTCACTGACATGGCCAGTAGGCCCAGAAAATTTCAACTGCACCACCTCGCAAGCTCGGGTAAAATAATAAAATCTATTTCCCTGCTATCCACCGACATTCATAGCTACGAGGCCCAGGTAGGATGCTATAATAGGATTAACTCCTCAAAAATTAGCAAGCCCGTTTTCGAGAATCCAGCCGGTTTCTCGGGACCGATTAAAGACATCGACAGCGCTGGTTATCTGGGTAGTTGAGTTCTATGAGTCATTCTATGACTCTCATTCATTCTATGAGTTCATTAAGCAAGACCCCCCTATATTTCTTCATTTTTCTTGCTCTCTAATTTTCTTAAGGTAGAACATCAGTAGAATTAGTAGGATTGCAAAAGTAATTCCTTTGAAGAAAATCTATAGAAACTGTCATATATTGAGAACGAACTGTCAAAATTTCGGTAGCACTTCTCAATATTACGGTAAGTAATATTACTTGCCAAAATTTCACAAAAAGAAATTACTGTAAAAAATATTATTGTACAAAAATATTATTATAAAAAAGTCATTGAGAAAAAATCATATGTTTCATGTGTTTTCGCTTCCGAATGGAAAGATTGTAATTGTCATTTTTTTCGAATCTGAGTTATCATCGGACTATGTCTCCAAATGATCGCAAAGGGGGAAAAATGATATTTTTTAAGAAATATCTGTATGTATACATGCATGTATGTGTGTGTCTGTGTGTGATGACACATTTCATCATTTTCCTCGATGATGCCTATATGCATTGCCATCCCACTATGAAAACGAGAAAAACTAATTAAAAACTGCGATTGAATTTCAAAATGTTTTAGTTTTATCGTATGATCTTAGTTTTTGTATAGTATTGATTCTTTTAAGCAAATGTGATTATCTAAAGGGCACAGATTATATTTAAGGTTCTATGTCAATTAATGAGTAGAATTCAAATATCATGGATCAATGTTGAAATTTTTTTGGTAACTTGTTCTATTCTATTACATGAATGGAGATTAATTTGAAATTCAGATACATCAGGGTAGTTATCAGCAGATTATTAAATTAAGAATTTCATGAGGAAGCTTTTCGCCAATTGCATAGAGACAGAATATGAGATTTGAGCATAGTACTGAAACTTTTAAGTAACGCACAACGAAAGGACTCCTGCTTGCTTTACAAATGTGTTTTCATTTTAGGGGATTATTTTGACGCTGCAATATTCTTGTTCTGTGTTTTTTTGCCCAATAATATTTTGACGCTAGTTTTTTTAACGTAATATCCTGATGCGTAATATTTAGACATGTAACCAAAATTCGGATCATTTCTACCCTATCCGGGTCTCAAAAATCATTGAACACGCAATGGTAGGCAAATACTTTTGGGAGTAAAAAGGGGGTGCGTGAGACCTCAACGTGTTAGAAGTGAAACTTTTTGTAGAATGAGTTGATTCCATGCATCGCTCTTCTCACATTTGTTAACGATTTTTATTGCTCAGTGGAATTTTTATATACTTGACGCATCTGTCCAAGACCACTCTCTCTATATTTAACATATGCTTTTGTCAAGACCACATCACACTCATGTTTCTCATATGCGTGAGTGATCTGCACAGTCAAATGCACCAATGTGCACAGTTAGCTGTGCAACGAACATACGTTTGCTTGGAATATTTGAATACTTATCTGAATGCTTGATTTTGACCAACTATAACAATCGATGATTCAGTTTTGTAACATCTTCACGAACAGACTTTTCCACAAATCACACAAGGGTCACAAAGAACGCCAATTATTCAATCAACACAGAAGCCATTTACTAAAACTTGACAAGGGTATACTGTGCCGTCTTAGGCGACCGGAGTACGCGTGTTTTCAAAATGGGTTGTGGTTGCATTTCCATTATTTCGTCGCGATGTATATAAGAGTGACCGGGGCAAACTGGGGTACTTTGAAGGACATATCTCCGTACCCCATTTTGCCTCGGTCTCCCCTATGTTATCTCCTATTTTATGGATCATGAGTAGGACCGGGAAGTTTGGTTCCGGTTTTTACCAGACTGAACTCAGCCGCATAACATTATAAATGTTCCCTTCCAGAAATATCAAAGTGACATTCCTGAATTTGCGTAGCATTGTCGGAGAGGGAATGTGACGAAGGAATCATCAAATCGTCGTCTTAGAATTGGAGAGGCGTAATTGCTGTGTTTATACAAAAGTCTTACGCCTCTTCGACTTCAAGGCGACGCAATATTCCCTGAGGAATTTTGGGAAATGTAAATCAATGTTATTGTCACTGATATGTCGCAAGTGTAGCGCTGAAGAGTCGTTAATGCTACGATATTCCATTCACGCAAGTTAATATCAATAAGTCACATTTTCCGGAATTCCTCAGGAACTATTTGATTATTCTTTTGTCACACACCGACGAAAGTTCAATTTCTTTTTCCACGTACTTGAAATACAAATTCTCACTTCAAAAACGTCTCACGAATTCAGAAATGTTACTTGGACATTCTTGAATGGGAACATATATAATCTTGAGCAGCTAAGCTCAGTCTGGTAGAGACCAAGGTGAATTCGGTAATTAATCAGTTTCACTCTGCCAAATACTATGAAATTTCCAATAATTTTTCCAAATTTTTTGAACTATATTGATGTATTTTGATATAGCAGAGGCTGGTGACAAGATTTCAAGGCAGACAGACCAAATCCTAATTAAATTCTTCACCAAAACCAACTAACTTTTGTTGGCAGCCACTAACCAATTGAACCGAAAAAAACCAATAAATGTAATTGAGATTATCATTAAGTTTTGCGTAACCCAAGGCCACGACGAGGACGTAGTGGTGCGTAGGCCTCGAAAAGGAACTTATCACGACCCATCCTATAAACGACACTCGGGATTTTTAGATGAAGAATATATTGACAACAAACTCTGCCCACCTTTATTGGGCATAAAAGATTTTAATTTTTATATTATTCGAAAAACAAGTACTTTATGAACAATGTGCTTTTTTAAATGTACCTTTTCCCTTCTTTTGTCAATAATTTGTACACTTCACGTGGAACAATTTCAATCTGAAATATCACATAAAAATTGAAACGAAAAAAAAACAAAGAAAAAAAAACTCATTAAATTTAATACAGAATAAATGAAAACTTCGAAATACTCATCTGAAATCTGGATTTTCCAAGAAAAAACCCTAGCAGTGGTGGCAACTCACTTTTAATACAAAACACACAGTTTTGATGTTTCACTGTAGATGACCAAAATCGGACTGGCCTAGGAAAGGCTCATTTGGTTGAATCACCAAATTTGCCATTTTATCAGGAAGAAATCGACGGCTTCATACCTGCCTCCCCTCTCACTCTGCCTCCATCTCTTAGTCAATCAAAACATCAAACTCTACTCTATTGAGTTTATTATTATGCTTCCAAATTACTGTGAAATAAAATTCTAATAAAGTTTGAATATTATATTCATTGAGTTGTTGAACACAATGAATTAATTCAAGTTTTTCAGCTCGAAATTAACAACCCAACTTATTTTGCAAAAAAAATTGTAAAATTAAAATTTTCCAAAAACCGAACTCAATGCGACCCTAGAATAGGCACACTGAGCACGACGGAAGAAAAAAATTTGAATTAAAACACTAAAAACACTAATTTTCAGTTGGCAGAGCTATACTGCCAAATTACCGCTAATTCCTTATTCCGAAGGATTCTGATTGTTGTTATTTCCTTTCCTGGGGTAGAAATCTTGCCATGTCCCATTTGTAAGTATTTTGGTTGAGTTGAAATTTTCAGCTAGTTGTATTCTATGAGATTTCACATTCTGTGAGGTGAGAGCACTGCAAATTCCAGAAAAAGAATGAACAGGCTTGAGAATGCTTCACGTTTGTCTCTTGAATGGCTTATACCATCCATCATCAATTGACTGTATAGTCTAATGACTGAAGTGCAGCTGTGGCTTCCTTTGTTGTACTGTGATTGTTACATAGATAGCCTCCAGCCATTGGGCTATACATCCAAGTGATGATTACGAACCTTTGCCACTCAGAGGCAAACGTTGCCCGGATCAGTCGATAACTTGCGAACATTTTCAACATCAGTGAAAAAATAAATAAAACATTCCATTAAAGTGGTTTAAATAATTCCTTCATCTCGATTGCTTTCCAGCTTTTCAAAAAAATAATCATTTTTTAAGATACTTATATTTCTTTCACTCGGGATTGATATTATCCGTCGGAACCTTTGAAGTTTGCGCCGGACACGTGATCCCGTATCGAACTGATGATTCCCCTTAAGAATCGCTCGAATCCAGAATTGATATAATAACACAAAGTTCAGTACGAACAGGAGCAAATAGCGATTTTATAGTTCTAAGCTTTATTAGTACGGCCTATGCTTAACAGTCATTCTCTTACCTGAGTTCATCCAATTCTCACGGCATTTCCTACGGACTGCTGATCTTATACTTGTGCGCAAAAAACTAAATCACAAAATCCTTTCACTGATATAGAATCGTAAAAATCGATGTGACCTTTAATTTCACTAAGTTAACTTTATCACCTCTTTGCTTAAATAATTGTGGAAATTATTCCAGGATGAAGATGTCCTGGCCCAACTGATCTATGGAGCTAGATACCTTGACATTCGAGTTGGCCGTTATCCGAATCATCATCATATTTTTTGGGGTAATCATGGACCGTTCAGAATTGTACCACTTCAAGTAGTCACCAATGCTGTCAAAATATTCCTCGATAATACTGATGAAATTGTTATTTTTGATATTCAAGAATTTCCGGTTGGTTAGTATCCATGATTTTTCATAGATGAAATAACGGAATTTCATGATTTTAATAAGAAGTTGTGTCTAATGTTTCTTGTTGCAATTATGAATCAATAATTAAATCCAGTAATGAGATGGAGAATACTTTTCCGGAGATATCTCAAAACTCGAGAAAAGATGGAAATTTTAGTGAAAACCGGTACTGTAACTTGACATTGTGTCGCTGATAATTACATCATGCTAGTTTTCCTATTCTATTTAGATTCTAGAATATCCCTGGAAACTGATCGGGGAATAATCGAGCATTTCATTTCTGAAATAGCCTTTGTTGACCCGTCAAGTACGAGTTCCATACGTACATGGACCTCAGAATCTGTCCCAGCGGCCGGGGTCTATATATATTGTGACGTAATTCCTGAGCCTAAGGGTAAGCTCAACAATTAAGCACGCTTGAAAAGCAATCAATAGCCGAAACCAAAAATCCTTAACTGAACCAAAATCCAAATGGGCGCCAGGATGTATCTCAACATCCGATCAATCTCATATTGACCTAAACACAACAAACCAAAATCAAAACCAAATAATTTAAACCAAAAACACAAATACTCCCGTATTCAGCATGAACTAGTTCAGTCTCCTCTCAAGGTCGCTGTTGTGGGTTTGAATAAGGAGCGTTAAATAATTCCAAACAAATAATTTCGGGGATAAAAAATGAACACTTATATAAAAAAAATTCTATTATCTAAGTTATAAATTATTTAACCCCTGTGTGAAATCACTGAGTGCACAGCACAATGAAAAAAAATATTATGAATTTCATAACATAAAACATAATTTTCGACAACTCATGGTGGATAAACAATTAATTACAAACAAATTATTTAAAACTAAATTTAAAAGAAATAATAATCTCAATCAATAATAAAATTCAATTAATTAATAAATTCATTGATTTATTAATTAAGCGTCGATTCCAAACTTCAAATCATTAACAAATTCAAAAAGAAAAAATCTAATGGCGCTGCCACCTAAGGTTATCTTTCGCAACGAAACGAAAGTAACTAAAACTTCCCTATCAATGTTCCCAAGGTGTCATGGCCGACTCAACGATATGCCAATGAATGAAATTAAGTTTATGAATGAAAATTAAATTCATTGAATTTCGTCAAATTATCAAATAAAAAAAACATTTGAAAAAAATACAAAACCATAAAATTATACATGTCGCAAAACCAAAAATTAAACTCAGCACAAAAAAATATTTAATCGAGAAACGATAACGAGAGTTCAATAAAATATTTTCAAAATTAAAATAAAATGTTTCCAAAATTATCAACCAAAAATTCGCCAATAAATGATACTTAATTCCGTGGCTTCACTAATAGCAGCGTCATTACGCTAAAAAAAATAAATTTCCACCACCTACGAAATTAAGTAACCGTACAAAATTTAATTAATCAAAGCTTGCTCACTAGATTATTCCCAAAATCTCAATTCACCCACGTGAACAATTTTTTTATTGAGTTCAATTTACGATAATTAATATAATCAATCCCAAATGGATTAATTAATTCCAAAACATGAGGAAATGGCGGTTAACAAAAGTGTGCAAAGGACACGATGAAACATGTGTCTACAACACGGTACACCAAAGGAGAATCGGCCGACAGCAAGCGCTGTGCACTGGCCCGGGCGTCTTTTTCAGGAAGGACGTTCCTCATTGGCCAATCCCGAAATACGTCATCCAATCTAGCTTAATCGGAGTTAAGTATTTTCTTTTTTCAATGACGATAAATTCCAATAAAGTAAATTGAGAAACTCCACATCGTTGACATTAGAGTTGGGACAATTTATTTAGTTCAAGAATGCAACAAAAGTTCATCGAAACATCTCAATTGATCCTTCCGATGAATTTCGTCATTGGCGTCAAAACTTTCCTCTCATTAACCATCACTTTGAGTAATGTCGTATTCCCTTATCATCGTCCATCTAGTATCTCCCTCTGCCAGTCGTGAGACATCAACTCAATTGACGATAATCGAATAAGCATTAACATACAAAATTAACCAATCGCCATTAGTTTAACTTAATTTTCACTAAAATTGAACTCTCGTGATTCGTTCATTTTGATTCTCGGTTGGTGGTGCTAAAACTACGAAAATTCGAAAATTAATTACGCGCCCAGACGACAAAAAGTAACGTCATCGAAATTTTACGTTACAATATATACGTATATGGAGCTTATCGTGCACCACTCAAGCTTGCGTCTCTCTACAACTAAGTAACATTTTTGGGTTTTGGAAAAAACAATGGAAAATGGAAAGCAGCAGCTTGAATCTGAGCACCCTTATGGATTTTTGGATGGTTTGTACCTTCGTCATTTTTTTAATAAAAACTAAGCCTCTTTCCTTTGAATTACAAATGTTCAAACATCTCACTCATTAAGGTAATATTTTTGTAAGAATTACTTATTTTTCTCAAATAGCTGCAATATATTTCTAGCAGATTGCATTGAAATTCTTTCTTCTGTAAAAGAATAAAAAAGAAGTTTTGGTAACAGATATTGAACTTCGCAACGCTGTGGCACACAAAATTAGATTTAGGGTTGGATTTTTCATGATTGAATTATACATCATTCAACAATATGTGGGTTAATGTCTTCATATTACTTGGGGTGGATAGTCAGGATAAGATCTGGTGCTTGGGGATTCGTGGGGACTTGGGACTTCTCAAATAGAACAATCACCCGGATTTATAAAAATCAATACGTAACTTTTATTAACGTGCTTCCTCAATCATTCTTATCACTCTTCACTCGCGCTCTTCTCGAAAACGACTAAGTACTCGCGGTCCTCTCTCACATATACACACACTCTCTCCCCTTTTTCATTTCCAGGGGTGTGACACTCAATACAAAACGTATGCCCACTCATTTGGCATTGAGGTTAGCGAATACTGCAAATAAGAGTAGTTGGAGTAGCCCAGAGTGTCAGGCCCTTGCTCATTACTTTTATTCTCACCTGGCTTACGTGCCTTTAACATGTGGATGGATACTCGTGAACACTAATAGTTCTGTGAGCATCAATTATCATGAATAGAGCCGCTCAGATCCAGCGACGTCAAAAAAAATGTCACGCTGGGCACCCAGCCACTGGAGAGATCTGCGTGTCCGAGGCCTCATACTTAACGGGTTAAAGATGTATGAGTCTCAGGAAGATTCAAAAATTCTATGATTGTTCTTTCTACAGCTCTTTTCTCATGTCCGAATTTTCCATATATTTTGCTTAGAATCCGTAATATTTCATGGCATAGAATCAATTGGTGATAAAAAATTTATTGAACTCTAGAATTCTCCCTAGGTTTCAAAAGCATAGCTGCCCACAATGCACTTGTTGATTTTCTTGAAGATGAATTCGCTGATTACTTTGTCAGATGCCCCATAAATCATTGGGAGATAAGTCTGGGAGAAATCTGGTCGTCAAAAAAAAGGCTAATAATTGGATATGACAATGGTGATATTGTTGCAAGTAGATCAAGCGTTTGGCCTCAAGTTGGACAACAGTGGGGTAATGTACGGACTGTTGCTGCACTTTACAATCACTTGAATAGAATTGAACGACAGGCGTCTGAAGATACACTTATGAAGTGAGTGAAATTAATTTTGCAGTGAATATTTAACGGATTTGATGGTTTCACCGTAGATTATTCGGTTTCATTACGCAATTTCCATGAAATATCAATACAAATGTTCTCCTTAGAGCAAAACTAGATATACAAAAAATATTACTCATTTTTTGAGATATTTCATGAAAACACAGCGATGAAGTGAAAAATCGAAAGGCATTTATCCCACTTCTTCATTTGTTTTTGTGAAGTATTTCCGGAAAAAAACTGATAGAGAATTATTCCAAATCATCTTTTTTGTAAGAAAGAATCAATGCTGCAAAGAGCTTCCGATAAAAATTCTCCTATCTCATTTTTTTCGAAAGTATTTCACAAAAACCAGTCCTAACGAGCATGAAGTGGACTTATTCCGTCGAATTCTTATGAAAATAGACGATTGATGAACTGGATTTTTTTTTAATGATCAGAAATCCCCAGTCACAGCCACGTGCAGCAATGGCACAGTTAACGCCAACTACCTTTGATGTCATCTTCGATCGCCTTGGTGGTCTTCGTAGAATGGCTGAAGATGTTGATATTAATGTAACAGAGTGGTACAATGAAGAATGGCAGCATACTGCTAATGTAGTTGCCGTTGATTTTGTTAAGGCTACTGGAATCATCCAAACCGCTATCGAGTGGAATGACAAACGTGCAGCTGGCTGCTGAATTCGCCCCGTCGACTTCCACATCAACATCTTTACCTCCATGTTTGGAATAGACAAAAACCTTCATTGCACCTGTCCTATTACTGAGAACATTCTGAAGCTGATGAAACTACTGAATTTCTAAAACTTCATGACTTCCATCAGAAAATAAAACACGATCAATTTTAATTTGATATCTTTTGAATTAGGTACATAAGTCAATTGAACTCTCCGGACCCATTATGAAGAACAATGTGGCAGCTAGTTATTTGGTATTTTTATTTTTAAATGCTCATATTTGTTTTGTTCACTTATAATGAGTGCTTGGAAATTATCAGGTACGTCTTTGCTCAGCGACATGTGCATCCAGTTGGGCATGAAATCCCTGCTGCCATCACTCAGGATTTTGATGCTGCCAAACTTCAGGCATATGTTGAAATCTCCATGAAAGAATAAATATTCCTCCATATACTTGGAAGTATATTATGATGTAATAAGATGTTTTTCATATATTTTTTGTATGCGAATAATTGGAAAATGAAGTATATTTGTTATAGAGGAAACCGGGGCAAAGTGTGGTACCTACTTTTTTGGAACACTTTTTTTTTATTGATAATGATTGCTAGAGTGCTCATTCGTTATTGCATGAGGAAATAGGGGGGGGGGGGAAGTCGGGTACCCGGGGCAAAGTGGGGTACCAACTTTTTGGGGCACTTCTTTTTCAAGCAATCAACGTATGCTCCAGTTTTCATTTTCATGACGTTTCAGACTTCAGTCAGGGCGCAAATAAGAAAATCTCAACTTACTTATGAAATTTCGATTTTTTTTCACGTACCCCACTCCGCCCAAAATGCGATGAAAACGAACTATGTCGGTAAAAATGCTGCGAACACTCAGCATGATGATCAATTACTTAAGACAAAAATGTCAACTTTTTATGAAATTTCAATTCATTTTGGAACCCACTCTGCTCCAATGGGCTCAACATGATCGACGTGACTTCATTGATTGAAAAATCAAAAAGATAGGTAAAAAGAGAGATGAGATAAAATTTTGGGCCCTGAAAATCCTCTCCTTCCCTTAGGTACCCCACTTCGCTCCGGTCTCCCCTAGATTCCACGTCAATATATTACATGGTATATGAAAAACTATATGAGTTTGCCAGAGTAGTACATAAGTCTAGAGTAGTACATATCCCTCGGTGTAATACATCATACCATATATTGATGTTATATACATTGATCTACGCAGAAATATACGAGAATATACACCCAGCAAAAAAATTAAGGGAACGGTAAATTTTGTCAGTTTTTTGCTTGATTTTCAAATGGCTGTAACTTCGCCAAAAATGATCGTATCAGAATAAAAAAAAAATCGTTGGAAAGCTTGAAGTCTCTACTCTTGAAATCTTGAGATGAAAATTTTTTATGACCGTTTGTTATAACGAGATAGGAGAGTTGAAAGTGGAAAATTTTTTTTTCTTTTTTTTTTCATTTTTTTAACTTGTTCCACGGACTCCAAAAAAATTTTCTCGACTCAACCCTTATGAGGATCATGTAGCCTGGTCTTTCAGCTTCAATTTCTTTTTTTTTTTTTTCTCTACGACCCTTTGTTGCTGAGATATTGTCGATTGAATCAAAAAACACCCTTTTGTCTTTAATCGTTGATATCTCAGGAACTACTGATCGCACAGCGAGCGGATGATGAGATTCGTAAACTTGAATGAATTTTCTGCAAGATTCTTGCACTGTTTGATTGAAAAAAAATTTTCTCCCAATTTTAAAATTGGTTCGAAAAAGTACCAAAAAATTGCGTTTTTTTCCTTTTTTGAAAATTGCCCTGCATTTTGCGAATTTTGCGAAAATTGAAAATGTTTCAACGTTTTTCTTCAGTTCAATGTGTGCTGGAACACCCCCTAAATTTTCAAGCCAATCGGTTCGACAGTTTTTTTTTCCCGAACGAACAAAGTTTCAGCAAAAATTAAAGGAACACTTTTTTGTGCGTAAACACCAATTAATGATGATTAGGGCCGAAAATGTTTTTTCTCCATTATTTTTCCGTGATTTTTTGTGCAAAATTTGTTGAATTTCATCGAAAAATGAGAACAATGAAAAAAACAATAAAAAATTGAAATTTTGTTTTTCATTAATCAATAAAAAATTCGTTTTTTTTTTAATCAATAAAAAATTCAATTTTTTTTTTTTAATCAATGGAAAATTAGAAATTTTCTCTTCTTTTGAAAATCAATGGAAAAATCAATTTTTGTTCTCAAAAAACCAGTAGAAAACTCGGAAAAAAATTTGAAAAATGAAAAAAAAAACACCGGAATCGCATTTGATTTGGAGAGATAGTGACTCAGCAGATTTTTTCAAACAATTTTTTTTTTGATTTTTTTCGTTTAAAAAAATTGTTTTTTTGATTTTTTTATTGATTTTTCTTCATTTTTCATTGTTCTCATTTTTCGATGGAATTCAACAAATTTTGCACGAAAAATCACGGAAAAATAACGGATAAAAAACGTTTTCGGCCCTAATCATCATTAATTGGTGTTTAGGGCACAAAAAAGTGTTCCTTTAATTTTTGCTGAAACTTTGTTCGTTCGGGAAAAAAAAACGGTCGAACCGAATGGCTTGAAAATTTAGGGGGTGTCCCAGCACACATTAAACTAAAGAAAAACGTTGAAACATTTTCAATTTTCGCAAAATTCGCAAAATGCAGGGCAATTTTCAAAAAAGGAAAAAAACGCAATTTTTTGGTACTTTTTCGAACCAATTTTAAAATTGGAAGAAAATTTTTTTTCAATCAAACAGTGCAAGAATCTTACAGGAAATTCATTCAAGTTTACGAATCTCATCATCCGCTCGCTGTGCGATCAGTAGTTCCTGAGATATCGACGATTAAAGACAAAAGGGTGTTTTTTGATTCAATCGACAATATCTCAGCAACAAAGGGTCGTAGAGAAAAAAAAAAAAAAAGAAATTGAAGCTGAAAGACCAGGCTACATGATTCTCATAAGGGTTGAGTCGAGAAAATTTTTTTGGAGTCCGTGAAACAAGTTAAAAAAATGAAAAAAAAAAAAAAAAAAATTTTCCACTTTCAACTCTCCTATCTCGTTATAACAAACGGTCATAAAAAATTTTCATCTTAAGATTTCAAGAGTAGAGACTTCAAGCTTTCCAACGATTTTTTTTTTATTCTGATACGATCATTTTTGGCGAAGTTACAGCCATTTGAAAATCAAGCAAAAAACTGACAAAATTTACCGTTCCCTTAATTTTTTTGCTGGGTGTAGAACCGACCCTCACGAAAAAAATTATATCCTGGAATGGAGCTCAAAATAAAGGGGAGACTGGGGCAAAGTGGAGTACCAACTCTTTAGGGCACTTGTTTTTTAATGTCATCAACGTCTGCTTCAGTGTTTATTTTCATGACGTTTCGGGCATTATTCGTGGCAAAAAAAAGGAATAAAAGTAAAGAAAAAAAATTAAGAAACTTTGGATTTTCCAAAATGATGCACGGTCTTCAAAGAAAAATTTTGACTTATAAGTCTAAAAAAACACTCACTCGGAAAAAGAATAATCTCAGTTACCACTACCAAAATACAATTGTTTGCTAAAAGAATTATTATTAACTTGGCATAATATTTGGCATAAGTATATGCCAAAATGAAGGCATTAAATGCATTAAAGGCATTAAAAAAATATCTCACTGACTCACTGGCTCAGTGGCTCACTGACTCACTGACTCAATGACTCGAGGGTAGCCCCTCCGAGTTCTCGCCGCCGACCATCCCTCGGCATTTTCAAATAATATCTCACTGACTCACTGGCTCAGTGGCTCACTGACTCACTGACTCAGGCCAATGAGAAATTTTGGTACATGACGTTTGTTTGAAATCTATGATTACCCCCCTTTTTGAAACATTTCCCTATCATTTTGTTACCTGAAATTATATTTTTTTCGCATAAAAATTCTACCGCCTTAGAGGATTTGAACGCTTGACCTCAAGATTACTAAGCCTACGCTTTCTACCATGGATCATCTGCGTGAACATAATTTTCCAAAAGTTCATTATTTGATTATGATGAATTACAAGAAAGAGCTGTAATCATTCTGAATAACTTTATGACAAAATGAAAGATATTATTATTGGAATTCTGAAGACCTATCTGGACTTATAATTCAATTATAATTCCCAACTATATCGGAGCATATACATTCTTATAAATACTTTTATTTATTCTGTGAATCTATTTATGGTTACATTTCAATTATGAATAATATACACTCAGCAAAAAAATTAAGGGAACAGTAAATTTTGCCAGTTTTCTGGATGATTTTCAAATGGTTGTAACTTTATCAAAAATCATTGTATCAGGATAAAAAAAACGGTTGTAAAGCTTGAAGTTTCTACTCTTGAAATCTTGAGATAAAAATTTTTTATGACCATCCGTTATAACGAGATAAGAGGGTTGAAAGCCGGAAATTCCTTTTTCTTCTTTTTTCATTTTTTCGAATTGTTCCACGGACTAGAAAAAAAACAATTTCGTCTCAACCCTTGAATAAATTTTCTGTAAGATTTCCGCACTGTTTGATTGAAAAAAAATTCTTCCACTTTTAAATTCGTTTGAAAAAGTACCGAAAAATGAAGTTTTTTTTCTTTTTCGAAAATTGCCCAGATTTTCGCGAATTTTGTGAAAATTGCGAATGTTTTAACGTTGTTTTTCATTTTGCTGTATGCTGAAACACCGTCTAAATTTTCAAGCCAATCGGCTGGACCGTTTTTTTCCCCGAATGAACAAAGTTTCAGCATAAATTGAAGGAACACTTTTTTGTTCCTTAAACACCAATTAATGATGATGATTAAGGCCGAAAAGGGGTTTTCTCCGTTATTTCTTCGTAATTTTTTGTGCAGAATTCGTTCAGTCTCATCGATTGAAAAACAATGAAAAAATCGATTTTTTTGCAAAAATCAATGATGGGATATTGAATAAATACAGCAGTAGTTTTTAATATTAATATCGATAAGTTTTATTCCTCAAATACACGTGTTTCACTCTATCTGTCGAGAACGCAAGTGTAGCCAGCCTCGTGTGTGGTTGTGCACACCGACGCGTCGCGCATGCGCAGTGTACAAATACAGAAGCGCCCACGCTGGCCACGAGAGTACCAGCAGATGAGGGAAGGGGAAGAGGCGCCAATTCCAACAATCAACAAAAAAATCGATTTTTTTTCTTTGATCAATAAAAAAATTAAAAGGTTTTCTTTAAAAAAAACCATGAAAAAATCGGAATTTTTTTTTTTATTCAAAATAACGCTAGAATCGCTTTTGACTTGGAGAGATAGCGACTTTTTCAACAAAAAAAATTTTTTCCGATATTTTTTCGATTGAAATTACATTTTTTTCCGACTTTCTCCGATTGAAAACTCAAAAAAAAAAAGAAATTATTCAATCGAAAACAAAAAAAATTTTGTTTAAAAATAATTTTTGAGTCACTATCTCCCCGAGTCAAATGCGATTCTAGCGTTTTTTTTTAATTAAAAAAAAGAAAATTTTGGTTCTTTTTTATCGATCAAAGAGAAAGAAATCGATTTTTTTATTGATTTTTGCAAAAAAAAAATCGATTTTTTCATTGTTTTTTTTTTGATGAGACTGAACAAATTTCGCACAAAAAATCACGAAGAAATAACGGAGAAAACACATTTTTGGCCTTAATCATCATTAATTGGTGATTCAGGAACCAAAAAGTGTTCCTTTAATTTTTGCTGAAACTTTCCTCATTCGGGAAAAAAACGGTCCAGCCGATTGGCTTGGAATTTTAAGCGGTGTTTCAGCACACAGTAAAGTAAAGAAAAACGTTGAAATATTTGCAATTTTCACAAAATTCTGGGCAATTTTCAAAAAAAAAACTTCATTTTTCGGTACTTTTCCAAACGAATTTCAAAAGTGGAAGAATATTTTTTTCAATCAAAAAGTACAGAAATCTTACAGGAAATTCATTCAAGTTTACGAATCTCATCATCCGCTCGCTGTGCGATCAGTAGTTTCTAAGATATCGACGAATAAAGACAAAAGGGTGTTTTCTGATTCAAGCGACGATATCTCAGCAAAAATGGTCGTAGGGAGAAAATAAAAGAAGACAATTGAAGCTGGAGATCAGGCTACATGGTCCTGATAAGAGTTAAGGCGAAAAAAATTTTTTGATGTCCGTGGAACGATTTGAAACAATGAAAAAAAAAAGAAAAAAAAATTCCGCTTTCAACCCTCTTATCTCGTCAAGCGGATGGTCATAAAAAATTTTCATCTCAAAATTTCGAGAGTAGGAACTTCAAGCTTTCCAACCATTCTTTTTTATCCTGATACAATGATTTTTGACGGAGTTACTGTTTAAAAGTCAGTAAAAAAAGGAGAGAAAAATGGACTAGGAAATTAGGAGTTGATGAAATCGTGAAAATAATTAAACACTGCACTGAATATTTAATTGTGGTCAAAGCTGCGTTTTTATTCAGTAAAATTTATGACGATTTTTACACAGTAAAAGTCAATTGTTCTTTGGAAGCACTGCACTTTGACCGGTTGATTATACCGTGGATTTAATACCAAATTAACCGTGAAATTCTAATTGTTGAATTGATGACTGTTGAATTAAATGATGTTGAATCAACCGAATTAACAATAATTAACTAACCCGTGGATGTAGCCGTACAAAATAACGAAGAAACGTTAACCGTTAAGAAACTTGCGACGTAACCTTGTTAAACGTTCGTACCGAAGAGGTTGTAATACACCCGGTGAATGAACCCATTAGTTAATAATAGGGTAGCATCGTGGAATGGAATGTAATGTCGCGTCACCGTGGATATGTTGCCGATTACCGTTGACGGGTCCAAAACCCGTGCGAACTCATTGAGACCTCAATGAGAACTTCTCCAAAAACGAGGTGTTGCTTCGTTGAAGGACCGACGCGTACTACTAATTGAAGTCAAGAGGGATGGGGGGGGGGTAATTTGAAAGCGCCCAACATCCCCGAATTCCTCCCAAATTTCGCCTGATCGCTGGAGATTTTAGCGCCATTTTCGAACAGTTACAGCCATTTGAAAATCACCCAAAAAACTAATAAAATTTCCTGTTCCCTTAATTTTTTCGCTGAGTGTGTATATTTTAGCATATATACAGGGTATTTTATGAAAGTTGTATTTCCTTCTACCCAGTGGTAGAAGATACTTGAAGAAACATGAAAAAATTGAAAAAAAATCATTCAAAAAAATTTGAATTAATGAAAATTAATATCAGCTTATGAATGCATGTTATTTCACCGCCGGAATCCAAGTAGGAGTGAGAAGAAATTATGTGGTCACGTCACAATTCAAAGGAAGCAAGTAAATTGTCTAAAAATACTCATTTTTGGATACTATTTGATAATGCGATAAGTGTACTGTAGGCAATATAAAATATATTCGCCTATTATAATCGAATTATAACCGTGGTTGAGTCTGCTGACTATGAACGGAACTATGGAAATACGAGGTGTTGAAAAACAGGTGTAACACCCCGAGTCGAAATTTTTCGACGTATTTCGCCGTAAGAGTGGTGTTTCAAATCCAATTCATACGCTGAAATACGTCGAGCGACGTCGAAATTAGTATGGGCACCATTGAACGATTTCAACGTAGAACCGGGAAGAAAATTCCATTTCTTCCATGTTTGACGTTGACTGAACGTTCAACGTATAGCATCATTTTAACGTATTTCAACGTATTCCAACGTATACGTTGGAAAAACGCTAAAGGAGTTTTCGACGTACCCGAGTCGAAAAAAATTCGTCGTTTATTTCTACAAACCGAAACTGAGTCGGTAAGAGGATAATCTACAGTTACCACTGCCAAAACACAATTTTTTTCCAAAATAATGAAAAATTTCGGTTCATCACGCTTTGGTGAGAGCAAATACCCCTTTTAAGGGCTTCCTTATCGCTTTCGGACCTGTCATCCTATTTTTTTTCGCATGAAAATTCTATCGACTTAGAGGATTTGAACGCTCGACCCTACAATTACTAAACCTACGCTTTAGACCACGGAACTACGCACGCTTTTATAATTTCGATGAATTGGACTGCCTACATGAATCTATTTTTTCAAATATTCATTCTTTAATTATTATGAATCACAGGAGAGAGTTGTCATCATTCTGAGTAAATTTGGAAAATAATTTTCAAAAAAGTAATACTATTTTCTTATATTTAACGCTAGTCCAATAAAGAAAAATTTGAATTTTTCACTCGCCTACCAGTTTAATTTTTTTTCAATAGATTGGTTTTGATGTATATGGGGCATTCCACGCTATTTCGATCACTTCTCGGACTTTTTTTTTTATTTTTTTCATTTTTTGATATGTTGTGAAGATGCTCAAGACAAGTCATTTCCCACAGAAAAAAAAAAAAATAATTTTTTGAAAATTTTACGACCATTTTCTTTTCTGAAAAAACACGGTTTTTGCCCATTTCTCTCCAGCTTTGGAGGCTCGTATCTCGGTAACTATCGATTATATTAAAAAAAAGAAACAATACTTTTTTGTGGCAAAAGAGTACGGGAATTCATTAAAAAATTTCCATTTGTCTAAATGTAATATTTCTATTTATTATTAACAATTGAAATAAAAAAAATTATGGCAACTAGAGAATGCGCGCTCCTAAAAATCTAGAAAAAAAATATGTTACAGACTGATTTATTTTTGATTTTCGTGTAAATTTTGGTGAAACTTCCGTCGATCGTTCTCGAGATATCGATTTTTTTATGTTATTGCGTGATCGGCGGGCGCTATCGAAAGGCCATGTGCATGCGCACAACGGCTCTAGCTGTGAATCACGTGGTCGCTGGCGCGTAAGCTGAGTAACTGACATGCCAGTGACCCCGTGATTCGTAGCTAAAGCCGTTGTGCGCATGCGCATGGCCTTTCGATAGCGCCCGCCGATCACGCAATAACATAAAAAAATCGATATCTCGAGAACGATCGACGGAAGTTTCACCAAAATTTACATGAAAATCAGAAATAAATCAGTCTGTAACATATTGTTTTTCTAGATTTTTAGGAGCGCGCATTCTCTAGTTGCCATCATTTTTTTTATTTCAATTGTTAATAATAAATAGAAATATTACATTTAGACAAATGGAAATTTTTTAATGAATTCCCGTACTCTTTTGCCACAAAAAAGTATTGTTTCTTTTTTTTAATCTAACCGATAGTTACCAAGATACGAGCCTCCAAAGCTCGAGAGAAATGGGCAGAAACCGCGTTTTTCCAAAAATGAAAATGGTCGTAAAATTTTCAAAAAAAATTTTTTTTCTTTTTTTCCTGTGGGAAATGACTTGTCTTGAGCATCTCCACAACATATCAAAAAATGAGAAAAATAATAAAAAAAGTCCGAGAAGTGATCGAAATAGCGTGGAATGCCCCATATTTTAATTATCTCTACTTGAAAAATCCCAAAAGGGTGGCGAAGGGGTAGAAAAAAATCAAAACCACCTCAAAAATGACGCATTTGCCAATATCTTGGAAATGGCGTATAATACAAAAAAAAAGTCAAACGAATGTTGAAGATATCAAAATTATCCACAAAATTGTTCTGATACACTTTTTACGTATTTGCAAAAGTCACCGAGATATTAAGTCGAATATTGATGTGTACAGCTCAACCGCCAGAAAAATCCCATAATCTTCAAAAAATCGTATAAATATGAAAAATTCATATTTTTTAACATTTTTTTAAACATATCTACAAAATACGGCGTATAATTCCTGAAAGACCGATTTTTGTTTTCGTAGACTCATTCAAAAGTTATTAATTAATAAATTGTTTCAAGTTATTATTTTGTTATTCAAATTGTATTAAAATTTTTTCTCTTCTTATCTTTACATTCCTTGAGGTATGCAGGGAATGTAAATATCAAAAAAAAACATTAAAATACAATTCGAATAATAACATAATAAGTTTTAACAATTAATTAATTAATAACTCTTGAATGAGTCTACGAAAAAATAATCGGTCTTCCAGAAATCATTCGTCGTATTCTGTAGATATGTTTTAAAGAAATGTTAAGAAATAGAAATTTTCCATATTTACACGATTTTTTTAAGATTTTGGGATTTTCTCACGGCTGAGCTGTATACATAAATTTTTAACTGTTAATATCTCGGTTAATTTTGCAAATACGTGAAAAGGGTATCAGAACTGTTTAAAACAGAGTGAGTTTACCGCGAGAAATATCACCAATTATTAAGTGCCAGTCTCAAGGTGTCTAGCGACACTATAAACGCGGTAAAGGCACGAATCCCGCCCCCCCCCCCCCCCCCGCTTCTCTCTCTCTCTCTCTCTCTCTCTCTTGGACCCGCAGGAGTCCAAAAATTAGTTACGACTGAACTCTCAACAAGACAGGTGACCCTTTTTGACCGTACATTCAATTTATGGAGTCCAACGATAATTGGAGTGATCAAGAAGTGATAGACACTTAAAGTGATGCATTAAGTGCTATTGTTCGTAATTATATCAACTATTAGAGATTGAACTATTGGTTTAATTAATTCAACTATAATTATTGTAATTCAACTTTATGAGCATGATTGTGAATTTCAACTATAACAAGCATATCATGATCTGTAATTTGATATCTATCAACAAGCTGGTTTTTCCTCATTAATAAAGAATGAGTTTTCCATGTGCTTCTCAACTAGTCCCAATAAGCAAAGCAAGGTTCTGGGATTAATTCTCAATGCGTACTGGCCGATACATTCCATAAAACATTCTTAAAGTGTTCCTGACAGATACCATGGAAACCAGTTTTGAGGGAACGTTTTGGGAATGTGTTGGCAATATATCGGACAGTATGTATCCAACGGGTTTTGCGGAAACGTTGTGGGAACATTCACTTTGACCCCCTGGTAGACTGATTAGCCACAAAATGTTCCTGGTACGTTCCCAGAATATATATTTCCACTGAAAACGTTCCTGGTACGCTCCAATGATATGCATTTTCAGTGAAACGTTCGTGGGATGTTCAGAAATGAAGCGATCGGGTACATTTCAGATGAAAGATTCCTGATACGTTCTGAAGGATGCAACATGGAATCTTTCTACATCCTTGTACGGAAAGATTCCAGGTACGTTCGGATAGACCAACAATAGGGACAAAGGAGGGAAAACCCGAACGCGTGGCGTCAACCCTGGCAACACTGTCTTATGTTTTATGACGCAATAGACGGGAGACAAGTCCCTGCAGGCCCAAGGGACTTCACTTAGCGTTCAACTGCTAAACTTGACGGGTCCCCTCGTGTGCACTCGTTACCAAAGACGGTCATTTTAATATCAAGATATTTTGTGAACGTTATTCAAAGCCAAAGATTTAATTATTGGATTTATTAATTAGTTAAGATTTGCTATTCACGTGTGCCAAACAAACTATATTTTTGAGTTGTTAATTATCAAGTTGTATTATCTATGTGTTTGTGCAATTAAAGCAAGGATTTTATATTGAAAAGAATCTTGCACTAAAAATATTTCCTACAATTTGGAGAAAGAAATTACATTATTTTCAACTGAATTTTCATTTTATTGGAAACTGAAACTGATGATTTGCGAATACGCGAAAGGAATTAGCGAATGTGTATTGTGTCGAAATAATTTAGAACTACCTGTGTTATTGACTAACATAAAATAGATAATCGAGCAAAAGAGAGAAAAGAAACGTCAACTTAACTGTAAAATGTTAAAATGTTTTTTTGGATATTTTTTAAATCCTATTACTAAATCAAATAAAACGTAGCGGGAATCTCTCAAACATACGTATTGAGTATGTTCTCTCCGAACCTTATCAATCAACTTCGGAATGTCCCGGGACGTGGCCAGAACATTCCGGAACATTCCCGGAGTACGTACCAGGAAGGTGCCTGGGATGGTCTATCGACCGGTTTAGACGTCCCTGGGACATTTTTGGGGACGTTCCCGGAACGTCCAACTATTCCTGAAAACGTACCAGGAACGTCCTGGGCATCAACTTTTGCTTACTGGGGTCTCTCAACACCTTATTTCACATGCCTTTTCGCCACCCACAGACCAGTCCAGGAGATCAACTCGCTTTAAACAGAACAATTTTATGGATAATTTTGATATCTTCAACTTTTGTGATGAACTTTTTTCCGTATTAGTTGTCATTTCTGAGATATTGGCAAAAACGTCATTTTTGGGATGGTTCTGAATTTTTTCTACCCCTTCGCCACTGTTCAGGGATAGTTCAATTAGAGATAATTAGAATATAGATTAAAACCAATTCATTAAACAATTAAGCTGGTAGTCGAGTGAAGAATTCAAACTTTTCTTTATTGGACTATACATTGAATGTATATCGTCGCCTTACACTGATAGAAAAAACTTTTTTTGCCAAGATATTATGTACTTGGGCAAAAAAAAATCGTGACTAATTTATGAACGAAACTTGATCTCGTTCACACCAACATTGATTAATTTGGGATAAAATATTATTTTTCCATTGTAAGAATCACTCAAAATATCTGTGCACAAGTAAAGATGAATTCAATCGTATTATTTCCTATCTGCATACAAGAAATTTTTTTCGTAAGATTAATAACGATATATTGTAGCTCTTATTATTCCAACCGATCTTATTATTCCAAGCGAACAATTTTGTTCGCAAACATCAAGTATTCCAATTCAAACACTAGCTCCATTTTATCTCAAAAAAAGATATTATGTAACGAAGTTGATCATTTGTCATAACAAAAAAATTAAAAAACGATAATCTTGACAGTTAGTGATTTAACTACAGTATTTCTTTGTTGACTTCAAGATTTTAATTCATAGTCTGAAAGCTTGCCTCATGCGGATTTCAATATCGATTTTTTTTATTTTTGAACGGAGCGTTTGCAAAATATATCGAAATAATAGAAATTTGAATCTTTCAAACACTCCCGATAGTATTTTTTCTCCTCCAGCAGTACTGATTACATTCATATTTGACATTCATTAATATTAATAGAAATATCATTGGTTATTAATAGATATTAATAGATTCAATACTATTTGCAGAATAAGATGGAGTAACATAAGAGTATGGCGCGAAATGAATACCTATGAATTACTTTGATGACATTTCTCTTCGAAATTGAAAAAATCGAATTTTCAGTATTCTTATCGCAAATCATTTGTTGTTCTTTGAAAATTGTGAATTTTCCCTGATGATAATTTTTGAAAAGAGGCTCTAAATATAGGTCCGTGAAAGAGGAAAAAAGCTACGTTTTCATTCAAAAAGCTGAATTTACTCGGAAAATATTTCTTTGTAATAGGATTTTTATTTTAATGATGCTCAGTAGGTATGACAAACATTATTTATTGATTTCAAGCACAATTTTAATATAAAATATTTATTTTATTATTGGATATTATTTAGGTGTTTATTGATTTCGAAACATATTTTAATCAACGTTCAGTCCAGAATAAACGTCTCAATAGCTGGTGGTTCTTCAACATCCTGAATGAATGCAGCCCTCTGTTTCTCGAATAAATCCCGGAAACAGTCGCAGACACTTATGAAGGCCATTCTCTTACGCCTCAAAGTTATCGGGGCATTCATAACCACATCTTTCACCTCTGTATTACCGGTGGCGTACTATCCTTTGGTGGTCGACCCACCAACGCTTCATTCTCTTCCACTCCCTCTCAATTTCTGAAACTATAGACAATTTTCAAGATATAAAATATAAAATTAAGCTGAAGGCAATATTCATGACGTTAACACAAAATGGAGAAAAATGGGTACTTAATCATTAAGGAGAGGATAATGTTCGTTCTCACCTGACATGTGAACAGCTTGACGAAGAAGCAGCTGCTCTTTAATCATTTTATAAATTTTCTTATTATCTGCACGAGAACTACATCCAGGATAAGCATCATCTCCAAAAATTTTGAACTCGTCTATTATAATTCTCTTTACATTCGTGAGAATCATGCTGCGATCGAAAAAATCGGCAATTTACAAAATGACCGATCAGAAAGTAACATGAAACATGTGGCTGGATACAATTTTTGAGACAAAGAAATAGATATATAGCGTCAAAAAATCCTGTCGTATGTAGAGAGATCATTGCTGGTGGCTAAGAATATTTGTTTTA
The DNA here is from genome assembly GCA_963921955.1 of Aleiodes alternator. Taxonomy (NCBI): domain Eukaryota; kingdom Metazoa; phylum Arthropoda; class Insecta; order Hymenoptera; family Braconidae; genus Aleiodes; species Aleiodes alternator. The sequence goes on from OY998097.1 coordinate 3,529,604, forward strand.
TTTCTTAATAGGAGAAATTAGATTCAAGAGGGGAGAATTTGTCTTTAAATATGAGGGCAGAGGGGGCAATATAAACTGCCGCGGCGAAACTTCCTTCTCATGGAGAATATAAGCGAGGTTTCTTTTTAAGTTGGAAAAACTCAACTACGATCATCTGCAAATAAAGTCCAGGCAACAACTAGAAGTGGAAAAAAAATATTGAAAATTGCTACGAAAGACTTGAACAAAGAAAGTCGAGAAAAAATAATTTGAACAAATTTGATCAAATAAAGGATGCAATTAAAAATTCCAAAATTAAATCTCATCGCCTAATTTTTTGTACGAATTTGTGTTATCTATCGAATGATACAATTCAAGAACTTCTATATTAAAAATTTCCCTAAAAGTAGTTTATTTTTACCTATTTTTTCCTAATTAATGAAAGAATCTTAAAATATCCATTATTTCTCACAATTTATTAGCGGAAAATTTTTTTATTTACAATTTGGCATCCAATAATAAAAATGCATGGAATTTCTTAACAACAATTACATTTTTTTTTAATTTGAATAAATAATTCACGTTTTTGACCAGATTTTTTTCTTACACTTTTTCACTCGCATTAATGTATTGATAACTCTTGTCATTTTTAATATTTGAATTTGCTGTTTTCTGGTATTATTTTCAAGAATTTCTATTTTTCTATTAATTGTTTCCATTTCACCGATCAATGGTTCCACCGCATCAGCCTGCACTCCTTTGTCATACGACTCAGCCAAGGGTAGATTGGGCTAGGTGACGAGAATATTTATGTCCTTTAATATTAACATTCTCTTCTTTAAAAATTCTGTACCATTTTTTCAAATTACCTTCACATCTTCGATGTCCAGGGCTTCTTCTTTTATTGCATAAGGTTGCCGCTCAGATTCGCCCTGATGGACAAATCAGAGTAAAATTAAACCTTTCCGAATTCTCTCGGATTATTCTACCACCGTTTCCAGGCAGAGAGTAAAAATATCAACATACTCACCGTATTAATATCTCCATCGGGTTCTGTTTTTATCTGTATGCTTTCTGCATTATCAGATACCTATGCAAAGAAGTGAAAATAACGAATTTTATAGGGTCTTGATACTAAAAGAATTAATCTGCGAATGCTCTGAGAAAATGTTCAATCCAGGAGCTTACATCATTTATCTGTGGATTATCGAAAATAGTTGGTAGAGAATCTTTTTTCAATACTTTCTTTCGTTTGAAAGGTAAATAGCAGTCAGGAGAGAAATGCTTACTGCAGATTGTTGAATTTTTGGAAGGTGTACTGCGAAATTTGTGCACCAACAACATCCACAATTTCATTAATTCTCCATTTTTTAGTGGAAATCTGTAATGACAATTATTACAAATGAGCTGAATATGTATGAGAAAATGGAGTTGCGATGAGGGTAAGAAATAAAAAATTTCTTCCAACGGTTTTGAAAATAAAATTTTTTCACGTAATTTCCATCCAGCAATATCCACTCACTCACAGAATTTGATATCAACTATTCCAACAGTTTTGATTGAAATATCTACTTTACTTTATCTCTCTTGACATATATACATGCACATTAACTTACTGATGGAAAGAAAGATCGGTTGAAGGACTCCAAACACTACGACAATGTTTCACATGACATGTTTTAACCATCTCAATTTTATTTTTCTCCTCTTATTGACATTTGAGCATCTAGTGTAAAAAACTATGAAACATCCTGTCGTTCCACTTCATTACCTTCAAGGTTAGATGGGAATACACCTAAAATCATTGGAAAACATTTGTCGCTCGACCGCGTGTGCTGTGAAAATCAGCCATAATTTATTGGTAAAGAGAGAGACCGAGATACCCCAAGAGGGACGAGTGGGATCACCACCAACGTTGCGAACACTTTGCCGGTGATTCCAGAAGGCTCCATGCCGACAAAGGGTTTTCAATAATAGTTGACGAAATAAAATCTGCGATAAAATGAGTGATGAGTATATTTCAAAGTTTCTCGATGACCTTGGTCTGCAAGAGTATCTACCACGATTTAAAGGTGAGTACTTATTCTGATAATTCGTTAGATTATTCAAATTTTCATCAATTTTTTACGATACACTGCAAATGCGGTACCTAGTAATATCTTCTTCCCCTCCAGTTCATCAATTCACAATTTATCTAATTTCAATCGGAAAAAGTGTACCTCAGTCAAACTCGGATTAATCTTCCATCATTCTTCAAATTTATTCACTAAAAATAATTAATAAAAATAGTAGAATACTCGAGTTTGGGCAGCATCCATTCCATTCCTGCAGGGGGGAAAAAAGAACGGGCATATTTGATTCAAAAAAGGATTTATTCTTGACAAATCCAGACTCATTTAATACGCACTTTTCTTTTGGAATGAGATGAATAATTATTTGTTACAAAAAATCTGATTTCATGTATTTCATTCAAAAAATAATTCTTTCCTTATAAATCCGCACACATTTAATACTTATTTTTTATTTTGGGATGAAATAAATAATTACTACTTCTGATAAATTACTTTGAAACAAAGGAAAACGCGTAGTACAATCGGCGCGTTCTGATATTACACGTGTGCGTCGGAGATGAAGGAATTTTCCTCTATTAATATTTCTAGAAAACTGAATAAATTAATAAAATTTAATACATAGACAAATATAAGTAAAATCAAGTTTTATATTCATGTTTTCACGAATCATTACTGCAATCATTTTTATATTTTTTACGTATAGAGGTACAACTTAATGGCGATAATTTTGGTAATCTTACAGAAGAAATCATTGCTCTACTGATACCAATCGAGGAAGATCGTCAAAAAATCAAGGACAAATGGGAATCCATCTACGGAGAGCTACCTTCAATTCCAAATTCAGTACGATATTTTTGTCTTATGTTCTGTATTGCTTTTGAAATTTACGATTTTTTTTTTCATAGCTCCTTTCGAAGAAAACTTCAAAAAAAGAGGTATTGAGCATTATGATGAACTTATAAATTCTTATGAATTTAATCTTTTTTCTCAATTAATTCTCTTCAAAATTTCATCAACTCATTCATATTAAAATTAAATTTGTTGCTTGAATAGGGGGAAGATGGGGTCGTATGGAATAATATCGTTGCCTTAGAATCAAAGAGGCGTAAGTCCTTTGTATAAGCATAGTACTTACGCTCCTTTAATTCTAAGGTGACGAAATAATGGGGCAAGATGGATCGTTGAAGATTGTAAGAAAGTTAATTTTCCAAGTGGGAAGGATTCCACGTGCCCGAGATTCCAGAAATATACTTGTCCTATTGTCACATAAAAAATTTCGGATAAAATTTTGTTTTCTTAATTGCAGGTTGTTGAGCCCGTGAATGAGAATGAGCCTCCTAACGATCAATCAACGTTCAAATACGCCACTAAACATGGATTATACAAGTTTCTGTGCAAGGAGTTCTTCATCGAAATTTTGAATGACAATATATTAACAGCATGCATTCTGGAGAATTTTGTCAACAAAAATTTGCCTACAAAAGACAGTTGTCTCCTTGTGAAGACTATTGTTCTGGTTCTTATGAAGAAAAATTTCACTGACTGGGAGAGTGACCATTGGCGAGTCGCTGCCCAGACCTTCGCTGGTCCAACTGGAATATTCGTGAAGGAAGATCCAGCCGTCTATCATATACCTCCACAACGAGCTAATAGTGAAGCTACAAGTGGAAGTGTAAAGGGCAGGTTCTCCAGAACTTACAATAATATAAAACATGAAATCCGAAAAATTAAAGGACTTGTCAAAGTCAAAAAAGCCAAAGACGTGACGCAACAGCCTACTGCAATTCTCAACCCATGTCCAACTGTTAAATCGAGTCTGCAGAATTTAGAAAAAGTGCCATTAACGATTGAAGCAGTCAAAAGAGATTGGCAACAACTGCTCAGCATCGTTACGAATTGATATTGAAAACTGATGAAAAAAATATTCAGTGGTTATTACAAAGATACCCACATTATCAGGATCCAGAGTTGGCTGGGAAATTAATTCAGCTTGATTTTGATGCACTTTTCTCTTCAAAAACTGGAGCAGCTGCTGAGTTTGGAGATTTTTGGGAGCTAGCTGTGGCACCAGAGAAAGAGAACGAGGGAAAAAGTGAATTTCTTGTTGATCTTGAAGAGCAACTGAAGAAGGAAACTTTAGCAGATCGGCGATTGCTGCTCTAATTATGTTTACTGCCGTATTATATCCCTCCCAGAACAAATGCTTATGTCCCTAAAACGGAGGTAGAAGAACAAGGGGGTCCTTCGAAGTCCAAACGTCAAAAGAAATCAGATAAAGTAAATGGAAAAAATGTGGTGTGCAAGCGATTCAGCTCAGCGGAAGCAGAGCATTCGCTCATAAGAATGGTTCAGGTGAGTGTCAACATTCTTATTATCTAACTCACGGCATACATTGTTAGAAACTTTAATCAATTTCACTTGATCAGTACTTCTGTATTATTTTCATCTGTTGGATTTTATGGATTTTTAAAGAGCAGTGCATAAATTTATTTATTTCCAACAGGATATCAAGGATCTCAAGGCTGTTGAAGCTATGATTAAAAGTACTCCGAAAAGTACTACAATACAGCCATACATCATTGCTGTTGGATGTGCCACGATTGATACAAGGGACTATTTCGTTGCAATTGATCAATTATTGATAAACACCAGAGATGGTACTGATGCTTTTGATATCTGCTTCGAGAGCTTTTCAGTGCTGAATTTGGAGTATCCAACAGCAGCTCACCATATCTGGCGATTAATTGAAGAGGGATTATACAAAGTAATTACAAATAAAAATAAGCCTGCATTGCCTGCTATTGCGAATCCATTGAAGCGTATCAGAGATGCCAAGACGGATGAAAACGGAGGTACCACATAATTTTTCGTGATAAGAGATAATTTCTAAATAGTAGATGAATAGAGGCACGATATCAATCGGTTTATATAGATGCTTTCTTAATGATTCGATTTCAATTTCATTCATAACAATCTTTTGAAAAAAAAAAATTGATGGGAATGAAAAATTTCAAATGTCCATTTTGCATTATTGAAATTCCGATTGATAAATTATTATCTCATGTCACAAAGTATCATAAAGAAAAAAAATCCCAACTATATTATTGTTCCTATTGTGAAAAAATTTTTCGAACTATTTATAATTATCGAAAACATTTGATTAGTAATCATAGTCAAACAGATCAGGAAACTCATGATTCTGAGAGAGCGAGCAACTCCTTAACAAATTCTCACAGTTCTTCATGTCGAGAACTACAAATTTTGAATATCATTACCCCTGTACCTCAAATTCCCAGTGCAGAATGCGCATTATCCCTGTCTTCAAAGAATGACAGGTCAGAAAGTATGTTATCAATGCCCAAAAAACAGGAATTTCGGTCTACTCTAATTTCGCGTGTGAATCAACTTAGCACAATTGTTGAACTTCACTGTAAAGAAGTTGCTCACTCTCAGGTAGATAGCAGCAGCCAGAGTTCTAGTACACTAAATCCTAAATCGTTTCTTCCTGCGCCTCTTCACAATATTTCTGATGATAAAAACTTGACAGAATTACGATTCAATGTAAAAAAGGTGTTGAGAAAACGTGAGATTGAAAACAATAACAAAACAACTACTTCTAGTGAGCAGCCACGCATTTTCGATAGTTCAAGTAATGTTGTTAACGGGAATTTGCATGTAACAAAGGTGGTGCAGTTAATGAAAAACCACATCAGGAATTTCATGTCTAAAAATGATTGTGATAAACCCAAAAATTCAAATTATGTAGTATCTCAAAATACTCAGATCCATGTGCCACTGTCTGCTAATAGTAACAATAGTACAAATTTTGATAGAGAGTTCCAAGAATCCATGAAGTTGAGCCCATGAAGTCCATCAACATATTGCAAGTTTTACATCAAAATTGTATGGTGATAGAGCTTTAAGTAGAGCACATATTAATGAAGTGATTACTGATGTTAGTCATTTATTTAGGAAGGTTACCCGCGGAATACTAGAAAGTTCAAACTGTATAGAAAACTGTCGACCATATATAACGTCAGCGTTGGATGCGAGTGAGCGTACCTTCAACACTTTCAGAAGTGAACACAAAACTATGAAGTATTTTCGAGATTTAGGCGTGTATATTCCACCTTACTCTAAAACAATCTCCTCAAGATTATCTTCACAACGTATGCGACGAGTACGTACTATAATCACTTATAAAATTAAGATCACAGTAATCCCCGTGAAAAAAGTATTAACCAAATTTTTTGAACTCCCCAATGTTTATCATACAGTTGAGGAATACGTAGATCAGTGTCATCAATCAGACGTAATAGTATCACCTACCCAATGTAGAATCTGGAAACAAACAAAAAAGAAATTTAAAGATGAAATCGTATTTCCTCTAGTTCTGTCTGAAGACGACCTTGAACTCAATAATCCGCTGGGATCACGTCGCGGTATAAGTAAAATAACGGCTTTATATGTTTCACTCCCTTGCATTCCACCACGATTTCGTGGATAATTAGATAACATCTTCCTCGCTCAATTGCACAACGCTAAAAATGCCAAAAAAATAGGCAATCAACAACTGTACAGCGAAATCATTGATCAGCTGAAAGACTTAGAAGCTAATGGAATAACTGTAATGGTTAATGGTAAAAAAATACAAATTTATATTTGTTTATTATCAATAAGTGGTGATAATCTCGGGTTGCATGAAATGATAGGGTTCACAGCTAGTTTCAACAGTCAATATTCTTGTCGTTTCTGCACGTCGCGCAAAAGTATTCGTCATAGTCAAACTTCAATAAATCAACGAACATTGCGTACTAAAAAAAATATTCAAATCATTTAGCTAAACAAGCAGGAGCCCCATTACTTGTGCGTAATTTGAGAATCTTACATCTAATATTTTGCCAATGCAATTGGCAGAAAGCTTCCGAATGAATTTTTTAATTTCAAATCTACCATCACTGATCTTATTCATATTAATCACGTCAATTCATGTTCTTTTTGTTAAAGTTACCCCTCACATCAACTACTAACTTCAGAACTCAAATAGATATCGTATTTATAAATGATAAAATTGTAAATCATATATCTGGAGTCTATGAAACATATTTCTCTGATCACAAACCAATATTCATTGGATTAAATGATGATTCTAATCAATCTATGAATGAAAATGAATCAAAAAATAAAGAAACATTTCAATCTCACAAAAAAATGACACTTGATGAAATGTATAATCCATTAAAATCTGACGATGACAATTATCGAGAGAGTATGTCGAATACTGACGTTGAGATATCAAAAGATGAAAACAGAAATCATAAGACAAATATTATCTTGAAAAATGGAAATTTGTGCTCGAGTTTCAGAAGAGAATCGTCACTATATTCCCTCAACAATACTTGTGGATTTGATAGTATCATTCAAATATTAATATCCGCTTGTGATCATGAATATTTCAAGAATGTAATTAATAATTCAAATAGCTATGAATGTCATTTCATAAAAAAAATTATAGAAAAAGATATGATTGATTGGTAAAGTAAGACCCTGGCGACGCTATTCAAATCTTTGTTGTTTTTGCTTTTTTCAGCTGTAATATATAAAGACGTTACGTAATCTATTGTCTGAATTGGTCGCTGGTATAAATAAAAATCAAAAAAACAGAAATGCGTTTGGTCGAGATGTATGGATTGAGTCAAAATAAACTCAATCTCATACGTTATCTGAAGACCTTGAATGTCATTAGAGCGCGCAATTTTTGTCAAATATGCGGTGAGCTAATGGTGTTCAATAAAAAAGAACTAATGCACCGATGTTATAACAGCATTGAGACCAAAAATTCACATAAAAAGTGTGTAAGGAAAAAATGTAACACCAAGACTGGTATGTTCACGGGATCATGGTTTATGGGCACCAATTTAGACATTAGAATTTTATTTCAATTAATTTCATTGTATTTAATTCATGATAAAATTTCTCTCAAAAATTTAGCTTCAGAAACACTTTTATCCATAAAAACAATTCGCTTTTGGCTTGGTAGGATTAACTCTGTTTTGGTTGAGTGGGTAGGGGGTGACCTCGCACTGAAGATGGGTGGGAAGGGGAAGATTGTCGAAATTGACGAATCGAAGATAGGTGGGAGAAAGTATAATAGAGGGAGAAAGAGCAAGGGACAATGGATTGTTGGCATTTTCGAGAGAGAAACAAAAAGAGTCTTCTTTTGGCCAGTCCGTGACCGCTCCTCTAGAACTCTCCATAATATCATAATCAGTGCAGTTAAGCCAGGTACTTCAGTGTATACAGACGGTTGGAAGGGTTACAGTGGCCTGATCTTGAGGGGATTTAACCACCTTCGGGTCAACCACTCCTACCAATTCGTGAATTCACACGACAAGAACGTGCACACACAGAACATCGAGCGTGTGTGGAGGGACTTGAAGTCCACTATTCCAAAGTACGGCGTGGGTGGGAAGAAACTTGACGCAAAAATGTGTAAGTTTATTTTCAACCGCACTTTTAAGTATGGTGAACGTATTGAAGCTTTCTTCGAAATTTTGGCAAGATTCCACAATCCACATTAATGTATGTAATTTTGATTCATTTTGAACGGTAGAGTCAGTATGTACTGTTGATTCTGGTTGTTGGTCACACGCGAAGTCGTACAGTATTGTGGATTATTGATTATTTGAGTACTCAGTGTGTTAAATTCACACATAAACTCAAATAATTATTTTGAATTTTGAAAATGCTGATAGAAGGAGCAGCGGTGGTTGTTTATTCACAATTTTTTCATCTAAATCCCAAGAGTCAATTAATAGGTTGTTGTGTTAGGTTATTCTGCGAGGCCTATACACCACTACCTCCACGAGGTGGCCTTGGGTTACGCTAAACGTGGTGGTCCACCAATCAGTTGTTGTTCCCTTTTCTTTTGATAATTCCACTTTAATTTTCGGAAAAAATTTTTTCACTTGGTGTCAAGTAAATTTCCAGTAGTTGTTATACATTAATTGGGATCCCCACTCTTCTTCCCTGTGAGTCATCACTTGTTGGCTTGACCAATGGAGTATTAACATTATTTCAGAATCAATCAATAATTTCTAGCAAACTGAACAAATTGTTGTTTGTCGTCGACAGAGTAGTACATTACCGATTGATTTAGAAATATATGAAGCAAGGCTAGAGATTTTTTCAAGAATAGACTATTTTTATGATAATAGGATTATTACAAATAGTTCTGTAACCCTCACTATTGCTTCCAATGTTATTGATATCTGTCAAAAAATATTTCATAATGAACCTAGCTACACAATAGAAGCACAATGTAACAATTGTAGTAGTGTTAATATTGATAAATTGTAAATTACACCGAATTTGGAAGCTATGTTCACATATAACTTGTAACGTGATATTTGGATTACTTTACTTTTTGTCGTCTGGGCGCGCAATTAATTTTGAATTTTCAATAGTTTTGGCACCACCAACTGAGAATCAAAACAAACGAATCACGAGAGTTCAATTTTAGTAGAAATTATGTAAAACTAATGCCGATTGGTTAATTTTGTATGTTAACGCTCATTGGATTGTCGTCAATTGAGTTGATGACTCACGACTGGAAGAGGGAGACACCAGATGGACGATGATGAAGGGAATCGACATTACCGAAGGAGTCGGTTAATTGGACGAAAGTTTTGGCGCCAATGACAAAATTCATCGGAAGAATTAATTGAGACGTTTAGATGAACTTTGGATGCATCCTTGGACTTGATAAAATTGTCCCAACTCTAATATCATCGACTTGGAGTTTCTCAATTGTCTTCGTTGGAATTTATTGTCATTGAAAAGAAGGAATTATTGTCGTCAGGTTATACTGGGTTAACTGACGTAGTCTGGGATTGACCAATGAGAAGAGTCCTTCCCGGAAAAGACGCCTTAGCCAGAGTACAGCGTTTGCTGTCGGCAGGATTCTCGTTTGGTGTGCCGTAGAGTAGACACATGTTTTGTCGTGTCTCTTTGCACAATTTTGTATAATCGCCACTTTCACAGTTGGGAAAATTAATTCATTGGAATTAATTGTATTAATTGTCGTTTAATTAAGTTGAAAATTTATTGTTCACGTTGAAATTAATTGGCATAATCTGGTGAGCAAATTTTTGTTTAATTAAATTTTGTACGGTAATTGATTTCGTGATCGTGAAAATTGTGTTTTTTTTGGTTGTTAGCGTAATGACGCCATATGAAAAGACGCCACGGAATCGAATACCATTTATCGGCGAATTAATTCGATAATTTTTTTTTTTGGAAACATTAATTTTGTTAAAATAATTGTTGGAACTCTCGTGCTCGTTTCTCGAAAAAAATATTTTTTTTTTTTGTCGCGAATTGAGAAAATTCAATTAACGGATATATTTTGGCGTCATGGCCAAAGATAATTAATTGGAAGTTATTTTGGAATTTTAGTCTCGTTGTAGCAACCGCTACAGTACGCGTGTACTCAAAGAGCAGAAATAATATTTTCTATCTCTTATTATTTATACCTGTCTCGCTCTTGACCATTGTAACGCGTATTCTTTTCAATTCCCTTTTGTGTGGATATTCCGAGTTTCGGGTATCCTTATATGGTGATTATTAAATCACACTCGCGTATCGGCAGTTCACGAGAACGCATCTCAATCACCACACTATTGACTTGTATTATATCACGTAATTTAATAAACGCAATTTTATATATTTTAATTGCAGTACTGCAATTAAAATATATAATGCATCACTAACACGTGTTAGTGATGCATTTATTTATAATTAACCACATCACTACATTGGTGACCCCGATGTGATTAAAATCTATAAATTAAAATATATAAAATTGCGTTTATTAAATTACGTGATATAATACAAGTCAATAGTGTGGTGATTGAGATGCGTTCTCGTGAACTGCCGATACGCGAGTGTGATTTAATAATCACCATATAAGGATACCCGAAACTCGGAATATCCACACAAAAGGGAATTGAAAAGAATACGCGTTACAATGGTCAAGAGCGAGACAGGTATAAATAATAAGAGATAGAAAATATTATTTCTGCTCTTTGAGTACACGCGTACTGTAGCGGTTGCTACATCGTGACTTTGTAAAACATATTGAATTTTGTTTGAAATTATTTTTTTTTATTATTCAATATTTCGAGAAATTTTGTTTGATGAATTATTTTTTTATTTTTATTTTCATGACATTAATTCAATTAATTTCATGCATTGAGTATGGTTGAGTCGGCCTTGACACCTAGGGAATATCGCTAGGGAATTTCTAGTAAATTAGCCCTAGGGAACAATAGTTACTTTCGTTTCGTTGCGAAAGATAACTGTAGGTGGCAGCAACATTAATTTCTTATGAATTTGAATTTGAATGTTATTCTTTGAATATTTCTTTTATTTGATAACTTTATTATGCGTTGACGATTAATTAATAAATTAATCAATTTGTTAATTAATTAAATTCTTTTATTTGATTAATTTGATTTTAAATTTCGTTTCAAAGGATTTATTTGTAATTAATTGTTTATTTATTTTGAATTGTTTTATTTGTTTAAAATTTATAATATTTTATTTATTGTGCTGCGCACTCGCCGATGTAACGCAGGGGTTTAATAATTTATAATTAATTTTTTTTATATGAAATTTTTATTTTATCCCCTAAATTGTTTTGTTTGGAATTATTTACACTCCTTATTCAAACCCACAACAGTGACCCTGAGGGGGAGACTGAACTAGTTCGTGCTGAATAAGGGAGTATTTGAGTTTGTGGTTATTTTATTTGAATTTTTGATTTTATTGTTATTGTTTAGATCAATTTAAGATTGATCGGATGTTGAGATACATCCTGGCGCCCATTTGGATTTTGGTTTTGTTTTGAATTTTGTTTTTGGCTATTGGGTGCTTTTCAAGCGTGCTTAATTGCTGAGCTTACCGTTAGGCTCAGGAATTACGTCACAAACTATACAAAATTCCCTCATGTATTAAACATAACGATTGAAGAAATAATGACTACGAGACACATCAAATGTCCACGAGGTCATAATTGTAAAATTGGAAAAATATATTTCAATAATCATCTTTTTATAGAATGTTTGTCTGATCATAATTTGAGAGTATCGTTGGACAAATTTCCAAAAATATTAAAGATCGATCATGAACGATATATTTTAACTGCGATAGTGAATTTTATAGATTCAGATATATCATATATATATCATAAGTGAAGAGAATATTGGACATTACACAGCGTATATTCTTAAATTCGATGAGTGGTATGAAGTAGATGATTTAACACCCGATCAAATGAATGGAAAAGATTCATCTGATTCAGTCAATCTATGCATATATATAAAAATTGGTAGTTGTGATTGAACGAAAATTATGTGAAGAGAACGTGATTCAAAATAATCTTATAATTTTGAAAAAGAAAGTATATAGTTGATCTCGTTATTAATTATCATCAATTTAATATTAATATATTATCGTCAAAAACATACCTTCCATAAAACTGGGATTATTAACCGACGCAGCTGATACTTTTTTAACAAATATAAATTAAGAATGTTGAATTTATGCAAATATCAATATATTTGGGATATAAGATATTCTTCAAATTTGGCAAATAATTAAGTCACAACGACAATGGGTTCATCTTTCAATGAAAAAAGATTTACTTCACCATAATTAATTCAGATATATTGCCCTCCTCAGGGAAACATATAGGAAAATGGAAATTCATGGAGGATCAATTTTGTGAACGGTTCCCTAGAATTATTATTTCAAGAATTCTAAAAGTTATAACACAAATGACGCATAGCCAAGACCTTTTAATCCTCTGAGGATTAATCCGCAAGCTTTATCTGGACACAGTTGCTTTAGAAAATTCCTATTCAGGAGGAAGAGAGCAGAAACGGACCAATGCCCTTGATGCGGAATGATAGACAGTGTCAGTCACACGATGTTTATGTCCGACAGATGAAACGAGGAGAGTCTTGAGTTGAAAGCTCATACCGGACGATAATTCAATAAGATTAGCATGATGATCAGCCTAACAAGCAACAAGGGAAGCTGAAATCATCCACACAATGATTGATAAGAAAAAAGATGACATCAGAGCGCTACGTCATAGCGTCTGGAGACAATGTCCATGCTGAAGTGAAGCGAAAGTGGTTTGCAGCATAGTGCATGAATGATCACGGAGGTGGGTTTTTTAGTCAGTAAGAATCTGACACTACCCGCATCCCATCTGCGGGTGTCTCATGTAAGATTTTTCCCACCTCCCAAGAAAAAAAAAAAAAAAAAAAAATGGCATCACTGATCTGTGCGTGGAATGCGAAAACTAAAATAGGCCTCAGAGGGTTAAGTTTGTTCCAAATATAATCAATTGAATAGTTTTGAAGATATTTTTTTTTTGTTTTATACTTATTTAACGTCGCCATCTTTTCGCTAAGATTATGCCAATCAGCGACGGAGGTTCATGGTGTGTCTGTGGACAAAGCACTTGTAAAATAATTTTTACAGTGGTGCTTGTATCATTCAGCAGAGACTAGGATTTGAACCCGGGTCTACGAGTTGGCAATCCGACACTCTACCGAACGAGCCACCGTTCACCTCATTTTTTTTTTTTTTTTTTTTTTGAAGATATAGCTTGCTTTTTCTGATGTTTCTATGCTAATATCTGAGAAACTACTGGACCGATTCCGCCCAGTTTCAATAGCAACCTTTGTGCTCATCAGATGTATAACCTCACAAAATTTGAGGTCTCTAGCTCAATTATTTATTAAGTTATCGTAGAATCAAGATTTTCACGAAAAATTTATCAAAAGTTTTCTACTGGCTAAAATAAAAATCTGAGCTCCCACCACCCCGAGGGTCAAAGATGCGGCTCTTGGACGCGCATCTCCTCGCGGAGACTGGACGCTGTCATTCCATTTTTCATCGAGAAAAGTCGAAAAAACGATATTTCAACATTTTCATTTTTCTCAAAAACTATCCGGCCGATTTAGCTGAAATTTTTGTGAGAGCTTGGGGCACGCATGGCGAACTTATGGTAAAATTTTCAGATCGCTAGCTAACCCCACTTCAGAGTAAAGCGGAAAATGCGTCATCACACACACACACACACACACACACACACACACACACACACACACACACACATACACACACAGACATTTTTTAAAAACGACGGATCTCGACGTTTTGGGTCATTTGCAGTCATATTATGATGAAATCTCAAAATCGAAAAAAATCACGATTACAAAGCTTCCATTTGGAAGCAAAAAACTAAAGGAATTGTCAATAAGTGCGTTTTTAATGATCTCACGCATTTTCATGGAATAAGTAATTGTGGCGTTGATGAACACCACGACTGGCTTAAAGGAATATTCCGTAGATCTATTCCAAAAATACTTTATCGGTTGATTTACACATTCAAGTATTTTTCGTTAGAGACTCTAAATTGGTGCATAAGATTTTTTGACCATGGTCATGGCTATGGAGCAAATTTACCGCCCCCGTTATCAGAGACAGCCCTTAAGAAAGGTAGTTTAGTGATATCTGCAGCAGAAATGAAAATGCTAGTAAGACATCTGAGTATGTACATTGGTCATTTAGTGCCTGAAAATTGTAGAGAGTGGCAGGTATACATTTTGGAGCGTAAACTTTACCATATAATTAGTAAAGGCATTTGCACCGATGCACTCATTGCTGAATTCGATTCTTTGATAAAACAGCATCACACACTTTAGCAGGAACTTTTCGAGGACAATTTCACGTTTAAATTCCACTTGCAATTACATTATCCAGACATAATGAAGAAATTGGGTCCTGTTAAAGTGTACTCAGCCTCGCGTCCTCAAGGCCGACATCAACGCCTCAAGACTGCCACACAAGCCACTCAGAGTCGAATTAATATTGCACATACATTGGGAATAAAGAATCAGCAAGAATATTGCTATCGTATCTTTAAAAATGAAGGATTTCAAACGGGATTATCTTACACTGAATCCGCAAAACACCTAGCTAATCTCCTCGAATACGACGTTTTCAAACCCTGCATTCCTGATTCACTTGGCGATGGAAGTAAAGTTCTTACATCGATTAAAATTTATGGAACTTTATATGAACCAAAAATGTGCATAAACATTTCTGATAGTGTGTTTGCATACGTTTATGCTATTTTAATTGATAAAAATGAGTCCGAACATTCAATTTCATTTCTGTATAAAAAAATGAAGACTGTCACTTTTTGTGAACATTTACAAGCGTTCCAAGTCACGAAAAACAATGACTTTAGTTTCATTTACCAAAAACACTTGACACACCACAGGCCGCTCACTCTTCATACCCAACAAAAAAACAAGCCCCATTACTTGTGCGTAATTTGAGAATCTTACATCTAATATTCTGCCAACGCAATTGGCAGAAAGCTTCCGAATGAATTTTTCAATTTCAAATCTACCCTCACTGATCTTATTCATATTAATCACGTCAATTCATGTTCTTTTTGTTAAATATGATATCTCTTTGAATGTTCTGAAGATGATGAGAATCCCCTCGTTTGCTATGAGTAACAAAATTATTTTTTATTGTCATATTTCTACTTTTTGGAACATCTTGGGTCATATTCCATTGAAATCTTGAGCTTCAACTTCATAGTCAAGTTAGCTAACTCGAGTTTAGCCTTGCCCAAACTAAGCCTAATTCAAGGTTGCTTATGATAAAATTCTCTGCAATGAGAAATTTTCAAAATTTGCGTAACTTTGAATTTTTTCTCAATACTAAAATTGTGCTACCAAAAATCGATACAAGGAAAATATAATGTATAGATAGCATGAATCAATCAAGTTGATATAAACTATCTCATTTTAGAAGTCGAAATAATTCTACCACAACAATCAATCATATCACATAAAATGCGAAAAATTACTGAGTACCGACGCCTAGTAGAATGGTCAATTATTCTCAATTTATTGTTCGCTAACAATAATTTCCAACAAATTATGATGATGTGGTACTGAACACTTGTACGACCGAAATCAATGCCTAACAGACAGAGGGGCGTAAATTTTATGCTTATAAACAGCATTTCCAAGAATCAGAACCAAAATATAAGTGCTGTTTATAAGCATAACATTTGCGCCCCTTTATTTCTAAGGTGATGATGGGAAAGTCTGTGTAACAGTCAACTGTCACAAAATTGTGAATTACTTTATTCGATTTATTCAGTTTAGATACTCATTTCACGTTATTGAATAGTGCAGATTCATTTGACCAATCTAATTGCGATTATAATTGATCATTAACTAGTGAATACTATTCATTGAAAAAAATGGAAGAATGTGAATATCGTAAGTTTTCATTTGCAATTGACAATAATTATCTACGAAAAATGATTTATTCAGATACTTACATATTTATTATTTGGATAGTTTTTGATGACGACTGGGATGAAGCTACGATTGAAGCATTGGGAGAGTTCGAGAAGAATTCCTAAAATCTATTGCATGTTTCTAACATCAAAATAAGGTAATTCACAGTAATGATTTCAAAATATTCATGTAGAAAAGTGGGATTAGGGGAAATTTTCGATTTTTGTTGTAAAGGCTTTCAGTGTCAAAAAAAATTAAAAATCATGCTACGGTCGTATTAGCGAGAGCGTAAACATGGGAAAAGTTGGGAGCCAAGTTCCCCCACCACGATGGTCGTATGGGAAAACATAGTGATGTGGGAAGCCAACTCACAGCGTTTTTCCAATGCTCACGCTTTCGCTAGTACGACAATAACCTACAGATATCAATATATTTGGGATATAAGATATTCTTCAAATTTGGCAAATGATTAAGTCACAACGACAATGGCTTCATCTTTCAATAAAAAAAGATTTACTTCACGATAATTAATTCAGATATATTGCCCTCCTCAGGGGAACATATAGGAAAATGGAAATTCATGGAGGATCAATTTTGTGAATGGTTCCCTAGCATTATTATTTCAAGAATTCTAAAAGTTATAACACAAATGACGCATAGCCAAGACCTTTTAACCCTCTGAGGATTAATCCGCAAGCTTTATCTGGACACAGTTGCTTTAGAAAATTCCTATTCAAGAGGAAGAGAGCAGAGACGGACCAATGCCCTTGATGCGGAATGATAGACAATGTCAGTCACACGATGTTTATGTCCGACGGATGAAACGAAGAGAGTCTTGAGTTGAAAGCTCATACCGGCCGATAATTCAATAAGATGAGCATGATGATCAGCCTAACAAGCAACAAGGGAAGCTGAAATCATCCACACAATGATTGATAAGAAAGAAGATGACAACAGAGCGCTACGTCACAGCGTCTGGAGACAATGTCCATGCTGAAGTGAAGCGAAAGTGGTTTGCAGCATAGTGCATGAATGATGTCACGGAGGTGGGTTTTTTAGTCAGTAAGAATCTGACACTACCCGCATCCCATCTGCGGGTGTCTCATGTGAGATTTTTGCCACCTCCAAAAAAAAAAAGAACAAAATGGCATCACTGATCTGTGCGTAGAATGTGAAAACTAAAATAGGCCTCAGAGGGTTAAGTTTGTTCCAAATATAATCAATTGAATAGTTTTGAAGATATAGCTTGCTTTTTCTGATGTTTCTATGCTAATATGTAAAAAACTACTGGATCGATTCCGCCCAGTTTCAATACCAACCTTTGTGCTCATCAGATGTATAACCTCACGAAATTTGAGGTCTCTAGCTCAATTATTTATTAAGTTATCGTGGAATCAAGATTTTCATGAAAAATTTATCAAAAGTTTTCTACTGGCTAAAATAAAAATCTGAGCTCCCACCACCCCGGGGGTCAAAGATGCGGCTCTTGGACGCGCATCTCCTCGCGGAGACTGGACACTGTGATTCCATTTTTCATCGAGAAAAGTCGAAAAAACGATATTTCAACATTTTCATTTTTCTCAAAAACTATCGCGCCGATCTAGCTGAAATTTTTGTGAGAGCTTGGGGCACGCATAGCAAACTTATGGTAGAATTTTCAGATCGCTAGCTAACCCCACTTCAGAGTAAAGCGGAAAATGCGTCATCACACACACACACACACATACACACATACACACAGACATTTTTTAAAAACGACGGATCTCGACGTTTTGGGTCATTTGCAGTCATATTATGATGAAATCTCAAAATCGAAAAAAATTACGATTACAAAGCTTCCATTCGGAAGCAAAAATGAAAAAAATAAAAAAAAAAAGTCCGAGAAGTGATCGAAATAGCGTGGAATGCCCCATATCCATTATGAACCCTCATCTGGTCTTAGTTATGGGGCAAAGAAGTGCCAACATTAAGAGGATTTTTTCCCACTAGCATGACTATTTCTTAAAAGTGAAAACGAACTATTCTAGATCAATGGTTGCACCTAGAATTATAACTAAAACAGCTAAATTATACTTAGGGGAAAATGGTGTAAAATGGACACCAGGGTTAAAACGGACACGGGTTGGTTTTGGTATTTTATACGATGAAATTTACTGGAAATGGATGGAAATATTGGAGATAGATTTTTTCTGATGATTTCATTGGAAAGATGAGGAAATTTCCCCTGAAAATCATATGTCAGAAGTTATTTTTTAGAATTTTTCAAAAATTTCATTTTTTTCTGCAAGATTCGAAGGTGAAAGTGAAAGTCTTCTATTTTTGGGAAAATTTCAGTTTTTTGGGAATATCTCTGGTTCTCTTGATCGTAGCGACCTGGGGTTGATCTTAAATGGAAGGTGAGCTCATTCCCCATGAATTAATGGGGTTAAGAAAGGAATAATATCCATTTTTCAAGTATTTATAGGGCAAAAACTGAGTTTCAAAAAATGATTCATAAATATTCGAAAAATTGATAATATTGTTTTTAAAACCCCATAAATTCATGGGAAATGAGCTCATCTTCCATTTGAGATCCACCCCAGGTCGCTACGATCAACGAAACCGGAGAATTCGCCGAAAAAGTGAATTTTTCCCATGTTCAAGAGGAAAACCTCTTCAAAACTTGGCCAAAAAAGTAAATTTTTCGAAAAATGGGAAAAAAAATTTTGACACATATTTTCTGCCTAAAATTTACTTAGTTTTTCAATGGAATCATCAGAAAATTTCTATCTCGAACCGTTCAATTGGAGGGGCCATTTTACCCAACCTTCCCCTATGTTTACTATCTGATAGCTGTACTTGATAAAAATTTGGTCGCTGTTAACATATTAATTAACATATTTCATAGTCAAGGTCTTTCCTGCTATATTTTTAGTTACACAGGTCGACAAATTCTCTCAGTGCATAACTCAAAATTTTACTATTTTGATTTTTACTTTTAAAAATAGTAAAAAATTCCCGTTTTTCCCGCTTCCCTCTTGATACAAGGATGTAAATATGTTCTATCTGACTCAATGCTCACACAAATTAAAAAAAACGAAGTAAAACAAGCAGGAGTTCCACCCTTTGTGCGTTATTTGCAAACCCCACTCTTTGTGTGATATTTAATATTTTGCCAATTCGATTGGCAAAATGCTTCCGAATGGGATTTTACCCATAATCAATCGAATCTCTATAAAAATGAATATCTTTTCAATCGCTCAAAAAATAACATTATTCTCGCAAGAAATACGCACTTATAGATCTCTACAAATCTCAGCTCAGAATAATCGATTAAATTGCAATAATATCACATGGCACATAAAAATTCAATATTAGATAAAAATTCAGATCCTATGATGGAACACAAACATTGACGTTCGGTTTCCAAATAGGATTTCTATTCTTTCTGATTGTCGTTAGGATTGAAGGGTACTCATTTTGTAGAAAAAATTGTCTACTTTCGAATGGTGAAATAAAAAATAGTAGTGTTCTTTGGGAGAAAGCTAAGAAAAACCGTGATTTTTGAAAAAACTAATTTATCGAACATCCTTACAAGAGACTTCTTCTGAAAAATCTGGAATTATCACCACTTGTGGGGCTCATTGAGATGAATCTTTTAAGCTGAACTTGGATGTAATCGCTTGGATAGTTTCGGACATATAACCTCTTTTCATAAAATGGTTTTTGGACAATATCTCAGAAACTACTGGAGCGATTTTGCCCAATTTCCATACCAAACTTTTCACTCATTAGATGCACAAACAGGAAATTTGAAGTCTCTAACTCGAATAGTTTTTGAGCTAGCGTGTATAGTAAATTCAGAATAAAAAACACTGTAATTGAAATTATCTGCAAACGAAAAATCTGAGCAAATCTTACCCCGAGTGAAAATTGTGAGTTCAAATGAAATCTATTTCATCGCTGAGAGTGGGGGCTGTGAATCAATTTTTCGAGCAGAAAAGTCGAAAAAACGATTTTTCGAAAATTTGAATTTTCTCGAAAAGTACTCAACCGATTTCGCTGAAATTTCACTGACAGCAATTTGCACGAGGAGGGAAAGTACTGTTAAATTTTCGGCTCACCAAGTATTACCGTTGCTGAGCAATGAGCCGATATCTGTCACACATACACACACACACACACACACACACATACAGACATTTTTTAAAAATGTCATTTCTCGACGTTTTGGATCATTCTGAGTCATATTCCGATGAAATCTCGAAATCGAAAAAAATCGCGTTTACAATGCTTCCATTCGGAAGCAAAAAGGGGTCCATTTTGCCCCGGAGTCCATTTCACCCCGGGGGTCCATTTTGCCCCGCCCTCCCCTATTGGATCGATTCCGATCAAAATCTAATGACCGCGAATTCATATCAAGATGCTCCGATTACGACATCGATCACCTCGATCCCATTATTAATTTATGAGAAAACGTCAACGAAAAAATTGATCACGGACATACACACACACACAAACACACGCACAGACATGATCGTGAAAACTATCAAAAAATGTTGGGGAGGTCTTAGAACATGAAGATCGCTCGAAAAATCGATTTTTCATTTTCGGGGCCATTACATAAACTTCCTTTATCGGGAAGTTAAAAAGGAAATTCCTTCGCAATTCTTATATCTATATTGAAAATATCGAGCAGTATCAATTTACATTGAGTGGGTATCCGTTGAAGTGTGAGATAGTCGAGTCCATCTATTCCTGGAACAGATCTGGACCTCCGCGCGTTCGACGCGTGATTAAACTCTTGGAAATCGGAATAAGCTCCAAGAGTTTCATTGAAATCGTGATGATCATCAACGTTGAAAACAAATTCTCCTACAGTCACCAAACAAACTCCTGCCAACGATTGCTTTCACGTAGATAATGATTGCGCGTATTGAATTTGATTGAAATTGGGGATAGCTCGAGGATAGACAATTGGGAAAAGACTGTTTTTCCAAAATATTGTGAATAAACTTTGATTTTGTGGAAATTTTCCATGCATAGCTTGGAACAATCATTCATATTTGCCGCCCTCTTTGAATTTTCTTCGGTTTTTCCTGTCGCTTCCATTTTCCTAGCAGCCAATATGAATTCAACTCTCAATCAATTTAATAACTTTCGATATGAAACAATTCTGTACAGTCTTTGAAAGTACTTACCTGAGGAAGTGATATCTGGGAACAAATCGGAAAGCCAGTCCAGCAAGACAACTCTTCCATGTGGCATATCTCCCATGAATGAAATGCTCGTGACCGAAAATACTTTCCTTACGCATTTTGTTCTCACACGTTGACAATAGGCCCCCTGTTTTTGAAGCCTACGGCTGAATAACCAGCATCCTTTAGTTAAAGTCAAGGAACAAAGACGTAGTGGGAAGAGAAATTGATTGATTGAAATATTTATGATTATTCAGGGTTGAACAAGAGGACAGAACAGAAGACCTAGAAAGCCCTAAGGCAATAATAAGGAAAGTCCAAAAGTTATTTACGAAAAGAAGATATGAAAGTGAGGCAGAAGGCTCTCGGTGAGTACCCAAAGAATAGAAAATTGCAAGAGATATGAGGCGATCACATGAGTGTGTGGATGCACTGTATTTCATTTTTTTTCATTCTGGGTCAAAGGTGATTCTTTTAATGACTCCATGTGGTTGCACTTGGAAGCCGGTTTTCGCCAACGGCTGCTGTTACATTTCCCATGACACTCGTGGATTAAGAAGTGAAAAATTATTGAATTCTGGATGGAAATAGGAGAAGGAACTCGGTACAGTCGCCCTTCACGAGAAGGATCCATGGGAATCGCAGTGACACAAAAAGAAACTAGTTTCAAATAAATTTATCATGTGCAAATTAATATTTGAAATTTTTATCAATGAAAAATTTTGGCATCATCAAGCAATTTCTCGTCTGATGATGAAATATTAGTTGAAAGAAACCCCCTTTTATTCAGTACTATTTTCAGTATTTCAGTACTAGACAAATTTGATGTTTGTCGGGGATGTTTATTGACAGCAATTGGGAAAAGCAACAAGAATTGTGGATTGGAATATTAATGATAAAAAGATAGTAATCGTAACTCGTACTTGAGTGACTTAACATTTCGTGCATGATAATTCATTATTTTTGTACAAAAAAATATAAATAACGTAATTACGTTCACCCATTATCAGTGAATATTATGCTCAATCTTTTCTTTATTTTACACAAAAATTCAATACAAAATATTTGAAATTTACAATAATCTTACTCAAGGTGTTTTGAATGTACATTTCTAAAAATTCGTTATAATTTGTACAGTATTGAGAAGAGAAATGGAATTAAGTTGCAATTAATATTATCAGAAAAAAATGTAGTTGAGAAAAAATCATGTGAAGATTTGAGAAATCTTTCATTACAAAATTGAAACAAAAGAACTGTAGAAAAACTCTTCTATGAAAGTAACAGACTTTTGGCTTATATGACTAGTTATAATACTCAGCGGCAACATTAAATTAGTGTAATGTTTGTAATATGTTGAGAGCAGAAATGAGAAGAAATAGATACAGTTGAGAACGAAATCGAATAATAATGATTGGTGTGTGTATGACTATGTGCATGATTCTTCCTGGTGAATGAATCAAGGCAAATATACATATAATGTAAGTCTCTTTTCCACTGCTTACACATGAATATTTCCAGAGTAAACAGTCTGGTTCTGAATAAACAGATTAATAATAATAGTAATCATGATAATAATAATAATAATAATTAGTCAGATGAACCGTGGCTTCAGCGTGAAGCTGGTTGTCCTCATTATCGGTTCTCTTGGAGGCATGAAACAGTCTTTTGTGTCCGAATTATCCATCATTCCAGCGTGTAAGTCCCGTGCTTACCAGTTAGCTGGGCAGATGCAGAAGGCTGTTATTCTTGGGTCTCTCCGTCTTCTACAGCAATTTGAGTCTGAGCTGCAGTGATTGCTTACCCTCCAGTTGGTGGGAGTGATCATTGTTGTAGAGCGTTTGGATATATTTATCGCTCGCTTGCTGAGTAATCATCGAGGGGGTCGGAGCCCTCGAAGATTGCTCAGCAATTAATATAGTCTATGTATGTAAATAATTATAATAATAGTAATAATAATACTTAAACTGAATAATTAAATATTTTAATAATAATATTTTCTTTAAACGGAATACTTAATAGAATTAATATAATAATTAATATAGTCAATATATGAAAATAATAATAATAATAATAAGCGTATAAATATATTTTTCGCTCGCTTGCTGAATAATCGTCGAGGGGGTCGGAGCCCTCGAAGATTCTTCAGCAATTAATATAGTCAATATATGAATATAATAATAATAATAACAGGCAAATTGAAAATTGTAATAGTTTAAGTTTTTCTCGAAGGTACATAAGAATAACTATCGAACTAATTTGATAATTACTTTCTCATAGTCTCTGCATTGGAAGACGAGGTATGGCAGGACTGGTTTTCTCTTTCGGTCAAGGTATTTTGGTAGCTGCAATTAGGGTTAGGTTCACGCGGCTGCTCCATTGAATTTGAGGAAAAATCTAATGGCATTCAAAAAAAAAAGTTCTACAATAATGTTCATTCCAATTTATATGCAGAAACGTGAAATGTCCTAAATTCCATAATTGCTAAGTTATAACAGATGATTCAAGTCAGATTAAGCAATTAATGATTGTTTGTAATAAAATAGGTCAAGAAATAGCAGCTCATAATGAACACCATGTTTTAAATTAGAATGCGTATAATCATCGGGAGCTGATGGTCGTAAATCTAAGGCAATAGATGATGCTAGTTTGTTCTGCTTGCTTATTTCCCAAAACTCAATGACTCTGTGGTGTACAGAGAGAATCATCGCCGGAGAATTTGCTTTTCTATAATTCGATCCAATTATCTGATCCTATCTAATTAGATAGAATTATGCAGTCATATCTATGGAGATGTAAGCGGATATGCTAGTGAATCTTGATTTTACACACTTTAGAAAAATCGCGAGTATATCGTCGTCTCAGAATCAAAGGGACGCAAGTGCTATGCTTATACATAGCACTTACGCCCCTTTGTTTCTAAGGCAACCATATAATTCGGTCATTTATCCATGTGAAGGGAAAATTTTCAAAAAAAAATGGTAATAGGACTTTTTCTCCCAGTTTCCTGTTCTCACTTTTTCCGTCCGGCTATTGTGACCTCAACCCAAGACGATTCCGAAAACTTTGAAAAAACAATGAAATCTGGGAGAGAAAAACAGAAACTGAAGTCTCTGTGAACAAAAAGTGGCCAAGTACATGTTACTGAGACCCCTCTCTTTGAAAAAATGAATGAGATAATTCGAAGGAACCAAGAATTTGAACTATTCTGCCAGGGCTAATGAGGAGGGGAAGAAACAAACATAATCAGAAGGCAGATTATTTGGTAGTGAAAATTAGAAACTTGGCCTTTTCACATCCGACGTCATTGATGAAAATCAGAAGGGCAAAGTTTCTAATTTTTCCTACCAAATAATCTGCCATCTGATGGTATTAGTTTCTTCTCCTCCTCATCAGTCCTCGCCGAATGGTTCAAATTCTTGGCTCCTTCAAATTATCTTATTGATTTTCTTCTTCAAAAAAAGAGATATTCGGCAATGTGTACTCGGCCACAGTTTTTTTTTACAAACCCTCGTGGAAATCGCTTCGGCAAATTTTGACAAATAATGTCCAACAATCTCAAAAAATGTCATGAAATGAGAAATATTACAGATAATGAGAGAATAGTATACAATTCGACATAATTCTTCAAGTTTTGTCAAAATTTTTATGACGAATTTTGACGGAGAATGTCATATTATGAAAAATCGATTGGATGACATATATTGTCATTATTTGACTCTTCATATCATCATCATGGCCAAAAATGTCATTTATTCACATAAAATTACAAACTTTTATTGTCGCTTTATGACATTTTTTGCCATATCACATAGCGTCCAAATATGTCGAAAAATGACAATCTTTGCCATAATATGACCTTTCATTCTCTGTGATTTTTCACCACTTCATGGTGTTTCATAAACTGTCAGAATCGGACGATTAATGAGAAAAAATTAGGAATAATGTCAGCATATTTCAAATTTCGTTAAATATCTTCTATCATAATATGTCATATAATTTCATATTTGGACAAACAGTAATTCTTGGAGGCATGTTGGAAAATGTAGAATCATGATGAAAAGTGATAGAATGGAATATATAATGTTAAATCATGATAGATTATGTCATCTTCTAAGCATCATAATATGTGACATAATGCTATGTGTATGAGTGAAATTGGTAGTTCTGAAAGCGCCGTTAGAGCGCGCATCATAGAAAACTAGTCCGCAAGTCCACTATCATTTTAGAAGTCATAAGTTCAAACCAGCGAGCAAGTTTTCTGTGACTAAATCACCGCATTTTTGATACTATCCATGTGGGTGCTTCCCATACGGCTTAAAAGAATAATACCCGCTGATAGCCTCCCTAGTGTAGTGTTAAATTATGATACAATTTTCTAAGGGAAAGGTTAATAAAATATGATGATGTCCCAATTGATGGTGAAATATTTTCATATTTTGACAACAAAAGTCAATACACCACAGTAAAATTATTTTACCAATTAATATACAAAAAAAACATCAAAGTATGATATTTTATGATAGATTCTGCAAAAATATTTCAGATTATGACATTTTTTGACAAATTTGCTATCCCTATTTACACCCGAATTATGACAGATCATGGCAGATTCTTCGATAATTTGTCGAATTATGACATTTTTTTTCTCAATTAATATGACGAAATCTGACTTGCTTGTTCCAATTTACGGATAGAAATTGTCAATTTTTGATGGAAAGTGTCAAATATGATCGATATATGTCCAATTCTGACCAACTTCTGACGAAATCTGACATAAATTGTCAGCCAGTTTTGATGTATTTCTACAGAATTCTGCAGTTTCTGTCATTTTTCTACAGAATCTGACGACTCAATTTCCACGAGGGAAAACTTCAGTTTCTGTTTTTCTTCTCCGATTATAACACAAGAATGTCTATATGGAATGTGTAGCTCAGTAGCGATTTCTTCTCTCATTGGAGTACAGAAATTGCGGAACAGGGAATGCTCGATTTTCAGGAAATATGCAGATTAGCGGCCTGTTGAGATGAAATTGATTCAAAATAAAAAGAAAATGGCCTCAGGGAGGGAGGTAGAGAATATGAGATGATATGTCGGAATAAAAAATTTGAAGGTAAATAGTGGAACTCGCAGCAGCTGAATTGGTAGAGCGTCAGACAGGTAATTTGTAGGATATGAGTTCGAACCTCATTTGCGCATTCCCTTTCTTCTTCCGAAGCTTGATGCTGAGATTATCAAATTTCATCACAATAGGCCCTTCATATGCATTACCATTATGAATGAATCAATAGTTCTCAACTATTCTCCTGGTTTAGTTTGAAAGCAATTTTGAAGTAAGCAGGTCTGAAAAGAATGTCGGAATAACTTTCCTTGTGGTCAATCTTATTCTCTAAACAAAAAAATTTTCATAAATTCTTCTAAAGTCAATAGCATCTGACATATTTACAAAATGAAAATAATCAACAACCAAAAGGCTATAATAACCCAAACATTATCCTTAAGTCCTCGATAATAATTTTCGGTTTCGATGAAACGACATTTCCAATTATTGACGTGGAGAGTGGTAATTAATTTCGTGAAAAATCGTTTATGGAAAATGATTCACCAATAGAGGAATCTCATCACCTTTCAAGTGGTATATCCTCCATAATCGGTATATTACCAAAATGTTGAAAACCATTTTTGAATATTCTCCCCCTACTAGTGCTAGCCTTCGACTGATCCAGCAAGGTAACATTGTCCTCAAATTCTCTGACCCATCTTGCGGTCTCATTGCCCCAGTGGAACCGTATTTGAGCCGCGTGATGATAAACTTTCTTCAATCCAGCATTTCTAACTTCGATACCCTCATCTGAATGATAAAATGATTTTTCACAGAAATCTTGTCCTACAAATGGCTCAAGTTCTGCAACAATTTCCATAAAAGTTGGACGTTCACTTGGCCTCCATCTGAAGCACTTTTCCATTAATTTTATTATTATTTCAGGGCAATTACGTGGTATATTAACTGTTCCTTTCCTCAAAACATGATTCAGTACTTCATCATTTGAAAAACCCTGATATGGTAATTCACCGAGTGTCAAAATTTCATAAAGAACAACACCGAATGACCATACATCAGAATCAGATGTAAAAACACCATCTGATAAGTTTTCAGGTGCCATCCATCTTATGGGTAATAAACCTTTTTGTCCAATCTTATAATAATCAGTCTCATAAATATCTCTTGCCATACCAAAGTCGCCAATTTTACATACAATATCATGTGATACCATACAATTGCGTGCTGCCAAATCACGATGTATAAATTTTTTTGATTCAAGATATGCCATCCCATCTGCAATTTCACATGCCATTCTTACTATTCGTGGTACATCTGGGGCTAATGTTGTGTCACGGATTTTTCTCAAGTAAGTTTTCAAATCACCATTTTCCATCAATTCCATCACAACGAATGGTGGATTACCTTCTGATATAACTCCGAGTAATTTAATAATGTGAAATGTTGAAAAATTTTTCATAACAGATGCTTCATTTAAAAATTCATTCTTATCATCTTCAGTGGCATTATCTGGTACAGTTTTTAATGCAACTGGTGTTGTACCGTTCAATATACCACGATAAACCATTCCAAAATTACCTAGGCCCAATTCATCGAGTACTTCAACGTTTTCACGTGATACCTCCCAACTGTCTCTTATGTACTTTGACTCGATGTAATCAGGATTAACACTTGCTATCAACCGCTCCTGCTCCTTACGTTTTTGATAGTTACGGAACCATAATAATACAATAATTACTGAAGAAATTAAGCAAATGAATGTAACTGTTAGTGCAGTTGTCATTGTATTATCATTTTTTATTCCAATTTTGAAATAAACCTCTCTCGACCAATTGCCATCACCACTCAGTGATACCGTACGCACTCTTACACTATATTTACCGGGACTAAGGTTGCTAATTTTGTGTATAGCACGTTTATCGCGATAAACTGATGCTGAGATGCATTCTGATGTTCTTTTAGCATCTTTAACAATAATATTCATATAATCAACGTGATAAGCAACTGTTAAACCATTTGGATCTCTGGGTTGATCCCATGTTACTACCACAATTGTATCATTTGATACATGTACACGTACATTTTCAACATTGTCAGCATTAATTTTTTTCTTTGTTCGTGTATTCGTATATTCAATTGATGAACATAACTCATCTTCATTGTCTAATTTTTCACCGCACGCCGAAACTGATATTGTGTACAATGAGTAGTGGCGTAATTTCTTAAGTGAATAAGAACTACTGTTAGCACTTACATTGAATACAAACGAATAATATGTATCGTTGTATAATCGTTCTTTCTTGTCATCCAAAATTTCACGTGATTCTGCACGGATAGTTCCTTCGAATGAAGACATTGATGATGATGATTTGTCACGCAATTCACTGGAATCGGAGTGATAATTATGTTTTTCAAAGCTACAGTAATTCCTGCGTCCATGCGGTAGATAACTTATTGTCATATTATCTTGACAAAATATTTCAAATTTTTTTGGTGCAATTGCTTGTTCCTTCTGACAGCAAGTTTTTTGTGTATCAGCCGTTGGAGTTTTGGAAGTAACTTCTAGACTCTCATCGTATTCATAGTCTTTTAATAATTGATAATCACAGTAATTTCTTGATGATAATAATTCATGATCTTCGTAATGTAGAAAACCAGTTATTTTGTAATAACCAATCGGACCATTTGGCTGTTCCGGTTTACTCCATTTGACAATTATCTCACTGTTACTCGTAGCAGATGATAAGAGATTAGTTGGTACTGATGGTATATCGGGTTTTGTTGTGAAGAATATAATTCTAGATTGACCAGTTGCACCTTTTTGATTATTTCTATCCTTAGCTGACAACGTTTTGACATAAACAGCATACTTTGTATATGGTTTTAGATCGGTTATAAGCTGTTCAATAATTGGAACTGGTGCTGTTCTCGATGGTATTTCAACGTCAACGATTTGCCATGGATTTGGACCACATGCATTACTATCATAACTGATATTCTGATTATCGGTCTCAATATAATTTAATAAATAGCTTAATAAAGTCTGGCCTTCACTTGGTTGATAAGCAGTCCATGTTAATTTGACTGATGTTGAAGTTTTATCAACAACGGTTATATTTATACTGACAATGTCACATGCAACTTTATCACCATTTGATTGTGGCTGTACCTCCATATCGGTGAAGTTAGCTACACCAACCTTTTTACCAAAACGTATTATATTTGATAAGCATAATTTTGGATTATAATGAAAGAATAACCGTCCGTTCAATATTTTTATATCGTGATTATCTGGAAATAGATTTGATAGATTTGGATTATCCAGTATTATTAAACTGGCATTATTACTTTCAAGTTTTTCACCACGTATAATACGTAATTTTTTGAAAAATCCTAAACTCGTTATTGGGAATGAATGAGTTACTTTCAAAGAACCAGTTATTTCTTCAACCGTACCAAATGCAGCGGTCAATTCATCCATCATACTTGGATTACCATTGCGTATTTGGAATTCGAGTGATCCTCTAATAACATTTGTGCCCCGTAGACTCTGAGCATCTGAAATATGACGTATTATTGCACCAGTACCAATTTTACGACAGCGGCCCGTGCACTCACCACACGTTGTGACCTGCAAAATTGAACAAGGAAATGAAGAGATAGATTTCGTTGAAGGCCGAATTACTCTGAGCTAAACCGGATTGAGTTAACTTAAACCAGCAGTTTCGGTTTGAAATAACTCTCCCTCAAGAATCTGCGGGACTAACGCTGCGCCCTGGTTTCCATTGATAAGTCTACGCTGCCTTATCATTGAAACTCGTATTAACCTCAATCACTCATACTTGCGATCATCAAATTCAACTATTTTTTATTTTTTCTAGCCATGTATAACCTTTCGATTTTTTACAATTTTTCTTCTTCCTTTCCCCACCCCCCATGCGACTCCATGGATCGACTTCTTGCCATACTGCCCGCATTTGCCGTGGACCACGGGAAACCATGGAAAACCCTGATCAGTGCAGTCGGATTCGGACAGAGCCTTAATGTGCCTTTCTGTCACGCTGACGAGAAAGGCACATTAATTCTCCATAGTCACACCTACCGTATCGTTCAGTTTGTCATTCGTATCTGTGTACAGCAAGCGGTCACCCATCCAAGTAGTAACCAGACGCAATGCTGCTTAACCTGGTAGATCCGCCGAGCCGTACACAGACCGAACAGCCAAACTGTCGGCATCAAATTCAACTATTTGTCGTTAGTTTTCATGCTATTTTTAGAGCCTCTACGAACATGAATTCGATTATGCTCAAAATTGTAGGAAATATCAATATTCATCTTTTACAATGCTCTTAAAAATGATGATAATATAATTTTTGTTTACTTTTTCATATAAATAACATGATTTAACCACAGTCACAACCTTTGATAATGGCGGTTGGGGGAAATGAGACGCCATTAGGGGAAGTACTATGCTACATAGCAGCAAAGCTGCTGGTTTAAGTTAACTTAATCCGATTCAGCTTAGACAAATCCGGCCTAAATCTTAGAGTAGGAAAGAGTTATATATACTATTCAAAAATGAACATTAGGAAGACTCTTATGATATCTTGGTAAGAAAATCTTTGAAAATAAACCGTCTAAAATGAAGTGGTGAATTTTTCATGGAGACATAGTGGTAAGTTTCTTTCGAGAAAAAATTTTTTCCTTTATGAGA
Source organism: Aleiodes alternator (assembly GCA_963921955.1). Taxonomy (NCBI): domain Eukaryota; kingdom Metazoa; phylum Arthropoda; class Insecta; order Hymenoptera; family Braconidae; genus Aleiodes; species Aleiodes alternator. Next base: position 3,561,010 of record OY998097.1, read on the forward strand.
CGAATATGTACAAAATTTCTTCTGATACTACAGGCAGACAGTGTATTTAATAGTTTAACTTATATCTTCCATAGAAACATTGTTCAATATAGTTGCTGGAAGTGGCTTTTGGTACTTAACCATTAGAGCTGGGATGACACCTTGAGGCGCATCTGACTCGACAACATCTGATCTTAGTTTGGGTCTAACTTGGCAAACTCAGTTCACCTCTCAGTACAAATTATGAGCCTTTAGAATTATCGTCATCCCAGCACTTTGAAGGTTAAGAATCTGATTTTAAAAACTTCAATAGCTTTATAAATAATATTTCGAAAAATATTTGTCGAGTGACTATTCTCTCAGCAATCCAGTTTGTATATGGTGTATTTCACGCTATTTCACGCACTTCTTCAGCCTGAATTTCTTATTTCAGTAATTGTTGGATATGCTGCTTGAATTCTTAAGCGAATCCATTTCCCCAGTAAAGAAATTTTTTTTTGAAACGGTGCCACGTCATAATATCACGTAATTATGATATCACAATGAATAATATCACAGCAATTATCACACTGCAAAATATCACGGTATGAAAATATTACACTTCAAAATATCATGGCCTCGAAAGATCACTCTTTAAAATATCACAAATGAGGTATAAGATAATGACAAAGTTATATCACGTATGAAAAAAGTGTGTAGGAAGTTCCTATAGGACATTCCTATCGGAAAATCGTATAGCGAAGCGTATACATCTGCGTACATGGAATTCGGATATTTCCTATACGAATGGAATTTGTTGTGTTTCTATACGCAAATTAGATTTCATTCATATAGAAATAAATCGTATAAACTCTAATTTGCGTATAGAAACACAGCAAATTACAATTGCATAGGAAATATCCGAATTCTATATACGCAGATATATACGCTTCGCTATACGATTTTCCTATAGGAATGTCCTATAGGAAATCCCTATACACGTTTTTCATACGTGATTGATTTTGTTGATGTGCTCACTTCTTTTGTAAACTTAAGTAACTCCATCAGCTTTATTTCTCTCTCAATCATTTAGTCGATTACTCTTCTCTATGGTGGAAACATGAATATGGGTCTCCAATTTGTACTTACTCAGAGAGGGAAAGAATTACTAGTTAGAATGCAAGTTCTGAAGTAGTGACAGGGCGGTGCGTTGAGCACAATACTAAATTCAAGTGCAATACTTCCATTGAAACTCCATCTTCCCCTAGTAGTGGTGTGGCAACTATTTTATCGTAATTCTTATTAATATTATGTCCCAATAGTTTAACAGTACTGATTGATTTATCACTCGAAAATGCAAAAAATATCGTGATCATAATGAACGTCTCTTTGATGATGTTTCAGATTATTGGCGTAGTATAGCACACAATATTGAAATATAAATATGAATTCACGAGTATTTTATTCTTCAATTATTAATTGTATGATTAAAGGGAAATTGAATGAATGAAAATTTGTGATCATTTAATTCTGTGATATTTCAAACTGTGATATTTTGATGTGATATTTTGAGGGTGTGATATTATGATAGGTAACCTTCGTAACGTTATGACTATTATGAATTTCGACAACTGTCGCGTCTATTACCATTACTCTAACGTTGGATGTTCTTATCTTGTTAAATATTAATTCCAGGAGAAAGCACAAAAGGATAGTTTTCCCTTGAAGAAAGGTATGAATTTACACTGAAAATCAGTCATATTCTCGAAATGAGATATTTTGATACCCTCCATTGGAAGAATGAAAACATCGTTGGGAACTAGGAATCCTAGGATTCTGAAAACATGAAAAAATATATGCTGTCAATCGAATTATCTACAGTTTCCCTATGAATTGCCATGAGAGTATGCGTTACGGTTCGAAAGATATGGGATTTAATCGTCTTGCATAACTTGAGGCTGTTAGTAGAAGGTATACACTCGCGAACAATGTACTGCTCCACTAAAAATTTTTATCCGTGGCCAATCCATGCTGGATAGGGTTGGCCTAACTCCATATGTCAGGCCTTCCTTTTGATACCTCAGTTGACTGAGTCCAAACAGAAGAAATTAAATTGATAGGGAACTCCTCGGCACTCAGGCATATTTGATCCTAAAACCTTTTGTTCACTACTTCCATACGCAAAGCACTAGACTATGACATAACTAAAATATCAGTCATTCTGATAGTCTACATAAGCTTCTTTCATACTGGAAGTATGCATTTTCAGATTCTCAGCATTAGATAATGAATGTGCAGAGAGTTCAAAATGACTCATTAGCTGTGTACAAGAATCTAAATAAAAATGAATAAGCAAGTTAATATTCTGATCATTTTGAAATGAGCGTGAATTGATCGGACTTTTTTTTCAGAACAACATTTCGAGAGTAACAAATTGCATCATAAGGAAAATTAATCAAGAGCTTTTCTTGCAGTCCTTCAGAATTCGGAAAGACTTATCACATGAGTATGCACTCTTAACAATCATAACGTTTGAGCAGCACAACAATTGATAAAGAAACCTCGAATCATTCCATACACAGTATATATTTCTTGAATAGTGGTAACCATTATTTGCCGCTTTTTATGAATTCATTTTATTAGAAAAAAAGAGGGTGCGTGGAATCCACGTGACAGAAGTGAAACATCTTATACATGAGCCATTGGTTATTTTACACTTGGCTTTGGATTAAAATATGTTGAAAACTATGCAAAATTTATCGAGACATGCTGTGAATGAAATTTAGAGGGAAGATTGACGAACAAAATAAGAAGAACGCTGTTTTTCTACGACCAGTAGTTTCCGAGATATCATTTTTTGAATGAGTAGTTCAGAAACAATGGATGAGGCCCGATAGCAAATAAATAAGCGCTTGGACGTCCTTTCTGAATTTTTCATTCAAAAATCAAGATCTTAATAACTACGAGTCGTGAAAAAACGGAGGTTTGCTTATTTATTCGGTAATCTTCCCTCTAAATTTCATTCACAGCATGTCTCGATAACTTTTGAATAGTTTTCGAGATATTTCAATCCAAAGCCGAGTGTAAAATGGCAATTCTTCAAGAAATAAAGAGCAAAAATTATGCACCTCATCATGGATATTTTTCGGTCGTGTTCCATGACAACTCCTTCTTTGAACGACAATTTTCCGTAATTTTTAAAAAAATCATTTAGATAAATTCCCATATTTTCCTCTCCGTGTATTGAAAAGAAAAAATAAAAAAAAAAACACAGGCTTCCGCCACCACCCGGAGAGCGACCCGACGGCAGCAGCAAAAATTTCCCCTTCCCCCCACTACTCTACTACCACGTTCTTCTCAAAGCCTTACACTCGTTTCGTGACGCGAGAAAAAAGTTGGTACCCTCCCAAAAGAAGTTTCACTTCAAAAATAGCAGTATGACGTTTTGAGAATTGAAATGAATTTCATTACGAATATACGAGTTTTTTTGAAAACTGAGGATAGTTACAACATACTTGTTTTTCCGGTGGGAATTCACTTTTCTCAACCCTTAGTGGCAACTCGGGGTAGCTAGTTACCCCAAGTATCGACGAATTGAAATTATAGGTCTAGAACACTTCGGAATTCATAGGAGTAACTACATCTGTCAGCAGTAGAAAAGTGTGCAATTTGATTCCATGACATAGAAAACCGAAAAACTGATCACATTCATGACCAGTTTTTTGGACGTCATCCATGAAGTGACCAATAAAAATCATCAAAAATGTTGAAAAACTCTCCAACAAACATGAAACGATCGGTTAAAAACCTTGAAACACCCATATGCCTTGTACAACTAGGTTTTTCAACGTGGGGTAATGACTCATTAGTAATGAGTTACCCTATGTGCCTGCTATGTGGCCTGACTGAGTTGTGGCCTCTGAGGGTTAATAATTCAAACGACATATCCAAAAATGAGCACAATCAAAGAAATTCTCCAAAAACCTTGCTTTTCACTGCTCAATAAGTGCTGTTTTCATCAAGGAAGTCTTTATCACTCGATGAAGCAGCATTCCTTGAGTACTAAACACACAGAAAACTCTGAGCGAAGAGAAGGCTCAGAAGTGCATAGTCACTGAACATGCGGGCGTATTTCAAGTTCTCATAATTTAACGTGATGTACGTACACTAGGTGCATGATCTACGCACACGAGTGCGTGATGTATGCACATGAGTGCGTGATGTATACACACGGTGAATAAGCGAGATAGAGCGAGATAGACGTGAATATGGGAACAGGAGGGAGTTTTTTCAGTTTATCTCGGTAAATAAGCGAGGCAGAGTGAAATGGACATTAATGTTAGATCACCAGGGAGTTTTTCCAGCTTTTCGCGATTATTTCGATGAATAAGCGAGATGGAGCGAAATGGACATGGATATGGGATCAGAAGAGAGTCTCCTCTATTTCCACAATTAGCTCTGGAATTAAGCGAGAGAAGGCGAAATGGACGTTAATTTGGTATCAGGAGAGAGTTTTTTCAGTTAGTCACGACTGTATCGGTGAATAAGCGGGATAGAGCGAAATAGACATATGACATTATGAAGAAGTTTTCACATGAAATAATATCCTCCCGAGTAGAAATTTTATCAGGCTTGTCCCTACACCCTATCAGGGCATCATTGGGATGACGTAAGACTTACCCCATCGGGAAAGACCTAGTGGGTTCATCGTCGCGAACTCATAGGACAGACCCGACTATGTATGGGGATTTCATTAGATAATGCCTACACTCTAGAAAAAATGTACTAGTGACAAACACAAACTACTACTTGGCACAGTAGTCTTGTGAGAAGTATAAAAAAATACTAGCGATAAGGGTCATTACGCGAGGGTCATGCGTGGCCGTTGTACTCATGATGAATACCACATTTGGTATTCATCATGAGTACAATGGCCACGCATGAAGTATAGGAAAATCTTTGTGACAAGTATAAAGAGTACTTGTGACTAGTAGTGTCTTGTACTTGCTACAAGTACTTCTTTACACTTGTGGCTAGTGCTGTCTCGTACTCATCACAAGTACTTATTTATACTTGTGACAAGTACTGTCTCGTACCTGTCACAAGTACTCATTTATACTCGTTTTGACTTCCCGGAGGCATGACCGGAATGAATAAAACATATTTGTAGCCTATACGTATGCGTCAGTAATTATCATCAGAGTTAATTTAATAGGAAATTGCCCTCTGGACTGCGAAATACTGTAGTTTCTAGCAGAAAAAAATCAATGACAGTAAAGAAGAGCAAAATTATTGTTTTTATTTTTTGGTAAAACTAATCCGAGATGAACAAAATTTAGTTTAATAAAATTAATTGAGATGAAATTTAGGAAAAACCATGCGAGAGCACAATACTACCGTTTTAGCAGTAATTCTAAGCAAGAAATGTTGCATAACGCATCCAATGAGGAACTACTTGTTCGTGCAGAGGTCGGATATCATGGATACTGAAATATGAATATGAAAAACTCTAGAAATTGATAGAAGTATTGGTGATAGGTTCCTTCTCACTATTTCATTGAAGAGCAGAGAATATTTGCTATGGAAATTATGTCTCAGAAATTGTTTTTTGGCATTTTTTAAAAATTCACTCTTTTTTTGTCAATATTTCGAGAGGTTCTCCTTTCCATTTTTAAAAAAATTTACTTTTCCCAGAATATCTCCGGTTCTACTGATTATAATAATTTCATTGTCTCATCTGGGAATCTTTGGAGATACGGCTCTTCATTATTATCAATTTGGAGTAACAAAAAAGCTTATATGCAAGAGATATGTCTTTTTGTTACTATACCGTCAAAATAATGGGGAAATGTATGTGCTGGTTTGGTACTTGCCCCTCTCATAGGGGATATAACCATAAGGAATAGAAGAATGTATGTGCTGGAGATACGCCCCTTTGTTATTACGAAATTTAGGAGAAGGAGACTGAAGTCCCTAAAATGCTTATAATAACGAGGCGTAAGTGTTGGGCATACGCCTCTTTGTTATTTATATTCTTCTATGTGATTAGGAGGAATCCACCGGAAAAACTTAAAATAAAGGAGCGTAAGTGCTGGAGATACGCCCCTTTGTTTCTAGTAGGTGGTACTTACGCCGATATGTCATATTTTTTATTTTTAGATCAATATTGCATAAAATGCCAGGGAAAGCAAATATGGGAGCAAAAACGCTGGAGATATGCCTTTGTTATTTCGAGAAAAAACAAAAGAAACGGAACTTACACCCCTTCACCTCTAAGTCCTTGCACTTGAAAGAGGGAAATATTAGAATATGAAAAATCCTCGCTGGGAGTATTTTTCAGACTTACATCAAGTATATTTGATACTCACATTAAATTAAAAAAAAACTCGATATGAGTACTACTTATATTTGAGTCAAGTATATTTAGTACTACTCTCCAGTATATTTATTGCTATTCCCAAGGATATTTGATGATAATCGAATATGATTGCCACCAGTCCCCTCTGAGCTCGTAGGAAGTATCAAGATGCTGCCAGCTCGACAATTAGTTAGGTACTTGTTACAAGTACAAATTATACTTGCACTGAGTATACTTTATACTTCCCATGAATATATTCGGGATTAAGCTGATATACTTATGAGAAGAGTATTTCATACTCCTGACGAGTATAAACAGTCACTCAATCCAAAATACTCCGATGTACTGGCTGCAAGTACTATTTCTACTCGCCATGAGTATATTTATTTTAGAGTGTAGTCGGAAGTTCCCCGAAGCATCCATTATCGGGACGAGCTAAGGTTTACCTGATTGTGGTTTCGCCCAACAAACTCATCATCAGGAACTCATAAGGTAAGCTCCTTCGTATTCCCGATCGGGTACTCCACATGAAATCCTCGTTAGGAAGCAATCAGGATAATTCGAGCATCAACAGAATACTTAATTCTACAGTTCGTTCCTATGTGGCGTCCTGTAGCGATTTTCTTCCTAAGTGAAGTTCCATCCCAAAGACCATAAGTTCCAGCGAGGCAGCGGGGTCTGATCTCCACACATTCCAAGGAGAATCAACTATTGCAATTTTGTTTTCGGTAATATAATCCGGAAATAATTAAATGAGGAAATTTAAGGCATAACATAGTAAATCGTCACCATAGAAACAAAGGGGCGTAATTGCTGTGTATAAGCGTAGCACTTACGTCCCTTCGTTTCTGAGGCAACGAAATTGATTAATTTACGTCAATTAGTCCACTTTCTCGTGTACTCAAATTTCTCCGATTGATTTTGGGGAAATTTAGTAATTAAATGCAAATAACTGCAGTACAATTGGAATACTGCAACTGAATGGAAATTAATGGAAGAGGCTCATTACAAATTGCGAAAAAATAAGGGTAACAATAATAGTAAATTCTTCCCCTAATTCTCAACGAAAGTTGAACAAAGTCATCGAGAAGTGAACAACAACGGTGAAAAATTCGATGAAGAGCCATTAAGTCATACTCAGCGTTGAGTGATGTTTTTCATAAGGAATAATGAATCATTATCGTTCTAAATTTATGCGAATTAATTTTTAGAGATCGGGTAGTTATAAGGCGTAGTAGTGATGTCCCGATAAGGTGTCCCTGTTGGGTTCATCACGAGGCGACTGCGTGGCGATTCTGCTGATGTCTCCACCCGGTATACCCTATGATGTTTTTATAGGTACGCCGGACAAACCTTATCAGGAATCTATCAAGTCCTCACTAAATTTTCTACTCGGACTCTTGATCCCAAATTAACGTCCATTTCACTCTATCTCGCTTATTCATCGACATAATCACGAAAAATTGGGAAAACTCCTCCCCTGCTTCTATATCAACGTCTATTTCGCTCTATCTCGCTTATTCTCCGAGATAATCGTGAAAAACTGGAAAAACTCCCCGGTGATCCCATAGTAGCGTCCATTTCGCTTTATCTCGCTTGTTTTCTGAGATAATAGCGAAACACTGAAAAAACTCTCTCCTGATCCATTATTGATATTTATTTCGCTCTATCTCGCTTACCCACCGAGATAATCACGCAAAACTGCAAGAACTCCTTCTTGATCCCATATTAACGTCTATTTTCCCGCATGGAAAAGATATGTACAGTCGACTACCCGTTAACGGCCCGATCTAGGGGCTGTAGGGGAAATATTTCCGAGAATTTACGTCCCCCATTACCGCTCTCATTCAATTTGTTTCTCGGCCCCCCGTTAACGGCCTGCTTTATTCCATGCAGCAAGACGTTCTCTGCCAGCGTTACCATATATTTTTCTGACTTCTAAATGTCATAATTTCAATGCATTTGTTCTTGAAGAGGAACAGCAGCAAAAATTGAAACGCAAGATTCGTTATGAAAAAATTCTCTGATATCATTGAATCTATTTTAGAGTTACCCACAAAATTTCAAAGAAATTCACCTTACCGATTCTGAGTAATTAATTATCAAAATTTGCAATTTAACACAAGCTCTTATGTATCGTTATTTACGCGTTTATCCCTCACAGCTTTCAAACACATAACCAGTATCAAATGTTTGATATCTATATTAGTTGATTCAAAAACAATTAACGTATCAAATCTGATGAAATTTAAACTTACCAGTTCTGAATAATTGAAAAAAAGAAGAGAAAAAGATTCTAAGCTGTCTCTGTCTAAGACAGACAATTTTAGAGGTTAGCTCTCTCATACACTTCGTTCGAGCATACCTCGTCCCTGCGCCCCACTTCGTCCTTCACCACGCCCCCCGCAGAGGACTGCTGTTCCTCCTTAAATATCTCTAAAATTGTTTAGAATGAAAAAACTGCTATGACATTTGAATCGAACATCCTTTTTTCTGTACACTGGGACGAAAGTAAGACTTTCTGCCCTCGCTGCGCTCGGGCGTAAGCTCACTTCCGTCCCAGTGTGCAGAAAAATAGTATATACACCTTGGGCAGTAAGTAAGAAAGCCTCAGAGCACGTGTTTGTTGACCTCGGCTCCGCCTCAGCCAACAATTACATGTGCTCTGAGACATTTCTTACATTACTGCCCTAGGCATGTAATATACTATTTTTGCTTTTTTTGAGTCACTAGCGCCGTCGGCGACCACCTCTGTTGATTAGTGTAGATTTCTATTTTTCATTTCAAGTTTCAATGATTCTCAAAAATAATATTAATAACATGAATATTTAATGATTCCGTTTTGGTTATATCCCTTAAATTTTAATGATAAGTGACCTTGAATGATTATGCATCTCGTTCTTTGATTAACAATTTTTTTTTCAATGTCTGTAGTTATTTTCTTGTAATTAACTTCAATTATTTAAAATGATTTCATCCTTTAATTATTGAATCGATGATAACATAAAATTCCAAGGTTACTTACTTTTTTTAATGGAAATCTACTTCAAAAAAATTAGTTTCCATAATGTCCACCAGAATTCGCCTTTGTCAATTCGAGTTCGACTTTTTTCATTTCAAGTTAGATTATCCTTCAATTCGAGATGTAATCCGCCATATTCGATTTTAACGCCCTGCCCTTTTTATGAAAGGATTTTGATGAATTCATTTCAAGTTGGTGAAGGGAGTCGCGGAAAAAACCTTGAAACAGGTATCTAGTGGGGGAAGAGGTTCAGTGCCAATTGAGCACGTATGAAGAAAGTGTATAGGAAGGTCTTATAGGGCATTCCTATAGGAAAATCGTATAGCGATGCGTATACATCTGCGTATATGGAATTCGGAAATTTCCTATACGATTGGAATTTCTTGTGTTTCTATACGCAAATTAGAGTTTATACGATTTATTTCTATACGAATGAAATCTCACTTGCGTATAGAAACACAACAAATTCCATTCGTATAGGAAATATCCGAATTCCACATACGCCGATGTATACGCTTCGTTATACGATTTTCCTATAGGAATGTCCTATACGAACTTCCTATACACTTTTTTTATACGTGAGGGGAAGAGGCTGTTAACGGATGGGCTGTTAACGGGTAGTCGACTGTATTGTTAAAAATTGAATTTTGAGTAACTGATGAATTATATAATATTGTAAATTGAATATAAGGGTCGATTCCACCAATTCTCGAATAGAATTTCGGCTCCAAATTTTGGGGGCGACTTTTCGGTCCTCATCGATAAAAACCATTGAAATGAAGAAAATCCTAAATTGTAAACCATTTTGCCCCACTATCGAAGCAGGAATCAATGAATTTTGTCTTAAGAATGACGTGAGTAGCTAAATGAAAAAAAAAAATACAGAATATAGATTTTCATCGCAAATTTTCTGAATTTTCTGAGAAAAATATCCTTTTCTGTCTTCGTCCTGGTTTTCGAGGTGAAAATACTCTTCGAAAACTTCAAATGCTTGATTCGAATCGTTCCCCAATTTTTTTTTCAATTTTTTTATTTTTTTCTGAAAATTTGGGAAATTTGGTGGGAACTATATGATTTTTAGCCCCTGCTCTTGAAAACCCCGGCAGCTGTAATTGAAAATTTGAAATTTAACACTTATTAAGCACTAACAATAAACGCAAGTTGAAAAGATGAATATTGCAAAAGACACATGTATATTGATCACATTTTATAATCCTAAATGGAAAACATTTAAACAACTGAGGTTTTCCATATAGAATTATGAAATGTGATCAATATACATGTGTCTTTTGCAACATCCATCTTTTCAACTTGCATTTATTGTTAGTTCTTAATAAGTATTGAATTCCAAATTTTTAATTACAGTCGCCGGGGTTTTCAAGAGCAGGGGCTAAAAATCATATAGTTCCTAGCAAATTTTTAGAAAAAAATAAAAAAATTGGGGATCGATTCGAAACAAGCATTTGAAGTTTTCAAAGAGCATTTTCACCTCGAAAACAAGGACAAAGACGAAAAAGGATATTCTTTTCAGAAAATTCAGAAAATTTGCGATGAAAATCTATATTTTGTATTTTTTTTTCATTTAGCTACTCACGTCATTCTTATGAGAGAATTTTGATGCAAAAATCAAAATTCATTGATTTCTGCTTCGATGGTGGGGCGAAATGGTTTAGAATTTAGAATTTTCTTCATTTTAATGGTTTTAATCGATGAGGACTGAAAAGTCGCCCCCAGCCCTCCCCCCCCCCCCAAAAAAATTTTGAGCCAAAATTCTATTCGAGAATTGGTGAAATCGCCCAAGAATCAATAGGCATTTTTTTGCCGGAATATTATATGATTCGATAATGAGAAAGATATAATGGTTCCTTATAGTTCTTTTCTATTCGAACATATAATTATAGCAGCTATAAATTTGAAATATGTCCCAGCAGATATTATATTATTTATAATATTGATATTGAATCAGAATATAATGAAATATATACACGTACGAAAATTTTCATTGCAGCTGCCATGGATGCTGCCACGACCAAATCCATGGAATATGTCATAACACCTGCCGTGTGTATTTCGAAGAAAAACCATGGATAGTGCCATGGACAAATCGCCGAACAATCGCTTCAAGAACGGCGATTGTCCATGGCGTATTTGCCATGTATAGAGGAGCATTTACCATGGTTTTTCTATATATAAATTTCCGCCATTACGGATATCCATGGCGAATTTGCCATGGATAAAGGAGACTTTACCATGGTTTTTCTGTTTATAAATTCCCGTCATTATGAATGTCCATGGCATATTTGCCATGGATAGAGGAGCATTTACCATGGTTTTTCTATACATAAATTTTCGTCATTACGGATGGCCATGGCGTATTTGCCATGGATAGAGGAGTATTTACCATGGTTTTTCTATACATAAATTTTCGTAATTACAGATGGCCATGGCGTATTGCCATGGATGAACGATGATTTAGTATGGTTTTTTTCTCTATTCGGAATATCCTCATGGCAATGGTCCATGGACGATTTGCCATGGATACATTCCAATTTACCACGGTTCTCTTCATATGTAGATTTTCATCGTGGCGATCGTCCGTTGAGGATTTGCCATGGATGAATGAGGATTCGCCATGGTTTTCTTTTATATGAATTCTCGTCATGGCAATCGTCCATGGAAGATTTGCCATGGATGAATGAGAATTCACCATGGCTTTTTTGGTATAAATTCTTGTCATGGCGATTCTCTATGGGGGACCTGCCATGGATATACATGTATGAAAACAACCAGAGCCTCACTCTCGGTGCGTTATTTACAAACCCAACTCCTTGTGCGACATTTAATATTTTCGACATTTAATCGCTATTCATGTATCTCATTACTCAAAAAATAACATTATTCTCGCAACAAATGCGTACTCATATATTCCTACAAATATCGCTCCAGACTGTATCGATCTGTTCAAGATCCCATCTCCAATACTTGGAATGTCCTTGGAATTTGAAATCTCAGCTCAGAATAATCGATTAGATTGCAATAATATCACATGGTACATAAACAAGCAGGAGTTCCACCCTTTGTGCGTTATTTGCAAACCCCACTCTTTGTGTGACATTCAATAGTTTGCCAATTCGATTGGCAAAATGCTTCCGAATGGGATTGTACCCATAATCAATCGAATCTCTATAAAAATGAATATCTTTTCAATCGCTCAAAAAATAACATTATTCTCACAAGAAATACGCACTTATAGATCCCTACAAATCTCAGTTCAGAATAATCGATTAAATTGCAATAATATCACATGGTACATAAAAATTCAATATTAGATGAAAATTCAGATCCTATGATGGAACACAAAAATTGATGTTCGGTTTCCAGATAGGATTTCTATTCTTTCTGATTATCGTCAGGATGAAAAGGTACTCATTTTATAGAAAAAATTGTGTACTTTCGAATGGTGAAATAAAAAATAGTAGTGTTCTTAGGAAGAAAGCTAAGAAAAATCGTGATTTTTGAAAAAACTAATTTATCGAACATCCTTTCAAGAGACTTCTTCTGAAAAATCTGAAATTATCACCATTTGTGGGGCTCATTGAGATGAATCTTTTAAGTTGAACTTGGATGTAATCGCTTGGATAGTTTTCGAGATATAACCTTTTTCCATAAAATGGGTTTTAGCCAATATCTCAGAAACTACTGGAGCGATTTCGCCCAATTTCAATACCAAACTTTTCGCTCCTTAGATGCACAAACTGGCGAAATTTGAAGTCTCTAACTCAAATAGTTTTTGAGCTATCGTGTATAGTAAATTCAGGATGAAAAACACTGTAAATGAAATTATCTGCAAACAAAAAATCTGAGGAAAATTTACCCTGAGTGAAAATTGTGAGTTCAAATGAGATGTGTTTCATCGCTGAGTGTGGGGGCTGTGAATCAATTTTTCGTGGAGAAAAGTCGAAAAAACGATTTTTCCAAAATTTGAGTTTTCTCGAAAAGTACTCAACCGATTTCGCTCAAATTTCACTGACAGCAATTTGCATGGGGAGGGAAAGTACTGTTAAATTTTCAGCTCACTAAGTATTACCGTTGCTGAGCAATGAGCTGATATCCGTCACACATACACACACACACCCACACACACACACACATACAGACATTTTTTAAAAATGTCATTTCTCGACGTTTTGGATCATTCTGAGTCATATTCCGATGAAATCTCGAAATCGAAAAAAATCGCGTTTACAATGCTTCCATTCGGAAGCAAAATGCAATATTAGATGAAAATTCAGATCCTACGATGGAACACAAAAATTGACGTTCGGGTTCCAAATAGGATTTCTATTCTTTCTGATTGCCGTCAGAATGAAAAGGTACTCATTTTGTAGGAAAAAAATTGTCTTCTTTCGAACGGTGAAATGAAAAATAGTAGTGTTCCCAGGGAGAAAGCTAAGAAAAATCGTGATTTTTGAAAAAACTTATTTATCGAACTCTCTTGCAAGAGACTTCTCCTGCAAAATCTGAAATTCTCACCATTTGTGGAGCGCATTGAGATGAATCTTCTAGGCTGAACTTGGATGTAATCGCTTGGATAGTGGTCGAGATATAACCTCTTGTCATGAAATGGTGTTTGGCCAATATCTCAGAAACTACTGGAGCGATTTCGCCCAATTCCAATACCAAATCTTTCGTTCATTAGATGCACAAACTGACGAAATTTGAAGTCTCTAACTCAAATAGTTTTTGAGCTATCGTGTAGAATGAATTCAGGATAAAAAACACTGTAATTGAAATTATCTGCAAACGAAAAATCTCAGCAAAATTTACCCTGAGTGAAAATTGTGAGTTCAAATGAGAAGTATTTCATCGCTGAGAGTGGGGGCTGTGAATCAATTTTTCGCGGAGAAAAATCAAAAAAACGATTTTTCGAAAATTTGACTTTCTCGAAAAGTACTCAACCGATTTCGCTCAAATTTCACTGACATCAATTTGCATGGGGAGGGAAAGTACTGTTGAATTTTCAGCTCACCAAGTATTACCGTTGCAGAGCAATGAGCTGATGTCTGTCACACATTCACACACACATACACATACATACAGACATTTTTTAAAAATGTCATTTCTCGCCGTTTTGGATCATTCTGAGTCATATTCCGATGAAATCTCGAAATCGAAAAAAATCGCGTTTACAATGCTTCCATTCGGAAGCAAAAACCATGATAAATTCTCCTCTATCCATGGCAAATACGCCATAGCTATCCCTAATGACGAAAATTTATGTATAGAAAAACCATGGTAAATGCTCCTCTATCCATGGCAAATACGCCATAGACATCCTTAATGACGAAAATTTATATATAGAAAAACCATGGTAAATGCTCCTCCATCCATGGCAAAGATTCCTCCATCCATGGCAAATACGCTATGGACAATCGCCGTTCGTAATGCAATTGTTTGACGATTTGTCCATGGCACCATCCATGTTTTTTCTTCGAAATACACATAGCAGGTGCTACGACATATTCCGTGGATTTGGTCATGGCAGTATCCATGATGAATCCATGACAGCTGCAATGAAAATTTTCATACGTGTAGTATTGGCATTCAATGAAATGAATACTCCAAAGATTTAATAAAAAAATAAGTTGGGAATAGTTTTAAATCATAACATTCCAAGAAAGAATATAATTTGAAAATTTTGAAACAAAAAAATAACATAAAAAAAATTTATTCTATAGAGGAGGCTCTCTAAGTAACGATACGATCTATCTTGTTTTCATAAAGTGCAGCTATATAAAATGGAATATAATATATTTTATTTCCAGTAAAATGAATGATCAAATATAAAATCAAAATTTTAACGATTCCCATAAAGAACAGGAAAACTGTATGAAGTATACTGTCATTATTATTATGATAAATTGAAAATTTAAAAATATATTTTTCTACCCATGAATAGTATAATTATGTCTATAATTACAAAATATATTGAACACCACACATATTTTTACCGAATCATATCACCCGTTATTAATCCGATATTATTAAATATATTCATAGCAAGATATGTCTTTTCCATGCGGGTTGTTTATTGGCAATGTGTGTACATCGCGCACTAGTATCGTACATCACGCACTCATGTGCGTACATCAAGCACTCGTGTGCGTACATCACGTTCGATTGTGCGCCCGCATGTGCAGTGACTACGCACTTTTGAGCGACTTCTACGCTCAGATTTTTCTGTGTGTAAGAATGAGGTAAAACGCCATTTCACTAGAATCAGTATTAGCCACATATATTTATTGGAATTCCCAAATTCTATCAACTTTCTAGTAATTCGTTAAAGATCATCTCCTTAGTTAGATTTTGCAACTCTAAACGTAAATATATGATGAAAAATGCAATGAGAAGAGAATAAAAATTGACAAGGTCACCAGAAGAATAAGTGAATGGAAAGATAAACTTACATTGTTATGATCAATCGCATCCTCAAAACCATCTGGACACTGAGTTGAGCATGAACCATTGAATGCCCTCCACTTTTTTCCATCATCATCATTTGAGTGCCGTAAATGATTCATTTGCAAACATTCTTGTTTCGTTATGCATCTCCTTGATAGATATGAGTATCTGTGGAAGTGTATAATCATTATATATAATAAAAAAAAGTGTGCTATTATGTGAATGCCGCTAAGGCTCAGAAACCAACCCTCATAGCCCTATGGGGGTTATATGGTGTGGTAGCCCTCCACCCCCCATCCATGAAGTTTTCCGTTTTCGGCTACGGGGTTTGGTACCAGAGATATGGGGTTGAAAGAGGGTCTTTGACTCATTTGCTCCTCATGGGTAATATACAATAATGCTCTAGATCATTCTAAAATTTACTAGAACAATCTAGAATAGTTGAGAGTATTCTGGAATGTTCGAGAAGGTTCCAAATAGTTCGAAAATGCTCTAGAATGTTCCAGAAGATCTGGGAATGTTCTAGATTGTTCTAGAATGCTCTAGATTGTTCTAGAATGCTCTAGATTGTTCTAGAATGTTCTAAATTGTTTTAGAATATTCCAAATTGTTCTAAAATGTTCCAAATTGTTCTAGAATGTTCCAAATTGTTCTAGAATGTTCCAAATTGTTCTAGAATGTTCTAGATTTTTCTAGAATGTTCTAAATTGATGTAGGACGTTTTAAATGGTTCTAGACTGTTCTAGATTGTTCCAGAATGTTTCAAATTGTTCTAGAATGTTCTAGAATATTTTAGAATGTTCTTGAATATTCTAGAATGTTCTTGAATATTCTACATTGTCCCAGAATGTTTTAAATTGTTCTAGAATGTTCTAGACTGCTCTAGAATGTTCTAGAATGTTCTAGAATATTCTAGATTGTTCTAGACTATTCTAGATTGTTCTAGAATGTTCCGGGAAGTTCAGAAACATTCTACAATGCCCCCCAAGGTGCGAGAATATTTAAAAATGTTCCAAGATATTTCTAAATCTTTTTTAGTACCAAAAGATTTGGAAATATTTTGGAATGTTCCAGAAGGTTCGGAAACTTTCTGGAGTGTTCTTGAAGATTCGAGAATGTTGCAAAAGGCTGGGAGATATTTTCCAATGTTTCAGAAAGTTCGAAAAAATTCTAGAATTTCTTTGAAGGTTCAAGAATATTCTAGGAAGCTCAAGAACATTGGGAGTTAGAAAAAAACCGATACTGACATATGTTTTCTACCTAAGAAAATGTCAATTTTTCAATGAATTGGTTATAAAAGCTCCATTGTGAACCGTTCAAATGGATTGCCCGATTCATCCCACTCTCGGTTTGATCAATTAATCAATATCGATGAAAATATTGGAGATAGATCCTTTCTGAAAATACTATTGGAAAGCTGAGAAAACTTCTCATGGGAATCATATCAATTATAAATTGAAACTAGGGGTGAGCAATTGCTTGCTCGCTACGCTCGCTCGCGAATAGAGGAGTGCGTAATTGCTCGCTCGATCGCGAATGGAGGAGTGCGTTACTGCTGATTAGAAAGAATTAGTGAGAATGTATTGTGATGAGTGTGACTTCAAGCCGTAAGAACTCCTAGATAATTTCTCTTACTTACTATTAGAAAAAATGATGAATGATAAAAACGATAAATAACAACAGACATAATCGTGGAAACTATCAAAAAATGATGGGGAGATCTAAAAATCTGGAGATCAACAAAAAAATCAATTTTTCCTTTTCGGGGGTAATGCATAGACTCCACTTTTTGGGAAGAAGAACTTGATAATGCTTTTCTCAAAAAACTAAGAGAGTACTGGATCGATTCCGATCAAAATCTAATGACCGCGAATTTATGTCAAGATGCTTCGATTACCACATCGATCACCTCGATCACATTATTGATTTATGAGAAAACGTGAACGAAAAAATTGATCATCGGACATACACACAAACACACACACAGACATGATCGTGAAAACTATCAAAAAATATTGGGGAGGTCTTAAAACATGAAGATCGATCGAAAAATCGATTTTTCATTGTCGGGGCCATTACATAAACTTCCCTTATCGGGAAGTTAAAAAGATAATAGTAATACATATTGTTGACCTAAGATTTCTACAGCTTTCCAATAGAATTCTGGTGAAATCTCTATCTCGAACCGTTTAATTGAAATGTATACGTTGCCCCAACTTCTTCTGATAAATCAATCAATATCGATGAGAATATTGAAGGAAGGTTTTTCCTTAATTTTTTGAATTTTTCGAATTTCTCAAAAATTTCATTTGTCAAAAGTTCGAAGATAAAAGACTTCTATTTTTGAAGAATTTCCGTTTTTTGGAATTTTTTTGTACTATCGGGTGTTGGGATTTCCGGTTATTCCTCAATGAAAGATGAGCTCATTCCCTATCAATTCATGTAGTATAAAAGAAGCAATTATCTATTTTTCGAAGACTTACAGGGAAAATGCTGATTCTCACAGAATGGCCTATAAGTATTTGAAGAATTGTTTAAGAACAATATGGATAACATGAATCGATGGAAAATGAGCTCACCTTCCATTCGAGGTCAATCCCAGGTCGCTACGATGAATAGAATCGGAGATACTGCCGAAATAGTAATTTTGTCTGATTTTCGAAATGGGGACTCCTTTCAAATTTGGCCCAAGAAATGAAACTTTAGGAAAACTGGAACAGATCGATACCAACATACGTTCTCTCCCTAACTTTTTCTTAGCTTTACAATGGTATTCTTGAAAGATCTCGATCTCGAACCGTTCAATTGGGATACCTATTTTACACCAGCTTCCCCCAATAAAACAATCAATATTGATGAAAATAATTAGAGATAGATTTTTTCTGATGATACTATTAAAAAGCTGAAAAAACTTCCTATAGAATCATAAATCAGAACTGTTTTTAGAAAATTTTAGTTTTTCGAGAATATCTCTCCTTCTACTGGTTGTAACAATCTGGGATTGATCTCGGATGGAAGGTGAGCTCATGTTCCATCGATTTCGCAGTTCGAAACAAGAAATTATTCATCTATCAAGTACTCATAATGTGCAAACTAATCTTCAGAAAATGGCCTGAAAGTTTTTGAGAAATTGACTTGAAAAAATTCGACCCCACTGGATTAATGAGAAATCAGCTCACCTTTAATTTGAAATCAGCCCCAGGCTGCTAGGACTAATAGAACCGGAGATATCACCAAAAAAATTAATTTTGTAGATTTTCAAAGGGGCAATCCTTCCAAAACTTGGCAAAAAGAGAAATTTTCTCAAAATTGGAAAAAATTAATCCTGACACATCGTTTCTGCCTGTAATTTCCTGGAATTTTCTCAATTAGAATGTCCATTTTACTAATCTTCCCTCGATGAATTATATATAATTATAAGTCAGTATAGGAGCTGCTAAAAAATCTGACCCGAGCGAAGCGAGGGTAGGACCGCTAGTTTTACTAATAAATTATTAGAGCTCTAAGCATTTTTCAATGTAAATTCAATCAATAAAGAGATATTTTATAATATTCTTAAAGGAAATAATAATAACCACTATGGGAAGTGGAAGTAATTTTTCTAATTTGAATCAATTTACTAATTTTTCACTGTTAAATCAATTTTTCCACCTTTTTACATCATTTCAATCATTTTTGAACAATTGGAGAAGAGAAAAAAAGTGAAAAAAATAATTTAAAATTTTTTTTTTTTAAATCCTGGCATATTTCACTCTAGGGTATCCCTCTTCTCACTCCTAGAGGTGGAAGGAGGGTTTTTGTGGCTCAGTCTCTGCACCAAGTACAGAGAGACTTTGAGGGTTCAAAATGCCCTCCTCCCCTCCGGGAAAGACTGGTGCTCCGTTTCTCGAGGCGTCAAGGTCACGTGACGCCTCGAAAAACTGCTTAAAAATAATGATTTTTTTATTTTTCGTTTTTTAATTAATTTTCTCACTTCTTCACATTATTCTTATCACTTTTAAACGTTTTAAAAAATGGTAAAAAGTGAAAAAATTAATTTAAAAAAAAAATGAAAAAATCCTTATTTTTTGCCTCATGGCATTTCTCCCCTCTCTCCTAGAGGCAGAAGGGGGTTTCTTATGACTCAAAGAGGCTCTGTACCAAATACAGAGACTTTATTCAAGTGAGAACTTTCCTTGATAAGTGACATTTTTTTTCTTTTTCTGTGTAAGTCCCGTGCATAAAAACTGAAAAACAATAAAAGTGAATTAATGTAAAAACTTAAAATTAAATGACTAGAATGAAGACTAGATTTAAGTGTGACTAAGTGATAAATTAGTGTTAAAATTTAAGCTAAAGTCTAACAAAAAGATGTTATTAAATCGAACTTTAAATTATACACGAGAAAATATTTCTTTCTGAGAATATTAAAAGATAAAATTGAAAATTTTCGAGACAAATCGGCGAAAGTGCGCGAGTTACAGTAGTCAAGGACGAAAAACACCTCTACTCAACAACAGTGCTTCGCATCGAAAATAGAATAAAGATAAAATAAATTCACGGAAAAATAATCCCAGAGATGAATTTTTAAATTGAATGTAAAGGTGATGAACTGAAATAAATAGTCGAGAATAAAATAAAAATAAAATTGAGAAATTGAAGTTTTGCGAGGCCAGTGACATTGACAGTTCGCCTTTAAAGTAACGTGGTCTTGTGACTTTTCAATTGCGGAACAAACAGTTTCAATTATTTCATTAATTAACATTATTAATTTTTCTTTTCTTTTTTTTTGAGATAAAGTTGCACAATGCCGCTAACCAAGGAAGAGATCCTCATGAAACAACTGGAGAAACAGACTGAATTAGTCAAGCAACTTCAGGACCAGCTCGAAGAGCCGAAACAGCTGATGCAACAGCAGCAGAAGAAGATTGTCATTCAACAGAAGGACACCACTGTCAACCCAGCTACATCAGCACACAGAGAGGAGAAACCTTTCGTACCTCGCATCAAGGTTCAACCTTTCAACGCAGAGAAACCGGCGTTGTGGTTCGCGCAATTCTCCCTCAAGTCTGGGAGCGGGTTGTCACGTGATTTCTCGCAGAAATATATTTTTAGAAAATTTGATTTTCCGCTGGAGGCTTCATATCCCCCTCGAAATTCAAAATTCTTGGAACAAGCAATCACTCATATCATGAAACCTTCCATAATATTCACTGACATTTGACTTTCCATGAACCAAGAACTTATGACGTTACACACAATTTTTCGCTTCAATACTAATATGGTCTAGGCTAGTCGATTGTGTTGTTCTCCAAAGATATTCAGGTAGCGGATATGATTTTCTCGATTCAAGAATTTCTTTTATCAGTATTCCGGTGACTTTTCTCTGAATGTAGTGAATATATTCATCTAATCAAAGTATTATTAATAAAAAAAAAAAGTGTATGAAAATAGAGATTTTTTGAATGTTTATGAAAGCCTAGAGTACTTACAAATGTGACGGACAAGCTGCAATGCATCGTTCCTCATGTCGATAATTCTTGCAGACATAGCAATGTTCGCTTTCGTTTCCATAGCAATCAGCAAGGCATTGAGATAGGCATCTGGGTTTCTTCGTCCTCTGGCAATCTTTCGCTGACCAGCAATGTCCATCTGGGCATCCAGAACACCCTGCGATTTTACAAAGGAAGAGATTAAGGGGGGACAACCATTTTAGAACCTTCCAAAAAACGATTTTTTTTGCTTTGAAAGCTACTTCAATATAGATAGAATACGAAAAACTTCATGGCATAGGCCGAACCTCGAAGCTCTTATAAATAGAATCAATTTCTGTGACTCAGTTCCATGCTAGAATGGAAAATGCCCAAACTTTGAACGCGTTTTTCTCGACACGTTTTTTTCGGTGCCTACGATCACTCAGAGACTATTGAACTGATCGGGCTGAAGTCTTGCATATTTTTTCGTAACATAGCAGACCGCTCGGCGTTATATTTCTCATTTTTCAAAATAGAATATTTTTTTAGATCAGTGAAAATTAATTTTTTTTTCGAAAATTTCGATTTTTTCTATCTTATGTCTGCTATTGCTCTAATTCTCAACTTATTATAACAAAAACAGGTTTATCGAGGGACCACAGGCATATACCGAACACAGTCTTTCCCCTTCCGTTTGAGATCCCTTTTTACCGCCCCACACCCCAAGCAGAATTTTGGACCCGCAGAAGTTTGGACAAGATATGGCATTTGAGAGGGCATATAACCAGAGAAGAATAAGATGGAATGCATGCCGCATTTGAGCTCCAGTGACGATGCGGCGTGGCCTATGTGACCCTCATTAGGTATGTGACGCTACTTTCGACATGGCACCGGATAAGGCATGCCAGATCTGACCATGATGTGGCGGGCCATTGCAGCTCCTGATTTGACAGCCTGAGTAAAAATTTTCAGTGGCTTTTCTTTCAAATAATGTGAAAATTCGATCCATCACGCTACTTTTGAGATCAATTACCCTCCTAACCAGGGATGAAAAAATTTGAGTCTTTCGGTGGTCGAAAGACTCCTGTCCCGGTCTCTGACAGAGTCCTTATTCGCGCCATGGCAGGGACTTTCTAGAGACACCTTGCTGTCTCTCCGAACGAGACACGTATCTCTCCTACAAGGACTCAGTCCCTGCTCAACGAACCAAAGTCCTTACTTGAGAGACACACAGTCTCTCAAATAAGGACTCCTCCAGTGTCTCTTCGAGAGACATCAGTCTTTCTATTTTTCAAAAAAAAAAATTATTTTTTACCATATTTTTTTTTTTATCAAAAAATGCATTAAAATAGTCTAGATGATAATAGATTGTTGAATGCGACTTAGTTTTTAATAAATCTTAATATAGATCGATTCCAGTTTTAATCAACGCAGTTTTTCTCCAAATGTCCAATATTTTGATTAATTAAAAAAAATTGATAATGTAAACATCAAAACTCAAATACATTCATTTTACCCCTATTTCCGTTTCACTCCACTTTCCGCTAATATTGAAAATTTTAATTAAACTCAAATATGAAAAAATAATAATTCCACGGTTTGCAAAAATTATAAAAATTGAAAACTTAAAATTTATTAAGTTAAAAGAAAAATAAATCATTCATTCTTCGGTCTCTCTCATGAGGACTTACGTCTTTGAAAATCATTATAAATCTACTAAGAGCCCAGTATAGATAGACGTCTTTGCGGGAGAGACACGCGAAGACAGAAATCCTTACGGGAGAGACGCGCGAAGATAGAAGTTCTTACGGGAGAGACCAGCAAAGATGAAAGTTCTTACGGGAGAGACACGAGAGACACTGTAGAGACAGTTGCGGGACTTGTGGGACACTCTAGAGACCGAAAAGTCCTTCTGGGAGTCTTTGAAGACCGTAAAAGACTCTCCAAAGACTCAAAAATTTTATCCCGGGAAAACGCTCCCCTATGGCTTGATGACATAAAATACCGTTTATTCTGCAGGAAAATTCTACTGAGCTAAAGAGCGTTTGAATGTTCGACCCTAGGACTCCTAAGCTACATAATATCTCCAATAAATTACAATTAATCAACTTTGGCCAAGACGCCAAAATTATCCGTTAATTAATTTTCAGCTCACGACAATTTTATTCCAAACAAAGAAAAAAAGTATTTTCATAAAAAAATATTTTTTCCGAGAAACGATAACGAGAGTTCAAAATTATTTTTAAAAAATGAATGTTTCCAAAATTATCAAATAAATTCGCCGATAAATGGTAATTACTCTTGCGGCGTCACTTTCTACGTAGCGTCATTACGCTAAAAAAGAAATAAAATTTCACGACCACGAAATTAATAGATTAATAACTTCCAATGAATTAATTTGTTCCAGAACCTGAGAAAGTGGCGGTTATATGAAATGTGCGAAAACACGACAAAACATGTGTTTTCCGTACGGTACACCAAACGAGAATCCTTTCACAGCAAGCGCTGTGCCCTGGCCCAGGCGTCTTTTCCGAGAAGGACGTTCTTTATTGGTCAATCCCAAAATACGTCATTCAATACAGCTTAACCTGACGTTAAGTATTTTCCTTTTTCAATGACAATAAATTCCAACGAAGAAAATTGAGACACTCCAAGTCGATGACACTAGAGTTTGGACAATTTTATTTAGTCCAAGGATGCACCCAAGGTTCATCTAAACGTCTCCATTAATTCTTACGATGAATTTTTTCATTGACACCAAAACTTTTGTCCAATTAACCAACTCCTTCGGTAATGTCGATTTCCTTTATCATCGTTCATCTGGTCTCTCCCTCTTCCATTCATGAGACATCAACTCAATTGACGCTAATCCAATGAGCGTTAACATACAAAATTAACCAATCGATATTAGTCTTACATAATTTTTACTAAAATTGAACTCTCGTGATTCGTTTGTTTTGATCCTCGGTTGATGGTGCCAAAACTAATGAAAATTCATAATTAATTACGCGCCCAGACGATAAAAAGTAACGTAATCCAAATATCACGTTACAGTTCATAAAATGCCTCCTCATGCAAAAAAAACCTTTGTAAGAAATCATTCCATGAAGAACCTCTCTATAAAATTCGATTTTATGAAGACATTTTTTTTACTGAAGTATCTGTGTAGAAAAATCGGCACTAGAATTCATTATAATGTAAGGAGTTTTTGATAATCATAAAAATTCTATAATTGTGAAATTCAAACATCACACAAATATCTACCATTGAATTTATGGTTATAGCGAATTCCATGGCAAATTTCGCATTGACAAATTCCGCGATGGAGAAGATGCAATGGGGAAGAATGTGATGGAAAAGAACGACATGGGAAGAATCGTCATGGAAAGAATCACCATGGAAAGAATCATCATGTAGAAGAAATGCCATGGAAAAAAAACGCCATGGAAGGGAAAGCTATGAACGAAAAGCCACGGAGAAAAATGGAAAGAATCGCCATGGAAAAAAATGCCATGGAAAGGATCGCCATGGCCAGCGGCAAATTCGTGATGGCGGTGGCCATTATAATTTTTCTACGTGATCACTTGCCAATTATTATTTGACAAGTGACTACGGGTTTACTCTCCCAAGTTCATTGATATTTTATGAGAAACCTGGAATTAAAGGAATTATGTGCACGTGCCGGCACGGCTACTCAAAATGGCGTTGCCGGGGAAGCTAGGACACCACAATTGCATCACCATTTCTCCAAAAATAATATTAACTTTATGGGTGCGATTGATAACGAGTTATTACAAAAATGATGCTTTTAGCTGCTTACAGCACTTCTTTTCGGGTCCCGTGTATTTCCGGAAAAAACACTTGCCACGCAGTTTCACTGTAAGAATAACCTGTCACACATTCACGCACCTGTAACGGGGAATGAGTGATTAATTACTCACACAAGATGCTCGGAATCGTCTTGATAAATTGCTCGAAATATTCGGGTCTCCGGGAAGGTCCACTATTGTCACTAATTTCACTTATTCATTATTAGAAATAAGGGAAATATCTGAATAATAAATTTTATGTAACGTTACTTGTGAGTATCCAGGACCAGAGTGAGGTTGTCGTAATTTTCGTCCAATAGCCGCTCATATTTCTGGCACGTAATTTTCGGGCCAATCCGGCAGTGTTCCTTCTCTGTCACCATCCATTGGCCAGGATTTTGAGAGATATCGATCGAGGCACTCTGTGGCGTTGATCGATACTGCTGACCTTGTTATCAGTCGATAACAAGGTCAATGTCACGACACATGGTAATTGTCGTGTCGTTATCCTTCAGCTGCGTGTCAGGACAATGGCCGCCGGATGCTGCCCCCTAATCCTCTGCACGGTCCTTTGGTTGGTGTTCGAATCCCTCAAAGTTATTGAGAGGTTCATCGGTGCCTCCTACGGGCCTTTCTTGTTGTCCTGCTGGTCCTGGAATCTTCTCCTTCGGGATCTCCTCAGCTTCTCCTCTTCCGGGCATCTTGAGCACATCCCTTACTTTCCCTGTATTCTTCGTATTCATTCAAACATGCACACTCACACACATACTAACCGGAGCAGGGAGGGTAGGGGAAACACGCTCGTTTCACTGCCTTACTCTCCTATTTAACGGCTGTTTGCCCGTTACACCACAGTGGTTACATGTGAAAATAACACAAACAAATTTAACACACACATTTTCAACACACATTTTTTACACAAACAAATTCATCACAAAACACGTTCATATCGAAGTTAGACGGAAAATTATAATTGTAAATGAAAAAAACAAAAAACTCTTAAAGAAAATCGCAATGTGAAATTATTGGTAAAAAAACAATGTAATATTGTAAGAAAATTTTGTTTACTATTTTAAATCTTTAATCTAATGTCAAACAATAAAGCTATAATTCAATTTCAGAATATGAATGAATCGGTTATTGTTATTGTTGTTGATAGTACATATGTACAATTTTCCTGTGTTGAAGTTTTCTGTGTTGAAATGTCCAGTGTTAATATTTACCTGTGTTGTATAGACGTGATACCGAAGATACCAATGGTTACCATGAATGTGAATTGGTAGTAACCGTATATCGTAGTCTTCCAATGGGGTCGTTTGTAACCATTTATCCATTTCACTCGATATTTCACCTCGCATTAAGTGAGTCACATGCAAATAGTTCCACGATAATACTCTGATACTATTTTCATTGCCAATTACTATCAAAGTCTTGAAAAATGCATCGATGATATTGTCATTAATCCATGTTCCTTCTCTAAGTTTCCGGAAATCCGATGGCTCCAAGCGGCTTCGTCCAATTTCACATTCCATCTCTGGAAATTGAGGAGGATAATCGATATTTTTTTGTAAGAATCTTCGTTCCGCATCTCCGTCGAATGCATCGAATGTGAATGGATATTCATTTGTCAGCTTCTCACTTTTCATAGGCCCTCTTTCCTCCGTGTTCTCTAGGATTTCTTTGTCATCATCAAAATGTTCAACTGTTATGTTATCCACATTCGCCATTTCTTCCGCAATATTCTTCTCCACTTTTCTCTCTGCAAAAACATCGAATTTTGGTGATTCTGTTTTTGTCTGAATTGTATTTGCATTCAGCTCGGGGCTCTCTCCATTCACACCAATCAGTTTAGATGGGAGCCATTCCACTTCTCTGCTCGTAAGATTTCTGCTGCTGGTTGCTTTTAAACCATCAACTTCAGTCATAATGGAATGTAACGTCTTGTTGAAATCGAAATATCGATTGGAGTGCTTTGATTTCTTGAATTCCGGTTTCCACGTATCTGTACTCAGGCTCTCAGTTTCCATTTCTCTTTTACGATTTGCCTTCTGTCTCCTAGTTGGGCCTGGTGCAAATTCTCTCTGCAGCAGCCATTTGTCGATCACATACTCCGTCCTTTGAAAAAAAAACGCCCCACTGGTATACGTTTCCTCTTTTTCGCAACATAATGTTTCAGAATTTTTGAATAATTCTCAATTGATGCATCGCTGTGTCTGATTAATCCCACTGTGGATAAAATCATGGCTGACCACAATGGTAGATAAGGTATGAGAAAGTTCCGAAAATATTTAAAAAGATTGTCATTGTAACATTGATTCAAGGGACTTCTTCACCCTGTGATATCCGCAATTGACGGTTAGTTTCTGTTCTTTGTTCGAAATCTTCGTGGATTTTTTTAAAATGGTGTTGAAATTTGGATTATGATCTGGCTGTCCCATATCCGCATTGCTCATCCTTCGTGCTCCATTATCCATTTGTTCAATACTTGTTTTTTTTTATAGAATAATTTTTTTCCCCAAAACTTCTCTCTTTACAAGATGCGGAAGAAGTCAGAGATTTGAAATTCGTTTTTTTTTTTTTTAATATTAACTATGTTCCAAACGTGAAAAACGTTTGTTGTATTTTTTTAAGCAACAATTTGAAAAAGAATTATCATGCTCACCCGATCTTTTTTCTCAATAGAGGCAACTTTATTCATTAGTTTAAAGGAAAAAAATATTCAAATTCGACCATTTTTCGCGGAGTTAAAATTATTTGTTCATAAGATTTCACGCCCAATGAGTGAAATCTTGATTAAAAAATTAGTATCTCGTCAACTATTTATCATAGAGACATGCGGATGCACTCATGTGATTCCTTGAATTTTCCTCTAAAAATCATCCCCTGCATGGCTCAACTAATTGTTAATAGTTTTCGAGATATTTACGTGTCAAAGTCATTAAATCAAAGTCAAGAAGTATCATTGTTGATAATATTTTAAATAATGATCGAAAAAAAAATCGCTGAAAAAGTCGTTTATTGTGAATAGATGCGACTGAGAAAAAAAGTTGAAAAATATTGATTTGTTCATTTTTTAAAATTTTCTTTCGTTTGGGGGATTTTTAGGGTAGTGGTCGGCTGAACAACGATTTTCAAATGCAAATATCTCGTTTTCTATTGTGAATTCGAGGAAAGTGACCGAAACCAATTTTGTAGATCAATAAATTCTCTATCGATTTTTTGCTGTCTTCTATAGTTTCCGAGAAATTCTCAAAAATTCGGTTTTGAGGGTGGTTCTTATTTTTTTTACAGCTCCTCGAAATCTACCGACCACTTTTGAGTGTTGGTAATTGATTTATACATCAAAACTCGTCATTCGCCAAAAAAGCAGGTTTCTCAAAATTTCAGCTGAATAGAATTCCTACTTAGTCACCTATACCGGCAATGAAAAGATGTCTCTAACGTCGTGGGTCAATTAATTGAGGAAAAGCCATCTGTGGTCGAATTGGCGACGCACGCCGGCTTTTTCTCTCACTTTCCGTTTTAGTGTGGTTTGGTCAACACATGTTTTCATCGTTGCGAAAATTTTTGGAGGCTGTAGAGGAGCTACTGTACAAAATGAAGGAAATTAGCGGTTGAAGGTTAATCAACAAAACTCCGGTAAGCGTGTGAATTTTCTCGGTGAAATTAATGGATTTTCGTTAGTGTGATTTAACGACGCCGGAAACCGCCATTGGTGGATTTTCCGTAGCATGGTCCATGAATTTTTTTCTGGTTGATTTATTAATTGCTTTTCTCGTTTCTTGTTTCTGAATTTTTTTTTCATTCTCGAAATACTACTGTCGGAAATGTTAGCCCTGAAGGGTTCGATTTAAATAATAGAATTTATACGAGAGATAAAATAATTTAATTCTTTATTAACTAAGTATAATTTAAAAATAATATACGTTACTGTTTCGCGAATTAATGGCCAAGAGACTTCTCCGGCCATCGTTTATATACTATCATTTTGTTGACGCCTTCGGTGTTGCATTACCTCACTCCCAGTGAGGTAAGCGACAACGTAAGGAGGTGGAGTAAGACTTGAAGTGCTGAGCGTGCACTTCGTAGCCTTACCAATGCTATTTGTTTCTTTTATCATTTCTTAATAAGATGGAATCTTATTTATGATATTATTTGGGTCATAACAGAATTTGTTTTTTTTTTGTTTTTTTTATTTATTCATTCATTCTTTTGAAATTTTCTTGGAGGAGTGGCGTCTTGGCGATAATTTTAGCAAAAATGATTCTATTTTTTCAATTGTATTTTGTTTAACGTCGAATTTAATTTCGTTAAAAATATGATTTGTCGATCGTTTTTTTCATTTTTTGAGTTCAGTTGAAATAAACTGAAACTCTCATCAGTCGCGGATAACACTCATGAGAATTGTCAAAGCCTTAAGATACTCGCACACAGATTATCCGGATTGATTTAAGTAATTGACTTTATTTTATTTTTGACTAATTTTCTTTTAACGACGTAATGAATTTGTTCGTGGTAAATTGTATTATGTGGTTTAAAATGACGTCATTGGACTTTTGAGTTAATCCTGAATACTTGTGAATAAGTGAGTGATTTCATATTCATATATTATTAGTATGTAGTAAAATAATATTTTTATTCAGTGAATCCTTACCTTTAAAGTGCTAGGCACATCTGCATGATTACGAATGGTTGAATAGGGAAATTAAACAGTTTAGGTTGATAACTTTTAATTTAAAGAAATGATAACCCTTCGAATTGTTTAGACGTTTTTCCCTTTATTTTATTATAACAATTTTTCCCAATAGATTTTCCCTTCTATAATTGTGTGAGGAAGAGAGATTTTCCCTCCCCTCCTTTCTTATTTAATCTACTAAAATCGAATAATATAAAGATTCTAAATATTGAACAGAATTGAATTGAAACGTTTGAATTGATTGTAATGATTGCGCAGATTGATTAAATATAATATAATTTTTAACTCACAATTTACGTTAATTTATTCACGAAATGAGCCAAAGTTCACCCGCGGGAAAGAATGTGTCCTTGCACTGTATTTTCAGCACGCACTCGTGATGGATAATCTTTCACTCCATCGGCCGGTACGTCCCAAGGATGACGCTACGATGGTGTGCGTAATTGCTATCACCCTGGAGACTCAAGATGACTCAAAACCGCTGGGCAGATGACAAACTGGTTCCGAGTGACAGTGATGAGGTCTCGAGAAGTTCTTCCTTTCAAGTTGGACTGGACTGTCGCTAGGCCAGAACTGACTCCAATTTTCGCAATCGCGCTCCACGAGTGCGACTTTGGCTCATTTTGCTGACTCGCGATTTCTTTCAAAATGGCGCGATGTTAATCGAGCGCGTGTCAATACTCTATGTGTGTGTATGAATCTGTTGATAACGCGAATTCCTCCATTTCTCGAAGTGTTTTTAATCATAAAACTGTTTGGGTTTTGGAAAGAAAAAATTGAAAGAAATAAAATAAAATACCGTGGATGTCCTGGTTTTCGGATGTGACCCTGTTTCCGGATGCAAACTGTTTTTGATTTATTAATTTCATATGAATTCAATTATTATTTTTTTTTTCAAGCTAAAATTCAATTCTTGGTGAAAGTCAATTCATTCCGCTCCGTAATATCTAATAAAATGGTATTTTTACTATCGTGAGAATTTTTACATCCGAGTATTACTGACAGTCCTAGTTTTTGGCGCGCATTCTGCGCCATTGCTTGTTTATAGGGGTTAGAATCCCTCGTGTGGTCGTAGTGCTCCAAAAACAACATGTAAGTATAAAAGTACTTGGAATTATTATTTATAAGTGAAAAAAGGTTTCACAATTACGTGAGTGTGAAAATAAACAATAAAGACAGCATTTTTCGAATAAAATTCCATATTCGAACACTGGGACATTCAAATTGCAGACTGTCCCAGTTTTCGAATAGCGATTTTCTTCATTTAACCTCACTTTATTGATCATTCTACTTTTATGGATAATGCTAATTAATTACAGATTCTTGGATACAATATAGGGAAAATAAGAATAATTATCATATAATTAATATGATTGAGTGAAAAAAGAATTTTAAAAAATTATTTTATTCTCGTAGGGGCAAAGTGAAGAAAAACGACAGAATGACATACACTGAAGAAGATTTGCAGAAAGCATTGAAAGCTTTGAAAACTGGAAGACCCTTGGCAGCGGTGAGCCGAGAATTCAACATACCCAAATCAACTTTGTTTGATAAAAAAAAAGGTCGTTCAAAACCTGTCATCGGTAAACGAGGGCCTGAAAGTGTCTTGGGAGCAGAGAATGAGATGAGACTTGTGGAGTGGATCATGTATATGTATCAGCAAGGATTTCCAGTTACGAAGGATCAATTGATGAATAGTGTGCAGAGATTATTAAAAAATATTGAAAAAGAAGACCTTTTTGCTAATGGTCGCCCGGGAAGGCACTGGTTTGAGGGATTCCAGAATCGACATCCAGAATTATGTCAGAGGCTTTCACAGAACATGCATCGCGTTCAAGTCGCAGTAACTGAGGAAAAAATTCGCCTGTGGTTTGGGAATGTTGAAGACTACTTAATATCTAAAAATCTAAGAGATATTGAAGCTCCTCGGGTATTTAATTGTGATGAATCCGGATTCTATCTATGTCCTCGAGGACAAAGAGTCTTGGCAAAAAAAGGAGACAGATATGCATACAATTTCGTCAATAACGATGATAAAGAGTGTGTGACGGCTCTTTTTTGTGGCAACGCCTGCGGCCAAATTCTCTCACCAATGGTCATGTTTAATTATGTCCGAATACCCTCAGCAGTTGCATCTCTAATGCCTAAAGGCTGGGGTATTGGTCGTTCTGACAGTGGATGGATGACAGCAGCTTCTTTCTTTGAGTGGATGGCAAATATCTTTTACCCGTGGTTGATTGAAAACAGCATCACATTTCCAGTTGTCTTATTTTTAGATGGTCACTCGTCTCATTTGACACTGGAGTTAAGTGATTTCTGTCGGGAAAAAGGCATCGAACTTGTTGCTCTTCACCCCCACTCCACACACATTTTGCAGCCGATGGATGTTGCGGTGTTCCATCCTCTCAAGCTGGCTTGGAAAGCAGCTGTTCCAGATTGGAGAATAGAAAATGGTGGACAACGATTGAAGAGGGAACACTGCACAAGTTTTGATGAAAGCTATGAATAAATTGGATTGGAAAAAAATACTGTGCAGTGGATTCAGAGCAACTGGACTGCACCCATTCTCTCCCGACGCCATCAATTACGAAAAACACCTGAAAAAATCATCTCAGTGTAGGTCACAGGTAGCTTCTCCTCCAGAAGATCACCAATGTCTGACTTATTTAGAATTTATCGAAATGAATATTGATAATGAGGTCCTCGAATCTTTCAAATTGATTCCTGAAACCGATGAATGGAAAGGAGACATTCGTCACGCAAGCTTATTCTCATTCTGGCGAAAAACCAAAAATTTTGCGAGATCTAAGGAACGAGGACAATTTTCTGAATCCAGGGAATCTGAAGTCACTCAGAGAGAATCTGAATCACAGAAGGTATTTCTACACTAATTATGTTTTACCACAATTTTCATATAATTCATTTAATGAATTTTTTTCAATCGATTTTTTCACGTTGATTTCTGAATTTGTACTGTTCTACGATTTCTATAGAAACAATATGAATAAAAATATCATGTAAAAATTGAATAAATATTGTATATTTCCAAAACAAACGTATGCTATACAATTTCCATGATTTCCCTCTCGTGTGAAATTCCTTCAATTTTCTCCTTTCAGAATCAGGATGAAACAGATTCAGAGAAAAAAGAGAGAAAACTTCAGGAAGAATTAGTTGCTGAAGTGTCCATCTCAGCTGAAAATGACGAGGTTCATGTACCTCTCGAAGATTTATCTGGCATACAAGACATTCTGGTCACATTGGAGAATAGTGCTGAAGGATTGGTATACCACGTGTCTGAAGAAGGAATATTGATCCCAATTGATGATCTTGAAATCACAAAGAACTCTGGTATTGCCAATTCTGACAATATTCCAGAACATGATTTAAACAATAATTCTCATAATGAACTCAGTCCAAAGCTCGATCCATCAAATCATGTTAGCAATGTTCATAAACAATATCAAATACTTCAATGTTCTCAAGATAATAGTAATGAACCATCCACTGAATTACGTTCTGAGCTCAATGCAGAAATCATAGAGAAAGCTGGTACTGAGGCTATTCAAGGAGACGAAAAAAAAATCACTAAATCTGAGTCACCAATTGCTAAAAATGATCCTCCACTTCCATCAATTCCATCACCATTCAAAAAGTCACTCTATTGGCCTTCAGCCCCAAAACATTCAACTAAAAAAACTCGATCGAAAGAACAATTACCATCGGCTATTACATCTGATGCTTGGAATAATTATTATAAAAATAAACGTGAAAAAAAAAAAAAAAGAAAAAGAAGAGAAAGAAAGGAGAAAAGAAGAGCGACTTCGAAATCGTGAATTAAAAATGAAAGAAAAGGAAGCTGCCAGATTAGCTCGCACTATCAAAAAAGAAAAATCTATGGAGCAAAAGAAATTGAAAGAAAAAGCTATGAAGAAGAGCCCCACTCTTGTGGTCAAGAAGAGGGCCATAAAGAGGAAAGAAATTGAGAGAAAGATAAAAAATGAGCAACCGGAAGTGGCAAAAGAAATTAAAAAAGAATTATTTAATGATAGTGTGGAGAGTAATGAAGACTTAAATAGTCCTCCTGCCAAAGTTCAGGTTAAGAAATAAACGTATAGGATGTTAATTAGTCATTTCGTTCAGAGAATGTTTATTATCACGTTGTGTCTTTGAAAATAAATATTTTGTATAATTATTATTTGGATTTATCGAAATTACTCATCACATTCCTTTTTAATCTATTTCATCCGATAACTGGGACGGTGACATCCGGAAACCCGGACATTTCGATTCGCGCATCCGAAAACCGGGCCATGAGCATCGCTTGCAATTTATGTAAAAATTATTACATTTTTTAATATTAAGTTGAAAATTCTCCTCACACTTTGTAGAAAAGGTATTAGGGATCATTTCCTGATATCCCTGCGCATGTTTTCTCAACGGAACTATTTTTAATATGGGATTGAAATATAGAAGACTCTTAAACGTGCAAAAACTGGGACATCCACGGTAATTATTAAACAAATAAATTCCAAACACAACAAGTAATTTATAATTCCAATGACAGTTATTCTATTTTTAGATTTGGTCGCCATGATAACTTGAGAGATATGTGAGTTAAAAACTCCGAATTTCGTCAATTTGTGCACCTAATGGACGAACAGGTTCGTATTGAAATTGGGCAAATTCGCTCAAATAGTTTCTGAGATATCGGTGAAAAATCAATTTATGGAAAGAGATTATATCTCCAGAATTATCCAAGCAGCTCCATTCAAGTTCAGCTCGGAAGATTCATCTCAATGAACCCCACAAATAGTAAGAATTTCAGATTTTTCAAAAGAAGTCTTTTATGAAAATGTTCACTTAATTAGTTATTTCAAAAATCACGGTCTTCTCCGCTTTTTCCGTAGAAACATCACTATTTTTGACAATTTTGTTCTATCCGTCGTCCAAAATTAAGTTAAGATTTGGATTTCAAGTGTTTTTGCGGTCATGGAGAGGGCGCGTTCGTTTATGGTATCAGCTGATCCGATCGGGGGAGAGGTCTCAAATAAACTTTGAAGAAATTTCCTCCCACCCCATTAGTTATATACTAAGACTCGAATTATCGCGTGATATGACGGAATTTTGAAGTGATTAAATTGATTGATCTAATTTTTAAGGATTGAACCAATGAGAATTTATGCACAAATTTGAAAAATATTGGAGGAGTTCATTTCCGATCTCGGGTGAGTATCGAAGCCCACATCTTCCCACTATTTTGGCGGCTGCTCTTGACCATTACGCTACTGAGACCCTTCACAACTCCAAATTTCGGAAACTTGTGCATATGATATTATTTATAATCAAATGATATAGATAGAATTATTATTTTCTATTTTATAGTATATTTTATACTATCATATTTTATGTAACTACTATTCTTTATTATACTATTTGAGAGTAGATAATTTCGTCTACAAAATGAGCCCATTTTCATTCTAATGACAATGAGATGAAATAGAAATCCTATTCGAAACCTGAGCTTTAGTCTTTAAGTTCCATCGCAGGATTTGGCTCTTTATTTCATATCGAATTTTTATGTATCATATGGGCCATTCCATGTCAAATCGACAAATTGTTGGGATTGGACCCCTCCGATTCGGATAATTTTTGGTGAACAGTTCTGTCTCATCATGAAACAAAATTCTGTCGAAGGAAAAAGTTTTGAAAATTTTTTTTTGCGAGTTATGCAAAATTGAAAATTTCACTATTTTTCTGGTTTTATAAGTTTTTTGATTTAATATTCCATACTCGACTGTATATTCGAAGAAAATTACGTGCGTTCGAAGAGGAGTCTCAGAAGTATGAGAAAAAAATTTTTGGAATTTTTTTTCTGAAAATCACTAAAATCCGAAATTTTGGAATTTTTCAAAATCGTAAGAAATTGATTTTCCAGTAAAATTTTCGACTCACAATGTTGTATTTTATAGCTCTAACATCTCTTAAGAAATCGGAAATTTTCAGGAGAGTGTTCTCTTTCCAAAAGGATGAATTTTTGAATTTTGGCAAAATATTTTTTTCAATTTTTCAAATTTTTTGTTGATTATTTTTCCGACCCAAATATCGACCAATAGAATTGCACCATTCGACGTCACGTGGTACAACCTACATGGTATTATACTGATAATTTTTTGAAAATTTTCTCTGGTAGTGGCTATATATAAAAAACAAAACATGATCCAGTCAAATTAATTATTTGTTAACTGTACATTTCGTCTCATGGTGCAATTCTATTGGCCGACATTTGGGACGGAAAAATAATCCCCCGAATACCACACGAGCTTCAAAATTATCTGGCATTTCCCTCAAGGTTCCCTGCAAACAAATAAAGTCGTCAAGTTTTTCAGGAAAAATCACTCGCGCTTCGCGCTCGTGATTTTTTAACCTGAAAAACTTGACTCCTTCATTTGTTTGCAACGAACCTATCGGGAAATACCCGATAATTTTGAAGCTCTTGTGGTATTATAAGTGAATATAATTATTCTACCACATGATTATTGAAGTTTAAGCTTAAAAATATTTTTCTCATTTAGAAAAAATTACATTATTATTCGTTTATTTCTAATAATGTTTGAGATTCAAGGTTTCTCTGAATAAACGAAAGGATTAAAAACATTGAAAAAGTACTTAATAGTATACAATTCTTAAGGTTTCGAATCCCACGCTCTGATCGGTTGAGAGAGAGTGAGTGGGGGTAAAGCCAACGCGTACAGTCTGGGCTGCGAGTATATAAGGAGCTCGCAGCGCAGACCGACTTTACTCATCTCTCGCCAACGGTGGAAGACAGCCGAGGTTCTCCAACGGGCTTAAGCCCCGAAGAATCCCTTGTAACGGTGAATAGCCTGAGCCAAGCAACGGTGAACAGCCTGAGCGGAGCAACGGTGATTAGCCCCAGCGACTACCCATCACGACGGTGCCAGCCCGAGTGAAGATCCAAAAGAAGAACTTAGAACGCTTCAGCGCCCGTAAACGAGAGGAAGACCAGCCGGCCAATCAGAAAGCAGCTACAGAGGCCGAGAGAAGGGCAAGCCAGGAGTGGGGGAACGGAGCCACCAGCGGAGAAAACTATATGAGAAGCTCGCTCTTTCTGTTGGCTGTATAGTCTAAGGCTAAAGGCCAGTCGTGCGCAGGCGCGACACAAAAAAGAAGAAGAGAAGCTCGCACAGCCGAGGGACTTCAGACTAGACAGACTTGAGATCAGTGACTACAACTCTGATGATTGATGAGACTAGATCAGTATTCTGACTAGGAGTCGATCATGGAGTCCCGATGATTGACTAGTACATTAATTAAAATTAAATTAAACTAAATTAAAATAAAGACTGACTAGAAAGTTGAGACTAGAATATAAGTTGACAAAGGCTTCATGCCGATAGTGAAAAGTGATACAAGTAAAATATAATAATTAAATTTAGAAATAGTGACCAGTGCTCATGGGCACCAACTGAACAAACATGGAGCAAGACAAGGGGCTAGAGAATGATGGCCAGGGCGCTTGGGAATCAGTAGCCGACAAAAAGCGTAAGAGAAAGGAAGCGCATAAAAAGATAGGCCACAAAAAACCACCATGTGGGCAAAAAAAATAAATCAAAAGTACATGACGACAGCTTAAGTGACTCAGAGGTCTTGTCCGATGACCTGAACGATACATGTATACCTCAAACAAACAAAGAATCAATCCCGCCAATCACCACCATAAAGAAAATCGATGACATTAACAAGTTCATCGAGAATATTCGTAAAGAATGTAATAATGAAGTATATTTTAAATATACGGCTAACGCTACAAGCGTGTTCACAGCAAGTAGAGCTGACTTCAATACAGTCAAATCGCTTTTTGCTTTACTTGACGTGCCATACCACACATACAGATTCAAAAGTGAAAAACAAAAACACATCGTCATCAGAGGCTTACCTGAGAATCCTGAAGAGATTAAAGGAGAAATTACAAATCGTAATATAGAGGTAAACAAATGTATGCTCATGAGACAAAAACGAGAGCCACCGTATATAACACCACTTTATTTACTCACGTTGCCTAGCGCACAACAGATCAACGAAGTAAGGAAGATTAAATCTATCGGATACTTCAAAGTGACATGGGAAAAATATAAAAATACGAGAAAGATAACACAATGCTTCCGTTGCCAACAATTTGGCCACGGTTACACCAACTGCCAAAATCCACCGAAATGTGTGAAATGCCAGGGCGATCATCTCACTAAAGATTGCAATAAGAGAACGGATGCAAAACGCATATGTACTGTAACGTAATATTTCGATTACGTTACTTTTTGTCGTCTGGGCGCGTAATTAATTTTGAATTCTGGATAGTTTTGGCACCACCAACCGAGGATCAAAACAAACGAATCACGAGAGTTCAATCTTAGTATAAATTATGTAAAACTAATGCCGATTGGTTAATTCTGTATGTTAACGCTCATTGGATTGTCGTCAATTGAGTTGATGTCTCACGACTGGAAGAGGGAGACACCAGATGGACGATGATGAAGGGAATCGACATTACCGAAGGAGTCGGTTAATTGGACGAAAGTTTTGGCGCCAATGACAAGATTCATCGGAAGAATTAATTGAGACGTTTAGATGAACTTTGGTTGCATTCTTGGACTAGATAAAATTGTCCG
This sequence comes from Aleiodes alternator, assembly GCA_963921955.1. Lineage (NCBI taxonomy): Eukaryota > Metazoa > Arthropoda > Insecta > Hymenoptera > Braconidae > Aleiodes > Aleiodes alternator. The sequence continues at coordinate 3,599,455 of OY998097.1, forward strand.
AACTCTAATGTCATCGACTTGGAGTTTCTCAATTTTCTTCGTTGGAATTTATTGTTATTGAAAAGAAGAAATTATTGTCGTCAGGTTACACTGGGTTAACTGACGTAGTCTGGGCCAGTGAGACCAATGACCAATGAGAAGAGTCCTTCCCGGAAAAGACGCCTTAGCCGGTGTGCAGCGTTTGCTGTTAGCAGGATTCTCGTTTGGTGTGCCGTAGAGTAGACACATGTTTTGTTGTGTCCCTTTGCACAATTTTGTATAATCGCCATTTTCACGTTTGAGAAAATTAATTCATTGGAATTAATTGTATTAATTGTCGTTTAATTAAGTTGAATAAAAATATATTGTTCACGTTGAAGTAAATTTGGCATAATCTGGTGAGCAAAATTTTAGTTAATTAACTTTTGTACGGTGATTAATTTCGTGGTCTTGGAAATTAAAAATTTTTTTTAAGCGTAGTGACGCCAAGTAGAAAGTGACGCCATGAAGTTAATTACCATTTATCGGCGAATTAATCTGATAATTTTTTGGAAACATTAATTTTGTGAAAATAATTTTTGGAACTCTCGTGCTCGTTTCTCGAAAAAAATATTTTTTTTTAGAAAATATGTTTTTTTTTGTTGTTTGGATAAAATGTCGCGAATTGAAAAAATTCAATTAACGGAAATATTTGGCGCTATGGCCAAAGCTGATTAATTGAAATTCATTGTTAAATTTTAGTCTCGCGACTTTGGAAAATCTTTGAATTTTGTTTTAATTTTTTTTTATTCAATATTTTAAGCAATTTTGTCTGATAAATTATTTTTCTTTATGAAATTAATTTAATCAATTTCATTGTTGACATATTATTGTGGCGACAGTTACATCTAGGGAAATTGTCACTAGGGACACTAGACTAGGGACACTAGACTAGGGACACTAGTTACTTTTGTTTCGTTGCGAAAGATGACTGTAGGTGGCAGTAACATTAATTTCTTATGAATCTGAATTTGATTGTAATTCTTTGAATGTATTTTTTTATATGACTTTATTATGCGTTGACGATTAATTAATAAATTAATTAATTTGTTAATTAATTACATTTTTTTTATTTGGTTAATTTGATTTCAAATTTCGTTTCAAAGAATTTGTTTGTAACTGATTGTTTATTTATTTTGAATTGTTTCATTTGTTTAAAATTTATAATATTTTATTTATAGTGCTGCGCACTCGCTGATGTAACGCAGGGGCTTAATAATTTATAATTAATATTTTTTTATAAAACTTTTATTTTATCCCCTAAATTGTTTTGTTTGGAATTATTTATACTCCTTATTCAAACCCACAACAACGACCCTGAGGGGGAGACTGAACTAGTTCGTGCTGAATAAGGGAGTATTCGAGTTTGTGGTTAATTTATTTGAATTTTTGATTTTTTTGTTGTGGTTTAGATCAATTTGAGATTGATCGGATGTTGAGATACATCCTGGCGCCCATTTTGTTTTTGGTTTTGTTTTGAATTTCGTTTTGGCTATTGGGTGCTTTTCAAGCGTGCTTAATTGCTGAGCTTACCGTTAGGCTCAGGAATTACGTCACAGTACAAATTGTGGAGGCGAACATCCACCGAGCTATCCACAATGTCCAACTTATTTAAACCCCCGGCAAAAAGTGGAGAAGGCTAGCCAGAAAAAGTCCAAGCCACTACGATACATGATGACAACGGGGGGCAGTCAGCATATTCCCCAGCATTGACGAACCCCCATGAACAAGCACTAACCAAATTGCCTCGACAACGAAGGTGAACACAGCTTATCAAAGACACATTGACTCCAGCCATAAGCACACATACGCAGCAGCGGTAAATGTGGGGAGCTCAATGAGGCAGCAAGAGGGTATTACAGGTACAAATACTATCGTGATTGATTTAAATTCTGAAGAAAGTAAAGACAATGTCAATAAAATTAATACATTCCATGAATTAGTCAATGAAGTCAAACAATTGAATGAATTCTGTAATCTTCGCGATATGTTGCAATTAGTTAAAACATTAAATGAAAGACTGAAAGGATGTAATGATAATATATCAAAATCGGAGGTAATTAGTAATTGCATAACTGAATATGGATAGTACAACGAACAATCTAAAGGGTATTAATATCGTATTCTGGAACGCAGTATCTATGAGCAATAAATTAAATGAAATCCCATCATTTATGAAAAAATATAATGTACATATACTTCTAATAGGGGAAACTAAATTCACGAAAAATAGCTACGATAGGGTTATAGGATATAAATGTCTACGTAAAGATCGAGACGGGGTCGCACGGGTTGGAGGGTTTGCCATATACGTCAGAAACGATATACCACACACTGAGTTCTTCACTAAAACCCAATCATTAGAATCACTCGCTATCAAACTCAAAAATAATTTAATTGTAATAGCTGCTTATCTTGGACCAAATAAGGAATTTATTACAAAAGAATTTGTGGATTTATTAAATCTAGGTAATCAAGTTATAATTGCTGGTGATCTAAATACCAAATACCCATTTTGGCATTGTAAATCATCCAACAAAAATGGCAGATTACTGACTCAACTGATGCAAAGAAATACAATAACAATTGCATATCCAGATGGAAATACCTTGTTCCCCAGAAATGAAGGAGTACCCTCAGTGGTGGATTTAGCATTCATTAAAAATATCCACAGGTATGGCAAACCTGAAGCACCAAATGAACTCGACTCCGACCACTTGCCTATCGTATTGAGACTGTTTGATAAACAATCACCAACTATGACACAGAAATATCTCAACTATAAAAAAGCAAATTAGGATATATTCAGGTCGATTATAAATGAGAAAACTGTAATAGACTCAAAAATAAAAACAACAGACGATATAAACAATACCGTCACAAGTGTAACTGACACGATCAAAGAGGCTATTGAGAGGGTGATACCCTATCAAACCTCGCAAATCACCATAGACGACCTACCACAGAGTATTATCGATTGTATAAAATTGAGAAATAGATACAGACGCAAGTTTCAAAAAACGGGTAATTTAAAATATAAAGTCATGAAAAACAACTTGAATCAGCAAATAAAAAATGAATTAAGAGATGATAAAAACAGGAAAATCGAGAACAGAATGAAATCATTGAATATAAAAGATAATACCCTGTGGAAGGCAGTGAAAGTTCGAAAAAATACGAATACTAATATCCCGACATTGCACAGTGCAAATGGTCTAGTCTTTGACGAAAAATGTAAAGCAGAGGCTTTAGCTGATGTTTTCGAAAAAGTTCACCATCTTACAGAAGACATGAGTGATAAAAATACTGAAAAAATTGTTAATACTACGTACAAAAATATTCAAAATACACCTATCGTGGCAGAGGACATACCGTTGATTAGTCTTGTGGAATTAAATAATGCAATCAAAGAAACCAAGCCAAGAAAAGCACCAGATTTTGATGGAATCCAAGATATAATTCTAAAAAATCAACCAAAGAAAATAATTGTACAATTATTATATATATTTAATGCATGTCTAATACTGGGATTCTTCCCAGATGCATGGCAAAAAGCAAAAATTCTAGCGTTCCATAAACCTGGCAAGGACAAACAATTTCCGCAAAACTATCGACCAATAAGTCTCTTGCCAACAATGGGTGAAATTTTAGAAATAATAATGAATAAAAAACTGAAAAAAATTCTTGATAGGGAGAAAATCATAATTCCGGAGCAATTTGGGTTACGCCAAGCACATAGTACGGTACAACAATTGGCACGACTAACAGACTATATCAGTAGCAATTTCAATCTTAATAAGAGCACCAGCCTTCTCTTGATTGATATCGAAAAAGCGTTCGACACAGTCTGGTTTCGGGGACTAATACACAAACTACACCAATACAATCTACCGCTATATATGACCAAATTCATCATGAGCTATCTCCATAAGAGAAGTTTCTCAGTCAATGTTGGTGCTATCAATTGCTGAAGAAAAAAGCATAGCAGCTGGCGTACCACAGGGCTCCATTCTGGGCCCAACATTGTTTTTGCTTTACATAAATGACATTCCCAAACTTGCACATACGTCAACCGGCATGTTTGCGGATGACACTGCTATTTATACTGCCTCGTGGTCAAAGGATCTGACCATGAAATATAATCAAGAACATATCATTGAGCTCGAGAAGTATTTTAGCAGGTGGAAAGTAAAAATTAACGTTGGTAAAGCGGAAATCATGATTTTCTCACATAAAAAGAAAAAATCGTCATATACCATTAAAATGTACGGCAAATTACTGAAATTGACTGATTCTGCGAAATACCTAGGCTTTGTCCTAGATACAGAATTAACTTTTTCAAAACACATTAAAGAGATAGCACGTAAGGCAAATGCTACAATAGGAATTTTATATTCATTACTATGTCGCAAAAGTGCTGTGAATAGAAATAACAAAAAGATTTTATATAATATGTGTATCCTGCCAATAATGACATATGCATGCCCGATTTGGAGTAATACATTTAAATCAAGATATATCATACTACAACAAATTCAGAAATAAATGCATGAGAATGATTTTAAATGCTCATAAAAATACAAAAATCTGTGATCTACATGAAAAATTAAATCTTACTCCAATATACGATAGAGTTAAAAATATGGCAATAAACTTCTACAAGCTCAAGCTCAATAATTTAGAAATCTTGCAAAATGTTTGTAAAACAAGCAGGAGCCCCATTACTTGTGCGTAATTTGAGAATCTTACATCTAATATTCTGCCAATGCAATTGGCAGAAAGCTTCCGAATGAATTTTTTAATTTCAAATCTACCATCACTGATCTTATTCATATTAATCACGTCAATTCATGTTCTTTTTGTTAAATATGATATCTCTTTGAATGTTCTGAAGATGATGAGAATCCCCTCGTTTGCTATGAGTAACAAAATTCTTTTTTATTGTCATATTTCTACTTTTTGGAACATCTTGAGTCATATTCCATTGAAATCTTGAGCTTCAACTTCATAGTCAAGTTAGCTAACTCGAGTTTAGCCTTGCCCAAACTCAGCCTAATTCAAGGTTGCAGATAATTCAAGGTTGAAGATATAGCTTGCTTTTTCTGATGTTTCTATGCTAATATCTAAAAAACTACTGGACCGATTCCGCCCAGTTTCAATACCAACCTTTGTGCTCATCAGATGTATAACTTCACGAAATTTGAGGTCTCTAGCTCAATTATTTCTTAAGTTATCGTGGAATCAAGATTTTCACGAAAAATGTATCAAAAGTTTTCTACTGGCTAAAATAAAAATCTGAGCTCCCACCACCCCGGGGGTCAAAGATGCGGCTCTTGGACGTGCATGTCCTCGCGGAGACTGGACGCTGTGATTCCATTTTTCATCGAGAAAAATTGAAAAAACGATATTTCAACATTTTCATTTTTCTCAAAAACTATGCGGCCGATTTAGCTGACTTATGGTAAAATTTTCAGATCGCTAGCTAACCCCACTTCAGAGTGAAGCGGAAAATGCGTCATCACACACACACACACACACACACACACACACACACACACACACACACACACACACACACACACACACACACACACACACACATTTTTTAAAAACGACGGATCTCGACGTTTTGGGTCATTTGCAGTCATATTATGATGAAATCTCAAAATCGAAAAAAATTACGATTACAAAGCTTCCATTCGGAAGCAAAAACGAATAACGTATGGGGTAAATACAAACTCCCGCATCAGATAGTATTAGAAAACGAAAGAAATCATGAGGCGGGACCTCAGTCAAACATTTTTCCTGAAATTCCAATCACTATATCAATATTAAACCGAACGATGACTGAAACGAGTAAAATAAAAAATAAATAGAGTAAGCCGACATAGGCAGGAATCTAAGTAATACCAAATGTTATTTTCTAATTATTGTAAACAACTCTATACAAAACAAAATGATATCAATAAATACTTTTGAACTTGAACTTGAGGGACTTCAGAACGTCTAGTGAATTTTCTAACTTCCAACAAATTACTAATCGAAGAGCAGTTCGGCTTTCGCAGTAACCACAGCACAGTACAACAACTCGCCCGCCTGACTGACTTCGTGAGCACCAATTTCAATGTCAATGAAAGCATCAGCCTTCTTTTACTTGACATTGAAAATGCTCTCGACACAGTTTGGCATGCTGCACTCATGCACAAAATGCGAGGCCTCAAAATCCCTCCCTATCTGACAAAATTTGTTGATAGCTACCTCAGGAACCGCAATTTCTACGTCTCTGTCGGAAATATTAAGAGCACAATCCGTCCAATGGCAGCAGGAGTTCCGCAAAGATCAATCGCGAGCCCCACTTTGTTCTTGATCTTCATTAATGATATACCCAAGCACCCAAAAACGAACATCGCACTGTTTGCGGACGACACAGCAATTTATAATGCATCCTGGAAAAAAGACACGGCTCTCAAATGCATCCAAAGACATATAAATCTGCTGGAAAAGTATTTCACAAAATGGAAGATCAAGATCAATGTGGCAAAGACCAATCTTATCATATTTTCCCACAAAATCAAAAAACCATCTGTAATGATTAAAATGTTCAACCAAACACTCAGCTTCACCGACAAAGTTAAGTATTTAGAGCTCATACTTGACACGAAATTGTCTTTCTCGAAACATATCAAAGAGATCCTGCGCAAAGCCAACGCAGGCGTCAGCATTCTCTATCCTGTTATACGTCGAAACAGTTACGTTAGCTTAAAAACAAAGAAAAACTATATATTCTATGTGTATTAGGCCCATAATAACATATGCCTCTCCAATATGGAGCAATACTTGTAAATCAAACCTGGAAAAACTACAAATCATCCAGAATAAATGCCTCAGAATGAGCTCTAATGCTAGTCCTAAAGAAAAAATTGTGATATTCATAAAAAACTCAATGTACCTCATTTAATTGATAGAATAAAGGAATATTCCATCAATTTTCATATGAATAAAATGAATAATCTAGAAATTCTAAGGAATATATATAAAAAGGGGAAAAATCCCCACGATAAATATAAACTCCCGCAACAAATTATGTTAGATAACTAAGTCAAGGAGCTGGACCTCCGAGTTTCTAACTTTTGTTCATTAGTTTTAGGCATATAATATTAAGGCACCATAAATAATTACTAATCAAGTTTTCACCTATACGGATTTTCTCCTAAAAATCACTCATTATCTATTATTCAAAAGAAACACAGATTTAATTTTCTACCAAAACCAGTCAGGAATCAAATAATATCACTCATTGTACTTTTATACTTTCCTCCTGTAATTGTAAAATGAATAGAGATCAATAAAAAATCTAAAAACTGTAAACTAAACTGAGGGACTTCAGTCGATTGCCACCAGCGGTAAAAAACTCATCCCGCAACGGTGAAGAGCTCACTCATAAAATAAGTGTAAAGAGGATAAATGCTCCTCTCAAAATATGAAGGTTGTGAAAGAAAAGAATGAAGGGAATTTTTTAGAGCATAAACCAAACGTTTGGACTCAATATTCTAGTCATAAGTCTCTCTGGTTCGTGGACATACATCCATCCACTCCTCACCTCGTTGATTCCTACAAAAGTGGTACGTTACAGTTCACGAGAAATCATTTCTAATCTTTTTGTTCTTCCAGGTTTTGCTGTATTTTATTGAGTATGACCTTTATTGGTGATTCTTTGTTCTGAGGTTGTTATCTCAGTCTTTTTCCTCGGGAAATGCGTCATCACATACACACATACACGCCTGTCTACACACGTACAGGCATTCTTTAGATAAGGCAGTTCCTAATGTTTTGGGTTATTCACAGTCATATTATGATAAAATATCAAACTTGAAAACAATCACGATTAGGTAGCTCCCGTTCGGAAGCAACAACGGAAATAGTCCGTGTTGGAGTGGCATTGTCTTCCAATTTAGTTGGATATCATCCGATGATGGATAAGAGCTACATATAAATGAGTTCTCACATTTGTCATAAATTATTTGCTATTTACTGATCAGTCAAACACACTTCATGGCTGTTGAATGAAGCTATCACCCTCAGCTTTGATCAATTATCCAATTAATTTTGTTATTCATTGTCTAATATATTTTTCTATTACCTGGACATACGTCGTTTCCTCCATTGTCCTTGATGAAATTCTCACCAGCAGTGACGATTTTATCCCAGTCAATGGATTTCGCATAGCAGAGAGCTGGATTTTTTTCAATTCTTACAGCACCTCTCGATATTTCTGTTAATTTCGACAAACCAATCTGTAGAGAAAAAAAAATTTCTGCTAATAATTTCTGATTTGTTTGCTATGAATCTCATGTTGACTATCATACATATATGTGGTATTATAAGGAAGAAAGCAGATCATTCATACATGAATGGGTATTGAAGTTTGAGAATATGATGAACGATTAATCATTATATATAATAAAAAAGAAGTGTGAGTTTCCGTGAAGTCACACAAAACTCAGAAACCAACCCTTATAGCCCTATGGGGGTTGTATGATGTAGTAACACTCCACCCCCCATCGATACAGGAGTTTGAAATTGAGCCTTCCTCAGGCTCTGAAACCGAACGAGGAATAAACTTTTATGCATGAATTACAAACTTTTTATCTCTAAACAAAAATTAAATAAAGTATTCTACATGGAGAGTAAAATATAAGAAATTTTCTGAATGATTTTTAAAAAAATCACCATGCCGCTCTACAAAAGGGATGCAATTTGCTTCTGTACCGGAAAATTACCGTGCTCCACATCAAAATTTTTGCTTTTTATTTCTTTAAAAAAAATAGTGATTTTACACTTGGCTTTGGATTAAAATGTCTCGAAAAGTACTCGAAAGTTAGCGAGACATGCTGTGAATGAAATTCAGAGGGAAGATTAACGAATAAAATGAGACTGATGATCGAATCAAAAAACACTCTTTTGTCTTTAATCGTCGATATCTCGGAAACTACTGATCGCACAGCGATCGGATGATGAGATTCGTGAACTTGAATGAATTTCCTGTAAGATAGTTGGACTGCTATAACCGGCAGTTTAGCTGTTCGGTCTGTGTACAGCTCGGCGGATCTACCGGGTTAAGCAGCATTGTGTCTAGTTACTACTTGGATGGGTGACCGCTTGCCGTATACAGATTCGAACAACAAACTGAACCACACGGTGAGGTGTGACTATAGAGAATTAGTGTGCCTTTCTCGTCAGTGTGACAGAAAGGCACATTAAGGCTCTGTAAGAATCCGACTGCACTGATCAGGGTTTTCCATGGTTTCCCCTGGTCCACGGCAAATGCGGGCAGTAATAGAAAGTCGATCCATGGCTCTCGCAAATAGAGCAGGAAGGGGTGAGAAGTAGGAGAAAAGCAAGGCAGTTAGACTGGAAAAACACTGGAATGGGGTAACGGGGGGATGTACAAAAGGAGAAATCTATGTACAGTACTGGAAATAATATAATAAAAAAAAAAAAAAAATAGTTGGACTGCTTATTCGAAAAAAAAAATTTTGTTCCTTAAACACCAATTAATGATGATTAAGGCCGAAAATGAGTTGTCTCCGTTATTTCTTCGTGATTTTTTGTGCAAAATTCGTTCGATCTCATCGAAAAAAAACAATGAGAAAGTCGATTTTTCTTGCAAAAATCAACAAAACATTCTTTTTTTTTCTTTGATCAATAAAAAAATCGAAAGGTTTTCGTTTAAAAAAAAACCATGAAAAAGTCGGAAATTTTTTTTTCCGTTGATTTTTTTGTTAATCAAAGAAAAAAAAATCGAATTTTGTGTTGATTTTTGCAAAAAAAAATCGATTTAAAAAAATCGAAATTTCGAAATTTTGCACAGAAAATCACGAAGAAATAACGGAGAAAACACATTTTCGGCCTTAATCATCATTGATTGGTGTTTAAGGAACAAAAAAGTGGTCCTTCAATTTTTGCTGAAACTTTGTTCATTCGGGGAAAAAAAAACGGTCCAGCCAATTGGCTTGAAAATTTAGGCGGTGTTTTAGCATACAGTAAGCTGAAGTAAAACGTTAAAACATTTGCAATTTTCACAAAATTCGCGAAATTCTGGGCAATTTCCGAAAAAGAAAAAAACACTTAATTTTTCGGAATTTTCAAAAGAATTTTAGAAGTGGAAGAAATTCCTTCTTCAATTAAACAGTGCAAAAATCTTACAGGAAATTCATTCAAGTTTACGAATCTCATCATCCGCTCGCTGTGCGATCAGTAGTTTCTGAGAGATCGACGATTAAAGACAAAAGGGTATTTTTTGATTCAATCGATGATATTTCAACAACAAATGGTCGTAAAGGGAAAATCAAAAAGAAAATTGAAGCTGAAAGGTCAGGCTACGCGATACTGATAAGGGTTAAGGCGAAAAAAATTTTTTCAAGTCCGTGTAGCAATTTGAAAAAATGCAGAAAAAAGAAAAAAAAATTCTCGCATTGAACCCTCTTATCTTGCTATAACGGATGGTCATGGAAAATTTTCATCTCAAGACTTCAAAAGTAGAAACTTCAAGCTTTCCAACCGTTTTTTGTTATCCTGATACAATGATTGTTGACGAAGTTACAGCCATTTGAAAATCATCCAAAAAAATAACAAAATTTACTGTTAACTTAATTTTTTTGCTGAGTGTAGATTTCACAACAGTTTCTTGAGAATATCTGGAAAATTGAGCAAGATAGGGCGAATCTAATCATTTCTTCCTTTTACAACTGTTGGAATTCTGTGCAAAGAAAACGTGAAGAAATCACGCTATCTCACTCAGGTTCCGAGATATACCAAAAAAAGAAACATGAAATAATAGTGAAGACATAACACACAATGCATCCAGTTCCCTCTGTTTTTTTCTCAAATATTTCGGGGAATAAGGGAGATGGGGCGATTCTGTCTCCATCCTTTTTTGCATCTCTCAAAATTTTCTACAACAAAGAATCAGGGTGGAACTATCCTGTTTCGCTTGGTCTCCGAGATAATCTCAAGAAATGACTTAAAAAAGATTTATTTTATTTTACCTCTCCAGTATCGCGGTTATTGAATTATGAAGTTCGGAAAGTGCGCTGACTGGGAGTGAGAGTTGTTTTAAAAAATTCGACTAAAAGCCGCCATACACTATCCAACCGAGTTGGTCAACTCATAAAAATTTATGGTTTGACCGACCAAGTCGGTCAGTGTATGGGGTGCATCAATCGAGTTGATCCAACCGAGTTGGACCAACCAGGTTTTCAAGACGGTTTGAAAACTTGGTTGGTTGAAGGCCCAAGTTGGATAGTGTATGGGGAGCACCAACTCGGTTGGACCGACTTCAAGGCCGGACGCATGCGCATTGTAGTTAAATAAATCTCATTTAAACTTGAACCCATTCATTTTTATAACTACAAATACTTTTGAAAATTATTTTTTTAATTATTGAGGTAATGAACAACAAATCGAAAGAAATTCACATATTTTTCATTGAGAATGCAGTAAAATACTCCATTTTAAATAAATCGGGTGAAATTTTTCCTAGTTATATTCTCTATGATTTTTTCAAAATTCTTCACAAAAAAATGACTATTTATCGAAGAGAGAAACTGAAGAACATAACAATGGTTTCACTTTCTCATCATTCTCTAAAGTAAATCTGTATATTAAGGGCGTTTTTCATAAAATTTGAAAATCTCAGAATCAAATTTCAGAAAAAATAGGAAATGTACAAGCGAGTTATGAACTCACAACCATCAGATTACATGTCTGGTGCTTTACCAATTGAGCTATTGCGAGTTCCACTATTTACCTTCGAATTTTGATGTCAATATATTATGTTATTATTGTATTCATTTCCATGATTTTAATGATATTTTTTTGACTTGTCATGGAATATTGGAAGACATAAGTAAACAATACTAATTCATTGTCAAATCGCGACGTTCCGCTTATAATTTAAGCTTCCTCAGGCTCTGTAATCAAACAATTCAATACAAATACATTATGTTTCATAAGAAACAATACAAAATCATTATTGTTCTTTTAATTAATTCGACTGTCATTCCAGTCGGTTCAAGTGTCATTTCAGTCGGTGAACTTAACCTCACACAACTCTATCATCAAAAATTTAATTACAATATATTAAAAAAAAAATCAAGTTTACTTTGACGTTCATAGTATGTTGTCAAATTAAAACTGAACCAATTCATGATAAAACCAATAATTCGCTGTTAATTAACACTGATAACTCTTTTTAAATCGAAAATAAAAAAAACACATTATATAGACCACGCCAACCACTCTACAGGTGTTACTGATATTTCTCATAGGCGTGAAGGTGTGTGAGTGGTGAGTCACACAAGTCATCATGTCCATGAGAAACCATGCAGCAACAAGGTTGATGATGTAGAGGTCCTTCCAGTCTGTTCTTCCTGGTTCAACTTCTCTATTGTAATCTATATGTATTTCTTGTGCTTCGCTAAGATACAACTGTAACTTTTACTCAAACCCTGAGTGTCTTCTCGTTTATTCACAGTATCATGAAGGGAAATATAAATCATTTCAGCAATGTTCCGCTTCCTCCAATTTGGTTCCGTATCTAGAATCCTGATTTCATCAAACTTGAAAGAATGGCTGGTGTCGAAATGATGAATTGCCGATGCTGTTTGCTCTTTCTTCAGGATCTTCAGCGGAGCACAGTCATTTATATGTTATTTCATTCTCGCTCCAAGTCTCTGCTTAGTTTGTCCGATGTAACATTTGTTACACTCACAGGGGATTTTGTAAATCACCTCAGATCTATCTAAAATTGGAATTTGATCTTTCAGCCTGGTGTACAGGTCTCCAATTTTTCTCACATTATAAAATACTAGCCTTGGGTCAGTATTTTTGAAACATCTGCTCAGCTGGTGGGAAAGACCCTTAATCAAAGGGAATTTGAAGCACTTCTTGGCCACCTCTTTCTCTTTCTGTACTTGCGTTTCTTCTCTCCTCTTTTTAAATTGTTGAAAGCACTTCTTGATGAACTTATCAGGATAGTTGTTATTCTTCAACACTGTGTTCACTCTCTCTCGGTTGGTTTCGTGAAAATCTTTGTGGCTTAAGCCAATTGCTCTATGCAATAATCCTAACACTATCCCCATCTTTTGAGACATCAGATGGTTGGAGTTGAAATTAATTACTCTACCTGAGCTCGTCGATTTCTGATACCAATTCAACTTCAGAGTACCATCATCCTTTCGATGTATCGACATATCTAGGAAGCGAATTGAGTTATTTACTTCTTTTTCCACAGTAAATTGAATACGTGGGTGGACAGAGTTGAAATTATCCAGAACCAGATCTATTTGGTCTTTGGGAACAGGTAGCACCGTGTCATCGGCGTATAATTTCAGCCAAGGAACTTCAAAAGGTAGATCATCAAGAACTTTGGAGATGATGTAATCCATGACCAAACTCGCCAATACTGGGCTAGCCGGGTTTCCCATGCTACTTCCATCAATTCGCATGCATAATTTGTTGTTGAAGGTGAAATAACTTGCTTCGAAGCAAAAGGTGATGATGTCCAGTACCAATGCTTTCGACGCATTAATCAAACCCGACCAATCTTCCCATTTTTCTTCAACTATGTGTAACACTAAGTCCTTCGGAATGTTTGTGAAGAGTGACACAACATCCAACGATATCAACACATAGTCTTCAGGTAACTTCATTCCTTTCGTGAACTCAACAAATTCTTTCGAATTCTTGATGCTGAATTTCGAGGTCTTATTCACTCTAGATAGGAGTACATGGAGAAACCTGGAGATCTTATAGCTCGGCGCTTTTATGCAACTTACAACTGGTCTAAGTTTGCAGCCTGTTTTGTGGATTTTCCTAAGACCATATAGTCTTGGTGTCACTGTATTATGTGCTTTCAAGGTCTTTACTCTGGTCTCATCAATGAACCCACCTTTGAACAGAGTATCCACAATTACGTTGGCTTTAGTCTCGAATCTCTTTGTTGGATCTTTTTTGATAATTTTGTACGTTGAATCATCCGTTAGCATTGATTCCAAAACTTCCAAATATTCACTCTTGTACATAATTACCGTGGCATTTCCTTTATCAGATCTCGTCAGGAGTAGGTCTACATTTTCTTTGAGAAATTTCCTGGTGGCCGCAACATTCTCACTCAGCTGGTTTTTCTTCTTTTTCTCGGGTCTATTACAGAAATTCGTAACAATGTTGATTACTTCTGCTCTGATGTTGTTTCTCTCCTCTGCTTGAGCAGCATGATCGACATTCCGGATTGTCATATCTTGAATGCCGAGCTCCAAATCTTTACTTAACGTGGGGATCAAAGTATCAATTCTCTTTATTTCGAGACCAAACTTCGGTTCCAAACATAATACTTGTTTAACCTCTTCAGGTAGTGGAACTGACGTGAAATTGAATATCGTTCTATCCTGATGTGTTGACACTTTGACTACCGTCTTGTCATTCAGGATTGTTCTTAATTTTCTCAAATTATCAGATCTTATCTTCTTAAAGGTCGCCTCGTAGATTTCACTCAATTTGAAATTGATGTCCTCTAACAACCCATTCGGTATCAGGTCTTTTAGGTTCAGTTTAACACTAGAACATGATTTTTCCATCTGTCTTACTTTCCAGGCAGTTATCTTGATTTCTAACGATAGAATTGTATCACTAAGTTTCTTTGCTATTTTTTCTGCTTCTTTATGATACGGGTGGTCATCAATCAATAAAGATGTTATTAAGTTCAAATTGTTAGTAATGTGTTTCGGTACTATCTCATTCCTTTTACATTCTAATAGTCTTATTCACTTCTATCTAGAGTGAATAAGACCTCGAAATTCAGCATCAAGAATTCGAAAGAATTTGTTGAGTTCACGAAAGGAATGAAGTTACCTGAAGACTATGTGTTGATATCGTTGGATGTTGTGTCACTCTTCACAAACATTCCGAAGGACTTAATGTTACACATAGTTGAAGAAAAATGGGAAGATTGGTCGGGTTTGATTAATGCGTCGAAAGCATTACTACTGGACATCATCACCTTTTGCTTCGAACTAAGTTATTTCACCTTCAACAACAAATTATACATGCAAATTGGTGGAAGTAGCATGGGAAACCCGGCTAGCCCAGTATTGGCGAGTTTGGTCATGGATTACAAAGTTCTTGATGATCTACCTTTTGAAGTTCCTTGGTTGAAATTATACGTGAATGACACGGTGCTACCTGTTCCCAAAGACCAAATAGATCTGGTTCCGGATAATTTCAACTCTGTCCACCCACGTATTCAATTTACTGTGGAAAAAGAAGTAAATAACTCAATTTGCTTCCTAGATGTGTCGATGCATCGAGTGGATGATGGTACTCTGAAGTTGAATTGGTATCAGAAATCGACGAGCTCAGGTAGAGTAATTAATTCCAACTCCAACCATCTGATGTCTCAAAAGGTGGGGATAGTGTTAGGATTATTGCATAGAGCAATTGGCTTAAGCCACGAAGATTTTCACGAGACCAACCGAGAGAGAGACTGAACACAGTGTTGAAGAATAACAACTATCCTGATAAGTTCATCAAGAAGTGCTTTCGACAATTTAAAAAGAGGAGAGAAGAAACGCAAGTACAGAAAGAGAAAGAGGTGGCCAAGAAGTGCTTCAAATTCCCTTTGATTAAGGGTCTTTCCCACCAGCTGAGCAGATGTTTCAAAAATACTGACTCAAGGCTAGTATTTTATAATGTGAGAAAAATTGGAGACCTGTACACCAGGGTAAAAGATCAAATTCCAATTTTAGATAGATCTGAGGTGATTTACAAAATCCCCTGTGAGTGTCACAAATGTTACATCGGACAAACTAAGCAGAGACTTGGAGCGAGAATGAAATAACATATGAATGACTGTGCTCCGCTGAAGATCCTGAAGAAAGAGCGAACAGCATTGGCAATTCATCATTTCGACACCAGCCATTCTTTCAAGTTTGATGAAATCAGGATTCTAAATACGGAACCAAATTGGAGGAAGCGGAACATTGCTGAAATGATTTATATTTCCCTTCATGATACTGTGAATAAACGAGAAGACACTCAGGGTTTGAGTAAAAGTTACAGTGGTATCTTAGCGAAGCACGAGAAATACATATAGATTACAATAGATAAGTTGAACCAGGAAGAACAGACTGGAAGGACCTCTACATCATCAACCTTGTTGCTGTATGGTTTCTCATGGACATGATGACTTGTGTGACTCACCACTCACACACCTTCACGCCTATGAGAAATATCAGTAACACCTGTAGGGTGGTTGGCGTGGTCTATATAATGTGTTTGTTTTTTATTTTCGATTCAAAAAGAGTTATCAGTGTTAATTAACCGCGAATTATTCGTTTTATCATGAATTGGTTTAGTTTTAATTTGACAACATACTATGAACGTCAAAGTAAACTTGATTTTTTTTTTATATATTGTAATTAAATTTTTGATGATAGAGTTGTGTGAGGTTAAGTTCACCGACTGAAATGACACTTGAACCGACTGGAATGACAGTTGAATTAATTAAAAGAAAAATAATGATTTTGTATTGTATTGTTTGATTACAGAGCCTGAGGAAGCTCAAATTATAAGCGAAACGTCGCGATTTGACAATGAATTAGTATTGTTTACTTATTTTTTCCTATATCCCATGACAAGTCAAAAAAATATATTATGTTATTTTCCCCACCTTCTTTCTTGAGACAATTTTAATTCATTCCATCTTGAAAGGTCGCTAATCTGCAGATTTGCCTTTTCTAATCAGCTCCAACATAACACTCACTGAATCCGACTTCGAAGAATCAGAGCTACCAGCGATATCCGGAATTTTCTTCATTTACCATAGGAAGCGAGATATTCCATAGGAAGCGTAATCGTAACAATTAACACTTGTGTCAAAGACTGAGAACAATTCACGATTGGCCAAGTAGTCTTTTTCCAAATGAAAAAAATTCTAGAGGATGAATGGAAAATAATGTCATTAAAAATCATCGATATTCAAACAACGAAATTAAAAATGTTAATAACACGGAAAATAAGAAAAAGGACCCGGGGAAGGCGCCCAGGTAGGAAAAATATTCGCTGCCGTATCAATAACACGGAAACTTGGTTGGTGTAGTGTGTGGGGACGAGAGACTAGCGACCAACTTGTCGACCAACCGAGTTTTATGAGTTGACCACCTCGGTTGGATAGTGTATGGCGGCCTTAATTCTTGAATACAATTATTCTCGGAAAGATCTATAAAATGATGTGCACAGGCTCACATGAATTGTCATCGACAATTGAAATTTGGAAATATGTATAATTCATGTATAATTGTATGATAGTATGATTGAGAGGGGTCAGTTTATGACATCAGGTAAAAGTAATTTCAATGGGATTATGCCTGGCGATCTGAACTATCTGAAACTAAACCAAATCCCGTGCAATAGTACTTCAAAAGAGCTTCTGTGTCTTCGATAATCCCGTACAATAAAACTCCAGAAGAATTTTGAGTTTTTCCTTGGGTTATTCATGACTTTCAGCTGCAGTTAATCGCAGCGGGTTCTCAGCGACACTATCCCTACGCATACCCCCACTCTGACGTCTCTGAACATCTGCCTTACTCGGGTAAAGGCCCACTGGCAACCAATGGAATATTCAATCTTGCTACACTCCAATTTCAGACCAATGAAATTCGAGTCCGCTCTACCAAATATTGTACACTCTAGTACCATAAATACAACCTTTTCAGGAGAACAACACTTGTAGATATTATTCGTAATATAAAGTCTAACGACTGTTATCAAACACTTCTACTCAATCTCCTTGTCTTCAAGAAAAAAAAGATGGTGCGTGGAACCCACGTGACAGAAGTGAAACTTCTTATACATGAGCCATTGGTCATTCTACACTTCGCTTTGGATTAAAATATCTCGAAAACTATGCAAAATTTATCCAGACATGCTGTAAATGAAATTTAGAGGGAAGATTGACGAACAAAATAAAAAGACCGCTGTATTTCGGCGACCAGTAGTTTCCGAGATATCATTTTTTGAATGAGTAGTTCAGAAACAATGGATGAGGCCCGATAGCAAATAAATGAGCGCTTGGACGTCCTTTCTGAATTTTTCATTCAAAAATCGATATCTTAATAACTACGAGTCGTGAAAAAATGGAGGTTTGCTTATTTATTCGTTAATCCTCCCTCTAAATTTCATTCACAGCATGTCTCAACAACTTCTGAATAGTTTTCGAGATATTTCAATCCAAAGCCGAGTGTAAAATGGCAATTTTTCAAGAAAACAAGCAGGAGTTCCACCCTTTGTGCGTTATTTGCAAACCCCACTCTTTGTGTGACATTTAATATTTTGCCAATTCGATTGGCAAAATGCTTCCGAATGGGATTTTCCCCATAATCAATCGAATCTCTATAAAAATGAATATCTTTTCAATTGCTCAAAAAATAACATTATTCTCGCAAGAAATACGCACTTACAGATCCCTACAAACCTCAGCTCAGAATAATCGATTAAATTGCAATAATATCACATGGTACATAAAAATTCAATATTAGATGGAAATTCAGATCCTCTGATGGAACACAAAAATTGACGTTCGGTTTCCAAATAGGATTTCTATTCTTTCTGATCGTCGTCAGGATGAAATGGTACTCATTTTGTAGAAAAAATTGTCTACTTTCGAATGGTGAAATAAAAAATAGTAGTGTTCTTGGGGAGAAAGCTAAGAAAAACCGTGATTTTTGAAAAAACTAATCTATCGAACATCCTTACAAGAGACTTCTTCTGAAAAATCTGAAATTATCACCATTTGTGGGGCTCATTGAGATGAATCTTTTAAGCTGAACTTGGATGTAATCGCTTGGATAGTTTTCGAGATATAACCTCTTTTCATAAAATGGGTTTTGACCAATATCTCAGGAACTACTGGAGCGATTTCGCCCAATTTCAATACCGAACTTTTCGCTTCTTAGATGCACAAACTGGCGAAATTTGAAGTCTTTAACTCAAATAGTTTTTGAGCTATCGTGTATAGTAAATTCAGGATGAAAAACATTGTAATTGAAATTATCTGCAAACGAAAAATCTGAGCAAAATTTACCCCGAGTGGAAACTATAAGGTCAAATCAGATGTATTTCATCGCTGAGTGGGGGGGCTGTGAATCAATTTTTCGCGGAGGAAAGTCGAAAAAACGATTTTTCCAAAATTTGAGTTTTCTCGAAAAGTACTCAACCGATTTCGCTCAAATTTCACTGACAGCAATTTGCATGGGGAGGGAAAGTACTGTTAAATTTTCAGCTCACTAAGTATTACCGTTGCTGAGCAATGAGCTGATATCTGTCACACATACACACACACACACCCACACACACACACACACATACAGACATTTTTAAAAAATGTCATTTCTCGACGTTTTGAATCATTCTGAGTCATATTCCGATGAAATCTCGAAATCAAAAAAAATCGCGTTTACAATGCTTCCATTCGGAAGCAAAAAGAGCAAAAATTATGAGGTGAAGCATGGATATTTTTCGGTCGTGTTCCATGTCAACTCCTCCTTTGAATGACAATTTTCCGTAATTTAAAAAAAAATCATTCAGATAAATTCCCATATTTTTCTCTCCGAGTATTGAAAAAAAAATTTTTAAAAAACACAAGCTTCCCCCACCACCCGGAGAGCGACCCGACGGCAGCAACAAACATTTCCCCTTCCCCCCACTACCCCTACTACTACCACGTTCCCCTCAAAGCCTTACTCTCGTTTCGTGACAAGAGAAAAAAGTTGGTACTCTCCCAAAAGAAGTTTCACTTCAAAAATGACGAAATAAGTTCGAGAAAAAAAAACCCCGGGCCCCAGTCGGGAATCGAACCCGGGACTTTCCAGTTACCGTGACATATTCCGTGGAATTTGTCGTTATTTCCATGGCGAATTCCATAGCAGCTGCAATAACAATTTACGTATGTGAATCCTTCTTCTTTCTCTTTAAATTATCTACGAAGAAGAATGAGAGCAAAAAGGGTGGATCTTCAGTAATTTCTCAGATATTCTCGAGAAAAGTTCGGCTAAACATCGAGTCATCCTCTTCCAAGTGGATTCTATCATGTATTGTCATCTTATATTAACAAATCACGAGTGCACGGATCGAAACGAGTGGGAAGGGGTAGAATGAGTATTATCATCGAGGGGAGCACATACTCCATAAAGCATAGAAGAGAATGGTGCACCATGGTTCTCCTCAAAAATTTGCTAAAAAAATAATTTTCCGTCCGAATATGAGGTCCTCAACATAATCAGTGATTTCCCAACGATTGCCATAGCCTTGATCACCAAAAACTTTATTCGAAATTTAAGAAATATTATTTTTTTAGCAAAAAAAAAAAAATTTCCTAACCTTATTTTTCAAGGTGATCCATCATGCGCAAGCTCCGCGAATTTGCGTGAAAATCACTCAATACATCAAAAATATGATAAACAGCTCAAAGAAGAAAAAATCTTGACCAGATTTTTGAGATGGTCCGCCGTTCCAGCCTCCCTTATATACCGTCAATGGCCCAATTAATGCCATCGGCCCAATTAATGCCACTTTTCATACATTTTCGTGATTATTGAACTTATTCGAATTCTCAACCCTAAGTAATTGATAACAGTGGCTAAAAAGAAATTCTGAGGACACCGGACAATCAAAATATTCGATATTTCTCTACTAGATATATTTCTAAAATTAATCCGTTAAATGCGACCAGCGTGCTCAGCAAAATTAAGCCCTAAAGCTCTTCATATGGGGTTAGACTACCTCATCAGTTCAATGTGTGATATTGAGGAAATTTAAGTATTTAATAAATCGAAAATTGTATTGATTGTTAGCAAAATCATTGGACTTCCATATAAATTGACGAATAATTTAAAAATAACGACCAGTGATGGAAATTAATTGATGGCAATTATTGGGACCCTTTATGGCAGAAATCGGGCCACGGTGGCATGAATTGGGCCATGGACAAAATATTTTCAGAAATATAAATTAAATAATTTTCATCATTAATTCAGGAAAATAATTGATGTAAATGAGAGTCCGGATCCTGAATTCTTTCGAGGGAAAATCAAATTTGAATTTATGATAAGATATAATTTTGCAAGATATACAGCAGAATAGGTCTCTTGGTGGCATTAATTGGGTCATTGACGGTATCCCAAGACCAAGTCTTCTTGTGTGTGTGCTCACTACACATATAGGGTTTTCACCTTGACAATATGAATAATGTGCTACGGACTAACGTAATTCTGCTCAATGTATACTAATGGTTCTATCTGCACTGAATTTGGAGATATTTCAAATTGTTCGAGTTTAGATGTAATTGAACTATATAATTTCACCACTTTAATACTAATTGTGTTATTGAATTTCAATCATGGAAGATGTATTGAGACAAAAACGAAGCAGATGAGATCAACGAAGACGAAGAAGAAAAATAAATGAAGGCGAAGGAAATGCAAACGGTAATTACATTTATTCCACTTAATTAACAGCAGTTGACCTATTCATTTGACCAGTCTTGAAATTTTCATATAAGACCACACTGAGTCCGCCAATTTTACGTGGGAACAGTAGATTAACGTGGGCTGAAGACAATAAATTGACACACATATGTGGCGTGATTGATCATACATTATATGAGTTAAAATCAATCACGTGTAGCGGAGGGCGGGGCAAGACAGACTACTTAAGCCGGTTATTGCTTCTTGTGGCTTCAAACCATCAAATTAATCTACTTCCGTTCTATTTTGAACAAATCCATCGATATTTCGCCAAAACTCCAAATTTTTTCATTTTTTTTGGGGAGATACATAATGAAACACTGCAAAACAAGCAGGAGCCCCATTACTTGTGCGTAATTTGAGAATCTTACATCTCATATTCTGCCAATGCAATTGGCGGAAAGCTTCCGAATGAATTTTTTAATTTCAAATCTACCATCACTGATCTTATTCATATTAATCACGTCAATTCATGTTCTTTTTGTTAAATATGATATCTCTTTGAATGTTCTGAAGACGATGAGAATCCCCTCGTTTGCTATGAGTAACAAAATTCTTTTTTATTGTCATATTTCTACTTTTTGGAACATCTTGAGTCATATTCCATTGAAATCTTGAGCTTCAACTTCATAGTCAAGTTAGCTAACTCGAGTTCAGCCTTACCCAAACTCAGCCTAATTCAATGTTGCTTATGATAAAATTCTCTGCAATGAGAAATTTTCAAAATTTGTGTAACTTTGAATTTTTTCTCAATACTAAAATTGTGCTACCAAAAATCGATACAAGGAAAATATAATGTATAGATAGCATGAATCAATCAAGTTGATATAAACTATCTCATTTCAGAAGTCGAAATAATTCTTAACGATTGAAGAAATAGTGACTACGAGACACATCAAATGTCCACAAGGTCATAATTGTAAAATTGGAAAAATATACTTCAATAATCATCTTTTTGTAGAATGTTTGTCTGATCATAATTTGAGAGTATCGTTGGACAAATTTCCAAAAATATTGAAGATCGATCATGAACGATATATTTTAACTGGGATAGTGAATTTTATAGATTCAGATATCATAAGTGAAGAGAATATTGGACATTACACAGCGTATATTCTTAAATTCGATGAGTGGTATGAAGTAGATGATTTATCACCTGATCAAATGAATGGAAAAGATTCATCTGATTCAGTCAATCCTCATCTATGCATATATATAAAAATTGGTAGTTGTGATTGAACGAAAATTATGTGAAGAGAACGTGATTAAAAATAATCTTATAATTTTGGAAAAGAAAGTATATAGTTGATCTCGTTATTAATTATCATGAATTTTATCATTGAAATGATTTTTCTTAGAATATATTAATATATTATCGTCAAAAACATACCTTTCATAAAACTGGGATTATTGACCGACGCAGCTGATACTTTTTCAACAAATATAAATTAAGAATGTTGAATTTATGCAAATATCAATATATTTGGGATATAAGATATTCTTCAAATTTGGCAAATGATTAAGTCACAACGACAATGGGTTCATCTTTCAATAAAAAAAGATTTACTTCACGATAATTAATTCAGATATATTGCCTGCCTCAGGGAAACATATAGGAAAATGGAAATTCATGGAGGATCAATTTTGTGAATGGTTCCCTAGAATTATTATTTCAAGAATTCTAAAAGTTATAACACAAATGACGCATAGCCAAGACCTTTTAACCCCCTGAGGATCAATCCGCAAGCTTTATCTGGAAACAGTTGCTTTACAAAATTCCTATTCAGGAGGAAGAGAGCAGAGACGGACCAATGCTCTTGATTCGGAATGATAGACAATGTGAGTCACACGATGTTTATGTCCGACAGATGAAACGAAGAGAGTCTTGAGTTGAAAGCTCATACCGGACGATAATTCAATAAAATTAGCATGATGATCAGCCTAACAAGCAACAAGGGAAGCTGAAATCATCCACACAATGATTGATAAGAAAGGAGATGACATCAGAGCGCTACGTCACAGCGTTTGGAGACAATATCCATGCTAAAGTGAAGCGAAAGTGGTTTGCAGCACAGTGCATGAATGATGTCACGGAGGTGGGTTTTTCACTCAGTAAGAATCTGACACTACCCGCATCCCATCTGCGGGTGTCTCATGTAAGATTTTTCCCACCTCCAAAAAAAAAAAATGGCATCACTGATCTGTGCGTGGAATGCGAAAACTAAAATAGGCCTCAGAGCGTTAAGTTTGTTCCAAATATAATCAATTGAATAGTTTTGAAGATATAGATTGCTTTTTCTGATGTTTCTATGCTAATATCTCAAAAACTACTGGACCGATTCCGCCCAGTTTCAATACCAACCTTTGTGCTCATCAGATGTATAACCTCACAAAATTTGAGGTCTCTAGCTCAATTATTTATTAAGTTATCGTGGAATCAAGATTTTCACGAAAAATTTATCAAAAGTTTTCTACTGGCTAAAATAAAAATCTGAGCTCCCACCACCCCGGGGGTCAAAGATGCGGCTCTTGGACGCGCATCTCCTCGCGGAGACTGGACGCTGTGATTCCATTTTTCATCGAGAAAAGTCGAAAAAAAGATATTTCAACATTTTCATTTTTCTCAAAAACTATCCGGCCGATTTAGCTGAAACTTTTGTGAGAGCTTGGGGCACGCATGGCGAACTAACCCCACTTCAGAGTGAAGCGGAAAATGCGTCATCACACACACACACACACACACACACACACACACACACACACACACACACACACACACACACACACACACACACACACACATACACAGACATTTTTTAAAAACGACGGATCTCGACGTTTCGGGTCATTTGCAGTCATATTATGATGAAATCTCAAAATCGAAAAAAATTACGATTACAAAGCTTCCATTCGGGAGCAAAAATGGTAAAATTTTTCTTTATGGTCTCAAAAAATTATTTTCATCATTGGAAATGTTTCTCTTCATTTCAATTACACTACTCACTTCAATTTTACTCGAAACTTTTCTGTTAATGCTGATATCAACGGCTTTTCTTCTCCCAGCAACAAAAAGATTTCTCCGATAATTTCTTCTCAGATATCTCAGAAGCTCAAACAGATACGTTCTTTGTGCCCACAAACTTATCTGTAGCTCTTGAAATTTTCTGCAAAAAAGGATTCGGGTAAGATTTCTCTATCTCTCTTGGTTTTCGTGAAATACTTAAAAAACCGATCGGTAAGAAAATCAAACGCTTTCCATCATTTCTTTAGAATATCTGGAAATATGCAACATTTGCAGCCTAAGATCTATTTCAATATATACGAAATCGGACAAGAATAATCTTACTTTTCATTTGCAATACGCTCGATATCACTGTGATTAGTAAGCTCTGAGATATCAAAACAAGCAGGCGTTGGTCGCTGCGTTAGTTGCTATCTCTTCTACGTTATCCTTGAGATTATAATCTCAAGGGTAAATAGTATACTGTTTCTTCCTTTCAATTTCTGCTAATGAATTAGCAAAAAATTGCTATATCTCAAAAACCATTGAACCGATCTTGCTGAAATTTTTATGGGACATACACTTCATCAAAACTGACATCTTACCGGAATTTTAGATCTTTATTTCTCACCGTTGGCATTTCGAAAAAAATTGCGAAAACAAAGCTTCCATTCGGAAGCAAAAAAAAAACAAAAACGGAGAAAAAACAAAGGAATACGAATTTTCTCATCATTTTTCAAGAATATCTGAAAAACTAATGAAGATACGCACTCTTTGCCTCAATCCTCTTTTATGAGTCCATACGCTTGCTGTGTTTTGAACCTTAAAATGAGGTCCTCAGAAAAACTCGTCTAGTTTTGACTAATTTGGAGTGGTACGTTATGAATTTTTTTTGTTATATTTCACGCTGAGTGGGTCTCCATGCTGTTAATGGCAATTGTTTGAGTCGTTGCAACGCGTCAATCATCACACTTAGAGACAAATTGTTCCATTTCTTCAAGGTTTAGAAAAAATGTTTCTTCTCATTCTTTATATATTCGTTATTGAGGAATTTACGGCCAGTTTAAAGGCGTTAGCACAAAAAGAGGTTCATGTGATCACATTGCGGTGCAAATGATTGTTTTATTGAGATTTAAAAGTATTTTTTCCAAACTTTATCTATTGGTTGGAAGAAGTTTTACAATCGCTTGTGACGTCCGTCTTCTCAATTGTTTTCGGTTTTCTTCTAAATTTATTTGAACCATTAAATGAGGATACACGAGTGTTTCCATACGTCAGTTTCTCCAAGAAGAAATACAATTTTCAAGGATATTGGACAGTACCTCATTACTATTCCCATAGTTTCGAGTACTTTTCGAAAACCAGGAAAGTCAGTGCACACAGTGAGGGTTAGAGTGAACGCTGATGTGTGCAGGTGGAGCCCACTCACTTTGTGTGTCTTCCTATTCGAAATATCAATAAAACCGAAGGGATAGAGTACATTTGGCGCTTCTGTTTCGAAAAGTGATGAGCTTATCAACATATAGGTGAGTACAGTAACTTCCAAGAAATATAATTTTGTTTATACTCATTCAACGTCACCATCTTTTCGCTAAGATTATGCGAATTAGCGACGGATGTTCAGGGTGTGTCTATGCACCAAGCATTTGTAAATAATTTTACAGTGGTGCTTGTATCATTCGGCAGAGACTACAATTTGAACCGAGGCCTTCGAGTTGGCAATTCGACACTCTAGGGAACGATGTCAACCAAGAACAATTCAAAATAGGATAATCCAAGCTGGAATAGATGAAGTGATTAGTTTTTTTCCAAGCAATATTCCATGAGAAACGATCCATAGCAACAGCCGTGGACAATTTCTGGCCGATTACATGATCTCGGAGCTATATTCCCTTAAAAGGTTGGGACTACTGTTCTTCATGTTGAGAACCAGTTTATCGATAAAACCAGAGTAAGATCCGAAAGTCAATAAGAAAATTACCGTTCATTAGTGAGTCATTAGCGACCTTCAGGAATCTATTAAAGAAGATTCCGAATCCTTAGAAAAAAGTTTATGTAGAATAAGCTTCGCCAAGTACATGTTGCTAAATAATCTTCCGCCTAATCGAATTTGTTCCTTTTTCTTTTCATCACTCCTCGCACAATGAATCAAATCCACGGAAACTATTATACTTTTGATGGACTCACTGATATTCGAACGATTGCTATTGTCTTCATCAGAATGTTTTTCATTCAGAATCTAAGGAATATGATTTTTTACCCGAAACCGTTTTTTTTCTTCAGATAATAGAGAATTCGTTCTCTTTCCAATTTTTCGAATTTATTAAATCTTTTAAACCTCATTTTTGAGGGTGATCGATCAAGCCCTGATGTTCACTGATCGGCGTCAAAATCACTGAACACTTTACAAGCATCATGACTTGCCGAAAAAAAATATTTGACCGAATTTTCAGGTGGTTCGTCTACCCTCTCCCTTACCTGGAATCCAATATGCGACTGGAGCAATATGAAGAATTGTGGTACTGAATGGATAATAGAGAAAAATCGTCATTTCTGCATCCGGCATAAAGTTATCCAGCGAAAAATGAATTTTTTAACTTCCCGATAAGGGAAGTTTATGTAATGGCCCCGAAAATGAAAAATCGATTTTTCGATCGATCTTCATGTTTTAAGACCTCCCCAACATTTTTTGATAGTTTTCACGATCATGTCTGTGTGTGTGTTTGTGTGTATGTGTGTGTGTATGTCCGTGATCAATTTTTTCGTTCACGTTTTCTCATAAATCAATAATGTGATCGATGTCGTAGTCGAAGCATCTTGACACAAATTCGCGGTCATTAGATTTTGATCGGAATCGACCCAGTACTTTCTTAGTTTTTTACGAAAAACATTATCAAGTTGTTCTTAATTTCCCAAAAAGAGGAGTCTATGCACTACCCCCGAAAAGGAAAAATTGATTTTTTTATTGATCTCCATATTTTGAGATTTCCTCAACATATTGTGATAGTTTCCACGATCATGTCTGTTGTTATTTATCGTTTTTATCATTCATTATTTTTTCCAATAGTAAGTAGTGAGAGAAATTATCGGGAAGGTCTTAGTGTGGCTTGAAGTCGCACAATACATTCTCACTAATTCCTTCTAACAGCAATAACGCACTCCTCCATTCGCGAGCGGACGTAGCGAGCGAGCAAATACGCACTCCTCTATTCGCGAGCGAGCGTAGCGAGTGAACAACTACGAACTCCTAGTTTATATTGATAATAGTATATATGGGGCATTCCACGCCGAATCGGATGGATTGCAGAATTTTCATTTTTGATTTCCGCCATTTTTTGATATCTTTTAGTGAACATCAAAAAACCCTTCCTTCTGAATTTCGGGATTTTTTTAACATCGGTTCTAAAGATATCGAATTTTCAGAAAAACAGCTTTTGTGGTTTTTTGTCCACAACTTTTTCAAAACTCATGCAAATGAAAATTACCACTCCAAAAAAAAAAAAAAAAAATAATATTTTCCGAGTAAATCCAACTTTTTCATCGAAAAGCTTGCTTTTTTCTCCTTCACCGACCTCCCTTCGGTTTTAGCGTTGAAAATAATATTTTCCGAGTAAATCCAACTTTTTCATCGAAAAGCTAGCTTTTTTCTCCTTCACCGACCTCCCTTCGGTTTTAGCGTTGAAAATAATATTTTCCGAGTAAATCCAACTTTTTCATCGAAAAGCTAGCTTTTTTCTCCTTCACCGACCTCCCTTCGGTTTTGAGTGAAAAGTTTTGTTCTTCAATGCACTTTTAGAAAAAAAATTCCGAAAATTATAAGTATCTCAACCGGGTCCAGGAAAATATTTCTCCACAATAAATTTCTCGGACAGAATTTCTCCATCAAAAAATTTCTCCACAAGAATCAATTAAGAAAAAAACGGAATAAGCGAGTGGACAGAACAGCCCTGCATAAAAAATTATTTGAAAAAATACCTGAAGAGTATTGCAAATATTACAAGTCTGTGAGAAATGAATTTTCAATTAATTTTTAATGAATTCTTAATTAATCTTTAATGAACTTTTGATAAGAATTTGGTCGATTTAAAATTAATTTTTGAGAAATATTAGTGCAATTTTATAATGAATTTCTATATATTGAATATGGAATGAATGAATAAATAGGAAATTTTATTCATAATTTTTGAAGAGAATAAATTTTATTGAAACTTCGAGAATTTTTCCTCAGAAGAAATAATTTCAGAGAAATTATTGAGAGAGAATTGCTCGTCGGGAAAAATATTTTCTAAGAATTTTGCGACAAGGAATATTTTTTTTGAGAAATTTTTTCCGAGAAATTTCATCCGAGAAATTTCTGCCGGAGAACTAATCGACTGCTCCCATCTAGATTTAAATTTTGAGATGGATCTAAGGAGATCTACGGAAACATCGATAGATCTAAGAAGATCTACTTAAATCCAGATTGATCTCATTCTGTTTTTCCGGGTATAGACATGATATTGACTTTGAACTCATATGCTCCCACAAATTTATGAACAGGACTGAGCGTACGCTCCTGCACCCACCATCCCTACCATCACCGTCTCGCACTACGTGAGAGAGTGGGGACGCATATGGCACGGGAAAGGGTTAATACGTAATTTTCTTTTCCTAAACTTTGAATTGCATCTTCTAGAGTGATTGCATATTTTGAATTCCTTCGAAAAAATTTACAGCAAACTATTAATAATTTCACACTTTTTCCGGTCGCGGGCCTTCGATAATTACTAGTTTCTTTTTATTTCTGAAAATTGAATTTTTTCGATATTTTATTAATTTTGTTATTTATTTCTCTCTTTTAATGAATTTTGAAACACTTTACATCTTTTTTCATTATGAATCATGTAAGCTAAAGAATATTCAAGTTCTATTTATGATTGCAGATGTAAAATTTTCAAAAATTTACGAAAATAAATTAAGACTTTTCTTACTTTTGTTAATTATTAATCGTAATCATCAATGAAGAATTTCCTACGCTTGTTAAAATAAATGAAATTTGGAAAAAGGTTGACCCTATAGGTTCAACCCGTTATAACGGCCATCCCGACAACTCCCCGCTAATTTCAGTCATTAACCATTCGCAATCACGGTGCTTGTTGCTCTCCGATCTCAAAAATAAAGCTGTTTGATACTGTCGAGCTCTTCAAACTCAAAAGTTTAATAATAGCTAAGTACCGTGGATGGAGGAGTTATTGACAGTGCGCTAGTTTTCGACAGGTTCGGCGCTATTCCACTCATATTATAGATTTTCGTTTTCAAATTACGGAAAAAATATTTTGTGCGTGTGCGTTAGAATTGATTGCTTATTCCTCCCAAAGAATCATTGCTCTACAATGAATGAATATGATTAAATCGAGTTTTGAAGGATCCATGGACTCGTGTGAGCTTTCATGAATGTATCCCCTGTAGCGATTCCGTGAAAATTCACTCATAGTTTTTTTGGTAAACAGGTAGTAGAGCTCTGCAAACTGAAAAATACTGAAATTAAGGTTTTTTGTCCATTTTTTTTGTCCAGACAGGTTCTTTGAGTAGTTTCTGGGTTCACATTGAAGTTCGTTGGGAGAAATTCGTGTATGATGAGGTTTGATGAGGTTTGTCATCTCACTCGAAATGAGGTATGATGAGGTTTGTCATCTCACTCGAAATGAGGTATGATGAGGTTTGTCATCTCACTCGAAATGAGGTATGATGAGGTTTGTCATCTCACCCGAAGTAAGGCTGATGCTATTATGTTTCCACGAGAGTATGAGTACGAGAGTATATAATCAAGTCCCAAGTTTTATGTGAAAAGTGTGGGAGTTTGGTGACCATAAACAAGCAGCTGACAGGATTCGTGTGCAATGGCTCACACTATGAGCGTGACATCCGTCGTTGTAAAGTTAGAGTTAGGTGTTCAACGCACTTAAGTATTTATGATGAATCGTGGTTCTCCGCACGAAAGGCGAAGATTCGGAGCATCCTCAGACTCATCTATTTGTATTTGAACAACAATAAAATAACCCATGATCTGCTGCGCTTTGAGACACAATTGTCGATACGCACGGTTAGATACTGGGTTGCGAAAATTAACGAAAGACGAGTACAGTGGACTAGTGAAACTAACAATGCGAAAATGGGAGGTATAGGACGAGTAATCGAAGTTGATGAAACAAGATTGGGTGGGAAGCAGCTAGCTAGAGGTAGACCGGTCAAGGGTGCAGGGTGGGTGTTGGGTCTTCTTGAGAGGGACTCTGGGCGACTAGTCCTCGTCCCGATTTCCAAACAGAAGGCTGAGACGCTGATATCTATCATCCGCAGATATGTAAGACCGGGTTCAGTAATCCAAACCGATTGTGGGAAAGGGTGCTCGCGATTTTACTGTTATGGCTATTACCATATCAAAGTCAATCACAAGGTACACCATGTTAACCCTCGGAATAAAGCTAACACGCTAAAAATCGATAGGACCTGGAGAGAGTTGAAGGCTGCTATTCCCAAATACGGGACGAAACCGGAGAGGTGCTGTGGAAGATTGGCTAAATTCCTCTTCTTTAGAACCTACCCTGTTTTTAGAACGTATGAACGCGTTTCTTGATTTGATCAGCTTCCATGAAGATCTTGATTTACTACCTAGGAATAACTAGTTTGCGTACTTGTTCTAGATTCTTGAAATTCTACTATTAGTTGAGATGAATTCGACCAGCATGCCACTTGTCATGAGTTACTTTTCAACGTTTAATTTAAGAGCTTAATCAATTGAAAAACTGGGGTCACAATTACTCATTCACTTGAAACTGCTCTGTTTCTATTTGTGACACCCGTCAATACGTCAGTTCTCTAACCTCACCAGTAACTTCATCTACATTCATGTTCTCTTCTATTTCACCTTTTTTGAATTTTTCTCCACTATTATGGATATGGCAGAAGAGACTGGAAAACAAACTGATTTGAAGGAAGAATTGAAGAACCCGTTACCAGAAATATCAAAGACGATCAAACAAGGAATGATCAATAAACAGTAATTCTTTCAAGGGGGCCGGTGGTCTAGCGCTCTAGCAAACTTGAGCTATTTTTAGTTTTTCCCTTCAAGTCAAAACAATGTACAATAATATGCAAACTTTTCAGGTATATTATAACACTTATGCTGCATACAAAAACATTTTTTTGAAATTGAAAAAAGATTTCAATTATGTGAAGAATGACACTAAACAGGACGCGCTCGAAGATTTTGGTGGTGTGATGAATTTTAGATCTTCTATTCATTTGAAAAATAAAATCAAAAAAAAAATCTTCATCAGTATGAGTGCAGTTATGGCCGGAAATAGGAAAAAAATGAAAATTGACAGAATAACGTGCGTTTGAAATTTAACTTCTACAAAAATTTCGAGAACTTGAATTTCAAAAGCGCATCATTTTGTCAATTCTCAATTTTTCATTTTTTCTTCTCAGTTCCAGCCATAACTGCTATCATACTGATCAATTACCTTGGTATTTATTTTCCAGATGAATAAAAGAGTCAATGTCCACCTCACCACCAAAGTCCATTATTTTTTAGAGGGTCTTGTTCAGTGCCATTTTTCACGTAATTGAAATCTCTTTTCAATTTCAAAAAAAAATCTTTTTGTATTCAGCATGAATATTATAATAATGCCGGAAAAGTTTGCATATTATTGTAAATTATTTTGACCTCCAAAAAAAACAGAAAATACCTACGATTCTCGAGCATTAGACTACCGGCCCGCCTCAAGATAACAGAGAATGTTAGCAGTGCCGAAAAAAATGGAGTTAGAAATGGAATATAGATTATTTCTATTATTCAATAACTAAACGTTATGAACTCAATTCCCCCCTCTAAACTGGTATTAAGAATCAAAAATTTACTTGGAGATTCGAGCTGTCAGAAACTAGCGCGTCTCATATCACAAATACATCCACTTGGGTTTCGACCCTGTCATAATCTCATCCACTTGAGGTAGTCTATTTATTCACTATTCATTGCTCAAGTTGATTTCTGGTACACGTTCGATCGTTGTTGAGTCCCGAAACCTCTATAGTTTTTTTGGATCCAAAAAAACTCAATTTCAATCAAGAAAATGAAATCTAATCGTAGTTTCAACTGCACTCGTAACCAAAACCTTTCAATAACTCATCCATCCACGGTAAGACACTAACTTTTTTTTTTTATTTTCAGGCTGTCATAACTTTTGAATGAATCAACCGATTCTCACGCGGTTAGTGGCAATCGCTGTTTTTTGAGTCCCATGGAAGAATCGAAAGCGCTCATTGATTACATAAGAAATTTCGGAGTAATTCAGATAGAATCAATTCCCTTGATTTTTTTCGTCATCGATATGTTCCGAACAGCTTAACCGATTTCGACTCAATTAGCGGCGATCGGCGTGTTTTTTCAAGGTTCAGAGCTGATCAGTTCCTGGGTGGTGCTCAGTAGAGTTGTTTGAAAGTTATTCTTTAAGAAAAAAACATTTAAAAAAGGAATATTTTCTTAGTTTTTTTGAGTTTCTTCGAAATCTACCGATCCGAATCGGTTCAAATTTCCAGGAAATCTAAGCTTGGTGAAACTCTTTGGAAGGCTGCTAGGTTGATTCCAATCGGTCAACCCGTTCAAAAGTTATAAGAGGTTTACATACTGTGACGTGCTTTTTTTCCACGCGACCTGTATTTTAACAGAGAAAAAGATTCGTGAGTAGAGAGAGAGAGAAATATGGAAAATCCTCCAGATCATGAGGAAAAACTGACTTAAGGCTAGCTTAAAACCTCCAGGTCATGAGGATAAACCGACTGAGGGTCTCTCAAAAAACCTCCAGGTCATGAGGATAAACCGACTGAGGTTCCCTCAAAAACCCTCCAGGTCATGAGGAAAAACTGACTTAAGGCTCTCTCAATACGGCTGCATATGGAACACAAATACCGTGATGCACCCGATCCTTAGACCCTGATTTTAGGGCAGCCTCTGGTCATAGCCGCACCACTCCGGTGCGACAGGAAAGGCAATCGCGTGCCCAGCAAAAATGTCCTTGAGCGGAAAAGGCGTAAGGGCATCCCCAGCCGAGATATTTGCCAAAATAAGGGAAATCCTCCAGGTCATGAAGAAAAACCGACTTAAGGCTATCTATTATGGTTCTCTCAATTATCTCAAAGGCAAAGAACTCCCCTAGTGGAGGGTTGCGCTTTGGTTACCAGTAAAAATCCCAAATTAATTAAATTAAGTAAATTCCCGCGAAAACCTAAACTATCGTCATAATTACCGCCATTCCACTTTCGTCTGATTTTGCCGTTATGGATATCCACTCTGGCAGATCTCGAGTGGAAGAGAGGACTCAGGAGCACCGAAGGTTTATTGACCAAGATACTGTGTTTCCTAAGGCTTCTGGACCACCCTCTTGGTCGTCTTTGGAGGTGCGTGCAGAGGACGGTTAGAAGAGAGCCGCGCTCCAATTTTGCGGGAATATTCGGGCCCTCGGACTGGAAGGTCCTGAGGCAGGAAATAAGCCACCCTGTCGAAGAGATTGCCAAAACCCGGCTTTATCGTATCGACGAGGTGAGTCCGAGTATTCCCCGGGAGACGTGCCCCTTCAAATGACGACTATCCACTCGAGAGAGAGGAAAACATCCCCTCAAAGGCCCCAAACCTTAGCCAGAGGGAAAACCCTACATCTTATTCAAAACTCCTCTCCCAGTTCAGTCATAACTCCATTATATTCTGCAATAAATCCCCGAAACCAATCTCACAATATCCCTGAATTACCCTTTTCGATCCCCAATTTATTACCGCATATATCCCGATTTTATTGAATAAAGTAAAGTAGTTTATTTTCGGGAGAATTCAAATATTCCGAGTTTCACGGATTTGAATTACTCCCGCCGAAGCCCAAGCTTCAGCAATCTTCTCGCTACCGTCTAGTACTGAAATTAGACGCGAGGGCGCAGCCCGAGTGGCTGGACCCCACCGCTCTACGCATGACGACCGACTCGAGAGTGCACATCGTCTGGCACATTAAAATCGTGAAATCGCGGTAAAACAAGTCTCCCATACCCCCAGTCGTCCCGAAAAATTATCTCAAAGGGCAGAGGACAAAATGGTGAGTCTATTGAAATGTTAATTATCGCGATTTTCCGAGTTTTAAGTGTTCTTTCAGCCAGTGAAAAGATCGAGTGAAAATTCCGCGCCACGTGGCTGTTGCGTCGCCTCAATCTCTCGGTTCTCTCAATTCCCTCGTGGCCGGCTATCTTAATCGATTCTAAGGGCCAACGAGGGAAAATGAATGAGGAGAAAAATATGCAACGATGCATTTGAGGACTTTTTCGCGATTTCAGGGGAAATAGGCCAATTTTACGAGTGCAAAAGTGAGACACGAGGAAGGACGCCACACGAGGGATTGGACTTCTCGGATCTCTTATGGCTCTGTTACTCTCTCCTGGCCGATTCCCTTAATTTTAATTAATGGCCAGGATGAGGAGAAATGAGTAGAAATGCACTCTAGAATGTTCCCCGATGATTTCAGGAATTTTAATGCATCTTCGCAGCACTTTTTGGCCATCGCATAATCGGCTGATGCAATGACGCTCAAGACACGTGCTCCCCACGTTTGGGTAGAGCTGGCTTTCTTTATCTCTCTCGCACTCACTGTACCTATCGCTTGTCTGCTTTTCTCGGAAAAGAAGGAACGGCTGAATTGGTTGTCAAGCGTTAATTCCCCCAATTGTTTGGGAACTCAACGACTCGAACCCAAATTCTCCGTATTTTCCGTTTACCTTGGAGACAAAGCAGTTCTTTTTCTTCACCTTTAACAACCGCATCAGTGTGAAGGTAGCAGAGCACGAGGCTCTCCCTCACTGTTGCCAGGCAAACTAGAGAAATGCCTAGCCTAGGGAAAAGTATCTGGAGGTTATCTAAGGCATATTCCTGGCGCAAATTTACGACTACAGTTACCTATTGTATCCTCGCGACAGAATATGATCTTTTAACTTTTTTTTTTATCTTTAAGTAATATCATGCAGTCGGGTTAACTTTTTGACGTTTTCTACGCCACAACTGCATGATAAGTAATTCGCAAGTAGCCCACGCTCAACCAAGGCATCTACATGACCTTGCGGCTACCTCTAGATGATTATAACACACGTTGGTTATCTGTATGCGAACCTAGCCAACCACGATCATCTATTCGTTATCTTCGGTATTTTTCGCACAATACCGAACCCGCGGAGTCTACCTACGAAATCTCTCTCTCGCTTATTTACCGAATTTCAGATAATCGGTTGAATTTACTGAACTCGGTGTAATTATTCTTTTGAACGTTACTCTCAAACGTATTGTCGCTTTTGTTTTATCTAAGATTCTGTATATTGTTTTGGCAATAGCGGAACACGTAAGGACTATGTTGACTTCTATTTCATTTCTTTATTTCCTATCTATTCCCTATTCTCTCGTTATTACGGCCCGGTTATCTTTTACTAATTTTTACCGCTATCTTTGCGACTTCTCGTGTCCCTAGACTCACGCCCGTTCTCCACCATTCTGAGTTAGCCTAGCACAGCCGCAACCCCCTGTTTGGATTTCGCTTTCCCGACATTTCTTCAACCCCTTAACCGGTTTACCGTTACCGTCCCGTTATTTTACCGCTGATCTGGTTAGATAAATCCAGTAGTATCAAAATTTATCTGGCGCCCATTCCTTTTATTTTTGAGCTACCAGTTAAGTGGAGTTGGGGGACGGTACTTTTGGGGCCGTATCGAGCTCCAGGGCTACGTTGGGGGAGAGTAATTTGGTCGAGGGGGCCGAAGGTGGAAATTAGAGTATTGGATGGATAAGGTTAAGGAAGGTCAGGACTATAGCGAGAACGCATTTTTCCCAAATATTTTAATTTCTCACAATACATCCAAACACAAAAGACACACACACGCATATACATACACGCGTACGGACATCATGGCAGGAATAGGCAACTTTCGGACTTCAGAACGTCGAGATCTAATAAAACCTGGATTTCCAAAAAACGGAGTAAAACCAATAACTTCCCGATTCTTGAAAATTTCTAATTTCCTTAGGGGGAAATTGAAAATATGTAAAGTATTCCGGAATACATTAAAAGAGAGAAATGAATGACAAAATTCAATAGTGCGTGGTATTCCCCTTATGCATCTAGGGCCTATTCTCGACGCATGAGACCGGGATCCATGAACGACGATTGTATTTTTGTAAGAGAACATTCCGTTCACGGGGAATATTTTCACACGGAAGAGTTTTGTTGACGAATCGGCTTTCCGTTTCTTTCACTGCTGTCATTTCTTCGTGAGTATTTGTCAAAATTACACAGGAAAATCTTATACATATAATTATAAAATCAATTATTTTTCATAATCAATTTTGATGACTCTCCGACGCAATTAATATTGTCATTTTTAGAGATCGAAAATAGGATATGTGAGCTATTCCGTATGAGAACTGACATTTCGGTTGAGGGAGGTGATCTCAATTTGTCAATTGATACTCTCATCCGTCGACGGATTTCATTCTATCAACGAAAACAGTGTCTCATGCACTGAAAATAGCCCTCTAGGCGAAGCTACTGTAACAACTCTTCGCTAATGTTATCTTTTATTTGCCCGTAGTACATATAGTAATTCATGTTATAAGGTTGTAAAAGGAATGCGGTTCTAGCCTAGCAAAGCTCGTTTAGATATGCAGTTTTTCTTCCTTCTGTGACATGAAAGATATATTTGAGGGCATTCAATTACTATCTCATTTCTATAATGATCATCAAGAAGGTCTCTTTAATTTTTTTGCCCAATTCATAAGTTCCAGGGATATTTATAATTCAATCTGATATTCTTCAAATAATGTCTTCTCATCACTCTGCGATTCTTTCGTAGATTCAAACGTGGTGAATCATATGCAAAATATTGATTCAAATTATTTGAATTTCAAACAATCAGTTGAGTCACTAATTTTCTTTCGAACTCGGTTATTCAGTTACATTCAGTTTCCATCTGAAAAGTTTGTCAATAAGAGAAAGAAAAAAACGATTAAATTACCTCTTGTAGATTTTTCATCTCATAAATCATGAGTGCATAATCAGCCAGCAAACGATCACCGCGTATAACTTCCAAATTTGGGAATAAATTTCTCATCGATTTCAGGCTCGTAACACGATAAAGCAACAGGTAACCAGTTATCTCTCGTAATCCTGGGAAACTCAAATTCTTGAAATGTTCCTCGCTTTGATTCTCAAGTAGCACAATTTGTAGAAATCCTTCGATGACACGACAAGGCTTCAAAACTTCAAAGTTATCAACATTATTGCGTATATCAACGTCCTGGCAAATTCCATCAGCAATTGTGAAGTTAAATTTACGGCGTTCTTTCGGATGAATTCCACTTATGTTTTTAATTGTTGTGGGAAGATTTGGAGAAATTGAGTGAACGTCAATTTTCCCTGAAGTTCCATTGTTCAAACTGGAAATGAGAATGATTGAGAGAAATTATTTTCAATTATTGAATTATCAAGAACGCTTTGATATAATTTTTGGAAAACTCTCACTGCGACGGAAATGTTTTGTATGGAAACAAGATTTTTTCCAAAAAAGTTTGACGATTTCCAAAAATTTTCATTCGTAATTTTTATCATTTATATTATATTATGAACCAATAAGACAAAATGCAGTTAACTACAGAATTATGTTGTGAGAATTTTCCTCTATTTCCAATGAAATTCTTAAAAATTGAGGAATCCATCATTCTCAATAATATATGTAGATGTAGGAACGGGTAAAACTAAGCACCATCCATACGTTTTGGAAAATTGACTAACATATGAAACATTCAATTTAAAAAATCTTATTATTTTCTATACATGTTGAACTACTCATTCGAAACTGGAAAGGTCTTGAAGGATACTCCATTTGACAATGATACACATTTTGAAATCGGGTGACTATGATCTCCTCATATACAGGGTGACGTCAGCGTCCAACTTACAAATTCAAGGATTTTGGAAAATCGTTGATTACCATTTTGATACCGCCAGAATCAGTGGAATTGAATAGAAATTTTTTTGATGACAATCATAAGCCATAATAAATTTTCTGTTGTTGTAACATTGAACATTCAATGCGATATTCGAAGCGATATCAAATGCGACAATTCTGTTGATATTGCATGAAGGAAAACCAACATCGAATGCGATACTTTCAGCAACGCTCGATGCAGCAACTTCCAAAATTACAGAAAAAATCCATTCTTCACTATTGAGATGTTCAGTGTTCCACTTGAATGATTTTCGCACCATTGGAATTGTCATTTCTCATTTTCTTCATCTCGAGAATTCATAAAGTTGATGCTGACATCACCCTATATTCATACACATTCCATTAATGTATTCGGGCAAGTTAATAATAAACGTGACTCCATCAACAGCTGTAATACATATTCCAATCTGCCATGCGGAGTATATATGTTTTGTTCCGAAATAATAGAACTTGTAGATTTCGGAACATTGAGTTCCATTGTAATCATAAGAGAATTCACAAATTAATTTCAATACCAAGAGGTTAAATCAAAAGCCTAGAAAAATTCTAAGTGACGGAAGGCTCCAGTATCCAGTAGGGTGGGTCCAATGAAATAATTTTTTTTGTAATAACATATTTTGGCATATTGTAATAACCAAGATACATTCTCATAGAAAATTGGCCGTTCTACAAAAAAAATCATATGGGATTTTCCGATAAATCTACCGTTTCGAAAATTATTCACAGTCGGAGTTCAATTGATGGTTGATTTCAAAAGTGAAATGTAATAAAAAATCTTATCCTTCATCTTATTCGAATTTTCCCATGAAGCATTGAAATGCTGTACACCCACTTCTTCCTATTGGATTTTGACCCTGTAACCTTTATTTTTTCCCAAGCCACGTCTCAATACATCGTGTATTTGATGAACTAGAATCGGGACGCACGGGTCGCGCACATATTGAGCTATATTGGGTGTTAGCGATCGATTTATTTCTCAATACTGTGGAAGATGTTTCTTTCTTTGCTTTTATGCTTATACACAGCACTTACACCCCTTTGTTTCTAGGGTGGAACTATTATTCAAAGTCAAAAGCTATTCTTCCTCTATAATTTCCCATCTGGGTTTCTAGAAAAAATAAGGGTTAAGGACACCAGATGATTGAAATAGCTTTTAGTTACCTGATTATGCACAATTTATTTCAATTGCTCTTAAAGGCCGAATATTTTTTTTTTTTCATTTATTCGATGCATTTAGAACTACAGAGTTCATACTGCTGAAGAAAAGTACATATATATATGAACAGAAAAAAAAAGAAAAGTATAAGAGAAAAAAACAAGCAGAAGCGTTATATCCTGTGCGTTATTCGCAAGCCCCACTCCTTGTGCGACATTTGATATTTTGCCAATTAGATTGGCAAAATGCTTCCGAATGGAATTTTTATATAAATTATCCATAAGATTACAATTTATATTTTTCATTATTCTAAATGCAGTAACGAAATTTGGTTTCACAACAATTGTCATAAATGGACATTTGCACGAAGTAAATTCGCTTGTAAGGACAAACTTAATGATGATTCGATCTTTGGTGAATTTTATTTATTCATGTTTACCACAGAAAAAAAAAACAATTTTTCAATCATAAATGGAAGATCCTACGACAGATCTGAAAAATTGAAGTTCGGGTTCCAAATAGGATTTCTATTTTTTCTGAATGTCGTCAGAATGAACCTATCTTGTAGAAAAAATTGTCTACTTTCGAATGGTGAAATAAAAAATAATAGTGTTCCTAGGAAGAAAGCTAAGAAAAACCGTGATTTTTGAAAAAACTAATTCATATAACATCCTTACAAGAGACTTCTTCTGAAAAATCTGAAATTCTCACCATTTGTGGGACTCATTGAGATGAATCTTTTAAGCTGAACTTGGATGTAATCACTTGAATAGTTTTGGAGATATAACCTCTTTTCATAAAATGTTTTTTGGACAATATTTCAGAAACTACTGGAGCGATTTCGCCCAATTTCAATACCAAACTTTTCACTCATTAGATGCACAAACTGGCGGAATTTGAAGTCTCTAACTCGAATAGTTTTTGAGCTAGCGTGTATAGTAAATTCAGGATAAAAAACACTGTAATTGAAATTATCTGCAAACGAAAAATCTGAGCAAAATTTACCCCGAGTGAAAATTGTGAGTTCAAATGAGATCTATTTCATCGCTGAGAGTGGGGGCTGTGAATCAATTTTTCGCGGAGAAAAGTTGAAAAAACGATTTTTCGAAAATTTGAATTATCTCGAAAAGTACTCAACCGATTTCGCTGAAATTTCCCTGATAGCAATTTGCATGGGGAGGGAAAGTACTGTTAAATTTTCGGCTCACCAAGTATTACCGTTGCTGAGCAATGAGCCGATATCTGTCACACATACGCACACACACACACACACACACATACAGACATTTTTTAAAAATGTCATTTCTCGACGTTTTGGATTATTCTGAGTCATATTCCGATGAAATCTCGAAATCGAAAAAAATCGCGTTTACAATGCTTCCATTCGGAAGCAAAAGATACAATTTGATACATAGTTGTTGACAATTATCTTGTATGTTCATATGTTTAATTCACATGATTCAAAAAATTCATTAATATTAATCAAGGACCTTTTATTCAAAGATATTAGGAATTCTTTAATGTGATATGGGGAGAAAAAGCCTACTTTCCGAAGGTCTGAGATCATGACGTTTCTTTCCGCGTTATACAATTTACATTGCCATAAAACATGATGGAGGTCCTCATAATCGTATCCACACTTGCATGCGGGTGACTGAATAATATTTACTCTAGCAAGAGAGCTTGCCAGATTATAGTGGTTCGTCCTGGCTCGATTAACCCATGACACAATTCTGCGAGAGGGTTTACATTTGTCAAACCAGGGATACCTCTTTTCTTTCCGATAATACGACTCAAAGTACTCTATGCCTTTATCTCGGCCCTGCTCCCTAATGAAAGACAGTGTTATCAGTGGATTCTTTTTTGAAAATTGCTCGAAAGTCAGTAAATGGGATTCGGAATGAATCATAGGCTGCCAGCGAAGTGGATTCACCCGCAAGTCGATCTGCCTCTTCATTACCTACGATACCCTGGTGAGAAGGTACCCCCACTAATTCTAAAGTTTGTGTATCATTATTGAGATCCAAGAAGTAGTTATAGCTATTTTTAATGTCCATAATATATGGGTTAGTTCTCACACTGAGACTGGAACTCGATAGAGCCGTCAAAGCACTAAGAGAATCACTAATAATAGAATAGTTATAATTTGGGAAAGTCGTAGTAATTTTCATGGCCTCTGCGATAGCTATGCTTTCTGCTGTAAAGACCGCATATACTGGAACGATCTTTTCTTCGGAAGAGGAGTGCTGTAACAATCCGTACCGTGAAATGAAACATTATGATATTTTAAAAATATATTGTACCACTGAATTAACACACAGATAGAAATTGTCAGTACAAAGTACCAAAAGGTCTTGCTAAGAATTACCGAACGTTCCGGAATCGTGAGACATTCCGTGATGTATACTAAATATTGGAAAATTCCATGGCAATTTTCCGCAAGAGTACATCAAATAGTCACATCTGTTCGTCAAAAATGTATATTTTTAATGGACTTCTCTGACTTTTTGATGGACTCTTGTGAAAAATTGCCACCTAATTTCTCCATATTTTGTATACATCACGAAATATCCCACGATTCCGCAATGGTTCGATAATTTTCACTCAGATCTAGCAGTATATTTTCGTTAGAATTTCTCTTCATTTATAGATCGAAATGGGAAATCTGAACTAAATTGCGGAAAATGAAAAAAATTCCCGTATACCATCTCACATAGAAAAATTCTGATGGCAGGTTATGCAGGAGTAGGTGATCTTTTACTTCGTTGTACGGGCAGTATTTCTACTATTTTTTCCGAACGCTCTTCGGAGATTTTGGGGTCATTCGGCTTCCGATTGGCGATTGTGATTTTTTACTATCGACCATGATTTTGACTAATTTGGCAATGTCTCGATGTCGCCATAACTTCTGATAACTCACTTGATGTGTTATTCATTGGGTTATCAGTTTAAAAGTGTAGAAACCTGAAGGATTCAGTGAATATATTTCAAAAAATACTTTTTTAATACCATTCAAAATTTCATAAAAATTTCTAGAATTCTGAAAAATCTCAAATATTAAAATAAAAATGATTCTATTTATTTTATTTTTTTTATATTTTCCAACCTCTCGTAAGCGATTGAAATTTAAAATGTACCGCCAAAAAATTGAAAGAAGAAGAGGAAATGATTTTATCGATAAAATAAAATAAAAGTGATATTGGCATTCTATAAATTTGGGTCAACACAGGACAATGGGCAACGAGCCCTGAAATTTCACACTGCTCGCTCTCTCGCTTCTAATCCTCTGCAGAGGAACCATCTCTATTGTCGATTATAATTTTTATCATTTTCTAATTCCATGGAATTGTTCAATTTTTTGTTGTATTCTTTCTTTATTGCCTTATTATTAGGGGTGTGCGAATATTCGAAGTTTCGAATTATTCAGTTTGAATTGAATTTAAATAAGTCTATTCGAAAACGAATCGAATTCTCGAATATTTGAATGATTCGAATATTCGAATTATTCGAGTTATTCAACTTATTTGAATATCCGAATCATTCGTATATTCAAATTATTAGAATTAGTTAAAGCACTCATGGTTTCAATGTATTTGGATAATTTGAATTCCCCGCCTTTTCTCCCATATTGAATCGGTTATTCTAACCTCTCAATTGACTAACGTAGTTGATCATCAAGTCAAATTGACGCCCGGGATGGACGCCATATGCATTTTAGTTGAATTCAATTTTGGTTCCACTGCTGGCTACGTTGAGAGGAAAATTGCAATATTTTATGAATGAATTGTCAAAGTTGTTTACCAAAATGAGTGAAGACACGAATGAGCGATCACCCCCCGGTTTAAATTTGGATTCAGCTCAAAATGAAAGTGCAACGAGTCTAAAAAGAAGTCCAATTTGGGACTATTTCAATGAAATGGTG
Source organism: Aleiodes alternator (assembly GCA_963921955.1). Lineage (NCBI taxonomy): Eukaryota > Metazoa > Arthropoda > Insecta > Hymenoptera > Braconidae > Aleiodes > Aleiodes alternator. The sequence goes on from OY998097.1 coordinate 3,643,194, forward strand.
AAAGAGAATGTCAAGTATGCTAAATGCAATACTTGCGACGCGATATTCAAAATAATATCAGTACCAATGAATTCCTCAAGAGCCGATGAGCTTAATGACATAGGGAAAATGAAATACAATTCTAGGTAAAATTATAAAATCAGTTAAGTTTTCTTCCAAAATGAATTCATTTTCTCATATGTAAAAATTTCAAATTTCTCTCCCTCTCTCTCATTATTCATTTTGTCAATTCAATAAATGCTACACTGAGGAGAATTTGAATTTTTTGATATAGTTGTAGAAAGAGAGAGAGACGATTGTTCCACACAGACACTCTTTCTTTCGCGCTCACTGCCTCTAATTAATTTTTTCCCAGTGGAGCATTTTTAGAATGGATGGAATGAATAATGAGATGATAAGGCAAGATCAATCGATTCCTTTGAGATTCATTTTTCATCAATATCTTGAGAACTGAGGGAGTTGGTGCGTTCTTTGCTGAACCTTGTTTGTAACTTTTGAAATTCTCTACTATTGAGGATTCATTGGCATCTATGCTATCTCACTTAGTTATCAAGATATTGATTTAACAAGGATTATGGAGAAGAGTCGATATGTTTCGTTCCAGTTATTTATTCTTGAAATATTGGCTAAGATAAAATTGAAAGCTATGGAGATTCCGAAACTATTCATTTTTCTTAATCGAATTGTTTAGGCACTACTTCGCCGCTATTGAGCCATCTGAAAATGAAACATCATGAACAATGGAGTGTGTGTGAGGGACAAGTGCGGAAGAGGAAAAATGCTAATAACGAAACAGAGCAATCTAAAAGAAAATGACCAGAAATTTCTACAGAAGAGAAAAAAGAAATCGATCAGAAAATCATTGAGATGATTGCTCTGGACTGAGAGCCTTACTCGTTAGTTAAACGCCAAGGATTCAGGAATCTACTTCAATATTTTGCGCCAACGTATGTGCCACCAGATCGTACTCATATTCCAAGAATTCTTATGCCCAAGTTACATGAAAGTGTGAAAGCAGAAATTCAAGAAGAATTAAAAAAAGATCTGAATGATGGATTAAATTGTCTCGTTCACCACGGATGGTTGGACATCTCATAATGGTCATTCTTATTTATCGTTAACAATACATTACATTACATTACATCATCTTTCCAAACGAAGAATTATGTTTTGGGTTTGAGACATTTAGAAGCTCATCATAATGGCGTTGATTTGAGTAGTTTGTTGGAAAGCATGATGAACGAATGAGAATTAGATATTTCTGAAATTCCAGTTCACTTTACTACTGATAATGCTCGTAATATCACGTCCGCAATCACTTCAGGTGGATGGATTAAGGTTGTCATGTATTTTTAGTCCACGGTAATTAAAGAATTACGTGAAACTCAAAGAAATCCAAATATCTAAATAAAATCAATAAATTCAAACAATGTTAATTTTTGGGCGCCAGGACGACCTTTCGTCCGAAAATCAAAACAAACAAAGAAATATCAAAATTTCATCCCCAGGTGATTATCCGACTAGTCAGTAACAAAAGGATTCCAAATCCAAAATCCTAATGACCACGGAGGCGGCTGGGTTCAATAACTCACCTGTAATGTATTGAAAAGGAATACAGATTTCTAAATAAAATAAAATTCAATTTCGTTTTATAATTTTAATTCAGAGCGATATCTCTTTTAACTATGCCCTGTTAAAAAAAAAATATTACAGTAAATAAAAAAAAAAAAATATTTCCGTTACTGAATTTAATTTTAGTTAAACAATATTATAAATGTTTTTACTATCGGAAAAATAATAAGAATCAATCGTTCAGGACTCTATATAATTTTATTCATCAAAACAAAAAAAAATCATGATAATCAGAACTAATTCAAAAGTCCCGACAAATTTTCACTAACACAACAAAACATTAATTAACAACACAATTTAAATTGTCGTTAAAAAAAATAGTCAAGAAAATTAAAAGTCAAAATTTGAATTAATTCTGATTCACGCGACAAGTACCTTAAGACTTGATAGTCGCATGGACGATCGGCGTCCTTTAAAATGCACCTTTATAATCCCCAGCGATAACTCGAAATAATAAAAAAAAATTAGACGAAACAATCGCCGTTATCGAATAAAAAATAATAAAAATAATCAAAATTCTCGTCTAAAATTTATCGCTGAAAATTAAATTAAATGCCGACCAATTTTAATAAAAAAATTATTTAAATCACAATTTCTCAATTAATTTTCCCGACAATCATTTTCGAAAATAAAAAAAATAATTAGCGAGAAACGAGAAACATTAAACCATTTACGTTTATTTAATTTCACGAATAATACAACAAAAAAAAAACTATCACGCCACGGAAAATCCCAAAATGGCGGTTACCGGCGTCGTAACGACGCTAACAAAAAAAATGTCCAAAAACTATGCCGAGAATAATCACACGCTTACCGGAGTGTTATTGATTAACCTTGAAACCAAATCCTTTCTTCAATCCTCCAACTTCCCCGGTAATCATCCAAGAAAATCTCCAATTATCCTCGATAATTTTAATTTTTCAAAAAATAATAATTGCAACGATAAGTACTGCGATTATTGCAACGGTAATTAATCGAAATTATTTACAGCGAAAATCACGTCTGTACAATATGCCACCAAAACGGAAAGTGAAGGAAGACGCCGGCGTGCGTCGAAAATTAAACCACAGGTGGCTCTTCCCAAATTAATCATCCAATGACGTTCAAGATTTCTTTTATCGCCGGTATTGTTTTGCTTTTATTCCGGTAATTAAATAAATGATAAAAGAATAAATCTTATGATTTTACGTCAAAAATTCCGTTAAAATTTTCTATGATGATCTCTTAATTAATTTTTATCATAATCAATTATTATCGAATTAATTATAATTTTCCAGACGTCCTTGATTTCCTCAATTTTCCGCCAATCAGAGTAGAGAGTCCAACGGAAAACTCCTCCCATCGATTTCCAATTTCTGCGTCGATAACTTCCTGGAGCAGCTCTCTCTGGGCGGAGGTAAGGCGGGGGGGGGGGGGGGGGGGGTTGAGGGATATTTAATTAATATACTATCGAATTCGCTTGGTAGTTCGATGGTAATCAATGCTAGAAAGTTTTCAATTATATAGTAGATACTGGTAATTAGAAAAAAAATAATTAAAATAGGGGATGTTTTCAATTCCGGTCGGCGGGGTGATTGGGTATTTTTTATCAAATGACTACCCCATTCGATGTGAAATTCGATGGTAGTCAATGGTAGCTGATTATTTCTGATAAAGTATGCACTGTTCCCCCGTAATAATTATAAATATATAGTTACATGGGTTAGGCTAGACAGTAGGTACTGGCTGCCATTTACATTCTCACCCCACCATGTCATCAAGCGCCAAAATTTAAAAACAAATATAGGGGAAAGTGGGGCAAAATGGACATTTCAATGGAACGGTCACAGTTACCTTTTTTTTAATGATTCCATTGAAAAGCTGACGGAATTTTAGGCGGAAAACATATATCGGAATAAATTTTTTCGAATTTTTGAAGATTTTCATTTTTTTGCCCCAAAATGGAAGAGTATTAAGCCCTTTGGGTTTTTTCGAAAAAATGGTTTTTTGAGGATATCTCCGGTTCCATTCGTTGTAATGATTCGCGGATGGTCTCAAATTAAAGGGGAGTTCATTCCCCACATTTTCGTTAAAGTCCCATCGATTTTTATCGAAAATTGACGAAGTTACAGGGCAATTTGTGAAAATCAGTTTGTGGGCTGTAACTTCCGTAATTTCCGATAAAAATTAATGAGACTTTAACGAAAATGCGAGAAATTAGCTCCTCTTCAATTTGAGACCATCCGCGAATGGCTACGACAAATAGAACCGGAGATATCTTCAAAAAACCATTTTTTCGAAAAAATCAAAAGCGGGTACCCTTCAAGATTGAGTAAAATTTTGTTTTTCTCAAAAATGCAAAAAAAAAATTTTCACCCAAATTTTCCGTCTAAAATTTCCTCAGCTTTTCAATGGAATCATTGAAAAAATGTGATTGCAGCTCTTAATATGTAGAATAAGAATTAAGCGATAATGTTGTTATCTCAGATTCTATTTTTCCATTTTTGATAAATAAAGAATTTCAGTCGAGAATAAAAACGAAAAAGAGTTCTTATTTAGTTCCAATTTTCTCTAGTATGAATTCCTCTTCTAGAGATCTCTGATTCTCCAAGTTGTCAAGGTACAGTGGTTAACATGAAATTAGAATAATCTCCTTGGTGATAAAAGTTAGGGGAAGGTGGGGCAAAATGGACATAAGGGGCAAAATGGACACATCTGAATTTTCGTGGTTTTATTCTGGAAAACGCTCCAAATTACGAAAAATAGTGGAGGTAGAATTTTTTCAATGATTCCATTGAAAAGCTGAGGAAATTTTAGACGGAAAATTTGGGTGAAAATTTTTTTTTTGCATTTTTGAAAAAAAAATAAAAAAATTTCACTCAATCTTGAGTACCCCCTTTCGATTTTTTCGAAAAAATGGTTTTTTGAAGATATCTCCGGTTCCATTTGTCGTAGCCATTCGCGGATGGTCTCAAATTGAAGAGGAGCTAATTTCTCGCATTTTCGTTAAAGTCTCATTAATTTTTATCGAAAATTACGGAAGTTACTGCCCACAAACTGATTTTCACAAATTGCCCTGTAACTTCGTCAATTTTCGATAAAAATCGATGGGACCTCAACGAAAATGTGGGGAATGAACTCCCCTTTAATTTGAGACCATCCGCGAATCGCTACGACGAATGGAACCGGAGATATCCTTAAAAACCCATTTTTTCGAAAAAAAACCCAAAGGGAATATGTAGCGGCACCCGCGCTACATATAGAATAAAAATAACAGGAAAACGTAAGCTGGACGCGTGGCGCAATTGGCTAAGGCCAATACTTTTCAACCGGAGTCAATCGCCACGCGTGGGTTCGAATCCCAGGCGATGAAACAATTTTTTCATGTAGTCACTCAGAAGTAATATGTAGTCAATTATCAGTTGAGTTGGAAATGAATTCAGTTACTCTTGTATTCAAATCTGTGCGAAGAATCTGTTAATTTTTAAAGAAAATGAAAAAGCGTAAAAAGAAAAATAAATTGAGAAGTAAATTTAAGAATTTAATAACCTTTCTGAATTGAAATTGTCAAGGTATGATTTCAAATATTATTTCAGAACAAATTTCAAGTAAATTCAATTAAGGTTTCAATTAAGATTCAAGTAAGGTATACAATCAGTTCAATTACACATGAGATTTCGAATTAGACGAACAAGGCAACTACAAAGGTAATGAGTCGGAAATACTCTATTTAATGAATTTATGAAATTTTGGATATTGAAGTATAGGCCAGTTCGGCCATTTTAAATCAAATTAAATTTCTTCTCGTTTTTATTTATCTATAACTAAAATCATTCCAACATCACTCCAATCCAGTCTATTCACCGAAAGGTAAGGGCGAAAACGGAGGCTGAGACGCATTTCATTCAAACACTCCTCAGTGTTCGGGGCAAATTCTCAATATTCAATTAAATTAACATTTTGTTGTAATTACCCCCAACACTTGGACGTAACACTACTAAATTTCGATTCAACACATCTTTCTTCAGTGATTATGATGAATGTTGAAGCAAATGAAACACATAATTATTGTCCATCCTCAGGCTCGCGGTATCGTCACGCACTTCAATCATTCCAATCCAGCAAGGAAAGCGTTGAGAGAGAGCTCAGCTAGAGAGAAATATAAAAGATCCATGGAATGTTATTCAAATGGTACTGACAAGATTCAATAGCGAGTACATGATGTTGAAGAGATTAGTGAAACTAAAAAACCCCCTAACACAAATCATAACGAACACGAGAATGACGGAGATTTTGTCTGGGGCAGAATGGATTGACGTAGAGGAGATTGTCAAAGTACTTGAGCCCTTAGTCATTGCCACAGAAGTAGCATCAGGAAGTGAATATCCAACTCTTTCAATGGGGATCCCATTGATTTATGGCATTACCCACAGGTTGAAGGAAATTATTGAAAAAAGTTCTCCAAATATGATCTCGTACTCTCTTGCTGATAAATTGTCAGCTGCAGTTACAACGAGGTTTCCAGATGTGGATGATGATCTTCATCGATTTGCGACGTTCTTGGATCCGAGATATGAATCATTCCTATTCACTCCAGAAATCCTCAACAACGTCCAAGAGGGTATTCTTGATGAGCTAGCTAATAAGTGCACACAATCAATTGACCGGTCAGCATCAGCTGCTAGTTTGCCAGCATCCACTGCAGTTCGGGCAGCATCGAACTGCAGCCAACAATCTCAAAATTTTACGTAGACAGAACAAACAGATAGGGGAGACCGAGGCAACATAAACCTGTAGGTCAAAATGATGAGTGATTCTTTTTCAGAGTGAAGCAGTCTTCAAATAAATTTGGGGATCCCTCCATAATGTCCACATATTGGAGCACCTCAATTTTTTCAGACCATTTTATCACGTTACTCCGAAAAAAAATTGCTGAATCATTCTGTCTCAGAGATACATTTTTCCTCTCCCTCTCACCTATGATTGAGAAATTCATTTCTCCTACATTGAAAACTTTCTTTGCACAGATGCATGAGGTGACATATGAGGGGAAATTCCACCGGTAGCTCTTTCAAATTACTCAAAATTAATTTTAGCGATATTTTTGATAGAGAATCCTGGTAGTAAAGTGAGATACATCAATTTCCATCGATTTTCTTCTGCAAACTCAAATTCTCGCCAAAATAAATACAATAAAAAACATTTAATGTTTTACTACATTTCAAGGCATTCAAAAAAATTAGTCAAAAGAAAATTTGCTCCCATACACTCTTGTCTTCTCTTACAAAAATTAATTCAATTTTGATAGTTGGATTTGATAATTTATGAAAATGAAACAATTAACTCCGTAAATCGATGAAAAAGCTCCGAATTTTCCCTCCGCGATTGGATGATTATAAAAGAGATTTCAATTTTGGCAATTGTGGATGTACGACGAATTTTTATTTTCAAATTTCAGCAAATGTCTCTGATTTCTGGTGCATCATAGACCCTTCATCAGCAGAGAAGTAACCAGCTGAGGATAAGGGAGGAACTGTGCGTCAAGAAATAACGAAATATCTACAGGTAGCCCGCAGTGGTAGAAAAGAAGACCCTTTGGAATGGTGGAGACTAAATCTCGAAGTTCTCCCAAATTTAGCCTATTTGGCTCGACGCTATCTGTCTGTCGTCAGCACTTCTACCGAGAGTGAAAGACTCTTTTCTACCTCTGGAGAAATCGCAGATGATGACAAAAGAGCAAGATTATTACCAGAAAATGTGGAAATTCTCACTTTCCTCGACAAAAATATCAAGAAACAATCAAAGATCCCATAAATTTTGTGTGTTATAATAAGAGAGATATATTAATTTCATAATAAATTTCCATGACTAGTTAACAGCAATTTCAGTTTGTCAGGTATCTCGAAATAGTGCATTTTATGTGAGAAATACACCCAGCAAAAAAATTAAGGGAACGGTAAATTTTGTCAGTTTTTCGCTTGATTTTCAAATGGCTGTAACTTCGCTAGAAATGATCGTATCAGGATAAAAAAAAAATCGTTGGAAAGCTTGAAGTCTCTACTCTTGAAATCTTGAGATAAAAATTTTTCATGACCATTCGTTATAACGAGATAGGGGAGTTGAAAGAGGAAGAATTTTTTTTCATTTTTTTTCATGTCTTCAACTTGTTCCACGGACTTCAAAAAAATTTTCTCGACTTATTCCTTATGAGGATCGTGTAGCCTGGTCTTTCAGCTTTGATTTCTTTTTCTTTTTTTCCCTACGACCCTTTGTTGCTGAGATATTGTCGATTGAATCAAAAAACACCCTTTTGTCTTTAATCGTCGATCTCAGGAACTACTGATCGCACAGCGAGCGGATGATGAGATTCGTAAACTTGAATAAATTTCCTGTAAGATTCTTGCACTGCTTGATTGAAAAAAAATTTTCTTCCAATTTTAAAATTGGTTCGAAAAAGTACCAAAAAATTGAGTTTTTTCCCTTTTTTGAAAATTGCCCTATATTTTGCGAATTTTGCGAAAATTGAAAATGTTTCGACGTTTTTCTTTAGTTTAATGTGTGCTGGAACACCTCCTGAATTTCCAAGCCAATCGGTTCGACCGTTTTTTTTCCGAATGAACAAAGTTTCAGCAAAAATTAAAGGAACACTTTTTTGTGCCCTAAACACCAATTAATGATGATTAGGGCCGAAAATGTTTCTTCTCCGTTATTTTTCCGTGATTTTTTGTGCAAAATTTGTTGAATTCCATCGAAAAATGAGAACAATGAAAAAAGAAGAAAAATCAATAAAAAAATCAAAAAAACAATTTTTTTAAACGAAAAAAAATTGAAAAAAAATTGTTTGAAAGAATTTGCTGAGTCACTATCTCTCCACATCAAATGCGATTCCGGTGTTTTTTTTTCATTTTTGAAATTTTTTTGTCCAAGCTTTCTACTGGTTTTTTGAGAACAAAAATTGATTTTTTCATTGATTTTCAAAGGAAGAAAAAATTTCTAATTTTCCATTGTTAAAAGAAAAAATTGAATTTTTTATTCATTAAAAAAAAAAAAATTCGAATTTTTCATTGATTAATGAAAAACAAAATTTCAATTTTTTTTTGTTTTTTTCATTGTTCTCATTTTTCGATGAAATTCAACAAATTTTGCACAAAAAATCACGGAAAAATAACGGAGAAAAAACATTTTCGGCCCTAATCATCATTAATTGGTGTTTAGGGCACAAAAATGTGTTCCTTTAATTTTTGCTGAAACTTTGTTCATTCGGGAAAAAAAACGGTCGAACCGATTGGCTTGAAAATTTAGGGGGTGTTAGCACACATTAAACTGAAGATAAACGTTGAAACATTTTCCATTTTCGCAAAATTCGCAAAATGCAGGGCAATTTTCAAGAAAAGAAAAAAACGCAATTTTTTGGTACTTTTTCGAACCAATTTTAAAATTGGAAGAAAATTTTTTTTCAATCAAGCAGTGCAAGAATCTTACAGGAAATTTATTCAAGTTTACAAATCTTATCATCCGCTCGCTGTGCGATCAGTAGTTCCTGAGATATCGATGATTAAAGACAAAAGGGTGTTTTTTGATTCAATCGACAATATCTCAGCAACAAAGGGTCGTAGGGAAAAAAAAATGAAATTGAAGCTGAAAGACCAGGCTATATAGTAGGGGAGCCCAACGGGGGATTTCGGTGTCGTCTCGAGCTCGGCAGATAATGTAAGGGGGCATTCCTTGTACTATGTACAGTACCCCCACCACATATGAGCGCTGGATATCGGTTTGTCAGCGTAGAATAGCCGATCAGAATAGTAAAAAAAAAACGATGGTAAAAAATATCCGAGCGCGTCAGATTAAGATGAAATAGATGAATTATATGTTGAAAAACATGCGTTTCAATATTCTGACGATTTGAACGGTCTGTAGTGGAATAATCGAGTTAGCATTTTGTAAAAAAAAAACGTGACGTCGGCATTCTCGAGCGCGGAATTTTTTTTTTTTGATTTGTCGGAAACAATACCAAAAATAACAAAAAATATATAATCTGCCAATTTTAACGAGCCGAAAGAGAGAAAATCTCGTCGGAAGGTCAGTGAGCGCAGTCGTAGTAGGATACGTATTCCCCACTTCATGCCTTTCTTTCTCTCTCTCTTTCTTCCTCTCTGTTTCACACTCTCGCACCGTTTTCACTAATCCCCCACTACTTTCCGTTGCCATGACGCCATCACAACTGCTGTAGTACAGAGTCGTTTGTCATGTATTGTCGTACTAACGAAAGAATCGACATCCGAAGCGTGCCGAAGCAAAAATTTACATGGTGGGGCATTGGAGCCGAAGAAAGCCGATGTCGATTCATTCGCTAGTACGACTATATATTTAGAGTCGTACTGGCCAATGAAGTAACCTCGGGTATATTCGGCTCCTATGCTATAGCATGTAAATTTCAGCTTCGGGTCGACTTCGGAGGTTACCTCTTTGGCTAGCTCGACAATACAACGTGGTATTATTCACATGTGCAACGCTCGGATTTATTTGGTTATATTTGTAACGAGGTTTCTCGTTACGGCTATCGTATCGGCTTATGCCACCTTCGGGTGAAGCTATTCAAGTGTAGAGCTCGAGGAGACTCACACATGAACAGCTAGAAAATACTACCGCGGTGCCATCTGCGTAAGATGACACCTTAAAGTTATCGAAAGCTAACTGACACGTCAGTGGGTTTTATATGCGGCTGAGGATAAGGCAGAAGCCCAGCTGAAATGCTGGCGCTCCACTAGAGATGTCGGAGTTATCTCTGGGCCTGGCAGTGGTGTGAGAGGAAGAATCACGCAGGCGCCCGGAGAGACCTCTAGACGAGGAGAAGCAGCTTCAGCCGATATAAATAGACCCAACGACACGGTGTTCAGTTAGTCTGCCTTGGGCGGCAGACTCGAGAGGATCGGGAGACGTCCCTGGATCCTCTACCGCTCACTTCGGTGAGAGTTATCGTTGGTTGCCCGTAGCGTGGCTACGTGGCGTTTCTCGTGTGGATGGAGGCGTCCGGTATTCTCTGGGTGACGATAGACCAGAGGAATACTGCGGATGGGCTCATCCAGAGGCTATCGCGGAATACCCCAATTCCGACTTGTTCTCGCTAGAGGGACTGTGACTAGACCCACGCCCCTCTACCATAACCAGCACACTGGGTTACCGGGAATGGATTGCCCATGCCATCCATTGGGGTTAGTAATTCCCCGAGTAATTACTGCCGAAGGTTCAGCAGGTTATCCCGAAACCGCCCTAAGAGGTTAAGCGTGGTGAGCCCAGGGAAAACCAGCACACAGTGAGTTTTGTTTATTCCTCCGGTAAAGAATAAACTGGCGCCCAAGCTATCGAACCGTGTGTGTGGAAAGGGATGGCCGGAAGTGTGACGGGATTGGACGAAAACCCGTTACAAAATGGCGCCCAACGTGTGTAGTACGACTACAGTAAGGCTAGCGAGAAAACCCAGTTTTCAAGAGTGAATTAATTACTGTGTGACGTAATTTATTCAAAAATACCGTGATTGTGTCCATCTTACCATGGCTCAATCAATAATACCGTGATTGTATCCATGATACCGTGGTTCAATCAAGAATACCGTGAGTGTATCAGTGATACCGTGATTGTGTCAATGATACCTCAATTGAGTCAGTAATACCCGAAATGAAAATTTTGGGAATTCAAATGATTCAAATTACCGCGCGTGATTGAACTAATCCGCGAAGGGGCAGCACGTCGCGGACCCAGTACAGCTATCGCAATTACCGACTACGGAAGGTAATAGGTTCTCGAAAAATCCGAGAGATGGCTCCTGATGTACTGAAATTAATTAAAAGTCATCAGAAGATCATTTTATCGAATATTTAGAGTTATCCACTGCTGAAACTCTCGTACAGTCGTCAAAAAGAGGGCGCTGTGCAGAAAAAGTGGGAGGATGAGCTCCCCACCCGAAAATTTTCCCCCTCCATGGGGAAAATGGGTATATAAGGAGCAGCAATCGGCTCTCGAGAGAGAGTTGGTCTGATCAACCACTCTGGCTACCGAAACCTTTTCCTTGAGCAATCGAGAGAAAAAGACTACCGACGGCAGTATGCCATCTACCGCAGCCACGCCGGCTACTAGTGAAGCTCTCTCATTAGAGGAGCTGACAGCTATCGTAAAGGCAATGCAACAGCAAATTGCAGAGCTAGTATCGGAAAACCGACCGAAAGGTCGAAGGAGGGGCACTGAGGCTAATCGCCCAGTGAGAATCACCTCACCAACGCCAGAGCAGCTGGGACAATTGCGAATGCAATTGGACGAGGCAGCTAACGTTGGGTTACCGTCAACGCCACTTGTGGCCGAGGGGCACACTGCCCCAACGGCACCCGCCGGACAGGATTTCCCAGTCATGGCGCACAAGGCGCACGAACACCTGAAAAGGTGGGGGATATCGTTTTCCGGGAAACGCGGAGAAGACGTCGAGGAATTCATTTCCTCAATTGAAGACGCACGCGTTTCGTTATCGATACGTGAGGTAGACCTCATACACATCCTTAGGGGTCTCTTAAAAGGTTCAGCACTCACGTGGTACCGCGGCATGAGCTTCGTTAATTGGTCAGACACCAAAGAAGCGTTCCGAAAGCAATTCGGAGGCCTAGACTACCAAGTCCGTCTCAGAAATGAGATGTATGGGCGCACACAAGGCAAACATGAGCCTGTGGCCGAGTATATGCGTAGTGTGCGCGGTTATTTTTTGAAAATAACGCCACCTTTGGACGAAGAGGCCAAAGTATACACTGCATATACGAACATGCTACCGAAATATCGAGCCGGAATCGATATTGATCGAAGGTTAACGATGGAGGATCTCGAGGGGAAGGCACTACGTAATGAGTGGAATTACGAGTGTGCCCGAAACTACTGTCCCCCTCCACCAGCAGAAACTGCTGTATGTCCAAGTTTGGCATACAAGGAACCTAAGAATTTCGTCAGAGATTCTTAAGGGACCAAAGCAGAGCAGTAGATGCAGGAGGTGAAGAGGAGGGTTATCGGAAGAGCCTGGACACTTTGTGAAAAGTATCCAAGCACGCTCTCGCAGAGGCTAACGACACTGAGTCTCAACCGTATAATCTACGGAGAAGAGACAGGGAGTATGTGGAAGGCGATCTAGTGTTATCTAGAAATCGCGAGCTATCGAACGCAGGCAAGAGCAGATCAGCCGCGTTAAACAAGCCATTCGTAGGGCCCTACACAGTCACGAAGAAGCTATCGAAGACTGTCTACGAATTGGCGGATCTCGCAGGGAACAGTAAGGGAAAGATGTCCATACAGGACCTCAAACCGTACAAACCCGACCTATCGCTTGGCCCAATCGAAGAGTCTGATGACTAATCGGATTCGGGTCGAATCCTTTCTCCACGGAGGGAGGTATGTAACGAGGTTTCTCGTTACGGCTATCGTATCGGCTTATGCCACCTTCGGGTGAAGCTATTCAAGTGTAGAGCTCGAGGAGACTCACACATGAACAGCTAGAAAATACTACCGCGGTGCCATCTGCGTAAGATGACACCTTAAAGTTATCGAAAGCTAACTGACACGTCAGTGGGTTTTATATGCGGCTGAGGATAAGGCAGAAGCCCAGCTGAAATGCTGGCGCTCCACTAGAGATGTCGGAGTTATCTCTGGGCCTGGCAGTGGTGTGAGAGGAAGAATCACGCAGGCGCCCGGAGAGACCTCTAGACGAGGAGAAGCAGCTTCAGCCGATATAAATAGACCCAACGACACGGTGTTCAGTTAGTCTGCCTTGGGCGGCAGACTCGAGAGGATCGGGAGACGTCCCTGGATCCTCTACCGCTCACTTCGGTGAGAGTTATCGTTGGTTGCCCGTAGCGTGGCTACGTGGCGTTTCTCGTGTGGATGGAGGCGTCCGGTATTCTCTGGGTGACGATAGACCAGAGGAATACTGCGGATGGGCTCATCCAGAGGCTATCGCGGAATACCCCAATTCCGACTTGTTCTCGCTAGAGGGACTGTGACTAGACCCACGCCCCTCTACCATAACCAGCACACTGGGTTACCGGGAATGGATTGCCCATGCCATCCATTGGGGTTAGTAATTCCCCGAGTAATTACTGCCGAAGGTTCAGCAGGTTATCCCGAAACCGCCCTAAGAGGTTAAGCGTGGTGAGCCCAGGGAAAACCAGCACACAGTGAGTTTTGTTTATTCCTCCGGTAAAGAATAAACTGGCGCCCAAGCTATCGAACCGTGTGTGTGGAAAGGGATGGCCGGAAGTGTGACGGGATTGGACGAAAACCCGTTACATATTTCATTATTCTGTGAATAGATCTTTTTCAGTTAGTCAGCTATGAGTGATATTGTGAAGTGTGTATTTTGTGATGAACGGACAATGCACAAAATTATTAAATTTACACCTGACTCGAAGAAAAAATGCCGGATGGTTTTGGAATATCGTCGGAGCAAAACACCTATTAGAAAAACACGGTTAACCTACAATAATATTGAACTTTCATCTGAAATGTTGCCAAATGAGGGATATCACGCGCAGTGTTATAAATTATTCACGGCTATCAAAATACCCCTAGATTTTGAACCGTTTGTGTCTGGAGTGGGTTCTGAACCACATGTTCCTCCCACCTCCACGACATCTCAGGCGGCTGGTACATCAACAGAAGAGCAAGAAGAGTAAGTACTGATACCGTCAATGGCCCAATTAATGCCATCGGCCCGATTAATGCCACTTTTCATACATTTTCGTGATTATTGAACTTATTTGAATTCTCAACTCTAAGTAATTGATAACAGTGGCTAGAAAAAAATTCTGAGGACACTGGACAATCAAAATATCCGATATTTCTCTACTAGATATATTTCTAAAATTAATCCGTTAAATGCGACCAGCGTGCTCAGCAAGATAAAGCCCCAAAGCTCTTCATGTGGTGTTAGAGTGCCTCATCAGTTCAATGTGTGATATTGAGAAAATTTAAGTATTTAATAAATCGAAAATTGTATTGATTGTTAGCAAAATCATTGGACTTTCATATAAATTGACGAATAATTAAAAAATAACGACCAGTGATGGAAATTAATTGATGGCAATTATTGGGACCCTCTATGGCAGAAATCGGGCCATGGTGGCATGAATCGGGCCATGAGCAAAATATTTTTAAAAATATAAATTAATTAATTTTTATCATTAATTCAGGAAATGTTGGTATAATTTAGGTTACAATTTTTAATTATCAGGTTTTTTATTGAGAAAATATTTTCAGAATGGGAGCATCAAGTGACTCTGAGGGAGACTTGGAGGATTTGGATGAAGAGCTTGGTACCGATGAACTAGTCAATGATGAAGAATTGCCACTACCAGTTTGTTTTATATGTGAGAAACCACATAAACGACGTCATGGACGTCAAGTTGTATTAGCTATTAGTAAAATACGAACTATCGATACGTTGAAAAGTGCAGCCACAGAACATAACGATATACAAATGTTAGAAAAGATCAATTCTTTCTCTGAGCACTCGAATATTCCTTATCACAAATGTTGTAAAGATCAGTACTTGCGAGACATCAAAAAAACAGAGGAGAGTGAATTTACTAAAAAGAGGAAGGTATCCAACACTGCTTATACAATGTTGTGTGAAATGTTAGAAGAACGAGTAATCGAAAAAAATGAATGCCTGTTTTTTGATCACGTTAAGAAAGAATATTTACAACTATTAGAGGAACAAATGAGTCTATTATCTGATTCTATAAGCATTACTGCATATTCAGATCGTCACTTGGAAAGAAAACTAATGGAGACTTTTAACAATAGGATAAAGATCATTTATGCTGAAAGAAAGAAATTTCTTGCTCCATTTTCTCTGTCAATATTCACTTACAATGATTTGTTCAAAGTAATGACTATGAAAGAAAGCATTCGTTCAGTTGCATTGCTACTCAGAAAAGAAATTCTTGACTCCATTACAACAAAATTGCCTGAAAATTGTACAGCAGAAGATTTGATAAAAGGAGAATGCGACTACGTGCCAGAGCTTTTATCTTGCTTTTTGGAATCTTTTATTTGGGGTGATGTTTCTCATTTATCAGCAAAAGCAAAGGAAGCAAGGAAAAATATTAAAGAACTTGGAATTTTTTCTCTTGGACAAGATATGATCTACGCTGCTTCCAACCACAGAATCAAAACATCCAAGCACATTACTCTGGGTCTAGCAGTAAAGAGCTTGTGTAACAGCAAAAAAATCATCAATATACTGTCCAAATATGGACACTGCTGCTCCTATACTACGTTGGAAGAGCTGGAGACTGAAATGACATTTTCAATGACGAACGCTGGATACTTGTGCCCTGAAGATATTTTACGTCGAAATCAATTACCGAAAGCGTATGGCGATGTAGTCATAGCACCTGGTGTTCTAGACGAGACTCCAGAATCAGGTATATCTTCGTTCCATATTTTAATAACGTGCTGTTCCTTAGGAATCTCAGAAATTGTTGAGTATTATCATGATTTCTTGTTACAGACATGGAAGCTGATGACCAAATTGACCCAGATTCTTCTACGGACGAAGATGAAGATGAAGATGAAGATTAAAAAATTGTCCCGAAAATTCTCATGTTATTATTATGTATATAACTATTTTTATATAAATGTATATTATAAATGATAGAAATAATTTATTTCAAGTTTCATGCCATTTTCTTGTCAGTCTGGGAAAATTTCTATAGATAATCGTCAGATTATCAAACACCAGGTCTGAGACATGATGCCGAACCTGCTGTGTGATAATCTGACGCGCTCGAGTATTGCAGTGTAACGTTTTTTTTTTTCATTTAGAGAAGGTGACCGTGAGTTATTAAATCGGTAAAATCGTCAGATTTTTGAATGCGAGCTTCTTTCGAGTTCACTCAACATATTCTCGAAATATCTGACGCGCCGCGCTAACTTTTTTTTTCTCCTAATTTCCATCGTTCGCTATGGCCAGAAATACCATGCAAACCGGCAGATTAACATACAAGCGTTATAAGAAACATGTCGCGCGTATACACTATTTAAATCTGATCCGCTCGAAGAGTTCTATGTCATCCTTTTTTTTTACATTTCCCAGAGGCTGTCGTCAAACCGTGGTTCGGTAAAACAGTATACATGATGGAAACTTTTTTTTTTTTACCATCTAATCTTCAAAATTTCAGATTCCCAACGACGCTCGAGTCGACACAAATTGAGCATCGTGGGCTCCCCTACTAATACGATCCTTATAAGGGTTAAGTCGAGAAATTTTTTTTGAAGTCCGTGGAACAAGTGGAAAAAAT
This sequence comes from Aleiodes alternator, assembly GCA_963921955.1. Taxonomy (NCBI): domain Eukaryota; kingdom Metazoa; phylum Arthropoda; class Insecta; order Hymenoptera; family Braconidae; genus Aleiodes; species Aleiodes alternator. The sequence continues at coordinate 3,660,137 of OY998097.1, forward strand.
GAAAAAAAAAGAAAAAAAATTTTTCCGCTTTCAACTCTCCTATCTCGTTATAACGAATGGTCATTAAAAATTTTCATCGCAAGATTTCAAGAGTAGAGACTCCAAGCTTCCCAACGATTTTTTTTTATTCTGATACGATCATTTTTGGCGAAGTTACAGCCATTTGAAAATCAAGCAAACAACGGACAAAATTTACCGTTCCCTTAATTTTTTTGCTGGGTGTATAACAAATATTAGTGGAACTTGCAATTCACTCAATATTTTCGCACTATTCGAATTATGCGAATTATTCGAATCCTTAAAATAAATTGAATTTTTCGAATTATTCGAATTTTTCAAATTATTCGAATACTTCGAATGATTTGAATTCTACTAGTATTTCGAATTTTACGAATGTTTCGAATTGATCGAATAATTCATCTTTCAAATATTCAAATCGAATTTCGAATTGAATGATATTATTCAATTCGATTCATTTACAATTGGCACACCCTTCCTTATTATCTATTGCATTGAAGCGACGCAATTTTTATTTTTCCTGAAATTGAAAGATAAGTAACGTATTTATTAAGAAACTATTCTTTGTGACCGAAATTCAAGGTATTATAATTTTCTATTGCGTTTATAAAAAAAAAAATTTATGTTTTATATTTTTTATATACAATTTGAAACGAAAGACTATGATTTCGAAATTGCCAGTTTCGTTAATTAAAAAATTATTTCTCACTATCTAATTTTTTTTATTAACATTCACTCTTAAAAAATTTGAGTTTAGTTTTAATATTATTTTCAAAATTTACATTAAAAAAAAAAATAATAATTAAATCATTACATAAATTGGCGCCCAACATAAAGGCAGATCACGTTAAAAATTTTCGGTTTCATATGAGTAAAAATCAATCGGAATTTCCCCTGAGAAAGACGCGTTCTGTTACCAAGGCCAGAGCTGGTGAATCAAAAGTAAACACAGCCAGTGTACAAAAAACAAACGATAAATAGTAGTAGTAGACAACAGAAAAGTCGAGTTAAAATTACAGAAAATTATAAGAAAACGATCAAGAGATTAATGATGAGCGGCAGCGTTTGAGGAATATGCAACAAGAATTACAACAATCGATGCATGAGGTTAGAAGGCAGCACGAACAATTGGTGCAGCAACAAGCATGTTTAGACGATTTGACCAGACAAGCTGAGGAACAACTGCGACAACCTCCACCCCCACAACCACCCAATTTCAATCAACAACAAGCAGCAACAGGAGATCATCTTTTAACTGGTTTGGTAAATCACCTTCAATACTTAAATATTAATATTAAAATTCCAAAATTTTCTGAAACAGCAAATCCTTTAGATTTTTTAAGTGATGTTGAAAAATATTTTCCGTTTAAGAATGTACATCCTGAACACCAGCTCGTTGTTATTGAAAGTTTAATGGAGGGTAGAGTTACATTGTGGTACGAAATTGTAAAAGACACGTTAACAGATTTCAAGAGTTTCAAGGTCGCGTTCAAAAATGAATTTCATTCGATCCCAGTTCGTGTCCAATTCAAGAGTCAATGGACAGCAAGAAGATATAATAAGAGCTCTGATGGCACAATGCAAACTTTCTTTTATAGACAATTGAGAGAAGCTCGTTACTTTGATCCTCCGCTTATAGATCATGAAATAAATTATACAATAATGCAACAATTTCCACCAAATGCTAGAACAGCATTACATGCAGTGAATCTATCAGATTCCAACCTAGTTGCACAATCGTTGCTCCAAATGGATAGTTCTCAATAGGATAACGAGAAAAGTCGAGGTTATCAACCTCCACCACCTATGAATCCAACGAGATCAGTTCCAATTAACTCTCTTCGAATGGCACAGAATCCATTACATTTTCACATTAACACAGTTCCTTGTTTCAATAGCAGGCCTGATGAGAATAATCAGTGAGGTCGTCATTCACAAATTTGCGGGCTACAATTTCCAGTATCAACTTCATTCTCTGGTTATCATGCTGGACAAAATCATTATACGTCTAATCAAACAGGTAGTCAACCATCAACTACAATGTCACAATTACCTGATATAATATATCCTCCACCATCTATATCAAATACAGGTCAAATTCCAGTGACAAATCAATGCCATCGAAGTACATCTAATTCAATGCAGCCTTCAAACTAACTGTGGGCACGATAAACAGAGGTCCATTGTCGTGACAGAAGTCTTTTGACTTTGTAGAGGACCTGAGTCGTGATGTTAATGGAGATGAAAATCAATTGATCAAACTACGTATTGGTACCTGGCCACTGATCCAGATGAAAGTCTTCATTGAAGGTATTGAATGTAATGCAATGATGGTTTGTGGAAGTCAGGTGACGTGTGTCTCCAAGGATTGGTATAAACCTATGTCAGAGAGAATTAAATTCCAGGAATTACCATTACAGAATGTACATATAAGACCAGCAATTTGTAGAAAAACTACTAATGTTAAAAAACCGATTGTCATGAAATTTATTATTGACGAATATCGTTTCACACATGTCTTTGTGGTTATTCCTTCACTGAGGTCAAGGATAATATTTGGAGATGATTTTTGTGTATTGAATCAAAGCAATAATTAACTATAAAAATAAAACACTGGAAATTAACGGAATTACTTTTGGTTAGGTTTGGGTGTCGTTCGGATCGAGCCCCTCAGACATGAACCACTCATATTGCTTCACAGCATATCACAAATTCGAAGGGAATGATGGAATATGCCCAAAGAATTTCACAATTATTAGAAAATAAAACAATTAAGCATAGTACTCTTCGCGTGGCAATTTCAGATGACATCATCAATACTAAATCCACAATTGTGTGTTATTCGGGGGATAATTACCCAAATAATACTGATAAAAGTGAGCAACATAAACTTCATCGAGAATCAACGATTATGCTTAATAATTATCAAGAAAAATCTGTTGATCAAGGCCTTGATAATAATCAAACAAGTATCAATTCATTGACTGTAAATTCAATGAGTATCCAGAATGCACAGATTGAATCCTCATACGAAGATTTATTATGTAACGACGATGATACACATCTATTGTTAAATAATTTAAATAATGAAGAACTTGGATCAACACGCCTAATATCATGTTGTGTAACTCATGATCTTAGGCGTGTTGATCTTTCTGAGGAAAGGCGGACGATCGTGCAATCGCTCACAGCGCTAGATCATGGACAGAAGAAATTTCTAGCAGACAAAATCATTGAATATGAAGCATTATTCTATGATATACCTGGTTCTACAGACATTTATCATCACCAAATTGAAGTAAATAATCCGAAACCATATGTCAAGAGGTCATATCCAGTACCATTATCACTCCGAGAATAAGTTAAAAAAGAAATTGAATTTATGCTAACAGAGGGCATTATCGAACGTTCGGTGAGTCTCTTCTGCAACCCTTTGAGGATAGTGAAGAAGAAAAACGGCGCAGTCAGATTATGTTTGGATGCGAGGTATCTGAATGATATGATTGAAGGAGACAATGAGGCACCACCCTGTATAAATGAAATTATGCGAAAAAATCATGGTAAGAAATATTTAACGACTCTCGACCTGACACATAGATATTGGCAGATACCACTGGATCCAGACTCACGACCAGTAACATTGTTCCTGCATGAGGGAATATTTTATCAATTCTGTCGAGTACCATTTGCATTGAAGACAGCAGGGAGCGGATTCATTAGAGCATTGGGGATGGCTCTAGGCAACGAAATGTCTAGTTTTGTTACATTATACATTGATGATATGTTGGTCACTTCAGCCTCCTTTGATGAACATTGATGAACAGGTGCTGAAGACCTTGATAAGCTATTTTATACATTATTGAAAAACAAATTTACCCTGCGTCTAGATGAAGCACTATTTTGCCAGCAATCAGTACCATTTTTAGGATTCATCGTCTCCACACATGGAATTTCACCGGATCCAGCAAAATTGGAAGTCATACGAAATTTTGAAGAAGCTCGTAATAAGTTGCATTTACAAAAATTCTTCGGTATATGTAATTATTACAGGCATTTCAGCATGGCATATCCAGATTTTGCGGCACCATTGAGAAATTCATTGATGTAGATGGAGCATTTTAATTCAAGAATATACCTTCCAGATAACACACTGTAAAGAGAAAGACAATATTGCTGCAGATTTCATCAGTAGGAACCCTGCTACCCTGCTGAAAAATTCGCTGATGAGAAAATTGACACAATATTGGTGAATGCATTGGAATCAGGCGTGAAAGATCATGAAGAGGAAGAGGACTTCAATGCGTTGGTGATGATCTGCATGATGGAGATAGACCCGGTGCTTCGGCAAGAATTAAAGAATATTAAAGAGTATCAGGCAAGAGATACAAGACTCCAGAACATTGTGGAATCGGAAAAGTTTGAGAATAATTTTCAAGAATATGAGGGAACCTGGTTTTACCGTAACAACAAGAACGGACAATGGTGCGTATATGTACCTGAGAATTTGAGACGATTGCTGATAATTTCTGAGCATGATCGCATTGAACATGTTGGTGTTTACAAGACACTATGTCATCTACGACGATATTTCCATTGGAAAGGAATGACAAAAGACGTAAAGAAAATCACACTAAGCTGCGATGTATGTCAACGGATCAAACATTTGTCGAGAGCAGCTGAAGCAGAGTATGACATGGTAAAATCGATGAGCCCATGTGATTTGATCACCGTTGATTTTTATGGACCGTTACCCAGGTCATGTGGTGGAGTGCAGTACATCTTTGTGGTTATGGACGCATTTTCTAAACTTGTAACATTGTACCCAGTGAAGCGGGCCACCACTCAGATTATGCTAAAGAAAATTATCCATGAATCTATTCCGCGAATTGGTAAACCAGAGCGAATTTTATCAGATAACGGTACACAATTGACATCACATATATGGATCAGTACACTTGAGGCCTTAGGGATTCAGGTCACCTATTCATCTATCAGACATCCTCAGTCGAACCTTACAGAACGTGTGATGCGTAAGTTGCGACGTTTCTTCAGGACATATTGTGCAAATCAACATACAAAACGGGCAAAGTTTATCAAACAGATCGAGACTCTACTGAATTACACAACACATTGTAGCACAGGGTGTGTTCCATTCGAGCTACATCATGGGCAACCAGTGAAAGATAAAATACTAGAGTTGATCAAGTATCCAGAGGGAAATCCAGTACCAAGAGAAACACGCCTTGCCTCTGAGTGTTTGGTAGAAAATTTTCAAGCAAGAAAGAAGCAGCAAAGAACGATATCATCTGTAGAATTTGAAGAAGGTGATGAAGTATTACTACGGGTTCCACATCAGTCTAGTAACAGTGACAGAGTCACTCATAAATTTTTTCACCTCTATGAGGGCCCCTATCGTGTTCATGAACGAGTTGGTCGTAATGCGTCCATTCTTGCCGATCTAAACGAGCCTACAAAAGTCAAAGGGCAATATAATCTAATCAGTTTGAGAAAGTATCGAAGGTGAATTTTGCCGAATTTATTTGGTTCCGATCATGGAACAATCATATTATCCTCAAACGCTGCTTGCTCAATTACATGAGTTTCATTACGACTTTTTCTTTCTTATTTACCTGTGATAAATGTAATAAAATATTGCCGTTCAGCCTTAGGTTAAATATTCATATTGTTGCATTTCTATAGTGTCGATAGGATGAGGGTGATAATTGGCTTATTAATTCTGATGGGTAATAATGTAATCTATGATTGTTTAAAAAAAAAATTATAATATATTTTGTACGTATAATTTTATAAAAAAAAATTAACGCACAAAAGGGGGATGATGTAAGAACTGAAATTTAAAATGTACCCCCAAAAATCGAAAGAAAGAGACAAAATGATTTCATCGATCCTTTATGAAAAGGAACAAGAACGCAAACAATCGATATATCGAAAGTTGTCACGATTAAAGTGAAGTCCTCTTTTTCATTGGTCAGTTAAATTGTGAGTAGTACAGTACGCGTAATATACTATACTAAAGATACCTAACGGGCTCGCTGTAGCGCGCCATCGGTCTCGTAAAATAAAATAAAAGTAATATTGGCATTCTATAAATTTAGGTAAACAGAGGACAATGAGCAACGAGCCCTGAAATTTCACACTGCTTGCTCTCTCGCTTCTAATCCTCTGCAGAGGAAACATCTCTATTGTCGATTATAATATTTATCATTTTCTAATTCCATGGAATCGCTCATTTTTTTGTTGTATTCTTTCATTATCGACTTATAATCTATTGCATTGAAACGAGGCAATTTTTATTTTCGCTGAAATTAAAAGATGAGTAACGTATTTATTGAGGAACTATTTTTTGTGACCGAAATTTAAGGTATTATAATTTTCTATTGCGTTTATGAAAAAAAAAGTAAAATTTCATGTTTTATATTTTTTTATGTGCAATTCGAAACAAAAGACTATGATTGAGAATTTGCCAATTTCGTCATCCTTGAAAAATTTGAGTTTAGTTTCAATATTATTCTCAAGATTTACGTTTAAAAAAAAATAATAATTAAATCATCACACTCAGTAGTGAAGAATGAAAAAAAAATTTGTTGGATAAAACAAAGCATTATGATTGAAAATTTATGTTTCCAATAATTACTCAGTCATTTGCATGGTTAACCTTCTTCTTGTTCATTTTATTTTCAGCAAATAAAGATAATGGGGCTTGATCAGTCGGAGAAAAAATGAATATAGCCCTCAATTCTTTCTGCGAAATAAATCCGTCCCATATTTTCCTGGCATGAGATTAAAATTCAATGTTTCCATATTTTGCCTATCCTTTACTCACTAACAATCTCTTTCTCCCGCATTCTTTTTTTTATCACCAAGGAATTAATTTAATTATCATTTTCAATTCATTCCAGGTCGATGGACAGTCCTTGATTCGACAAATATTGGAGAATGTTCTTATTTCTATGTTACACGTATTGCAGGAGGAGAAAAATTCATTGTAAAAAAATGGATGTAATCAGTATTTCCTTGATAAATAAAAATTATTTCAATACTAACTCTTCGGATTTTAATTTGTATTATTTATTCAATTAATGGTAATATTCCATTGTTTTTACAGGGCGGAAAACGATCGGGAAATTAGTTTCGATTTTTTTGGGAATTTATCAACGTTGACACTAAAAAAATTCAGTTTCTCATAAGACAAAATTTCAACTGCATACCGCTAGAATTCCAATCTTTTCCCTATCGGATTTGGCTTTTTTAAGAGGCTTTTTCCTGTTTCTAGCATGGAAATGTTGCTTGTCAACGCTTGAAATTTTTTCATTCCCTCAGTAGAATTTTTCTACTTCCAGTGGAGAATATTCACCTTGTTGTCATTTCGGTACCTCATTGCCATCTGGTGTGGGAATTTTTCCTCGACTCTCCCAGTAAAAATTCTACTTCTTTTCTCTCAGTGTAGAAAAAAATGCCATGGAAAAGAACTCCATGGAAAGCGGCAAATTTGTGATGGCGGCAGCCATAGCGGCGACCATCCCGGCCCCCATCAGAGTTTTTCTACGTGCTACGTTATACTATACTATAATATAGTATGATTATAGCCTAGCTAGGTTTAGGGGAAATAAAACGGTGACAAAAAACGTTTCTTTTCTCAGAAGAAGAAAACTTCTACATGAATTATCCAATACGCTTGAATATAATACATACATGTATTACGTGAGTCAATAAAATCACTCTCTCTATCGACCATGCTGAGTACGTCGAAGAAATACACTCAGCGAAAAAATTAAGAGAGCAGTAAATTTTGTTAGTTTTTTGGGTGATTTTCAAATGGCTGTAACTCCGTCGAAAATCATTGTATCAGAATTAAAAAAACGGTTGGAAAGCTTGAAGTTTCTACTCTTGAAATCTTGTGATGAAAATTTTTTATGACCATCCGTTATAACGAGATAAGAGGGTTGAAAGCGGAAATTTTTTTTTCTTTTTTTTTTCATTTTTTCAAATTGCGCCACGGACTTCAAAAAAATGTTTTCACCCTAGCCTTTATCAGGATCGTGTAGCTTGATCTTTCAGCTTCCATTTTCTTCCTTTATTTTCCCCCTGAGACCATTTGTTGCTGAGATATCGTCGATTGAATCAAAAAACACCCTTTTGTCTTTAATCGTCGATATCTCAGAAACTACTGATCGCACAACGAGCGGATGATGAGATTCGTAAACTTGAATGAATTTCCTGTAAGATTTCTGCACTGTTCAACTGAAAAAAAAATTTCTTCCACTTTTAAAATTCGTTTGAAAAAGTACCAAAAAATTGAGTTTTTTCCTTTTTTGAAAATCGGCCAGAATTTCGCGAATTTTGTGAAAATTGCAAATGTTTTAACGTTTTTCTTTACTTTACTGTGTGCTGAAACACCGCCTAAATTTTCAAGCCAATCGGCCAGACCATTTTCTTTCCCCGAATGAACAAAGTTTCAGCAAAAATTAAAGGAACACCTTTTTGTTCCTTAAACACCAATTAATGAGGATTAAGGCCGAAAATGTGTTTTCTCCGTTATTTCTTCATGATTTTTTGTGCAAAATTGGTTCAGTCTCATCGAAAAAAAACAATGAAAAAATCGATTTTTTTTGCAGAAATCAACAAAAAATTTGATTTTTTTTTTCTTTGATCAATAAAAAAATCTAAAAATTTTCTTCGAAAAAAACCAGGAAAGAATCGAAAAAATAATCTCAAAAATTAAAAAAAAACGCTAGAATCGCATTTGACTCGGAGAGATAGTGACTCAAAAATTGTTTTTAAACAAAAAAATGTTTTTTTTCGATTGAAAAATTGCTTTTTTTTAGTTTTCAATTGGAGAAAGTCGAAAATAAAATGTAATTTTAATCGAAAAATATCGAGAAAATTTTTTTTTTGCTAAAAATATCGCTATCTCTCCAAGTCAAATGCGATTCTGGCGTTTTTTGGAATTAAAGAAAAAAAATTCCGATTTTTTCAAATCCGATGGGTTTTTTTTAAAGAAAAAGAACGAATTTTTCATTGATTTTTGCAAAAAAAATCTATTTTTTCATTGTTTTTTTTTTCGATGAGATTGAACGAATTTTGCACAGAAACTCACAGAAAAAACACATTTTCGGCCTTAATCATCTTTAATTGGTGTTTAAGAAACAAAAAAGTGTTCCTTTAATTTTTGCTAAAACTTTGTTCATTCGGGAAAAAAAAACGGTCCAGCCGATGAGCTTGAAAATTTAGGCGGCATTTCAGCATACAGTAAAGTAAAGAAAAAGTTAGAACATTCGCAATTTTCACAAAATTCGCGAAATTCTGGGCAATTTTCAAAAAAGTAAAAAAACTCAATTTTTCGGGACCTTTTCCAACGAATTTTAAAAGTGGAAATTTTTTTTTTTCAATTGAACAGTGCACTAATCTTACAAGAAATTCATTCAAGTTTACGAATCTCATCATCCACTCGCTGTGCGATCAGTAGTTTCTGAGATATCGACGATTAAAGACAAAAGGGTGTCTTTTGATTCAATCGACGATATCTCAGCAACAAATGGTCGTAAGGGGAAAATAAAAAAAAGAAAATTAAAGCTGAAAGATCAGGCTACACGATCCTGATAAGGGTTAGGGTTAAAATTTTTTTTTGAAGTCCGTGGAACAATTTGAAAAAATGAAAAAAAAAAAATTTCCGCTTTCAACCCTCTTATCTCGAAATAACGGATGGTCATAAAAAATTTTAATTACAAGATTTCAAGAGTTGAAACTTCAAGCTTTCCAACCGTTTTTTTTTATCCTGATACAATGATTTTTGACGAAGTTACAGCCATTTGAAAATCACCCAAAAAACTAACAAAATTTACTGCTCCCTTAATTTTTTTGCTGAGTGTATTTATACATATATAAAAATGTCATGGCTCCTAGCGTTTGAAGTATTTCATGTTTTTCATCCGGAATACTGATAAATATGCAGAATAGGGTCCTAAAAATAAGAATGAAATTAATTTACAATTCCCTCAGAAAGGGAGTCGGAGAAAATGAGATAATATGTTGTAGTCAAATTTTCGAAGGTAAATATCGGACCTCGCAATAGCTTAATTGGTAGAGCATCAGGCTGGTAATTTGAAGATGGTAGTTCAAATCTTGCCTGCGATTCCATATTTTTTCCGAAAAATTCGATTCTGATAATTATTAAATTCTATGTAGCCCGCTATTCTACATATTTACCGTTTTGCCCGATACAGACCAAAATGAGGATAAGTTCGATGTAAGTGTCATATAGGTAAGCTATTGAGGAATAATACTGAATTTCCGCAACTTCTCTATATCTACATGTATTCCCTTGAGGTGTCTGACATTGAAAGGAGGCAATCCTCCTAATCAATCGCGTACTTCTGCGAAAATGTATGATTTCATTCATTCTAATACATTCAAAAAAAATACTACTGTCAAGCATAGTTAGGTACTCGGCAGGAGTATACTCGCCAGAAGTATAAAAAAATACTAGGGATTACTTCAATATGAATACTTATGATTAGTATACACTGCAAAAACTAATGTTTGACATTAAGACACTTCCGTAGACACTTTTAAAACACGTTTTAAAGATTTCTTTGATAGTGACGCTTCCGTTATCTCTGAATGTTTGAATCTGCCAAAGTGTCTTATTATTCACTTACATAACCTATAGATGTATACAGCCCAAGAGCTCATAACGAATTTTGAGCAGGTATTTTAGGGCATACGAACTTTTAAGTAGTAGTAGTTTGATGCCCTTCAAGCACGAAATGCAGAGGCTGGCTGTCCGTTCCGGGTCTGGTTGCAACTGCGCATTAGCACTTACTGCAAAAAATTGCGGCCAAAACAAATATTTTAGTGTCAATGGGACTTACATAATTTCAAAATAGATATAATATTGAACATAATCATGTAAGTCCAAGAAGTTTTGGGTGGTCTGGAAGTACGGCCAGACGATCCCAAATTTGCATTTTTATAATTGCACGAAAAATATTTTAGGGAAATCTTCCCCAATTTTCATTCAAAGAAGAAGCAAAATCTAATATTTCAGGTAATCAAGCATCGGTGCAATTATTTTTTCAATTACATGAAATATTCTTCGATGGTTTGAAATTATCTACTATTTCAGAAAAAGTTTTCTCTCAATGTCCCAAACATTCTGTTTATTTTCCTCAATTTTAATATCTCTCATTCAAATGATGTCCAGAGCGATGATCACTCTCCTCCACAACTTAATGATAGACGCATAAAAAGAATTAATTGTAATTGAATTAGTTGAAAAATAGATTCTATTATTTTATTTATGAATCAACATTAGAGAACGCGTTTTTCGAGTCACGTGATCTGCCGAGCAGCCAATCGGGGCAGAGCACCCTGGGACCACAGTAGTGGTCGATCAACGTTTGGCAAATATTTTAGAACGTATTATTCTTATCTGGCTCTTTTGTCAATATTCTCGGATATATCTGAGGAATATGTCATATAAATTTCCCGCCCCTTAAAATATTTTTTCTACAACAATCGAACTGCAAAATTCGGGATCGTCTGGCCGTACTTCCAGACCGTCTAAAAGTTCTTGGCCTCATATGATTATGTTCAGTATTATGTCTATTTTAAAATTATGTAAGTCCCATTGACACTAAAATATTTTTTCTGACCGCAATTTTTTGCAGTAAGTGCATAATGCGCAGTTGCAACCAGACCCGAAATGGACAGCCAGCCGCTGCATTTCGTACTTGAAAGGCATTAAACTACTACTCAAAAATTGGTATGCCCTAAAATACCTGCCCAAAATTCGTTATGAGCTCTTGCTCTAATACGTGTCCTGTCATGGAATAGAAACTGAATTGAATGGGTTTCTGGAGACTGGAAGGTGGAAAAAAATCGATTAAAAATTAGTTTATCAATTTTTTCGTATTTATTCAATCCACTTTATCATTGTTCTCACATTCGTGTGGGAAATTACAATACTTGACTGAGACACGAAAAATGTTTCACACTGATGTGTCTGAATCACATTGAGCAACTGAGTTACGCCATATACCTTCAAGCTCCAATGACTGAACAATTGAAAAATATCTTAATTTCAAACATGAAAAGCAACTGAATGTATTCATCATAATTTTTCAGATACAAAAGAAGGTCTTGTCACTTTTCAAAACATCTACCGTTCCCCAATTTCAAAGGTTTTCCATTTCAGTTACCCCAGCTTCAAGATACTTTCAATTTTAAGATATTTTTCTCCAACTGATATCTTGAATTAAGACATCTGTGAAACATTAGTTTCTGCAGTGTAACTCTCACGCATGAATTATCATTATATAAAACATACTTGTACGAAATATGTAAAATCCTCCCTTCGACTACATAAGCATCTTTTTTCAAATTCTAAAAGTCTTCATTAACATAAATGCAGCATCTATGTACATGTATTTACAAAGAGATATCAAAATCTTGATCCATTGCAAAAGCCCGAGGGCTCTAACACATAATTATCGCGAGGTTGCAAGTACTTACATGCAGAGTGGAAATAGAATGAGATTATGATCAGGAAAATGACAGTTCAAACAAAATACCCTCTAAAAAACGAGTCTATAAAATACTTTCAACAACGATCCCACGATCCTTGACAGAAGTTTCGTTCAGACATTGTGCAAGTATTGCATAGAACTTGAAATAATCAAATAAAAAAAAAAATAATCCCGATTCCCCTACTCTCTCCATCCGAAAAAAATCACGAAAAGCGACAGTTTTTCGGCCGGTCACACTATGATGGTTCCTTAATAGAATACTTATTCCGAGCATTTTGCCGAGCTTGGCACTAGTTTTGTTGATACTTGCCACAAGTATTTCTGAATCTCATACCAGCTCGGTTTACAGAGGAAAGCCGTGCAATATTGCATAAAGCTAGGAAAATCAGAAATGTAACTTTTGAAAAAGAAAAAATTGAATGTAATTGCAATGCAGAGGGGGGGAGAGCAGAATGACATAGGAGAAAGTGAGATAGAATGGTTACTTCAATCGAACAGCTCAAGAGAGAGACTTCCAATGATTTCGTCGAAAAACTGAGGAAATTTCAGTTGGAAACATTTGTTAGAATTAGTTTTGTCAGTTTTTCTGACCAAGAATTGAAGATTTTCACAATTTAAAATTAAAAGAATATCAGTTTTCAAGTTATATTTTCGGTTTTATCGGTCGTCGCGATCTGGGGTTGCTTTTCAATGAAAACTGAGCTCATTTCCCATTGATTTAAGTTATTCTACGTAAATTTTTCATCAATTTTTCCATTACTTGTGGCTCATTTCCTGTAAGTCAATTTTCACACAGTGTTTATCGGGAAAATCAATAATTATTTTTGTTACATAAAAGTTAATTATCTCACAATAATTCGAGGTATGGTATTCAAAACTCCCTCGGATCTTTAGTCGTTATCACTTATAAATTATGCTTCTAAATCATCTACGAGTCCAGAAGGATTTGAAAAGAAATCGAGCGAACTGTTTTGTCAAAAGAGTTTGTAATAATGGTGAAGTTTATCCGAAAATTCTGTCATGTTCCTCACAAATTATTCCAAAGAAACTGGCTGTCTATCAAAGAGTGCCTTAGGGTAAGGATCGATGAATAAACATGTACCATTGAATAGAGAATGCTTTCTTTCAACCGCAATTATCATTTCTTGCAATTTTTTTCTACTATGAAGTAAAATCTCGTGTCTGTTTATCACCCTGATTCCTGATATTCCTTACGGGGAAACGTTAATTTAAGAATGAAATCGCATTTTTCTTTTACTGGATGACTGTATTCTCATTCATTCAAGCTCACGAAATCTATATTTTTTCTTGTTTTAAATGTATTGAGTTTGGAATAAGTTACAATGAACCTCATCTCTCATTTGAGAATATTGAGAGGAAGAAGAATTAATGAAATCAACAAAAATAGTGTCAACAAATTTATTTCGTTCCAAAAATGGGATCTTCATTAGAATCAATAATATATTTTTTTCCAATTAGAGTGAACTGTTCAGATTCATAACTAATGGGTTAGCCACGAGAAGAAATATTTTAGTGAAAAACAAATTTCCAAGAAACTATTGAAAATAATATTTTACTATCTCACTAATTGATTTTTCATTGTAATTATTAAGAGTCATCGCTCGTTCATCGGTCTATTTACCTCGTTTTTCGAATTCATAACTGAAATATATATTGAACTATTATTGACAAGAATGAATACCTGGGTCCATCAATAGCTTGACTCTTTTCCACTCCGTGATCATCATTATCTTCCTTATCTGTCAAATAATGAGGATCATATCGTTCATTGATAGTTTTTTTACCACTTTTTCCAAATGCTTTAGCATTTTTTTTACCACTAATTTCTAAATTTTGCCCGAAGCTTGATGTACTTAGTGACAATGAGACGATAATAATTATCGAAAGTAATGCCAGCACCATCGTCAGCTTCTGTGTCCTCATCTTTCCACTTCATGAACACTATTTTCACTGATTTATTTTCAACGTCACCACGACCGTTGTAGATATCGGTCTCGATGACGTTACCACTCAGTCCCTACCACTCACACTTATTTTTCCTCTGTATTAATTTTGTTGGTATTATTTTTCCACTTGCTCCACCTCTTTCCCACTCTTCAATTCTAATCACTGAGAATTCATGTAGTATGATAATCAATTCATTCATCTTTCCAGTTTTGGATTATTCATTCGTTTCTCCAAACGCCCGTGCATTAATAAATTGACGCTCAATTGTCCACGATAGCGTGAAATAAACTTTGCTGAGATACAATTTGATCGTCATTACTATTTAAGTGACTCAAACCATTTGCATTTTGACTATTATCAAATTTCCCTCACGTCAGCACGTTATTTCCGCTTTCCTTTTTTTTACAATCATGCAGAAAAAGTGATTGTAAATTAAATTGACCAAGTATGAATGTTAAAAAATCTGTTATAATGACAACTCAATCAACAGTGGCTAGAGTAATTTCTTGTTGAATATGAAAAACTTCTTGGACTTCATGCCGATGCTACTGATAGTTGTATGAAACTCGTGAGCACTCTCATCCTGTAAGACAGAAAAACAGTGAAATTCGATTATTAGTTGTTGTAGAGCCATAAAAAAGGGGCGGAGCCAGTCATTAACGGCTTTCAGTGACGGGTTCGAGTAAGGGGAGGGAAAAAGTGTTGACAAACTTGTTTATTCTTTATTTTGTTTTCAACTAGCTAACGGCCTGGTACTTCAAAAATCATGGCGCTAACCGTCTTTTATTTCAATTCAAATGACGTTTAATTTTGTCAATTTTCATGTAGCGGAGACCATGGCAAAATGGGGTACCCCGAAAATTCAGTAAAATTTTTTATATTTTTTTTCGAAATCATTCTAGACTGGTCGAAAATGACTTGCAAGATTACTTTGAACTTAGCTCGCATCGCAAAAGTCGCTTCAAGTTTTCACAAAGATGAAGTTCAAGAATGGCAAATCAATAAATTTTGCACCCAGCCTTTTCCAATTCTACCAATTTTAGAAGGATACAACTAGTGCATCATCTAATAAGTAGGGCCGGAGACTTCATTCAAATTTGAGTCTCATCAAATTGCTAAGCAGCTAGGATATTCGAATTAATAAATAAATTTGATGATTGAATGAAGTTTGGAATGTCAAAGTGACATTTGTGAGTTTTCAGGCGTTTGGAAGTTCGCCGCGAGTTTTGCTCAGAGTTCCGTTCAAAGGTCCCCTCGGAGTTCCCCTCAGAGTTCCCTTCAGAGTTTTTCTCAAAGTTCCCTTCGGAGTTATGCTCAGAGGTCCTCTCGGAGTTCTCCTCAGAGTTCCCTTCAGAGTTCCCTTGAAACTCCTCTACTGATAGAGAAATATATGAAAAAAATCATTTTTCAACTAAAAAAACAAAATTCACTGGAAAAAATATTTTTGAAATTAAGGAATGCATTACTTCAAAGGAAAAGAAGGTAATTCCCTAGTTTCACTCTGCCAAATATTCCAAAAATTTTCAATAATTTTACCAAGTTTTTTTAAATTAAACTGATGTGTCTCGATCTAGCAGAGGTCAGTGACAAGATTTCAAAGCAGACAGACCAAATCCTAATTAAATTTTTAACTAAAACAACTAACTTTTTTTTGGAAGTCACTAACCAATGGAACCAAAAAAAAACCAATAAATGTAATTGAGATTATCACCACGTTTTGCGTAACCCAAGGCCACGACGAGAACGTAGTGGTGCATAGGCCTCGAAAAGAAACCTATCACGACCCACCCTATAAACGACATCGGGGTTTTGATGAAGAATATATTGACAACAAACTCCGCCCACCTCCATTGGGCAATTTTTATATTACTCGGAAAACAAGTACTTTGTGCATAATGTGCATTTAAATGTACTTTTTCTTCTTTTGTCAATAATTTGTACACTTCGCGTGGAACAATTTCAATCTGAAATATTACCTAAAAATTGAAACGAAAAAAAAACGACAAAAAAAACCTTAATAAATTTAATATTAAATGAAAACTTCGAAATACTCATCCGAAATCTGGATATTCCAAGAAAAAAAACTAGCAGTGGTGGCAACAAACTTTTAATACAAAACACACAGTTTGATGTTTCATTGCAGACGACCAAGATCGGACTGGCTTAGGAAAGGCTCATGTGGTTGAATTACCAAATTTGCCATTTTCATAAGACCATTGGTCTCTGTTTATCATTGTGTTTTCACACCAACTGTGTTTATCAGGAAGAGATCGACTATTTCATGACTGCCTCACCTCTCACCCTGCCCTCCTCCCCCTACTCGATCAAAACATCAAACTCTACTCTATTGAATTCATTATTTTGTTTCCAAATTACTGTGAAATGAAATTTCAATAAAGCTTCAATGTTATAATCCATTGAGTTGTTTGACCCAATGAATCAATTCAAGTTTTTTGGCTCGACATTAACAAACCAACTTATTTTGCAGAAAAAAAAAAAAATTATAAAATGAAAATTTTCAAAAACCGAACTCAATGCGAGCCTTGAATAGGCGCACTGAGCATGGCGGACGAAAAAAAATTTAAAGAAAACATTAAAAACACTAATTTTCAGTTGGCAGAACTATACCATGGAATGACCGACAAGAACATTAAAATTTTTAGAATCGACGTTAAAAATTTTCTCTTTCATGCAAAAAATCGTAGAAATGAGAATTTTTGTGAATTGAAACAGACGTTGAAATCACCTAAAAATTTTGACTTTGGTATGTACACACATAATGCATAAACGAAGAGGAAAATTCATGAAAAATTACTGGGCCAGTCCGGTAATCGTGGGACATAGAGGTTCGTAAGTGAAAACGTCCTCCTACAGGAATGAAAAAGTGAGAAATGTCTCATAATATGTACCAAATGAGTGAGTGCATTTTACTGGACTGGTCGGTAATTTTTCCCTAACTGTGCCTACATTCATGAAATTTCTTCTTGTATCCCACAAAATTTGTTGTGAAAAACGTATAAATTGCGAACTAGGACGTTAATTTTCTCGTCCTCGGAATACTTTTTACCGGACTAAGTAGTAATTTCTATCGCACTCGTCCGTCAATCGATTCAGTTCGGGTCTTTTCGGATTTGATCGCGTATCGCAAGGACTTATGGGAAATTTAGAAGAATCGCCATATTGGATCTGTCATCGTGATAGCCATGGACCACAGTTCTATGAAATCAAGTTTTTAAATGTATCAAACAGCGAAATAATTGTTATTGCAAAAAATTTAATTCTCTTATACTAGATCAGTACACAGGATATTATGAAATTTATGATTTGAATAACTATTCTTGGGCATTTTTTGGAGGACTCCGAATTTCTGTCGACCATTGTAACTCATAAGACAATAATCTCTGCTAGAGTCTTTATTGCTAAAAATGGATGTAAAATAAATTTATTTTCAGGATAAAAAATGAATAAGAATAATGAAGAACTAATAATAATTAGGATGATCAATATAATAAAAATGGTGTAGTATACGCGAATTTCATCATTTCATCATTCAATTTTCATTTTGTGACACTGAGACCGAAATTTTTACTGGAACCCATCAGTGTCAAATTTTACCGGACTGGCTTCGCATTTTTTCATAGTAAGGCCACTATGTCCCACGGTTACTGCTCAGTCCGGTAATTTTTCTGTAACTTTCACCATAAATTTTCATGGATTTTTCTCTCCGTGTAGTTTGAGGACTCTTCCACTGTCCCATAATAGCTCATCCGCCGCCGCCAGTCGAGTAAGTGGTAATATCGATGATGCGTATGAAGTTCATGGTGGGAAAGGATGGAGAAGATAGGGAAGGAGCTTCACATAACCTTAAGTCTATAACACCCTGAAGTCCTCAATACATGCATTCAGCAAAAAAGTTAGGGTAACAGTAAATTTGATCAGTTTTTTGGGTGCTTTTCAAATGGCTGTAACTTCATCAAAAATCATTGTATCAGGATGAAAGAAAAAACGGTTGGAAAGCTTGAAGTTTCTACTCTCGAAATCTTGAAATGAAAATTTTTTATGACCATCTGTTATAACGAGATAAGAGGGTTGGAAGCGGAAATTTTTTCTTTTTTTCCATTTTTTCAAATTGTTCCACGGACTTTAAAAAAAAATTTTCGCCTCAACACTTATCAGG
The DNA here is from genome assembly GCA_963921955.1 of Aleiodes alternator. Taxonomy (NCBI): domain Eukaryota; kingdom Metazoa; phylum Arthropoda; class Insecta; order Hymenoptera; family Braconidae; genus Aleiodes; species Aleiodes alternator. The sequence goes on from OY998097.1 coordinate 3,678,848, forward strand.
ATCGTGTAGCCTGACCTTTCAGCTTCTAGTTTTTTCTTTCCCCCCTACGACCATTTGTTGCTGAGACATCGTCGATTGAATCAAAAAACACCCTTTTGTCTTCAATCGTCGATATCTCAGAAACTACTGATTGCACAGCGAGTGGACGATGAGATTCGTAAACTTGAATGAATTTCCTGTAAGATTTTTGCACAGTTTAATTGAAAAAAATTTTCTTCCACTTTTAAAATTCGTTTAAAAAAGTACCGAAAAATGAAGTACTTTTTCTTCTTCGAAAATTACCCAGAATTTCGCGAATTTTGTGAAAATTGAAAATGTTTTACCGTTTTTCTTTAGTTTACTGTATGCTGAAACACCGCCTAAATTTTTAAGCCAATCGGCTGGACCGTTTTTTTTCCCGACTGAAGAAAGTTTCAGCAAAAAATCAAGGAACATTTTTTTGTTCCGTAAACACCAATTAATGATGATTAAAGCCGAAAATGTGCTTTCTCCGTTATTTCTTTGTGATTTTTGTGTAGAATTCGTTCAATCTTATCGAAAAAAACTATGAAAAAATCGGTTTTTTCTCGCGAAAATCAAGAAAAAATCGGTTTTTTTTTTTGATCAATGAAAAAAATCGAAAGGTTTTCTTTACAAAAAACCTATGAAAGAATCGTTTTTTTTTTTTTTTTATATAAAAAAACGCTAGAATCGCATTTGACTTGGAGAAATAGCGACTTTTTTAACAAAAATTTTTTTTTCGATATTTTTCCGATTAAAACTACACTTTTTTTTCGACTCTCTCCGATTGAAAACTCAAAAAAAAAGTAATTTTTCAGTCGAAAAAAAACATTTTTTTGTTTAAAAACAACTATTGAGTCACTATCTCTCCGAGTCAGTACGATTCTAAAATTTTCGATTTTTTAATGGGTTTTTTCAAAGAAAATTTTCCAATTTTTCTATTGATTAAAGAAAAAAAATTAAATTTTTCGTTGATTTTTGCAAAAAAAAAACGATTTTTTCATCGTTTTTTCTTCGATGAGACTGAACAAATTTTGTAAAAAAAATCACGAAGAAATAACGGAGAAAACACATTTCCGGCCTTAATCATCATTAATTGATGGTTAAGGAACAAAAAAGTGTCTCTTTAATTTTTGCTGGAACTTTGTTCATTCGGGAAAAAAAAAACGGTCCAGCCGATTGGCGGAGTTCCAGCACACAGTAAAGTAAAGACAAACGTTGAAACATTTGCAATTTTCACAAAATACGCGAAATCCTGGGCAATTTTCAAAAAAGGAAAAAAAACTTCATTCTTCGGTACTTTTTCAAACGAATTTTCAAAATGGAAGAAATTTTTTTTTTGCAACTACCCGGGATAAAATTTTTGAGTCTTTGGAGAGGCTTTTACGGTCTTCAAAGACTCCCAGAAGGACTTTTCGGTCTCTAGAGTGTCCCTCGTGTCACTACAGTGTCTCTACAGTGTCAACTGTAGTGGCAACTGTCTCTACAGTGTCTCTCGTGTCTCTTCCGTAAAGACTTTTATCTTTACTGAACTCTCAGTAGATTTATAAAGATTTGCAAAGACATAAGTCCTCATGAGAGAGACCGAGGAATGAATCATTTTCTTTATTTCAACTTAATAAATTTTAAGTTTTCAATTTTTATAATTTTTGCAAGCCGTGGAATTATTATTTTTTTTCATATTTGACTTTAATTAAAATTCTCAATATTAGCGGAAAGTGGAGTGAAACGGACATAGGGGTAAAATGCATATATTTGAGTTCTGATGTTTTTATTATCAATTTTTTTTTTAATTAATCAAAATATTGGACATTTAGAGAAAAGACACACATATTTTATTATTCTTTTTCAATCAAATTGACAGGCTCTTTGAAAAATACAAAGACTGATGGCTCTTGAAGAGAGACTGGAGGAGTCCTTATTTGAAAGACTGTGAGTCTCTCAAGTAAGGACTCTGGTTCGTTGAGCAGGGACTGAGTCCCTGTAGGAGGGACACGTGTCCCGTTCGGAGAGACAGCAAGGTGTCTCTAGAAAGTCCCTGCCATGGCGCGAATAGGGACTCTGTCAGAGACCGGGACAGGAGTCTTTCGACCACCGAAAAACTCAAATTTTTTCATCCCGGGTAGGGAGTAAAAAGCCCACTTTACTCCCTCGCTCCGCTCGGTTGGAAACGTAGTTCTTCACTCCCTCGGTACAAAAAATAGCATGCACACCGCGGAAGGAAAAAAGTCAACCTGGACAAAAATTTGGCACCCTCGCTTCGCTCGGGAGGCAAATTTTTGTCGAAGTTAACTTCTTCCCTCCCTAGGTGTGTCATATACTACTTCAATTAAACAGTGCAGAAATCTTACAGGAAATTCATTCAAGTTTACGAATCTCATCATCCGCTCGCTGTGCAATCAGTAGTTTCTGAGATATCGACGATTAAAGACAAAAGGGTGTTTTTTGATTCAATCGACGATATCTCAGCAGAAAATGGTCGTAGCGGGAAAATAAAAAAAGAAAATTGAAGCTGAAAGATCAGGCTACACGATCCTGATAAGGGTTAAGGCGGAAAAAAAATTCTCGCTTCCAACCCTCTTATCTTGTTGTAACAGATGGTCATAAAAAATTTTAATTTCAAGATTTCAAGAGTAGAAACTTCAAGCTTTCCAACCGTTTTCTCTGTTATCCTGATACAATGATTTTTAACGAAGTTACAACCATTTGAAAATCACCCAAAAAACTAACAGAATTTACTGTTCCCTTAGTTTTTTTGCTGAGTGTACATTAGCTAGAAAAAATTAGGAGGACAGCTCTCAATGTATATAAATGTCCTGAATACATATAAGTTTTAGGATATACTGTCCTCAAACCATACTTTCATGATATTTACATAGAATAAATGATACTATTTTGTCATTCATTATTTCTTCGACCTTATTATTATTCTTTCCTTCCTCCCTTCATCTTCCAAGCTATCTGCTCTCAACCATGGATAAGAGAAGTGAGCTACTACGCAGCGAAATGATAAAGCTCCGCGAGGCTCAGGTGGGCGAAGGGGAGGGAAATATAGAACATAAGATATAGAATATAAGGGTCGAGGCAAGTATGGAGGTAGAAAAATGGAAAACACTTTTTTGTAGGATGGAACTGGTAGCTTTCTACGCGAAATTCTTCGAATAACGAAATTTAGGATATTAAATTACCAGTCAGTTTTGAAACTATGAGCTGCGAATCCCCCACGATTTTTTATGTTTCATAGTCCAAGTGTTCTTCTTACATTTATATTTATTAACATCTTAAAACGCGACTGATGTTCACCAAGGGCAATGAATGAGTCGTAGTAATAGATAAGCATTAATTATCGATGGAAACTTGGATAAATTTGATTCTCTAACTTTAATGACTCCTTTCTTACTCATTCCATTTTCGTACCCAATGAAAGATGAAGGAAAACAATTTTTCACCCATGGGGCTGGAAAAATGAGTTTCTAACCTCACTTTGCTTGGTTTGAAACGCATTTTTCCAGCACCCTTGGGCAAAAAAGTACTATACGCACCATGGGTGGATAAAAGTTAATTTCGACAAAATTTTCCCAGCGAGCTTCGCTCGGGCGGAATAATTTGTCGAAATTAACTTTTTTCCGCCCTAGGTGCGTAATGTACTAAACAGAGTGCCCATTCTGAATGAGTGAAAACTACGGTGAAATCAACTTTCTCTCACTGTTACAATCTCGCCTCTTGTATTGCGTTGTATAAGCCGCAATAAATTGCGTCACATGGCAGTTCCATGACACATTGTTGTTTACAACACATTTTCCCTTGGAAATCCACTGGTGGGATTTGCTCCGTTAAGATAAAATGATTTCATCTTTTAATCAATCTGCCTCATTTTAAAAACAATCTCAGAACACTGTTAAACTATGTAAAAAACCGAAGGGATCGGTGAAACGAAAAAAAAAATTAACCCAAAGTAAAACAAATGGAAAAAATGTGATCGGTGAGGTTTATTACCTGATAGAAAAGATCTTCACTTCTTTTATGCAATCCACAATCGCAAAATTTATATGTTGCACTTTGCACAGTATAATGAATTTTTGCGTAACGTTACACTCTTAACTCCACTCACTGATAAAACGATTTATTTTCAAAGCAAAATATTGAAAACGCTATACCTCACGTGTTTCTCACAATCTACTTGGGACTGTACTATAGGGAGTGCGTCCTATCCTGTAGTTCCCTCGAATGGACACCCTCACGTTTTCCACAGTTACACACAAACGTATACATCAATTTTCACAAATAAATGGGACCCATGCCCTATTTTTTCGTCCTCCCCTAGTGTTTCCTTTTGCTTTTAACACACAAATGAAATACACATATTCTTACCAGCTACTAGACTGTGTAACCTTTTCGTTTCTCCACTTTGATGAGGAAATTTTTTGTTCATTTGATCATACCTCAGTGTAAGAATCGAGCACTTGGTTTCTTTCATACAGCGATAATTGTTTGTTTTAATCACTTCTTGCTATCTTTTTGAACAAATTAGAAACTTCCTTCTTATGAAAATTATGACACTTCATGTACTCTCAATGAAATGAGTGCAGCATGTCATTTGATAGTCCAAAGTTATAGAAAAAATTGATTGGTTTTATGTGATAAATAATTAACATATGACAGACGAAAAATACCACGCACCATGTAAACGTAAACTAACTGACTATATCGTTGCGATATACTTGAGCTATTCAGATGCAAGAAAATACTTTTGAGTACTGCGCACTCTGTTAGTGTAGGGTGGAAAGATAGAAAAGTTCCCCAAGATGATGACATATTGTTGTCAGTCCTTATTCTTAAAGGGACGAAGATGGCGGAGACTTGGTACTGCGCAGAAGTATTCGCTGATGCGTCTATGAGATAGCAGGAATTGAATATTTTCTCTCTTGTTTGGAAAAAAATACATGAATGCACAGTCAGCTGATTCCAGTGTTGAGTCAAGCATTGGCGTAGAATCCACAGGGCTATTGAAGCGCCAGGAATTCAAACAACAACTATACATTGGCCTGAAACAGCACATAAACTGTTGTTTCAAATTTTTCCGGGATTTTTCAGAGAATTTCGAAGCAATTGGGTTCTATTTCACCGTTTTAGAGTCTCCCGTACATTATTTTTCTTTTCTTTTTTTTTTGTGGGGGGGGGGGGGGGGGGGGGGGGAGAATAATATTGAACGAGACGAACAATTATGCTAATTGTTGTGAAACATCATTTGTTGTGAAGCATCCAAATTTTGGAGCAGAAACTTACGATCGTAATATTGCTTTAATTCGATTAGACGAGTCAATAGCAATTCACACGTAAGTAATCATGATCATGAAATATTTTGCGAATATTTCGAAAACTATTGAATTTATGGAAATCGATCAATCCATTTTTCACAGCGCTATCCATTTTTAACATCATTTCCGTAGGAAAAAATGAAAATTTTGCTATACACTAGAACAGGCGGATGGTCGAGTCCCTTGATATTCCTCCGTTCCTTCTGAAAAATAATGAAATGATGAGATTCGTGTCTTTTTTCAGTAACAACTTATTTGCTATTTGGATAATTCTAACTTGGGAATCGGAAATCAATTGACATTGATTGGATGGGAAAGTATCTCAAACGAGCAGGAACAGTCAACATTCCAAAAATCATTACCAATGAAGCTCATACATCTTCAAGATTGTGCTGAATTCATCAATCAAGAATTAACTGTTGAAATGTGCGCACTTGGTATACAAGGATCGTATTCTAGATTTAATGGGAGTCCATTGATAAAGCGAGATAGAACTGGTTACACTATGGTTATTATTGTAAAGAATAACTCAATCATTTTTCATATACAACAACAAAATGAATTGAAATTTTCATCCAATTATAATCGACAATGGTTTTCTTTTTTCAGATTGGAATACTTTCTTACGGTGGTGCATACGAGGAACATAAGAATTCACCCTCGGTATTCATTGATGTTCAAAAATACGCAAGCTGGATATCCGAGAATTTGTGACACTCACCATAAAATTACAGTGGAAAAATTCAATATAGATCAATAAAATTGACATTATGGAATAAATGAACAAATCACTTTGCTATTTGTTAGTTTTATCGAATATGTTGAGATATTTTCCTCTTGTCATCTCTTTTGCTTCCTCGAGTCCAAGTTTATAGGCTTCATCATGGAGTTTTTTCACTTCGGCTATCAGACCAGTCACTGTCAAATTGCCCAGCTCTGTAAATTTTACAAATCACTTAGTTTTTCATTTTTTTTTGTAAGTTATCAAGTGAAAAAAACACCCTATCCATCGAATTCTGAATTTTACGCTCAACCGAATGATTATCAAAAAATAAAAACCTCGGAGGCCCGCGAATCCCTCAAGAGGGACCAGTGTACGATTGATATACGAAATTGATGGGGCATATGAGTCAAGAAATGAACTCGAACGTGTGAAAAAAGGTCCTTTCTTCGGTGAAATAATCATTTTGACAACGATTCTGTGCTATTCTCTTCTACTTTAAAGTGCAATCTTTGAAAAAATAATAACTTGGACTTTCATTACTTTGATTTGTGAAATACTTTTTGGAAAAAATATCGGTTCATTCGTTGGTGAGATTGGATGTTTTCAACTAAATAATGACGTTTCAATCTCTTCAATTATCTTGGAATTCACGTTAATCATCGCATTCTTAACAAGTTATGGATTGGACAATGATCCCAACCGCTCATCCACCGGTGCATTAACTCTAACATGTTGTCAAGTATAACGAAAAAAAAGTATTCAAACATTGTATGGACTTGTGCACTATCACATGATATCCTCCGATTACATCAGAAATCATTGGATCCAAACGAATTGACTTGAACTGACTCCAGCCAAAAAACTCCTTCCTTTCCCATGCAACTGCAATAATTTAGAATAGTTCATAATTCTCCAGTTTGACTTGTACATTATTTCCATTGAAAACTTCATTCAAAAATTAAGTGATAATCCTGAAAATCATTAATTTCCGCGGAACTTTTCATTAAAATCAAACTAGTCTTAACCTTTTGGAATCTAGTCTGTCAAAAATAAAATCCCAAATAGCCCTTTTCACTCACATATGACTCGAGAAAACTCAATATCTTTCCATTACTTGAATCCAAAAACACAAATTCATGAACTTACGATGTAGTTGATTAATGTCATCCGACGTCAATCCCATGGACCAAGAAGTTTGATCTGACTGTGGTAAATTCTGAGCGATGAACTCGTTTACACCTGGAACTTGATAATTTATCATTTTAATGATATTGATATCGACGATAAAAAATTAAATAACATGCACACCTATGTGAACCTCACTTTGTTCTGGCCATAATTCGGGTGATGCACGATCCAATTTTTCCAAGCTCATCAGGCTATTCTCGATACACGTCAAGTCTGTTTCATTGATGGAAAAAGAATGGAGGTAAAGAAAATTTCAAAAAAATCATACATAACCTCAGTTGAATCAGTAACATTAAGTAAGGCGAGATTTTTTTCAAATAAATGAATGAATAAACTACGGTTTAAGAAAATTAAATATTCGTTATCAATTCGTGATATTTTGAACTGATTATTTGAAGAATTTATTCATCATTAGATGATTCTACCTGTCGTATGGTTTTGAGGATCGCTTGTCGCCATTTTCTCTACGCGCCAAACGTAAATTGCGCGTGACAGCAGACATTATAGGGGAGATCTCCAACCGGGCGGTTTTCGACCAAGGTTACTAGATACCCAGGTTACTAGATACCCAGGTTGTGCTCTGTCGCGTGCCCAAACTGGTTTTAGTGGAATCCAGGTGGCAGGTCCGTTGCCCGTGGAGTGCTGAAGCACTCTGTTACTCGAGTGCGGGAATATTTGAATAGGATAAATAAATACACCAAAGACTCACAGAGTTGATTTTTAGATAACTACGTAATTATTATTAACACTTCTGGTTAAATTACAATGCAAGTACTTTTAGACGACAATTTGTCCGACACTGTGTACAGAAAAATAGTATACACACCTTGTGCAGTAAATAAGAAAGCCTCAGAGCACATGTAATTGTTGTCCTCGGCTTCGCCTCGGCCAACAATTACATGTGCTCTGAGGCTTTCTTACTTACTGCCCTAGGCATGTAATATACTATTCTGGCTATATTGCTTTATGGTTCAGAGAAACTCGAATCGCACCTTTACATTTTTATACAAAAAGAAGAGGTCGAAATAAATGTTTGTAGAAATAAATGTTGTCTTTTGAGGAAATTTCTATTTTTGGGAATTTCCCAAAAGCTGTTTATTACGGTATTCAAATTGAGTTAAAACCTTCTTTCTCCCTCCGGGTTTCTCCCCTTTCCGAGTTTATTACTTTTATTGAATTTTCGTCTTGGGTTTTTCCCTTACAGATTTCATTATTCTCTACCTATTTAGCCTTTCTTGGGTTTTTCCCTTACAGATTTTATTATTTTCTACCTATTTAGCCTTTCTTGGGTTTTTCCCCAATTTACTTCAATTCATAATTTACCGCTCAATTTCTTCAATAATTTTCACGGATTTAGTGTCCCTAGTCAAGAACTAGTGCCTCACGCGACAGCTCAATGGTCGTGCGCGTGCGCCAGAATTTGTTGGGAACGGAGCTGAAGTGTCGCTCAAATGAAATTTACCGTCCAGTTCACAAATTTAGGCCCTGTTTCCCGGCGAGATAATGGTCATTAGCTAATTTTGAACTCTGTTGGACAATATAATTTTTATAGGGTACGAATCCTGTCACTGCAGTTACTTCCCCTACCTATATCACCGCCATATTTGCCCCCACCACCGAATTAAGATAATCGGCATTGAGTTAATTTCCGACTTTAACTTAATTTTTCCTTAATGGCCATTATAGTAATGGCCATTATCTCGAGATGAAACTGAGCCTTAAAATTTTATTTCGCTGTATTGAACGTTCAATTTCAAAATATAAAAGGTAATTACGATAATTAAATAATGCTCAGGCAGGAATGCACAATTAGCCTAAGGATATCCCATGTTGGATGTAGACACTGTCAAGCTTTGCCGTAGATTGGTATTCGAGCTTGAGCTAAACCCTTGCTGATCTTTGGAATGTTAATAGTAATGAAAGTAGCACACATCTGACAATTTGTCGGATTTTTTGAAACAAATAAATTGAAATGAAGAAAATCTTTGAGAAATTAGCACTCGTAGTTTTTTCAATTTCCTACATCTGCATATTTATCATTTTTGGATAACAGTTTATTTTTTGAGGGAAGAAAACCCTGAAAAATATTCGGTATCAGCGATTTACAGTATCATGGAATGCTAGCATGTTTCGAAACGAGGATCATTTCATGAAAGTCCAGATTTGAGCCAGATATCATCATATTTGCATTTATTGTTTAAAGAATTGGAATTCATCATTCAATCGCGGTTGGGAAATGTCAGGACTCGACTAGATCCTGAGCTGTTTGATATGGATTGATGAAAAATATATTACTCATTATGGCAATGATTTAATACAAACATTCTCAGAATAATAGAATAGCAGGCTCTCCACCAGAAAATACAATATTCTTATGAATTAACGTTTCAATCAAGAAAAGTTTCTGCAATGAATTCATATCAAAAATCTGATGAAAGAAAATATAAAATTTCCAATCAATTTTCAAGTGATTTCTGCATACCCCTGAATTTCTGACGGCTCTCGAGGTTGAACCGCTACAGCTGAAGTCGTACTGACCAATGAAGTAACCTCGGAAATATTCGGCTCCTATGCTACAGCATGTCAGTTTCAGCTTCGGCTCGACTGCAGAAGTTACCTCTTTGGCTAGTTCGACAATAGCATCATACCACAACAAAACATCAGGTTGGGGAACTCTCCTACTCTTCCGATTTTAATGTGTCTAAAAGTGCCTTCCGATTGGTCAACGTAACTGTTCTGCTTAGAGCTGGCATAACAACTTACGGATTCCGTCCCATTGGCTGAAACTTTACGTCCCGCTCATGATTGGCTGAAAACTTACGTTACGTCTTATGCCTACGTCTAAGGAATTCGTGTGTGGAGGCCTTTACCCACCGACCACGTTTGCGCGCGATGACAGAAAGTCTCACGCTGCCTAACTGCACGGAAGAAAAAGAGTTTTTTTCCAAAAGAAAAAATTATTTTTGAAATTTTGTGATGACCATAACAAAGTAGAATAGTTTTTCGACAAATGTAAGAAAAATCGAGATTTTTCACTCATTTTTTAAGGTAGTTTCCTATACCTTCAAAAAAAGCGTGAGAGAAAGTCTCATAACGCGACTGTTGACGGGTTACTTTATCGTAGCATTCTTCGCAATAGAACTTCTTTTGCTCAACTATCTCCAGTCTTCTTGATTGCAAACAATTTATTGTGTTTCAACTTTTCTTACAAGAGTTATTTATTATAAATGAAGGCAATAGCTATTTCAGGAACAATGCCTTTAAGAATATTGCATAAAGTATCCACAATGTGTAAAACAATCGGATCAACAGAAGTAGCAACTGTTATATTTTCAAGTTTTTCGCTCACAATTGTGGAATCTTTAGGGCTGTTTGAAACTGTCGCCAACTTGGAATCAAAGATAAACTAACCTAATCTAGCGTTCGCATAATCTGGAGTATCTAGTGACCTTTGTCCAATATGAGGAGATGTATGTAATAACCTCGGAAGACTGAAAAAAACAAACTGGAGTAAATGCTCAGAAGAAAAAATTAAACTCTAGTGTTTCATGGTGTTAAACATTCAATTCTAATCTCATACCTATACAAATTTAGAATTTTCCTGAATTGCAAGAAAAAAAAGAAAAAGCAAGAAACCAATTGAATACGAGAGAGGAATCAATAAAACAAACTAACAAAGGATAAGGAGGATGATGCATCGTTTTCTATTTTTCTCTTGAGTTTTTCCAAATAATTATATGGAAACACTTCAATCATTCGGATGGTGAAATAAATTGCTGAGTGATATTCGTAAAAGATTTCATGTAGTTTCAAGTTGATGAATGAAATTTAGAGGTAATATGATATAATTTGAAAAAGAAGGGAAGATTAAAAGTGGAAAAGAAGTGAATAAATACGGGTTATGGAAAGATGGTGAAGCGACAACATATTAACTGGAATGGGTTCGCAATCGCTGGAAATATTGAGACAAGGTGTTTGGGCGAGCTTAACTGGCGGCTGGTTTTACGATCCACATTTAGATGTATTCTCGAATACATTTCATCTTTATGCATGGTTATTTCTATTGTGTCTGCCATTCACAATTTATCTTGTAAGTATCGTTCTTCAAAGAAGAAACAGAATTTTCCTCAATATTTGTTGGTTATATAAATTCTCAGAAAATTCGTAAGTGACATATGATATTAAATTTTTTTTTTTTCATGCAGTTTTTTCCACCAACATTTAACGTCTGGTTAGCATATTGTGTATCAATTGTGGCACTGTTCGGTACAATAAAATGTGTAAATCATGCATTACACTGTGTTTACGATACGAGCGAGTGTTTGGAGGAGCCAGAACCATCAGTGAGTTTAAAAAAATCAGAGAGCGAGAAACAACGTGCAGCACGTAGTAAATGTCATGAGAAATGCCAGGATCCAGTGGATCATGGTATTGAACTGCAAGTTCTCAATGGTGAATGTCATTTAGAATTGTTTACTTTTTCTCATTTTTGTTTTTAATTTTTTATTGCTTGATATCGTTTGGCGTTGAGGAGATAAAATTAAGTGTGAATTGGTAACATAATGGGGTTATAGTCATTGTAATTTGCATTCGATTTGACCGAATCAGAACAAGATATAAAAATCCGCGTAACGAGCTTTTCATAATGAAGAATTAGAGATACAAAAAAGGTTATCATGAACATTTAGAAATCTTTCTCCAATTCCGAAAAGAAACACATCATAAAGTAAGATGCCAGCAAGTTTAATTGAGCTTTCTCATCCTTTTCTCAATGATGGTTTCTTTGTAGAATAAGTTTAGCAAATAAACAGTAGAGAGGTTTCTACAATGGCCGTTTTTGGTGAGGAAAATGACAGCAATATAGGAGTTTAATCTAAAAATCACCGCATCTGCCTCAGATTTGGTGTTAATAGATGGTAAAACTTGTAATTCGTAAATATTTATTTTTGTAATTATTTTCTACACAATTTTATTTGCTACCGGGAAAGTTTAAATTTTTTCTTAAATCTACTAGTTTTTGGGACATTTGCAGAATATAACAGATGGAATTCTCATATCCATCAGGGTGAATCAATTTTCCGTGCTTGAAACGGCTTACTCGTATCCCAAACTTCGTCGAATTAACAAATTTTCGTGTCCTTAATGCTAGCAATTTGGAGTATTGAGGTAAGATGGATACATATGGTTGATAATCATTTTACGCAAACCTTCCAAGAGAATTCTTGCAGAAATGACTCGTATGAATATTGAATTCTCCGTTTTATGATTGAGATTACATTGAGACGTTTGAAATCTTTCTACGTTGTCAGTTATCCATATCGGACAGAGCAGGAGACAAGATGATTGGTTCTTGATATTCAACATCACATGTCAAAAATAAATTTTTAATTAGTTTTTTGTTCTCTTTCTTCAAAGAATCATCTACCCATAGAAAATCATTCAGATATTGAAGATATTCTCCCATTCTCCTCTAAAAATGAGTTCAACTGTAAGAAATTAATATTGAAATTGTTATTAAGAATGAAGTATTTAACCAAAAACCATTCAATTTTTTTAGAATGAAGTTTCTATCGAATATCTCCGACTCTAAGAAGAATGGGAAAATTTTTGATCGAGAGAAGTTGAAGCTACAAAAAAGACTATTATCCCAGATTTCTCCATCTCCCACAAATTCCAAGATAATTCAACCAACCCGATTGTAAAAAGACGTTTCTTCACCCAATTCTTTATTTCTCACCTTACATCAATCATTATTTTTCAGGAAAAACAGACACACCACCAGTTGAATGTTCCTCAAGAAATTCATACATCGAACAGAATGTAGCAAGTGCTGATGCTGACAGTATAACTTCCGAATATAATAGGGAGAAGCCAAGTTCAACGATTGATTTGAAAGTTGAAATACATCGTAAAAATAGTTCGGAGAGCTCTGAAGAATCGCATCAATTGAAAACCACTGCCATGAGCATTGATGATGATGTACAGGATCAAGAATGGCGTAAAAAGCGTTTAAAACGGGGTGTTGTGTGTAGACATGCATCAGCTGATTCACACAATAGACACACGAAGCAGGGTGCTTCAAAGAGTGGTTTCGATGTTTGTAGAATGAAACAAACTAGTTCATTGGAATTAGAACAGCAGCATGTGGAAGATTATCCATATTGGAAATCAAATCAGAGCGTTAGGAGATTAGCATCAAATTCAGTACCGATGGAGACACATCTTATCACTGATTATCCACAGAGTCTTGAACAAATTATTACTAAAAAAAATCGAGAAATGGATAAAATTAAAATGCCAACGCATCCACAATCTTTAGAGGTATTCTGATAATATTATCAACTATTTTACACGATCACTATTTACATGATCTTTTGGAAATATTATCTTATGTAAAATGCTCAAATGAGATAATTTAATCACACTTTGTGATTGTATTTTCTGGAATAACGCAAAACTGAGGATAGTTGATCGAATGATGATGAGAAAAGCGACAACAATGGAGACAGTTATGCCTAAAATTTCGATGACTTATGTAGGTTTCAAAAACGCAAGACCTCAGAAAATTATTAAATAATAATACTCCATAAAATCAAATCACAAGGAAAAGATCATAAGAAATATTAAAATTGAAGAATTCAGTACAAAACTGATGTATATTTGTTTTTCCCGGAAAAATTATAACATTAGATTATATATTTTTTATTCATCATTTTTCCGTTGACTGTTTGGACTATCGATGTTCTAAAATAAATGTAGGGATAGGATTTGATTAATATTCTGTGATGTATTCTTGTCATAATATCGTAGGAAATAATTCAGGGAAGAAATAGTGATCGCAACCAAGGGATATGGTAATCTTATATGTTGCTGTTCTACTTTGAAAATAATTAAAACGGTCATGAATTTTTAGTAATTTTAGATAAAAATCAGTCAGTATTTTTCTATTTTCTTTACTTTAGAATTCTTATTTTTCGTTTATTTAGTAGCGAAATTACAATTTATAATTAATTGATTTTTTTTTCAAGCTCTTCTGAAGTATTTGTACATTTTTTTATGTTTCAGGTAATAGCTAAAAAGCTCCATCAACAACTGGTACACCCACAAAGTTTAGAAACCATTGATGCAACTAGTAAAAATTCTGGGCCATCTGATGACAATAATTTACCCTTGCATCCACAAAGTTTAGAAACAATAAATACGAAAAAGGTAAGCAATCGATCACTGATAGGCACTCTCATTTTTTACGAGATAAACTTGAGAATTCTCGAGTAATTTATAAATAATCTCGAAAACTATTGACTTCAGTGAAAATTAGATTGCAACCTTTGTTAGAGAGAATGGAATTCCATATTAAAAGAGCTCATTTGAATGGTCTCTTTTTGTATCTTAGTAGTTGAAAAAAACAATTCAAAACGGGGAGTTAGAATGAAATCCTCATTAAGATTGAACTAGACATATTGAAGCACTGAGGAAAAGTCCAATAGAAAACTTGTGCTAGAATCATATTTCCAGGTTTTTTCTGTTTGAGGGGGGGGGGGGGGGAGTTCTAGCTGTTTCGGTGGGGGGTAGGATCTGAGCGGTGAAAAAAAAACACATTTTCAAGAATTTTTTCAGACGATTCAGATGATGCTAATTTATTTAATTAACTTCTATATAATAACGTAGCATCTGAACTATATTCTCTCAAATTTCCATGGCAAAATATTGATAAATCAGCCGTTAGCAGTAAATCTCTACGGGGCGCTTCGGAAAGAATGGTTTTGCGGTAGACGCTGGAACTCTCCACTGGACCCACAGAAATGAAAAAATCCAAGTGTGTTGATTGAGTAAGATGTTTCCCAAGGTAATGTCGTCGAGTTTTCTTTTTAATGTTTGGTAGCAATTGAAAGTCAAAAACGCAATTTAGGCTTGAAAAAATCAACTTTTTTTTTGTTACTGTAAAATAAGCACGAAATGATGAATAATTAGAGAAAGAGAAAAAACTCGACATCATTACCTCGCGAAATATGTAACCTAATCAACGTACTCGGATTTTTTCGATTCAGATGATCCAGGGAAGAATTCTAGTGTCCACCGGTCTCTTCTGGAGGTGCCTGCGGATATTCATTGGCAACAGTTCATTTATCAATATTTTGCGTTGAAAATTTCGCAAAAGGTAGTTCATATGTTGTATTATTATATAGAAGCAAATTAAATAAACCAACATAATCTGTTTCGTTTAAATTTTTTTTGAAAATATGTTCTCCTCCTCAACCGACCAAAGTCTACCCTCCCCCCCCCCCCCCCCCCCCTAAGAATTCTAAGTGCTGCCTTTTGAATGTTGGGAAATTCTGTTTTCTAAAAATATCTGTGATTCTAATTATCCTAGTGTAAAATGTGAGAAAGGCTGGGATGTTTTCCCCCATCGCTTGAGCTGATTTTTAATGAATTTTGTGAGTTTTCAAGTTCTAAGTTATTGACTAAAAAAAGTTTCCTTCGCAGTTCGCTACGAAATAATGAAACGAAAAAAATTAACATCATCTCAATCGCTGGAAAATAGTCTTGCTTCTCCGATGTTTTATTACTTTTATCTCACAACAATTACAACTTATTTGCCGAAAACAGGAAATTCTCAAAAATGAAAAGCATTGGCCATTCATTTTTTCGCGAAAATAGGCAAATTTCCAGAAAACTGCCAAAAATTAATTTCAACACATATTTGCTCAGCAGAAACTTTGTTAGCTTTTCACAGAAATCATAAGGACATTCCTTACCCAAACCATTCCATTGGAATGTCCATTCTACCTCACTTTCTACTATCATTTTTTGAAAAAATATGAAAAAAATCAAATGATTATGAATTTATAACCGATTTACAGGTTTTAAGACAAAATACGTTAAAACGTAATCAGCTACAACTATTACCTTATCCAAGTTATGGCTCTGAAATAGTACATCCAATTGTTGAACAGAGTGATGAACAATTTGTTAATGAAAGTGCTGGTGGTTACAGTTTACGTGATTCATATAGTCCATTATTGACACGTAAAACTAAAGGTGATGGTGGTCCATGTGTTAATCGTGATCGTAGTTTGAGTGCGGGTGGTTTCGATGAAAGGTTTACACGATTCAATGGTGAAGTTGTTATTGATAATGATTCAGCTAACTCACGTGAGGCATTATTGGAAGAAGTCAAAACAGTTTATAAACGAAGATTTAGTAATTGTAGCCAGAGTAGTCATGAATTATCAGACAACGAGAGGAGAAAAGATATGTTAGATAACAGAGATAAAAAATTAGATGATGGATTGAATGCTGGAAGTATTGTCGGAATCGATTGGCTGTTTGAAAATGGAGACTGTGCTGTTGAGCCCTGGGCAAATAAAAGTAAGTAACAGTGCATTTAACATTAGTTCGCTGGTTTAATTTTTCTATTCTTACTCATACAAGAAGATCCTTGTTCATGAAGAAATGAAGTGAAAAAATGAATTTATACAGATTTCAACAATAATTGAAGAATTGTTATTTCATAACCAAATTTCCAGAATGTGGAAGTGAAGTGGTGAAAAAAAAATAAACTCAAAAATAACGCCCGTCATTTCCAAAATATTTCCATAACCATAAGGGCCATGAGAATATATCAGGAGGGCTCTCTGTAGGATATTTTGTTGGCTACAAAAAAGGTCTCTTGTAAGTTCGCGATTAAGGGGTAACGGAAGACTTAGTAAATTTTAAATTTTGAAATTCATTTTTTAGTGATAATTATGATTCTTTGCATTAAATATCAGAAGCATGGACTTGCTAATGTCCTTCCCCAGTCGTTGCCACTCTTCTATCATAAAAATATTGATAAATATCGTCAAACAATTAGTTTAAAAATTCAACATATACAAGGGGTTCCGTTACCCCTTAACTCATTTGTTTCAAAACCATGTGAACAGTTGGCCGGAAAATCAATAGAAACAAGATTCCCATTAAGTATCTTTTAGAAAATTTCAAGAATTAATTCTGAGTGAAAAGATTGTTCTCCTGCTCAGAAAATTCTTCAAATTAATTGCGTTACTACCAATTTTCGCGTAACTTAGAAGTAAAAATCAAATTTATTCAATAATCAATAAAAACATCTATCGGAGACGTTCAGAGTTCGTTTCAACCTACTTTTGAACATTAATATTTATTTGATTCAAGTTCACTTATATTAATATATACACATGGATCATTCAGTTCTTTTTCCGTTACATAAACCGGCAAAAAAATCGCGCATAAATGAAAAAAAATTTCAATTTTTCCATAATATATTATTTTATTTCATGAATTGACACTTTTTTATATAGATGAATCAATTATTCTCCTCATACCATCATAATTTATAAACTAGCCGTAACAGCATAATATTTTCAATTCTCACCTATCATTTAAAAAAAAATATGTAGCAAAAGTAAGATTCACCTTCGATCACTACACGACTAAATAGTTCTATTTCTCCGAAATGAGTTATTTGAGAAGCATTATGAATATGCCATTCAAATTCAATCACTAAATCCGGATCAACTCCAAACGGAACGTCGAAATTCCATTGAGGTATAGCATGTCGTATGCATACAAGCTAAAATAATTTTTTTATTGTTCAACCCTCGCGGTTTCGGAAAAACTGTATAAATTCGGAATTAATACGGTCAGAGTTCAGTCTGTATTCCGTACTTATACGGCCTATCCGTGCAGTTTTTATACAGTATTTATACTGTTGTAATACGCTCTTTGTACTCGATATATGCAGGATTTTTTCTTATCGACCGTTAAAATATAGCTACGTAGTATTTATCTAGCATTCCTCGAGAAATCTGAATTCGGTGGATAATGATGATGGTAGCGCCACCCCTCGGAGATTATGAGTTTGCGAGGTGACAGCTGACCGCTTCATCAGAAGCTCTACTAATTACGGGCGTAATTCAGTAGTAATTGTGCTGAAAAAAATTCTAATAGATAGCAATAAATAGTGTGAACGGCGGAAATTCGGTCTCCAAGTGATGTGCTACCTGTAAAAATAATTATTAGTGGTATTGTGTTAGCGTCGGCTAGCCGCCATGTTTTGTGTGTTCGTATCATCTATATAGGGATAATGGCGGTATTATTTTCATAAAATAATTATAATTAGAAGAAATTTTTTTCAAGCTCTAAACCTAATTTCCGCCATGCAGCCAAAAATAAGCTTTCATTCGATCATTGGATCGTAATGATTGCTGCATTTTTACGGCCAGCATTAGTAGAGCTTTCAAAACTCTCTCGTATGGGGGAAAAAAATTATTTTTTCTAGGGGAAATTTTCTTACATCCGACCCTTAACCTCTTAGGAGAGTTTCGGGCTAACCTGCTGAACCTTCGGCAGTAAGTACTCGGGGAATTACTGACCCCAATGGATGACATGGGCAATACATTTCCGGTGCCCCAGTGTGCTGGTTGTGGTAGAGGGGGGTGGATCCAGTCACAGTCCCTCTAGCGCGAACAAATCGGAATTGGGTATTCCGCGATAGCCTCTGGATGAGCCCGTCCGCAGTATTCCTCTGATCTATCCTCACCCAGAGAATACCGGACGTCTCCATCCACACGAGAAACGCCACGCAGCCACAGTACGGGCAACCAACGATAACACTCGCCGCAGCGAGCGGTAGAGGTTCCAGGGGCGTCTCCTGATCCTCTCGAGTCAACCGCCCAAGGCAGACTAACTGATCACCGTGTCGTTGGGTCTATTTATATCGGCTGAGGCTGCTTCTTCTCGTCTAGAGGTCTCTTCGCGTGCCTGCGAGATTCTTTCTCTCACGCCACTGCCAGGCCCGGAGATAACTCCGACATCTCTGGTGGAGCGCCAGCATTTCAGCTGGGCATCTGCCTTATCCTCAGCCGGATGTAAATCCCACTGACGTGTCAGTTAGTTTCCGGTAACTTTAAGGTGTCATCCTACGCAGATGGCACCGTGGTAGAATTTTCTAGCTGTTCATGTGTGAGTCTCCTCGAGCTCTACAATTGAATAGCTTCCCTCGAAGGTGGCATACGCCGATGTGATAGCCGTAACGAGAAACCTCGTTACATAATCCCTCCGTGGAGAAAGGATTCGACCCGAATCCGATTAATCATCGAACTCTTCGATTGGACCAAGCGATTAGTCGGGTTTGTAAGGTTTGGGGTCTTGTATGGACATCTTACTGTTCCCTGCGAGATCCGCCAATTCGTAGACAGTCTTCGATAGCTTCTTCGTGATTGTGTAGGGACCTACGAATGGCTTGTTTAACGCAGCTGATCTGTTCTTGCCTGCGTTCGATAGCTCGTGATTCCTAGATAACACTAGATCGCCTTCTACATACTCTCTGGCTGGTCTCCGTAGATTATACGATTGAGACTAACCCTCCTTTTCACCTCCTGCATCTACTGCTCTGCTTTGGTCCCTTGAGAATTGTTGACGAAATTCTTAGGCTTCTTGTATGCCAAACTTGGACATACAGCAGTTTCTGCTGGTGGAGGGGGCCAGTAGTTTTGGCTACTCTCGTAATTCCACTCATTACGTAGTGCCTTCCGCTCGAGATCCTCCATCGTTATCCTTCGGTCAATATCGATTCTGGCTCGATATTTTGATGGCATGTTAGCATATGCTGTGTATACTTTGGTCTCTTCGTCCAAAGGTGTCCCTATTCCCATGAAATAACCGCACACACTACGCATATACTCGGCCACAGGCTCGTGTTTGCCTTATGTTCGCCTATACATCTCATTTCTGAGACGGACTCGGTAGTCTAGGTCTCCGAATTGCTTTCGGAACGCTTCTTTAGTGTCTGACCAATTAACGAAGTTCATGCCGCGGTACCACATGAGTGCTGAACCTTTTAACAGACCCCTAAGGATGTGTATGAGGTCCACCTTACGTATCGATAACGAAACGCGTGCGTCTTCAATTGAGGAAATGAATTCCTCGACGTCTTCGTCGCGTTTCCCGGAAAACGATATCCCCTACCTTTTCAGGTGTTCGTGCGCCTTGTGCGCCATGACTGGGAAATCCTGCCTGGCGTGTGCCGTTGGGGCAGCGTGCCCCTCGGCCGCAAGTGGCGTTGACCGTAACCCAACGTTAGCTGCCTCGTCCAATTACATTCGCAATTGTCCCAGCTGATCTGGCGTTGGTGAGGTGATTCTCACTGTGCGATTAGCCTCAGTGCCCCTCCTTCGACCTTTCGGTCGTTTTTCTGATACTACCTCTGCCATTTGCTGTTGCATTGCCTTTACGATAGCTGTCAGCTCCTCTAATGAGAGAACTCCACTAATAGCCGGCGTGGCTGCGGTAGATGGTATAGTGCCGTCGTTAGTCATTTTCTCTCGATTGCTCAAGGAAAAGGTTTCGGTAGCCAGAGTGGTTGATCAGACCAACTCTGCCTCGAGAGCCGATTGCTGGTTCTTATATACCCATTTACCCTGTGGAGGGGGAATAACTTCGGGTGGGGAGCTCATTCTCCCACTTTTTTTGCACAGTGCCCTCTCTGTACTAGAATTTCAGCAGTCGATAACTTTAAATATTCGATAAAATGATTTTCTGATGACTTCAATTAATTTCAGTACATCAGGAGCCATCTCTCGGATTTTTCGAGAGCCTATTACCTTTCGGTAGTCGGTAATTGCAATATCTGTACTGGGACCGCGATGTGCTGCCCCTTCGTGGATTGATTCGAACACGCGCGATAATTTGAATCTTTTGAATTTCCAACATTTCAATTTCGGATATTACTGACTCAATTGAGGTATCATTAACACAATCACGATATTACTGACACACTCACGGTATTATTGACTGAATCACAGTATCATAGACACAATCACGGTATTATTGATTGAGCCATGGTAAGATGGACACAATCACGGTATTTTTTGAATAAATTAAGTCACAAAGTAATTGATTCACTTTTGAAAACGGAATTTTCTCGCTAGCCTTACTGTAGTCGTACTACACACGTTGGGCGCTATTTTGTAACGGGATTCGTCCACTCCTGTCACACTTCCGGCCATCCCTTTCCACACACACGGTTCGATAGCGTGGGCGCCAGTTTATTCTTTACCGGAGGAATAAACAAAACTCACTGTGTGCTGGTTTTCCCTGGGCTCACCACGCTTAACCTCTTAGGGCGGTTTCGGGTTAACCTGCTGAACCTTCGGCAGTAATTACTCGGGGAATTACTGACCCCAATGGATGGCATGGACAATCCATTCCCGGTAACTCAGTGTGCTGGTTATGGTAGAAGAGCGTGGAGCTAGTCACAGTCCCTCCAGCGAGAACAAGTCGGAACTGGTTATTCCGTGATAGCCTCTGGATGAGCCCGTCCGTAGTATTCCTCTGATGTATCGTCACCCAGAGAATACCAGACGTCTCCATCCACACGAGAAACGCCACGTAGCCACGCTACGTGCAACCAACGATAACTCTCAATGAAGCGAGCAGTAGAAGTTCCAGGGACGTCTCCCGATCCTCTCGAGTCTGCCACCCAAGGCAGACTAACTGATCACCGTGTCTTTGGGTCTATTTATATCGGCTGAGGCTGCTTGTCCTCGTCTAGAGGTCTCTCCGCGCGCCTGCGTGATTCTCCCTCCCACACCACTGCAAGGAGATAACTCCGACATCTCTGGTGGAGTGCCAGCATTTCAGCTGGGCTTCTGCCTTATCCTCAGCCGGATATAAATCCCACTGACGTGTCAGTTAGTTTCCGGTAACTTTAAGGTGTCATCTTACGCAGATGGTACCGCGGTCGAATTTTCTAGCTGTTCATGTGGGAGTCTCCTCGAGCTCTACACTTGAATAGCTTCACCCGAAGGTGGCATAAGCTGATGCGATAGTCGTAACGAGGAACCTCGTCACAAACATAAACAAGTAGAAGCCTCACTTTTGGTGCGTTATTTGCAAACTCCACTTCTTGTGCGACATTTAATATTTTGCCAATTCGATTGGCAAAATGCTTCCGAATGGAATTCATCCATGGTGAATCGAATCGCTATTCATGTATTTCATTACTCAAGAAATAACATTATTCTCGCAACACATACGCACTCATATATTCCTACAAATATTGCTCCAGACTGTATCGATCTGTTCAGGATTCCATCTGCGATACTTGGAATCTACATGGCACTCGAAATCTCAGCTCAGAATAGTCGATTAAATTGCAATAATATCACATGATACATGAAAATTCAGATCCTACGATGGAACACAAAAATTGCCGTTCAGGTTCCGAATAGGACTTCTATCCTTTCTGATTGCCGTCAAAATGGAAAGGTACTCATTCTGTAGAAAAAATTGTCTACTTTCGAACGGTGAGATGAAAAATAGGAGTGTTCCTAGGGAGAAAGCTAAGGAAAATTGTGATTTTTTAAAAAACTAATTTATCGAACACCTTTACAAGAGACTTCTTCTGAAACATCAGAAATTCTCACCATTTGTGGGGCTCATTGAAATGAATCTTTTAAGCTGAACTTGGATGTAATCGCTTGGAGAGTTTTCGAAATATAACCTCTTTTCATAAAATGGTTTTTGGCCAATATCTTACAAGCTACTGGACCGATTTCGTCCAATTGCAATACCAAACTTTTCGTTCATTAGATGCACAAAGTGACGAAATTTGAAGTCACTAACTTAGATAGTTTTTGAGCTATCGTGTATAGTAAATTCAGCGTAAAGAACACTGTAATTGAAATTATCTGCAAACGAAAAACCTCAGCAAAATTTACCTAGAGTGAAAATTGCGAGTTCAAATGAGAAGTATTTCATCGCTGAGAGTGGGGGCTGTGAATCAATTTTTCTCGGAGAAAAATCGAAAAAACGATTTCTCGAAAAGTACTCAACCGATTACCCTCAAAGTTTACTGACAGCAATTTGCATGGGAAGGGAAAGTACTGTTAAATTTTCGGTTCACCAAGTATTACAGTTGCGGAGCAATGAGCTGATATCTGTCACACACACACACACACACACACACACACACACACACACACACACACACACACACACACACACACACACACACACACACACACACACACACACACACACACACACACATACATACCGACATTTTTTAAGGATGTCATTTCTCAGCGTATCGGATCATTCTGAGTCATATTCCGATGAAATCTCGAAATCGAAAAAAATCGCGTTTACAATGCTTCCCTTCGGAAGCAAAAGAAAATTATAATTATTAATTACAATTAATACAAGTGATATATTACTCGATTCATTGGATATCGAGTCATCAAATTATTAATCAGTCGATCATGAAAAATCACAATTCCGTTCCATTTAGTTCGACCATTATAAAGATAAGATGGAAAAGTAGATTGATTATTTGTTATTGTAGGCCCAATTTTTAAAGACATTATCCCAACGAGTCTATAAAAAATAATTTCGATCAATATTTTTTTCAAGATCAATTATTTTAATTAAGAAGTTACTTTTGTGGAATACCGTCGAGTATGACGGAAGGTTCAGAATTTGAAAATTGTATAATATCCATCTCTTTCGTGATAATAGTTTTTGAGAAATACGCCCTTAGAGAAAAATCGTTTTTTGCAAATATCTCAGAAACGGTTGGACGTATTTCGCCTAGTTGAAATAGCAACCTGTACCTTCATCACATATACAAACTGACGAAATTTCAAGTCTCTAGCTGAAATGCTTATCGAGTTGTCGTTCCGCTAAAATATGAACTGGAAATCACTAAAATTGAAATTGTAATGTTTGTGAACTGGCGGACTAACAATACTCAAATAAAGTAACACGATGCTTTTGATTAATGGTGATTTATTATCACATGTCAATGTACTCTTACATTAATCACCATGGACGTGAGGCCAAAAGCATGAAAAGTCGATAAAAGACAAAATAATAGGGAATCGATGATTCCATGTAGAACTGGTAGATTTACCCACCAAATCCCTAGATACTACAGAAATAATTTCCAAAACTAAGAATCAGAGAAAAATTGACCAATGGTGAAAAATGTGAAATCGAAATTTTAATTACATGAAATCGTAGCCGAGACTGGGGGCTACGAATTAATTTTTCATCGAGAAAATTCAAAAAAAACAATTTTTTGAAAATTCCATTTTCCTCGGAAACTATTCAACCGATTCCGCTGAAATTTTTCTGACAGCATTTTGCATGCGGAGAAAAAATACTGTCAAATTTTGAGAGCGCTAAGTACAACCATTCCAGAGAAAATGACGATACATGGCAATACACTCAGACACACACATACACAACCAGACACATACAGACATCCTTTAAAAATATGATTTTCCGATGTTTTGGATCGTTTGGAGTCATATTCCGATGGAAACTCAAAATCGAAAAATCCGACGTTTACAATGCTTCCATTCGGGAGCAAAAAGTAGATATGATGATAAAAAGCTGCTAGAAGCTACAGATTAGTATGACCAAGTAACGAAGACAGTCTAGCGGATTTCAAGTCCCCGAAATTGAATTTCAAAGTAGTTCAGAATTATTCAATTCCAATTATTGCAGATACATCAGCAAGAAAATTGGAAATGTAAAGAAATGATGTGATGAAAGATATTCCATCGTCCCCTTAGTAACAGACTCATGTCAGTGGTATAAAATCGTTATAGGAAGCGTTACTCTGTCATTAGGGTAACGATATGTATACAGGGTGTCCCAGGACTACTAGTCGGCCGAGAAACTTAGGTTCGGGATGCAATTCTGAATCGAGAAATCCTCTGCAACTTTTCGATCAGAAGCACCCCTGCCGAGTTATTAAGGGCTGACTGGCAGCGAATAGGAAGCGCGCGTTAAAGGGAAATGCGTTGGTGGGGGAACACATCCTTCTGAAAACGAGCAGAAGCCTCACTCTCGGTGCATTATTTCCAAACCCCACTCCTTGTGTGACATTTAATATTTTGCCAATTCGATTGGCAAAATGCTTCGAATTGAATTTTACCCATAATGAATAGAATCGCTATTTATCTCTTCCATTGCTCAGAGAATAATATTACTTTCACAACAAATACGCACTTATATATTCCTACAAATATTGCTCTAGACTGTATCGACCTGTTCAGGATTTCATCTGCAGTACTCCAAGTCTACTTGGGACTCGAAATTTCAGCTCTATATAATCGATCAATTTGCAATAATGTCATATGATACCGAAAAATTCAATATTAGATGAAAAGTGAAATTCTACGATAAAACTTGAAAATTGAAGTTCGGAATCCAAATAAGATTTCTATTCTTTCTTATTGTCATCAGAATGAAAAGGTACTCATTTTGTAGAAAAAATTGTTTGCTTTTGAATGGTGAAATGAAAAATAATAGTGTTCTCCTAGCGAGAAAGCTAAGAATAACCATGATTTTTGAGAAAACTAATTTATCGAACACTCCTACAAGAGACTACATCTGACAAATTCTGAAATTCTGACCATTTGTGGGGCTCATTGAGATGAATCTTCTAAGCTGAACTTGGATGTAATTGCTTGGATAGTTTTCGAGATGTAACCTTGTAACGTGCGATCCTATTATTTTCTCCAAAATGCACGTTAAAAACCCATGACTGTCCAGAAATTTACTCCAAAATTACACTGGGCGCCAGTCGCTTTTTCTCCTTTGGAAAAACGACACGCCTGCTGTTATTTTCACCAGCACCGGCAGACTCTTGGGATAGGGGGAGGAGGGACGATACCTCCTATTCTCATAGATCAAGGCACCAATAAATAATTTACACTCCACTAATTAATTATAAAGTAGCTCTAATTATCGAGAAAGAAGGAACAAACATCGAACAATTTTTCGCAACACTCCAAGAAAACAGAACCGTTCATACCAAAAGTCCCAACGGGAAGCCCCCTCTTTTCCGATCATACGAGTCACGTGACCCGGATCTATCCCCACTCCTCTCGCTCCAATTTCCCATTCATCCGCAGGAAACTCGAATTTCTCGGGACTTCCTGACGAGACCTCGGCGTTGCAATGCCCCTCACTTGAATGAAGCCCACCTGGGCGTGTACATTGGCGTATATGAACTAAAAAAAGAACCAAAAAAAAAATTACTTTTAACTTGAAATAATAGAACAGAATCTCTTCGAAATCTAGTTTGAGATAAAGGAGCAGACATCGAAATTTTCTCACAATCAGAAGCGGTGACTTCGCCCTTTGATTTTTTTTTTTTCATACTAGATAATAATTTTTTTTTTGTTTTTTAACGAAACTTTTCAAAGTTGAGCTGTTAATCTTTCAAATAATTTTCTAATTTCTTTTGCTCCATCGAATGAAACAAACAGAAATTTGGTATTTCTACGAAAAAAAAGACAAAAAATGGCCAAAATTAAATTGAAGAAGAAACGAGGGGTGCGTTATTGCTCGCTCACGAATTGGGGTGCGTTGTTGCTCGCTCGCTCGCGAGTTGGGGTACGTTCTGGCTTGCTCGCTACGCTCGTTGGTGAATGGAGGAGTGTTGTCAAGTTGGTTTTAGAATGTGTTTGACCTTTCAGAGGTCACAAAAAAAACTTCCCGATTCATTCATTGTCTGGCTACAGATTTTCTTTATAATGTGAAAGGGCTTTTCGTTTTACCATAAGGCCCACCCCTCCCCTCCCGGTTTCATTTTACCGCAGGGTGGTCCTTTTTGCCCCACCATCCTCTACTAGTGACGTATTTTTGATTGAAATTTGGGAATTTTTCACAAACTTCGTATTTTTTTCATCACTTGTCCGTAAAAAATTCAGAAACTAATGAGCTGACATGGCTCATAATCTAATCAGGGCTAAGTTACATAAAGATGATTCCATTCCATTAAAAAAAATTTTGATCGGATAAGTAATGGCAGTGCAATCGTTTTTCAAAATTTCCTCACATACGCACATACATGCTGTTAAAAATCATGGCAATTTTCTTGCCCTGACCTTTACGGGAGGAAACCTGATGCAACTCGCCGTGGCTTCTTCGATGATTTTCTCCTTGTAGTGGACTGTATATTTTGGGATGACTTACTCTTTTGTAGGATTAGGATATTTCTCAGTGGAGGGACTTTAGTGGATTTTCACAATGATACGGAACACGTGAATTATATAAAAATATATAAACTCTTTAATTATTTGACTAGAATACACTCTTTGATACTTTGACCGCACTGATTCTAGATATTTTCTCTTTGTGATAATTGTCTCTATGATTTATTGTCTGTTTGATAATTGTCTCTACTTTCATGATTAATTTCACTCTGCACACTGCATTTAATACCGGGCGTAAATCGTTATTAAACCATTATGCCGATCACTCACTCGATCCTCAACTCAGCGGATTTGACCGGTTCTATCGAACCTTTCCTATTATCTATCAACTAGGCGTCAATTCCGCGATAGTGGCTTGATAGTTATGAAGATCATGATGATCTTCATTTGATGAGTTTCACACGCCAAGGCTCGCCCGTTGGCGGCTACCGTAATTGTAGAACTTCACTCGTTGAATTCGACGCGACGAGTAGAAGAATTTGTGGGACCACGCCGGTGTGATCCCCCAAATTACCCCTGGTGTCTATATTGATAAGTATCTCATTTTGATTGACCTCCTGATCCCGCGGTAATTCAGATCAGTCGGTAATTTTACCTGCTTTTTTAACACATGCATACATACATACTGTGACGTAATTCCTGAGCCTAACGGTAATCTCAGCAATTGAGCACGCTTGAAAAGCACCCAATAGCCAAAACAAAATTCAAAACACAACCAAAATCAAAATGGGCGCCAGGATGTATCTCAACATCCGATCAATCTTATATTGATCTTAATAACGACAACAAAATCAAAAAAATCAAATGATTTAATCACAAACTCAAATACTCCCTTATTCACCACGAACTAGTTCAGTCACCCCCTCAAGGTCGCTCTTGCGGGTTTAAATAAGGAGCGTAAATAATTTCAAACAAAATAATTTAGGGGGTAAAATAAAATTTTTATATAAAAAAAAAATAAATATAAATTATTAAACCCCTTCGTTACATCGGCAAGTGCGCAGCACAATAAATAAAATATTATAAATTTTGAACAAATAAAACAATTCAAAATAAATAAACAATTAATTACAAACAAATTCTTTGAAACCAAATTTAAAATCAAATTAATCAAACACAGAAATAAAAAAATTTAATTAATTAACAAATTGATTAATTTATTAATTAATCGTCAGCGCAAAATAAAGTCATTAAAAAAAAAATATTCAAAGAATTACAATCAGATTCAAATTTACAAGAAATTAATGATGCCCTACAGTCATCTTTCGCAACGAAACGAAAGTAACTAGTGTCCCTAGTCTAGTGCTCCTAGTGACAATTTCCCTAGATGTAACTATCGCCACAATGATATGTCAACAATGAAATTAATTAAATTTATTTCATGAAATAAAAAAAAATAATTTGACCGACAAAATTTTTCAAAAATACGCGAGACTCAAATTCAACAATGAATTTCAATTAATCAGCTTTGGCCATAACGCCAAAATATATTCGTTAATTGAATTTTCTCAATGTGCGACATTTTATCCAAACAAAAAAAAATATTTTTTTTTTTTTATAAAAAAAAATATTTCTTCGAGAAACGAGGACGAGATTCCAAAAATTATTTTAAAAAAATTAAATGTTTCCAAAAATTATCAAATCAATTCGCCGATAAATGGTATTTGATTTCGTGGCGTCTTTTCTACATGGCGTCATTACGCTAACAAAAAAAAAAATTGAATTTCCACGACCACGAAATCAATCACCGTACAAAATTTAATTAACAAAAAATTTGCTTACCAGATTGTGCCAAATTAACTTCAATGTGAACAATTTTTTTTTCAAATTTTAATTAAACGACAATCAATATAATTAATTCCAAGGAATTAATTATTCCAAACGTGAAAATGGCGATTATACAAAATTTGTGCAAAGAGACACGACAAAACATGTGTCTACTCTACGGCACACCAAACGAGAATCAGCCGACAGCAAGCGCTGTACACCGGCTAAGGCGTCTTTTCCGGGAAGGATATTCTTTATTGGTCAATCCCGAAATACGTCATTCAATACAGCTTAGCCTGACGTTAAGTATTTTACTTTTTCAATGACAATAAATTTCAACGAAGAAAATTGAGAAACTCCAAGTCGATGACATTAGAGTTGGGACAATTTTATCTAGTCCAAGGATGCAACTAAGGCTCATCTTAACGTCTCAATTAATTCTTCCGATGAATCTTGTCATTGGCGCCAAAACTTTCGTCCATTAACCAACTCCTTTGGTAATGTCGATTTCCTTCATCATCGTCCAGCTGGTGTCTCCCTCTTCCATTCATGAGACATCAACTCAATTGACGACAATCCAATGAGCGTTAACATACAAAATTAACCAATCGGCATTAGTTTTACATAATTTATACCAAAATTGAACTCTCGTGATTCGCTTGTTTTGATTCTTGGTTGGTGGTGCCAAAACTAATAAGAATTCGAAATTAATTACGCGTCCAGACGACAAAAAGTAACGTAATCCAAATATCACGTTACAATACATACATACACACACACACACACACGGACACTTCCGTAAAAATCTCAGAAATTCATGTCAGAATCTTGAAACATCCAGATCTGATGAAAAATCGAAAATCGATTTTCGGGGCAATACAATAATTTCCTTATCGGGAAATTAATTATTTTGAAGAGGTACTTGAATGGGTAACGTCGTGGAATTATTCTGGCTGATTCCATCTTCCTGGTCGTTGTTTGTAGTGCTTCAGTGTTTGTGTGTTACGTGCTAGCAGCCCGCGTATCGTCCATCTGAATCGTCTAGTTCTACCACAACGGGTGATATGACCTCGATAATATTCATTGGCCCCTCATACTTGGGGCAGAAGGCTCCAAATCTTCCTTCTGCTGCTGATGAAAGGACCCAGGTCTTCTTCAGCACCCGGTCTCCAACTTGAAATTCTACGTTCTTATGTTTCCTATCGTAGTAATATTTCTGTTTCTCTGATGCTACTTGAACAAAATCCTTTACTCTAGCTCTCAATTGTTGCATATTCTGCATTCGAGCAACCCAGTTTCCTTCATGATGCTGCATGTCATCTGGTTGAGGGTCAATTTCCCCCCCTCCGGAAATTCAATGGACGCAATTCTCGTCCAAAGTTCAGAAATGCTGGGCTTATGTTGCGCAAGGATGAATGCGGCACTGTATTATACGCGTACGTGATTTCTGCAAGATGAGTGTCCCATTGAGAGTGATCCTCTCCTAAGTATGTGATCATCAGTTGTTTGATGACTTTATTGACCCTTTCAACGAAATTTGCCTGAGGCCAATGGGGTGAGGTGGTGCTGTAGACTATGCCTCGCTCTGCGCAAAAATCGCTGACTACTCTGCTTCTGAACGTCAACGCGTTATCTGTGTGAAGAACCTCTGGTATGCCCCAACGATGGATCACCTCAGTTGAAAAATCCCTGACCGTTTCACTGGTGGCATTGCGTGTTGCTCTTGCTTCTAGAAACCGCGTCACCACGTCTTCAACAACAATGATGAACCGGTTCCCCTGACGGCTTTTCGGGTAGTACCCCATGACGTCCACTGCTATCAACGACCAAGGATCTCCGTATGTGCGAATTCTCATCTTCCTTCCTGGGAGGGTTTGCTCTACCTTCACTCTTTGACATCGATCGCATGTTCTCACGTACTCCCGAATGTCCCTATTCATCCCCGGTCAGAAGTATCTCAGCTGACCCCTCAAGATGGTTTTATTCATGCCAAAATGTCCAGATTGGTATTCATCATGAACTTCTCGAATAACACCACGACGCTCATTGAGAGGTACGTACCATTTCCAGGTATCTAGGTCACCGACAGTCTCTTCCTTGATAGCATTGGGTTTCGCAATCCACAAGTGGTCTCCAATTACCCTCATCTCCGGGTAATTTTGGGGATTTTGCTGGACTTTATTGTAGGTCTCTCCATACTCTTCAACGTCAGCTTCTTCATCTAAGATCCACAATGATTCTGGCCACAATTTTGGCTCTTTCTCACTGACTGAGTTCTCTTCCAGTTCCCATTCTATTCTGGAAAGAACATCTGCTGCCTGATTTTCACCTCCTTTCCTGTATTTGATGGTACAGTGGATGGCAGCCAACTTCATGACCCAGCTGGCCAGTCTGCCCGTTGAATCTCTCAAGTTTTCTAACCAGGTCAAGCTGCTATAATCGGTGATTACGTCAAACTCGTATCCCTCAAGGTATTGTCGAATTTTCTCGGTAGCCCATATGACCGCCAAACATTCTTCCTCAGTGGTGGTAAAACGAGTTTCAGGGCCGATCAGTTTACGACTGGCGCACGCGATTAGGAACTCTTTACCGTCAAATTCCTGATTCAAAATCGCACCAAAGCCTATGTCATTAGCATCTGTAACAAGAATTTTCTCGTGAAATCTGGGTAGACCAGCACCGGTGATGATATTAATTTTTTTTTCAACTCCTCAAAGGCTTTTTCTTGCTCTGAGCCCCAAGCCCAGGCTGATTTTGCTCCTACTAGTTGATGTAGCAGTGATGCTATGCTAGCAAATTGATGAATGAACCGGCGGTACCAGCCCGCCATTCCTAGAAATCTCTGCACTTCTTTTTTGTTCTTCGGTGTCGGGTAATCCACGATTAGCTGTACTTTATCTGGGTCCGCTCTCAGTCCATCGCGATCAATTATGAATCCCAAGTACCTAAACTCTTTTTGACAGAAATTGCTTGTCTCTTTATTGATAACTAACCCAGCCTTGGTTAATCTCTCCAAGACACTCTTCAGTAAGACCAGGTGAGTCTCAAAATTTTTGGATACTACCAAAATGTCGTCTAAGTAAACAAAAGTCTGTGGTTCGGCCTCTTGTCCCACCAGCCCATCCAACAGTCTCTGGAATGTGGCTGGCGCATTACAAATCCCATAGGGCATTCTCTTAAACTGGAACAGCCCCATGCCTGGCACGCTGAAGGCTGTGATCTCTTTGCTAGATTCGTCTAGGGGGATCTGGTGGTAGGCATGGCTGAGGTCAATGTTAGAAATGTACTTTGCTCCTCTCAGTCTGTTCAAGATTGACTCCATTCTGGGAAGAGGATACACATCTTTCTTGGTCACGTCGTTTATCTTTCTAAAGTCCAGACAAAATCGGTAGCTTCCGTCCAGTTTTCCATGCATCACAATGGGTGTGGACCACGAGCTGTGTGATGGCTCAATAACGTCATCGTTCAACATTTTATTCACTTCCTCACGAATCACCCTTGGAGATGCTCAATAGCAGCGTTGAAAAATAGCAGAATGACTTTGAACCTCGATTTTGTGCTCTGTTAACTGAGTAACTCCAAAACTTTCAGGCAGGGTGTTGACTTCCTTCTCAATAAATTCTCGTAATCTCTCACTTTCGGAATTATCCAATTCTTCCAAGGACCAATAATCTTGATAATTCGCTGTTTCCACTCCTTCTTCATGAAATGAATTAACATTACCACTGTCTTCAAAACCCCATTGCTTGCGCTTACCAAAGACGTTGAAGCCAAATTCATGTATAAAGTCCATCCCCAGAGCACAAGTATCACCAATTGCAGGAACTCAACGAAATTTCAAAAATTTTGTTACCTTATTCACTGTAATTGGGATGTAGATGAGCCCCAAAATCGGTGAGGTCGCTCCACCCGCTACCATCACCTTGGTGTTGCTTGGACGGAAAATTGGCAGTTGCAATTCGTCACTAATTAACTTCCCCGCTTCACCAATGAATGAGCAGTCTGCTCCTGAATCTACCAAGGCCTTGATACTTTTGTC
This sequence comes from Aleiodes alternator, assembly GCA_963921955.1. Classification (NCBI taxonomy): domain Eukaryota; kingdom Metazoa; phylum Arthropoda; class Insecta; order Hymenoptera; family Braconidae; genus Aleiodes; species Aleiodes alternator. Next base: position 3,711,914 of record OY998097.1, read on the forward strand.
TCCAACATGGCAGTCTATGAATATTCTCTTGGATTTATTTCCTGCGCTCAAATTTTGTAACATTATCAATTCATTAGACGAAGAAGATGCTCTTGGTAACAACATATCATACAAAACCGTTAGCGGAATCTTCACTTGGGCAAGAGTGTCTCTAGTACCTTCTCCCCTCTCAACTTTATCCCCAACTTTCTTTACCTTATTCTCCAACTTTACTTGACCATCCTCCAATACTTCATCCTCGTTTACTTTATCTTTTACAGACGGATTTTCTGGACCATTACAGTTGCTCCGTTGAATTCTCCGTTCTGAGTCATTAGTTGTACTACATTGGATTTTTCTGCAGTTCGTTTTTGATCTTCTTTCTCGCCCTCTGGCTTCGTTCGTTCAAACCTTTCCGGTATCGTCTTTATTTCTGTTTTCTGGACTTCAGTATTTCCCCGCCCCTCCCTTGGTGGAGACTTGGGGCTCTCAGTCTGTGTCCATTGAGTTCGATTCCTTTTTCGTTCCTTCTTCAAATTTGTTGATGTCAATTTTATCGCACCCAAGTGTTCCTCAGTCAAGGTTGTCGGTTCTTGGCTCAAATTGTCCTGAAGTTCCAAATAATTCATTCTTATTATTTCATTCTTTCGACTGTTACCCAAGGTGTTGGCTAGTAACCCTGGCACTCGAACTTGTTCTCGTTTGGGATCGGGTTCTGTTTTGGGTCTCACTCCGATCCCTACGAGTGGCCCTAAACCTCGTTTCCCGAACATTTATTGCAATTTGCTTTCGTGAACCCCGGTGTTCAACAGTTGTTACAACTGTTAACTATTCTGTTAAGAATAGTTCGCCTTTCCTTGGACAATTCCGGGTGAAGTGATATGCTCTCCACAATGATAGCACTCATTAGTCCTTGCCCCAGGTCTCGTACTGTTCCCTCGGCTTGAAACAGTCTGTGATTTCTACTCAAAATTTATTGGAGTGGAGCGGTTTTTCATCTCTCTTGCATTGGAACTATTATCATTTCTGGGTGATGCAACTGATCCTCCTGCAGCTGATGCTATAGGTGTCACGATTGTTTTGCTGTTCTCCCGCTCCATTGAGGTGAGGACCTTGTGGCCTTGACTCGTACTTGGACACGATTGGTCAAAATTTCCTTCCAGGGTTATACCGGTTCTCCAGCTCCCATTTTTCCTCCAATTTTCTCTTCGCTGTTAATAACTCTGCATAGGTGTAAATCTTTTCTGCATCTAAAACGTACAAATAGTCGCTCAATAGTCCATGGAATAATTTACTCACTTGCATGTATTCTGGAACGGGCTTCATAAGGCTGTCGTACAAGGTCAGCCACTTCCATGATGTAACAAAAAGCCGCCTCATTTGGCTTCTGTCTCCTTGTCCAGATTTTTTGCTGAATAGTCGCATCCTGATTACCGGCCATTAATATCTTCTTAAAACTGTGCACAAAGTCCTCCCATGAGGGGTTTCTCTTTTTTTCTCTTTCTACCCAAAGTAGAGGGTGTCCTTTAACAGCGTACGACAACAACTTCAATTTATCTGAGTCTCTGATTCCTCTCATTGTACAGTTTTCTTCAAACTTGTTCAGAAATTTCCGAGCATCTTCTTCAGGTCTCCCAGAAAACTGAAGGCCCCATCGATCTGCTCCATGTTTTTTATTAACGTCATGTGATAGTGATGCTCGTAAGCCCGGTCAGGGTCATAATATTCCTCGTCATTAGGGTAGAAAGATTGATCCAGAGGTTGATGCTGAGGGGAATTAACCCTCCCCAGAGTTTTGTTAAAGTTTACCTGCTGGTCCTCTCTCACAAAGTCACTGAGATCTCTGGATCGAACTCCACCCCGCCCTCTAGGGTTTTTGGATTCTCGATCGACCAATCGTTTGCTGGTAATTCTATCCTGAGCTTCAGTGGCTGCTCCTGTTGGTAATCCGTATTTGGGGTTCAACTCTGGGTTGCGTGGAGTCTCATGTAGAACCTGCCGAGCTGGCTTGCCATTGCTCTTGCTATGATTCCAGCTTACATTCAGATTCCCGGTGCTGCCCCATAGATGATCAGCTCGCCAAGATCTCTTCATTTCTTCACTCAGATTCTTGTCCACTTCCCAGTCTGGTTGGAGCGGTCCTCATCTCTCTGACTGGTGAAGATTCATCGTCCTTTTCCGTATCATCGAGTTTTCTTTGCGCCATTGTCGAAAATCAGTATCATGAAATTGTTGGAGCCGTGCTCTCAGTTCTTCATCAGTGCCCGTGATGTCTAGGCCTACTTGTCGAAGTTCTTCACGAAGCTCGTCTCCAGTGAGCTGCTCGTAATTGATCGGATCCATTTGTACGTTATTCATCGTGTAACTCATTATCTGCATGTATTGGAACTCTTTTGAATCCGGCAATGATTGATTTTTTATTTGTTTTTTTTTTTCTAAAAATTTATTTCCTCATAGTATTCACTTTTATTTGAGTGTCTCTTATTCTATTTCTCAGAATTTCTCAGAATTCTCGACTGTCTTCTGTATACGTCTATGTCTTACTTTCCCCCCAAACTCTTCCTCAATCTTCTATTATTTACTCACGTAAACATCTGCGGCCTTGACGCTACTCGAACGTGAGCCCCACGTTGGGCGCCATTGTAACGTGCCATCCTATTATTTTCTCCAAAATGCACGTTAAAAACCCACGACTGTCCAGAAATTTACTCCAAAATTACGCTGGGCGCCAGTCGCTTTTTCTCCTTTGGAAAAACGACAAGCCTGCTGTTATTTTCACCAGCACCGGTAGACTCTTGGGATAGGGGGGTGGTGGGATGTACCTCCTATTCTCAGAGATCAAGGCACCAATAAATAATTCACACTCCACTAATTAATTATAAAGTAGCTTTAATTATCGAGAAAGAAGGAACAAACATCGAACAATTTTTCGCAACACTTCATAACTACGCAACCGTTCACACCAAAAGTCCTGACGGGAAGCCCCCTCTTTTCCGATCACACGAGTCACGTGACCCGGACCTATCCCCACTCCTCTCGCTCCAATTTCCCACTTATCCGCGGAAAACTCGAATTTCCTGGGACTTCCTGACGAGACCCCGGCCTTGCAACCTCTTTTCATGAAATGGTTCCTGGCCAATATCTCAGAAACTACTGCGGCGATTTCACCCAGTTTCAATACCAAACTTTTCGTCCATTAAATGCACAAACTGACGGAATTTGAAGTCTCTAACTCAAATAGTTTTTGAGCTATCGTGTATACAAAATTCAGGATATAAAACACTGTGATTGAAATTATCTGCAAACGAAAAATCGCAGCCAAATTCACCCCGAGTGAAAATTGTAATTTCGATTGAGATGGATTCCATCGCTGAGAGTGGAGGCTGTGAATCAATTTTTCGTGAAGAAAAAACAAAAAAACGATTTTTCGAAAATTTGATTCTTCTCGAGAAGTATTCAACCGATTTCGCGCAATTTTTACTGACAACAATTTGCATGAGAAGGGAAAGTACTGCTAAATTCTCAGGTCACCAAGTATTACCGTTCCGGAGCAATGGGCTAATATCTATTACACACACACACACACACACACACACACACACACACACACACACACACACACACACACACACACACAGATATTTCTTTAAAATATCATTTCTCGGCGTTTTGGAACATTCTGAGTCATATTCTGATGAAATCTCGAAACCGAAAAAAATCGCATTTACAATGCTCCCATTCGGAAGCAAAAATGAGCGCGGAAGAGAGAGAAAGATAATGACACTCGCTCTCTTCTTTCTCATTGATTGAGTATTTTGCGCTAATTAATATAATAATTTAGCGAATTATCATGGAATTAGTTGAATTATTTTATTGATGGTTCGAAATGCATTGAATGGAAAAAACATTATTAATGCATAGTTATCTCGGAAACTAAGGGAGATAAAGAAAATTTGCAGGAGATCATTCTTCTTTGCTTCAAAATGCATATTCATATTCATATTCATATTCAATGCATTTCAAACCATCAATAAAATAATTCAACTAATTCCATGATAATTTGTTGAATTATTTTATTAATTAGCTCAAAATACTCAATCAATGAGGAAGAAGAGAGAGAGTGTCATTATCGTTCTCTCTCTTCCGCGCTCATTTTTGCTTCCCAATGGAAGCATTGTAAACGCGATTTTTTTCGATTTCGAGATTATCAATAAAGAAGCTTTTCATTATCAAATTGAATATAAGAGCATCCCCAACGACGATCTAATTTTCTGAACACTAGAATTGGGACGCGCACTCCGCGCGCGTGTCGAGCTATATTGGGTGTTTAAATATGAATATGTTCATACTATATCTTCAGCAAAAAATGTATTTCTTTACAGAAATACCAAAGGGGCTTTATAGAAATACCAAAGTGTGGAGATACGTCCCTTTCTTTTTAAAAGTAGTTATACCACTTTGTTGTCATTTCAATTTTCAATTACTCAAATAATGTTCCAGAGACCATAAAAAATATTTTGAAGTAATGAGTGGACATACGCCCCTTTCATACCAGAATTCCGTATTTTTGGCACTTACTCTCCTTAGAGAGATGAACCGGATGCTACATCTAATGGACCTTCCTTTCTGCCTTCCTTTCCTATCTAAGAGAACTGATGTTGAATTCACGGATAATGTTCAAATATCATTGTTATCACCGATTACCGATTAACCATAGTGACATTATTTAGAGTCGAAACCTATTCTTTCTCTGTAATTTTCCGTCTGGGTTTTCACAAAAAAAGGAAAGAGAAGTGCTGTAACGATCATATTTTTATTTTTAATTATATCTATACTATTGGAATATTCATATTATTATTATTTGTTGTATGAATGAAGAACTTGAAATGCTGTGGATTTTTGAAGGTGACAAACACAATTCCCTAAACCAGAGTGAACTAGTGTTCCTAAGAAAATTTCCCTAAAATTTCCCTATACTATACTATACCAGCTAGTATAGTATAGCTATACTAGCTATAATATAGTATAGCTAGTATAGCTATACTATACTAGCTATACTATAGTATAGCTAGTATAGCTATACTAGCTATACTATACTAGCTATACTATAGTATAGCTATACTAGCTATACTATACTAGCTATACTATAGTATAGCTATACTAGCTATACTATACTAGCTATACTATACTATAGCTAGTATAGCATAGCTAGTATAGTATAGCTAGTATAGCTATACTAGCTATACTAATATAGTATGACTATAGTCTAGCTAGGTTTAGGGAAAATAAAACGGTGACAAAAAACGTTTCATGCTTTTTTTTAGAAGGGATACCCATGAAAAAACGTTCAGATCTGATCAGATTAAATTAGATCTGATTAGATCCAACTAGATCTGGTCAGGTCTAACTAGATCTGATCAGGTTCAACTATATCTGATGAGATCTGATAACCTTAAATATATATTGGGTCATCAGATCTGATCAGATCTAGGTGGATTTGATGACATCTAGGTGGATCTGATCCGATCTGATCAGATCTAGTCAGATCTGATGAGATATGGAAATCAGAATTAGGTAAATAGACAAACATGATCAGGCAGAATTGAATTGTCATATTATTAGGACAGTCATAGAACTATAAATATGGTTCCTTCTAGGATCTTTTTCAAATAGAAATTTATCTGTTAAACAAAATTCGCAATGTGTCGGATCTGTGCTCATTTCATTATCATAGAATGTTATATTTATTTTCATGCATGATTCTGCATTCCATTTGGGCATTCTCAACTTCTCTCTGAAGTTATTTCCTCTAATTTTTCTAATCTTCTTCAGATATCACGATTTGAATTTCAATCGGTATCAAGACATCGTGTGATAGCTGAGTGGCTAGAGTAGAGGACTGATAATCCTATGGTCTCGGGTTTGATCCCGCTGAAGCCCTTTTTTTTCGATTTTTTTTTCTTAAAAAAAATTAATTTTCATTCATCTGTGTAGAAAATAATTCAGATTTTTATTAACTTCCCGATAAGGGAAATTTATGTAATGACCCCGAAAATGGAAAATCGATTTTTCGATCGATCTCCATGTTTTAAGACCTCCCCAACATTTTTTGATAGTTGTTACGTGTGTGTGTGTGTGTGTGTGTGTGTGTGTGAGTGTGTGTGTATGTATGTGACCAATTTTTTCGTTCACGTTTTCTCGTTAATCAATAACGCGATCGAGATGATCGATGTTGCAATCGGAGCATCTCGATATAGATTCGATCTGATTAGTTTTTGATTGAAATTGATACAGTACTTTCTTAGTTTTTTAAGAAAAACATTATTAATGGATTCTTCACTTCCCTGAAAGTGAAGTCTATGCACTGACCCCGAAAAGGAAAAATCTATTTTTTTATTGATCTCCATATTTTGAGAGCTCCCCAACATTTTTTGATAGTTTCCACGATTATGTCTGTTGTTATTTATCGTTTTTATCATTCATCATTTTTTCAAATAGTAAGTGAGAAAAATTAACGGGAAGTTCTTAGGGCGGCTTGAAGTCACACTCATCACAATACATTCTCGCTGATTCCTTCTAATCGGCAGTAACGCACTCCTCTATTCGCGAGCGAGCGGGCAACTAGGCACCCCTCTATTTGCGAGCGAGCAACTGCTCATTCCTAGTTTATTTTTCATTTTCTCTAAAAATTGAAATTTTTCATTTCGGATTTTGTGCAGATCCAATTGGATCTGATCAGATCTGTGGAACTCAGATCTAATTAGATCAAATTAAATCTGATCAGAGCTTGCCAATTTTTAGATCTGATCAGATCTAAGGAACTCAGATCTAATTCGATCTGAACATTTTCCTTGGGTAGGTAAAAAAAAAATTTTGTCTCTCATTTTCAATCAGATCTAGTTAGATCTAGTTAGATCTAGTTAGATCTAGTCAGATCTAGTTAGATCTAGTCAGGTGTAGTTAGATCTAGTCAGATATCAAATCCCGTCCAATTCACATTATGATGCATCAGGCGATGGATGAAAACTTTATGAGGTAGAATTCAATGAAACTGAAAAAAAAACAGACAATTAACAATTTCTAGTTTTTTCAAATTTCTTTAACAGATAAATTATTTTGGAAAGAATGAAAAGGATGCACATGTAGGACAGTCATAGAACTATAAATGAGGCTTTTTTTGAAGTTTTTCAAATAAAAATTTCTCTGTTTGAAAAAATTCACAGTGTATCAGATCTGTGCTCATTTTATTATCATAAAATTTTATATTTATTTTCATGAATAATTCTGCATCCCATCTGAGCATGCCCAACTTCTTTCCGAATTCATTTTCTCTGATATTTCTAATTCCCTTCAGTTATCACGATTCAAATTTCAATCGATATTAAAGAATCGTATGATAGCTGAGTGACTAGAGTAGCTGACTGGTAATCCTGTGGTCCCGGGTTCGATCCCGCTGAAGCCCTTTTTTTTCATTAAAAAATTTTAATTTCAATTCATTTGTTTAGTAAAGAACTTGGATTGTTATTTATTCTTCATTTTCTCTAAAAATTAAAAAATTTTCATTTGGGATTTTGTGTGGATCTAATTGGATCTGATCAGAGCGTGCCAAATCTCAGATCTGATCAGATCTAAGAAATTCAGATCTAATTGGATCTGCTCAGATCTAATTTGATCTGATCAGATCTGAACATTTTTCCCCCTGCATATAAATCTGGCTACAATGAGCATCATGTAAATGCTCTTTACAGATCCTCCAGAGAGTATCAAATAGTAGAATTTTAATTCGCTTCAACATAAACCATTTCTCAACTAAGATACTACATCGTTCACTTTAATGAATAAAAAAAAACATCTTTCTAGATTTTCAATCAAAGGACCCAGACTCTGGATCTTCAAGTACAACAACCCTGAGCATCGACAACGAGGTGAAAAAAAACCTCCTACCTCAATCAACAGTGCCGAACGATGCCAAGCGTCATCAAGGAGCAATCCCAAAGCAACACCGTCCAAAGAGTCCCAAAATCCCGCGTCTCCTTTCCTCTCCACCTTCGCTACCATGTGGTGAGCCGCGTCGTAGTATAACGTCTCATAAAGATTGTGCTCTTCGGGAGCCTACAGATCCACAAAAACCTGAGCAATCAAACAGCTCAAACAACGAATTATGTACACTCCTGTCGAAATCAGCACCCCGAAATCAGCGATTAAAAGAGTCGATACTTAAATTAAATACCGAGTATCAAACAAATAGTACACAACCAGTACAGGAAACACCAGGACCTAGTAAAGTACCGTCATTGAATATGCAACGTAGAAATAGACCAAGAAGACTGAAAGGACATCATCGTACAGTTCGTAGTGGTCCGCGTCATGGTTCACGCGAGGATTTCGCACCAATAGCAGCATTACTTGGCTTAATATCAAATGGCGAATGTCATCTCGCAACTAACCACAATGATACAACTGAGGGTGCTGTACATTGTTTTCGAGATGATAATGGCAGATGGTTAGCTTATACATTCGATGAAAAGGGCTCTGGTGTGGCAACATCAGCACCAATACCACCAGGACAGAGTGACAAACTCCTCAACACATTGTTATTACGTCAACAATTGGGTATTGATGCATTTCCATATCCTCAATTTGATAGTAACATTGAGATAACGGACTCATTAAGCAATAGCTACAGTAGTTTATCATTAAATTCAGCTGGTTTAACCGTTATAATTGATACGCCACCAGTTTTATCAAGTCCAGCTACCAATAATCAACCAAAAACACAAAATTCATTGCCACAAAATATTGTAACCAGTAACATTAATAATACAAATTTTGAGAGAGATTTATTCCTTCGTATGATGGCAGATAGAAATTGTAGGGGACAAAATTTATTAGATAGTATGATATTGAGCTCACATCAACTGGATAATACGAATCAACGACAATTATTGCCATCGCCAATTAATCAAGACACTGATATTAATACGAGCCTTTCATGGAATCGCTTTATTGATGGATTAGATGGGCGCAACGACAGAACAAAATCAACGCGTCATTATTATAAATGGAAGATCGGTAATTTTCCACACATCAAGATAAGATTCGATAGATTATCATTGTTAGCATTATTGGATAGAAATTTAACCATAATGGAGACATTACTATCAACATTATTGGCTGTCTTAGTTGCTGGATTGGGATTGTTGCTACTGCAAAATGGCTTTTATCGGGATATATTTGCATTTTTATTCTGTTTCGTAACAGCTGGTTGTCAATATTCATTACTGAAATCAGTACAGCCAGATGCTGCATCACCAACTCATGGATTTAATCGTATTATTGTTTTTTCGCGGCCATTTTATTACATTATTGTATCAAGTATAATACTAATATTGAATGAATCTCTAAAAAATTTTAAAAATTCGGATTTTCGAATTTACGGATTAAAATTAACTGATTACGATGTTATAATGCAAGTTAGAAATGTATTATTAATATTTCTACTTGCATTTCCTATAATATTTTCATTGGGTTTATTCCCACAAATTAATACATTCTTAATGTATATTTTCGAACACTTGGATATACATATTTTTGGTGGTACAGCAACAACAGGTTTTGTATCATCAATTTACTGCCTATTAAGGAGCGTTATAACTGTAACTACGTTATATGGTTTTGCCTACGGTGCATTGACTGAAGAAAAATCATCACAACATATATTATTTTCAATATTTTCATCATTATTATTATCTATATCATATCATTTGAGTAGATCATCATCTGATCCAAGTGTAATATGGGACATTGTTAAAACAAATTTGTGGCCACCAGAAATTTACATGGAAGAAATGGAGGCCCAAATAATTGAGAATACAACGATCAAAGAAACACCAAATGTTCCGAAAGAGACAACAAGAATACGTTCATCAGGAAGAAAAAAAGATGTCAAAATTAAAATTGATGAAAAAATAACTGATTCTGAACTTGTTGATCCATTGCCAAATAAGTTACGCACAACAGTGAAAGCAAGATTAAAGAATGATGCAATTGTTTGTGGTGCTATTGGTGTATTAACATTTTCAATTCATTGTTCAACGATATTTACAACACTACAGCCAGAATTGAATCCAGTTTTATGGGGTATCGTTAGTTGTTTGGGTTTTTTATTGCATTATATAATACCACAATTGAGAAAACAATTGCCATGGTTGTGTTTAGCTCGGCCGATACTGAGAAGTTATGAACATGCATTATTCGAAGTTAGAGAGCCAGTTAAAATAATGTGGTTTGAGAAAGTTTATGTTTGTCTATGTTTTTTAGAGAGAAATATACTCTATCCATTATTATTTTTGGGTGTATTAACAGAATGTTCACCACAAATAATCGAAAAATATGGTCATAATATTGGTACATTAATTATTGTTATCTGTGGATTGAAAAGTTTACGTTCATCTTATGCGGATCCATCGTCACGATATCTTGTGATAATATTTTCTGTATTATTTTTTAGAATTGATTATTCGGGATTGAGTGAGACATTTTTGATTGATTATTTTATAACTAGTATTGCATTTTCAAAGATTCATGAATTATTATTAAAAATAAGATTTGTAGTTACTTATATTGCACCATGGCAAGTAACATGGGGCTCAGCATTTCATGCATTTGCTCAACCATTTTCTGTACCACACTCGGCAATGCTATTTTTGCAGGCAACATTATCAGCCATACTCAGTACGCCATTAAATCCATTATTGGGTAGTGCAATATTCATATGCTCGTACGTACGTCCAATCAAATTTTGGGAACGTGATTACAAAACAAGAAGGGTTGATCATTCAAATACACGTATGTCATCGCACCTTGAACGTAATCTCGGTGCTGATGATAATAATTTAAATTCCATATTTTATGAACAATTAACAAGATCACTACAGCACAGTTTGTATGGTGATTTAGCCCTTGGCAGATGGGGTAATGTTGAGCAGGGCGATTGTTTTTTATTGGCATCTGATTATCTGAATTGTTTAGTTCATATTGTACAATTAGGCAATGGATTGGTGACGTTTCAGCTACGTGGATTAGAATTCAGAGGCACTTACTGCCAGCAAAGAGAGGTAGAAGCTATTTCAGAGAGCATCGAAGATAATGATAATTGTTGCTGCTGTGAAATGGGACACTTGTCAAATGTACTCAGTATGAATGCAGCATTTGGACAAAGATGGCTAGCATGGGAAGTTGCTAGTGCTAAATACGTTCTTGAAGGCTACTCAATATCCGATAACTCAGCAGTATCAATGCTTCAAGTATTCGATTTCAGAAAAGTACTGGTTACTTATTATGTGAAGAGTATTGTATTTTACGTCATTAAATCATTGAAATTGAAGCAATGGCTAGAGAATAATGATATTATTGAGGCATTGAAACCAACGCTCGAGAAAAGTTTTGTGGATTTAGATCCAGTTTTTAATATGAATATTGACGAGGATTTTGATTTCCGAGCGAGCGGCATTACCAGGAGTAGCTTCTGCAATGTTTACCTCGATTGGATACAATTTTGTGCTGTCAAGAATGATAAATCATTGGAAAGAACAAGAGACTCTTGCTTAGTTTCATTATGTCTTGCATTGAGTCTGCTTGGACGGAGAGTTCTCGGTGCAGCATCGCATAATACAGTTTCGAGTGTTGAATTCTTCCTTTACGGTCTCCATGCACTTTTCAAGGGAGACTTTAGGATAACATCAGTTAGAGATGAATGGGTACTTCACGATGTTGATTTATTGAAAAGCGTTGTTGCTAAGGGCGTCAGAATGGCACTCAAACTTCATCAAGATCATTTCATGAGTCCCGAGCAGTACGAAGATCCAGTAGCACTATTCGAAGCTATTGATAATCATGATAAACACCTTGTCATCAGCCATGAAGCCGATCCATTGTGGCGGAATGCTGTACTCAGTGGTGCACCAAGTTTATTGGCATTGAGACACATTTTAGATGATGGAATTGATGAATACAAAGTTATAATGCTCAATAAAAGATTTCTTAGTTTCAGAGTTATTAAAATGAATAGAGAGTGTGTTAGGGGATTGTGGGCTGGACAACAACAAGAATTGGTTTATTTAAGAAATAGGAATCCAGAGAGAGGCTCAATTCAAAATGCTAAACAGGCATTACGGAATATTATCAACAGCTCATGTGATCAACCAATCGGATATCCAATTTATGTTTCACCACTTACAACGAGCTATGCAGAGACTAATGGACAACTTTGTTCAATTATTGGTGGTCCACTTAGTTTGACTACTATCAAGCACAATGTACTCAAATTGTGGAGAAAGTGAGTTGATTATTCCATTTTTTTTGGTGAATGGTAATGAACGTAACCCTGAACTTGGCCACAAGTATCAGCAATCGTAGCTGATACTTCAGCTACGAGAATAAACCGACAGTGAACAATGTCAAACTCATCACACATATCATTTATATTTATATTATTTGAATTTCCTTACTTAATAAATGAGTGCGTGAGTATGGTTGCGGGAAGAGAAAAGATCGAGGGAACGGACCCGATGCAGTTGAAATAGTGTTTGTTAATTAATTGGTAAGGGCGCAGAACGATACACAGGCTAGAATGGGCGTACTCATTGAATATTGATATCATATCAATGCTCAAATAACAGAACAACGTTTAACATATGCCCATACACAGCCCATACGTCTTTCTGTTATTTAGCCATCGAAATATAGATAAACTGGGAGTGTGCCTATGATTGCTTGTACAATTGATGAGGGAAGACTGGAAGAGGAGTTCAAGAATAACGAAAAACATGAGATAGAAACACCAAAAAAAACATGAAGACGAAAAAAAAGAACTACCTTTTATTCCTCTTAATCAATTTTTCCAGTCTCGTCCAAGGTTTTTCAAATTTTCTCCTTTCAATCTCAATAACTTCTTTGAAAATTAATAAATTAATAAAATTAATTAAAATAATTAAACTAATTAATTAATAATCAATTATTAATATTATTAATATTATTAAAATTATTAATATTATTAATATTATTAATATTATTAATATTATTAATTAATTTTTAATATTATTATTAATCGATTAATTTATTAATTAAATTTATTGATTTCTTTCTCTCAGAACAAAAGTTCTTCATGTCTTTCCTTCTGTACGTTTTTTTTTCCATTTGATAAGTCTTTTTCAGTTTCATTTCTTACTACACTGTATCCATCATAAACGTCATCCCTGTTTATCTACATATGCGTATCAATGAATATGCACATCACCACCTATGTGCCGCTCCGTGTTCGAATAACTAGCTCATTTTTAGGAGTGACAAAAGACTTGTTGAATGATGATTTTTACATCTATTGCTCAATCCCGTTAGGATAATCCTCGGTAAAGATAGACATTTTATCGATAAAAACACGTATGAAAATACTTTATAAAGTCTTTATGGAGAGTTCTCTATAAAACGTGTTTTATAAGAAAAATATGTATAAACTTTTCTCAATGAAGAAAATGCTGTTTTATCCAATAGGATCATTGATAATGTTCTCTGTAGGGTGATATTGTGAGGAAGCTACCCTTTATGAAATTTTATTGGTGACACGAATTAATCTCCCCGACAAAATCACCCCCGACGTAATCTCCCCGCGACAAAATTACCCCGTGACAAAATCCCCCTCGTCTTTAATACCCGTCTGAAAGCGGTTGTAACTAATTACGATAGTAATGAAAAATTTTCTTATATGCGCAATGTCAGTTGTATTCTTGCGCTTTTGATTGTTGTTTTACAAGAATGTTGGGGGAGATTTTGCCGCGGGGTGATTTTGTCGGGGGGGAGATTGTGTCGAGGGTAATTTTGTCGGGAAGATAACGTCGGGGAGATTATGTCCAGGGAGATTTCGTGGTGGAACCATTTTTTTATGAAACAGTGCAAGAACCTTACAGGAAATGTATTTAAGTTTATGAATCCCATCAGCCGCTCTCCATGCGATCAGTAGTTCCTGAGATATCGGCGATTAAAAACAAAAAGGTATTTTTTGATTTCAATTGACGATATCTCAGCAACAAATGATCGTAAAGAAAAAAAACGAACTGAAGCTGAAGAGCCAGGCCACACGATGTTGATAAGGGTTGAGTCGAGAAATTTTTCTTGAGGTCCGTGGACCATATTGAAAAAATGAAGAAAGAAAAAGGAAAAAAGAAATTCCCGCTTTCAACCTTCTTCTCTCGTTATAACGGATGGTCAAACAAATTTTCCATCTCAAGATTTCACAAGTGGAGACTTCAAGCTTTCCAACCATTTGTTTTTATTCCGATCCGATGATTTTTGGAGAACTTACAGCCATTTGAAAATCACGAAAAAAAAGCAGACAAAATCTAATTCCCTCAATTTTTTTACTGAGTGTATATATATATATTTTATAGAAAACATCTTCATAATATTTTACTTCTAAGGACGTTCTCTATAGAGGCACTTTCGTGAGATAGTTATCTTACAGAAGTATGTCCTGTAAGAAACTCATACTTAACTTATTGATAATTAATGGAAAAAATAAAAATAAAAGCAAGTAATGAATAAATTGAAATAAATAATAAATAAAATGATGAAAGAAAAATGAAAGGCGCAAAAAGAAGAATTGAATTGAAACGCGAGGAAGAAATAAAATTTAGAGGGATAGTGCCGAACGTCAAAGAGAACTGTAGTACCACTGCCGCCGGTAGGTCGCGCACTGTCGGAATCCCATCCGTAAGCGGAGTTTAGCGAAAAGTGCAAATAAGCGAGATCGCGTCAATATGGCTGTATAGCCAGAGGGCTGAGGGCCAGCTATGCTCAGCATAGCACAAAAAAGAAGAAGAAGGAGCGAGATCGCGGCGCGAATGGTCCGAACGATCAGAGCCATAAAAAAGAAGAAGAAGAGATTGCAGCGCAGTTCGACACATTTATCTGAGGAACAGACTTTTTTGCTGTTGAAACTGGACAACGGCTCCAACGGCTAAAGTCTGAATTTTTGTCAACACTGTTTGGGGTTTTTCATCCAGCTATTTTTCAAAGGATAACTATTTTACGGATGAAGAATGATTATTAAGTTAAATAAACCATTCAACTGAGCGATGAAATATTTGTAAAAAGTCATTTTATAAGAAATTTCTCTATATAATTCTATTTCATGAAGACATTTCCTATGAAGTATAAATTTATGAAATAGTATTCTTAAAAAAAATATTAAAACTATTATATCTCCTTCGCTTCCCTCTATGAAATTTTTTTCATAAGAATCGCCTTCATAAAACAAAATTTACTGAAGTGTAGCTTCCTCACAATATTACTCGATAGAAAACATTATCAATGATCCTATTGGGTCAAACTGCGTTTTCTCATGCAGAAAAAGTTTATAAATATTTTTCTCATAAAAACTTTTTTTTAAAGAGCTGCAATGAAAACTTTAGACGAAAATTTCTATAACAGAAGTTCCACTTTCTTATAAAACACGTTTCGTAAAGAATGCTTTATAAAGACATTATAAAGTATTTTCATACGTGAAGGAACGTACCATTTTATTGAAACGAAGAAACTCGGCAACGAAACTATTCGGTAGTGATCGCGGCAGAATTAAGAACTTTAGTTTCCTCACCGTTAGCTCATGCACCCGAAATTTTTTTGCCAGTTTCACTTTGATTGAACGCATAAAAAAATTAAACCCATTGGATTATATTTAACAGATTTGAGCCTTCAGCACTCCAGCTATGAAATTTTCTTTTACCTTTTCTCTCTGAATCTTCGTATTGAGACAATTTCGGATAGAATGACAAATGGATTACTTGAAAAACTTCCCATCTCCATGAATATTAATACTTATTGAGGGCATGTTATTCTAACTTGATTCTGAACTTGGAGAATATAACACAAAAATATAATTTGGAAAGTACCAACCTTTGTTCTCATCGCGAGAAACAAGTAGTATATAGTTTGAGTATGCTTCAATGCGAATGCTGAAGGGTTAATAAAAATTTAATTTAAAATCGAATATTTGAATTCAAAAAATACAGTGTAAATATAAAAATATCAGATACAAAGCGGAAGGAAGTACATTCAACAGACAGCGTAAGGATACACTGCGAAAATACTGCACTTGAGTTAGTGAAGAAGGAATTGGAGTTATTAATTGTGCTGCTATACAGTCCTAGCTCTAAAATTCCGTTCATTCGAGCTATAACTTGCTCTATTCTTACAATGCATACATTCCAGAAAGGTTTGCACGATATTCTAGCACAACTACCTTAAAACTGCGTTTATCAGACCGAACTATTCCGTGTCATTATTTTTCCGTTATGCATGACCACACTCACACACTATTTATTAGTCAAAAATTGTGAACAGTATTTGTGTTTGTTTGACAAATGTCACATTTGATTTATTTTCGTAACTATAGAATTAGCTTCGGTTCTCAATACTCTAGGTTGCATCAAGTTTCGGGTCCTGATAATGAGGGTATTTAGTAGTGGAATAATAATGGAGTTTTCTATGGCACATCTCAGACTCTGAGGGAAATTCTAGAGGCAATCCACTTTTTTCAGGCAGAATAAAATTGTAGAAAAATTTTGGAGAAATTATTCCATCTTTCTCGGACTCTGAGATGTTAAGGGAAATTGATGAATGATCGAATTATCTCAGTTTATTCAATCTCTACACCTCAATCATCAAATATCTCATAATGTCAGTAAGATAGAATTGTTTTCGGGAGTTATTGTTTTGCCAAGCGAAATTAGAGCCGCAAAAAATTCATCACAAAAAATATTCTATCTTCCATGAATTTTGAGATAATTTGTAAAATGTTGAAGAATGTTATTTCATCACTTCACAATTGAAATACAGTATTATACAATTTTGATCTTTTTATTTCGTTTCAGGGTGAGGAGACGATGTGGACAGGGCTGCTCTTCAGGTGGCATTGGCTCACAGGACGATGGAGGATTCGGAAACGATGGAGTTTACGCAATGACCACCCATAACATACATTTCGGTAAATTATCATTTTGTTATTACTATCTAAGAATCTGAAAGAGATATAACATTAAAGATATAAAAAATGTAATTACAAAATTTTTATTGTGATCCATGATTTCCGAGATAAAATTTCAAATTATTCTTTCCACAATATCTCGAAATCTGTGAGGAAATAGAGTGGTTTTTGCAATAACATTTTTTGCAGGGCTGAAATATGACTTCAGGAAAATCTTTGTAAATGTTTTTCTACCTCCATTATTTTTTGAAATATTTGAGAAAAATTAAAAAAAAAAAAAGTTGGTTCATCCGGCTTGGTGTTCGCTTCCAAATTTTCACTCTAATCAATTGCTTCCTCAAATCAGGATTCAGTCAATCTGGTCACAACACATCAGGCTCTCAATCAATGGACTCTGGCTGTCAAATTGGTGGATCAAATGGTCGTGGATCTCTTGGTCGAACGACTACTGGCTCACTCAGTGGTAATCGTGGATCATTAGCATCAGTTGGTAAACCAACAAGTTCAACATTAGCATCATTAGCTGGCTTACTAAGCAACAACGACATGAAAACAGAAAATAAGTGTGAAACGAGCTTCACTAAACAAGATAAAGATGATATGTCACAACGAGTTAGAATAACGGACCCAAATCAAGTTTATGATGCTATTAACTTGGGTAGGAGGATTGATGTTATTTGGCCAGATGAAAAAATGAGACAACAGGGAGGGAGAACTGGCTGGCAGCACTGGGTACCAGAAAGAGGTATGGAGGGCTGTGTTGTACATAGATGGATACCAAATCATCGTGATCCAAATAGACGTTCACACGTTGATAAAGTCATTCTTCTCGTGAAAATTGATGATAAATATGTGCCTGTTGCTGAACAGGGCGTGAGAGACTTGGGTGCAGAAGTTTAAAATTATTTCTAATGCATTGTTCAATTGAAGAAAAAGGGTTGTGATAGTTTAGAGAGCTGTAATATTGTTAGTTCCGCAGCTCCGTTCCTCCTTAAAGAGTGATCACTTGTACATTTGTGTCTGTTTATTTTCCATTTTGACAAAAAATTGTTTTTCTGATTAATTACTCAAGTACATGATTTTTCATGAATTCATCAGATGATTGAATTTTGATCAACTTCAATTTATTATCAATTTTCTCGCAAATAGAATATCTCAAAATGTGAATAAAATTGCGACTTCTTGAAATTAATTTTTTTCCGCATAGTCTGAGATACAAAGATTTTCATCTCAATTGTTCCATACCCTTCAGATTTCGAGAAGATCAACTAATCACTCTTTCATTCAGAGGAATTGGACATATAGAGAAGCTCCCTATGGCCTTGCCCCTCCATGGGGATATAGCCAAAAAGAATAAGAAGAAGAGAAGCTTCCTACGGAAATTTCTCCATCCCCTATAGCTTAGAAGATGTTTTGTGAAAGAACGGCGACGAAAAGCAATGGTCAATCGAATTCATTTTGGAGTTGGAAAAACTTCTGCAGTTTGAAGGACAATTACTGAAATTAATAAATTCTCGCGAATATTTTTATGCAGAAGAAAGCACGATTTATACCAAACTATTTGTAATATATTATGTATCATATCGTAATCATATTCTGGGATATTCCAAGCTATTAAATGAGAGGAAGGAAAAATATATTTAGAAAAATGATAAAATCATGGAAGCATTGTACATAAGAGTAAATATTGTTGTCGTTTTTTTATCTGAAATTATAATATTAACAATTTGCCACAGAAGCAAGCAACGATGCAGTGTAAAACAAGATAGCTATAAAAATAATAATGATAATAATAATAATAATAATAATAATAATAATTAAAAAATATATATATATTAGAATTTCTCGTTCGCCACCATCAGGCCGATTGGGTGGGGGTGAGGCGGCGGGGGGTTGAGAGATTTTTAATTAATGTACTATCGAATTCGCTTGGTAGTTCGATGGTAATCAATGTTGGAAGGTTTTTAATTAAATAGTAGATACTGGTAATTAGAAAAAAATAATTAAAATAGGGGATGTTTTTAATTCCGGTCGGCGGGGTGATTGGGTATTTTTTATCAAATGACTAACCCATTCAATGTAGAATTCGATGATAGTCAATGGTAGCTGATTATTTATAATAGAGTATGCACTGTTTCCCTGTAATAATTGAAAATAGATAGTTGTATGGATTAGGCTAGCTAGTAGGTGCTGGCTGCCATCTAGATTCCTACCCCACTATGGTCTCAAGCACCAAAATATAAAACAGATATCACTTTTATTCTTATAACTGAAAGGCCCGGTTATTTCTACTATTTTTTTTAATTATTCCCTTGCATTGACGCACCCCCCCCCCTCTTTTCAGCAACAATGAAAATTTTTGCTGAAGAGATCATTTCTTGTCAATTTCCAGGAAAAAATTGAAAAAAAATTAAACAATTGCCTGAGACGCTCACCCTTTTCTACTATTTTAGAATTTTCGTTCTCAACACTTTTCTTGCCTAGATGCATACTCCTCTCTTCAGCAAGGATGGAAATCATTGTTGAAGAGCGGAGAAATTGAGAGAAAAAATTGACAATTTTTTTTTTTTTTAAGAAATGGCAGAAAGTCCAATTCTCTATCCCATTAAATTTTTTTTTTTTTTTTGTTTTCTGCCTTGACGCATTTCCCCCTCTTCAGCAACGATGGAAATCATCGCTGAAGAGAAAGGCACGGTCAAATTGTGAGGAAAGATTGAAAAAAAATTAAAAAATGGCAGAGCGGACCAGCCATTTCTACTATTTTTCAATAATTTTTGTTTTAACTATTACTTAGCCGTGACGCTTTCCCTCTTTCTAGCAACGATGAAAATAATTGCTGAAGAGAAGGAAACGGTCAAATTGTAGAACATTAAAACAAAATTTTCGAAAAATGTTTGAGATGCTCGCCTTTTTCTCCGTAGAGGGAAAGGGCCAAATTGAGAGTAAAAAATGAAAGAAATTTTTTTTTTCAAATGGCAGAGAAGGACACTGTCGAATTGAGGGAAAAAAAATTGAAAAAAAAATTTATAAAACGACCGAGAGCCCCGGTTTTTTCTACAATTCTGCATTATTTTCTGCAATTTGACGAGAAATGATCTCTTCAGCAAAACTTTTCATTGTTGCTGAAAAGAGGGGGAAAGGAATAATTGACAAAAAAATAGTAGAAACAACCGGGACTTTGAGTTATAAGAATAAAAGTGATATCTGTTTTAAATTTTGGCGCTTGAAACCATAGTGGGGTAGGAATTTAGATGGCAGCCAGTACCTACTAGCTAACCTAATCCATACAATTATCTAGTTTCAAGTATTACAGGGAAACAGTGCATACTTTATTATGAATAATTAACTACCATTGGCTACCATCGAATTTTACATTGAATGGGGTAGTCATTTGATAAAAAATACCCAATCACCCCGCCGACCGGAATTAAAAACATCCCTATTTTAATTATTTTTTTCCTAATTACCAGTATCTACTATATAATTAAAAATCCAACATTGATTATTCCGCCTTACCCCCGCCGGTCGATTGGAGCAACCAAACCTGATGTCGTCCTCTATTGTTCCGATGACAAGCTCATCTATGTCATTGGATTTTCTGCTCCTGTTGAAAATAATATGGAGCGGAAAGAAGAGGAGAAGCGGCAAAAATATCAAGATCTCCTGTTCCAGCTTCGTCAGATGTACCGTGGCTTCATCGTGAAGCTGGTTGTCCTCATTATCGGTTCTCTTGGAGGCATGAAGCAGTCTTTTGTGTCTGAATTATCCATAATTCCAGTGTGTAAGTCCCCTGCTTACCAGTTAGCTGGACAGATACAGAAGGCTGTTATTCTTGGGTCTCTCCGTCTTCTACGGCAATTTGAGTCTGGGCTGCAGTGATTGCTCACCCTCCAGTTGGTGGGAGTGATCATTGTTGTAGAGCGTTTGAATATATCTTTTTGCTCGCTTGCTGAGTAATCGTCGAGGGGGTCGGAGCCCTCGAAGATTCCTCAGCAATCAATATAGTCAATATATGTAAATAATAATAATAATAATAATAATAATAGTAATATAGACCGAAGAGAATAGACAAGGAAAATACATCCATCCAAAAAATTAAAAAGAAAACATGAAATCTGGGAGGAAAACAGAAACTGATGTTTCTGTGAAAAAACGTGGCCAAGTACATGTTTCTGAGAATCCCTCTCTTTGAAAAAAAAATGAGATACAGTCGAATCGCAATATGAGTCCGTCAACTAGGCTTTCCCGGAAGACCTTCCCCCTCTATAAGGTGAAAAAAAAATTCATTTCAGTGTCCTGCTATAAGACCGCATTGATATCAGAATGAATTCAACGTCCATTCATTATATGAATGCTATTTATTTTTGAATTTAGATACAAAAATAACATTTATAATCATAGGTGGTCAGTAATATTCAAATAATAGTAGGGGAGGACCAGGCAAAATGGGATAGCATTTTTTCATACGCGTTTTTAAAATTTCTTTTTGGCTAATTCTTCTAATTTTGAGATAAATAAAGCCATTCCGATTTTTTTTCCCCGTAAATTCTGATTTTTCTCTAGAAATGGAAAGCCGGGCAAAATGGGATAGCCAATTTTTTGAGGAAAAAAATTTTTTTTCAACGATTTTCTCAAGTTTTTAATTTTTTAGGCAGTTTTTACTGAAGACCTCAGTACACGTTTTGGTGCACTCGGTGGCTCTTCATCTTCATCACTTGATAGTGGAGTATGGAACTCTCTGCCTTGAGGTTCCTGAATTTTTTTCAATCATGTACCATAACCAGCTAGAAAGAACGAGGAATTGAGGTATTTCTGTCTGCATAGTTAAAAAAAAGTTAAACTCCTGTATAAAAATAACAATTCATACGAGAATAACATTTTATATGAGACAAAATTCTCAAATTTGATGAAGTGAATCTGTAAAGAATGTAATGAAGAATAAAATAAGTCTTGGAAACGAAAAATTAATCGAAAATTGGAGAATCTTCTGTGCTTTTGACATTCCTTAATTTTTTTAAGTTTTGAAGGAATTTTCAAAACTACAGAAAATTTTACAGTTTCCCCCCATTTTTTGTTTCCAGGACTTCGTTCATTTCTCATTACATTCTTTACAGTTTTGCTTTCATTAAAATTGAGAATTTTATCTCCTATAAATTGTTATTTTTATACAGAAATTTAACTTTTTTTTGATTATGCGGACAGAAACACCTTAATCCTTCTTTTTTCTAGCTGGTTACGGTACACAACTAAAAAAAATCGAGGAACCTCAAGCCAGAAAGTTCCACACTTCACTCTATCAAGCGATGAAGATGAAGAGTCACCAAGCCCGCCGAAACGCATAAGACGTATACTGATGTCTTCAGTGAAAACTGCATTTTGAAAAAAAAAGAAATTTAAAAGAATCGTTGAAAAAAAATTTTTTCCCTCACAAAAATTGGCTATCCCATTTTGCCCGCCCTATCCCATTTTGCCCGGGGAGCAGTCGATTAGTTCTCCGGCAGAAATTTCTCGGATGAAATTTCTCGGAAAAAATTTCTCCAAAAAAAAATTCTCTGTCAAAAATTTCTTAGAAAATATTTTTCCTGACGAGAAATTCTCTCTCAATAATTTCTCTGAAATTATTTCTTCTGAGAAAAAATTCTCAAAATTTTAATAAAATTTATTCTCTCCAAAAACTATAAATAAAATTTCCTATTTATTCATTCATTTCATATTCAATATATACAAATTCATTATAAAAGTACTAATATTTCTCAAAAACTCATTTTAAATCGACTAAATTCTTATTAAAAGTTCATTAAAGATTAATTAAGAATTCATGAAAAATTAATTAAAAATTCATTTCTCACAGACTTGTAATATTTGCAATACTCTTCAAGTATTTTTTCAAATTGTTTTTTATGAAGGGCTGTTCTGTCCGCTCGCTGATTCCGTTTTTTTCTTAATTGATTCTTGTGGAGTAATTTTTTTGGAGAAATTTTTCTAGAAAAAATTGTTTTTGGAGAAATTTTTGTTCGAGAAATTTTCTTTAGAGAAATTTTGTCAGAGAAATTTTGTCCGAGAAATTTATTGCGGAGAAATATTTTCCTAGACCCTTTTGCCCGACTCTCCCCTAATAGTGATGGTGAAAAATAATACAATAATAAATCAGTTCCCATCATACAGGCTGTGTACTGTAATAAATAACCTCTGTAGTCAGTCGCACTCATAAAGCGCTACTGGAAAAAATTACGTACACATTCACACGCTTAAAAAGTAGGGGAAGTTCACCTTACGAACGTTGACTGTGCTAAAAGGGTGGGGTACACGAATTCTTAGAATTATATTCCCCTACACCTCCATATGCGGGTTTATAACGCGACTCGACTGTAATCTGAAAGAACCAAGAATTTGAATTATTCTACGAAGGTTGATGAGAAAGACAAGAAATTAATATGATTAGATGGAAAATTATTCGGTAGGAAAAATCAGAAACTTGGCCTTTTCGCATCCGATTTCGAATTAAAATCATTAATGGAAAGTGAAAAGCCAAGTTTCTGATTTTTCCTATCGAATAATCTTTTATCTAATCGTATTAATTCCTCGTCTTTTTCATCAACCTTCGCGGAATAATTCAAATTCTTGGCTCTTCCAAATTATCTCATTTTTTTCAGAGAGAGGGATTCTCAGAAACATGTACTTGGCCACGTTTTTTTTACAGAAACATCAGTTTCTGTTTTCTCTCCCTAATTTAATCAACACTACCCAGGAAAAAATGTTCAGATCTGATCAGATCAAATTAGATCTGATCAGATCTAATTAGATCTAATTAGATCCAATCAGATCTGACAAAATGAAAATTTTTAACATGAATAGATCTGATCAGATCTAATTAGATCTGATTAGATCTAATTAGATCTGATTAGATCTGGTTAGATACAATCAGATCTAAGTCTGATTAGATCTGTTCAGATCTAACTAGATCTGATTAGATCCAACTAGATCTGGTCAGATCTAACTAGATCTGATCAGATCCAACTAGATCTGATCAGATCTGATGACCTAATATGTATATTGGGTCATCGGATCTGATCAGATCTGGCTGGATCTGATCAGATCTAGTTAGATCTGATCAGATCTGATCAGATCTAACTAGATCTGATCAGATATGGAAATCAAAATTAGGTGAATAGACAAACATGATCAGGCAGAATTGGATTTTCATATTATTAAAAAGGGCAGTCATAGAACTATAAATATGGTTTCTTTTAAAATCTTTTTCGAATAAAAATTTATCTGTTAAAACAAATTGGCAATGTGTCAGATCTGTGCTCATTTCATTATCATAGAATGTCATATTTATTTTCATGCATGATTCTGCATTCCATTTAGACAGTCTCAACTTTTCGCCGAAGTTTTTCCCTCAAATTTTTCTAATCTTCTTCATTTATGACGATTCGAATTCTACTTGATATCAAGAAATCGTGTGATAGCTGAGTGGCTAGAGTAGGAGACTGGTAATCCTATGGTCCCGGGTTCGATCCCGCCGAGGTCCATTTTTTTTTTCGATTTTTTTTTCTTTAAAAATTTTAATTTTCATTCATTTGTTTAGTAAATAATTCAGATTTTTATTTATTTTTCATTTTCTCTAAAATATGAAATTTTTAATTTTGGATTTTGTGCAGATCCAATTGAATCTGATCAGATCTAAGGAACTCAGATCTAATTGGATCAAATTAGATCTGATCAGATCTAATTTGATCTGATCAGATCTGAACATTTTTTCCTGGGTACACTGACAATACACTCAGGACTAAGACGAATTTCGCAGAAAATCTCAAAATGTACGGAAAATATATTTCGTTGACAAAAATCCTTGTTATAAAAAAGATCTTGAGAATTTAAGATATTCACGTATGGAAAGACTTTATAAAGTCTTTATAAAGAATTCTTTATGAAACGTGTTTTATAAGAAATTGGAACTTTTCTTATAAAGATTTTCTTGTGGAGTTCTCATCGTAGTTTTCATCCTTTATAAAATTTTGTTTCCTAAAGGCGATTCTTATAAAAAAAAATTTTATAGAGGGAAGCAAAAGATATAAAATACCATTAATATTTTTTGTATGAATCCTATTCTATAAATTAATTCTTTATAGAAAATGTCTTTATAAAATAGGATTTTATAGAAATATTTCTTGTAAAATGACTTTTTAAAAAGATTTTATCTCTCAGTTGAATGCTTCATTTATTCTATTTATTTGAATAGTTATCCTTTGAAAAATAGCTGGATGGGGAACTCCAAACAGTGTTAATAAAAATGCAGACTTTAGCCGTGGGAGCCATTGTCTGGTTTCGACAGCAAGGAAATCTATTTCTCAGATAAGTGTGTCGAACTGCGCCGCGATCTCGCTTATATGCACTTTTCGTCAAACTCCGCTTACGGACGGGATTCCGACGGTGCGCGACCTATCGGCGGCGGCGGTACTACAGTTCCCCTTCACTTTGACGTTCGGCGCTGTCCCTTCGAATTTTATTTCTTCTTCGCGTTTCAATTTAATGCTTCTTCTTTGCGCCTTTTATTTTTCTTTCCTCTTTTATTCATTGCTAGCGGTCCTACCCTCGCTTCGCTCGGGTCAGATTTTTTAGCAGCTCCTATACTGACTTATAATTATACATAATTCATCGAAGGAAGATTAGTAAAATGGACATTCTAATTGAGAAAATTCCAGGAAATTGCAGGCAGAAACGATGTGTCAGGATTAATTTTTTCCAATTTTGAGAAAATTTCTCATTTCGCCAAGTTTTGGAAGGATTGCCCCTTTGAAAATCTACAAAATTAATTTTTTTGGTGATATCTCCGGTTCTATTAGTCATAGCAGCCTGGGGCTGATTTCAAATTAAAGGTGAGCTCATTTCTCTTCAATCCAGTGGGGTCGAATTTTTTCAAGTCAATTTCTCAAAAACTTTCAGGCCATTTTCTGAAGATTAGTTTGCACATTATGAGTACTTGATAGATGAATAATTTCTTGTTTCGAACTGCGAAATCGATGGAACATGAGCTCAACTTCCATCCGAGATCAATCCCAGATTGCTACAACCAGTAGAAGGAGAGATATTCTCGAAAAACTAAAATTTTTTAAAAACAGTTCTGATTTATGATTCTATAGGAAGTTTTTCCAGCTTTCCAATAGTATCATCAGAAAAAATCTATCTCTAATTATTTCCATCAATATCGATTGTTTTATTGGGGGAAGCTGGTGTAAAATAGGTATCCCAATTGAACGGTTCGAGATCGAGATTTTTCAAGAATACCATTGTAAAGCTGAGAAAAATTTAGGGAGAGAACGTATGTTAGTATCGATCTGTTCCAGTTTTCCTAAAGTTTCATTTCTTGGGCCAAATTTGAAAGGAGTCCCCATTTCGAAAATCAGACAAAATTACTATTTCGGCAGTATCTCCGATTCTATTCATCGTAGCGACCTGGGATTGATCTCGAATGGAAGGTGAGCTCATTTTCCATCGATTCATGTTATCCATATTGTTCTTAATCAATTCTTCAAATACTTATAGGCCATTCTCTGAGAATCAGCATTTTCCCTGTAAGTCTTCGAATAGATAATTGCTTCCTTTATACTACATGAATTGATAAGGAATGAGCTCATGTTTCATTGAGGAATAACCGGAAATCCCAACACCCGATAGTACAAAAAAATTCCAAAAAACGGAAATTCTTCAAAAATAGAAGTCTTTTATATTCGAACTTTTAAAAAATGAAATTTTTGAGAAATTCGAAAAATTCAAAAAATTAAGAAAGAACCTTCCTTCAATATTCTCATCAATATTGATTGATTTATCAGAAGCAGTTGGGGTAACGTATACATTCCAATTAAACGGTTCGAGATAGAAATTTCACCAGAATTCTATTGGAAAGCTGTAGAAATCTTAGGTCAACAATATGTATTACTATTATCTTTTTAACTTCCCGATAAGGGAAATTTATGTAATGGCCCCGAAAATGAAAAATCGATTTTTCGATCGATCTTCATGTTTTAAGACCTCCCCAATATTTTTTGATAGTTTTCACGATCATGTCTGTGTGTGTGTGTGTTTGTGTGTATGTCCGATGATCAATTTTTTCGTTCACGTTTTCTCATAAATCAATAATGTGATCGAGGTGATCGATGTGGTAATCGAAGCATCTTGACATAAATTCGCGGTCATTAGATTTTGATCGGAATCGATCCAGTACTCTCTTAGTTTTTTAAGAAAAGCATTATCAAGTTCTTCTTCCCAAAAAGTGGAGTCTATGCATTACCCCCGAAAAGGAAAAATTGATTTTTTTATTGATGTCCAGATTTTTAGATCTCCCCAACATTTTTTGATAGTTTCCACGATTATGTCTGTTGTTATTTATCGTTTCTATCATTCATCATTTTTTCTAATAGTAAGTGAGAGAAATTATCGAGGAGTTCTTACGGCTTGAAGTCACACTCATCACAATACATTCTCACTAATTCCTTCTAATCAACAGTAACGCACTCCTCCATTCGCGAGCGAGCGAGCAACTACGCACTCCTCTATTCGCGAGCGAGCGTAGCGAGCGAGCAATTGCTCACCCCTAGTTTCAATTTATCATTGATATGATTCCCATGAGAAGTTTTCTCAGCTTTCCAATAGTATTTTCAGAAAGGATCTATCTCCAATATTTTCATCGATATTGATTAATTGATCAAACCGAGAGTGGAATGAATCGGGCAATCCATTTGAACGGTTCACAATGGAGCTTTTATAACCAATTTATTGGAAAATTGAAATTTTCTTAGGTAGAAAACATATGTCAGTATCGGTTTTTTTCTAACTCCCAATGTTCTTGAGCTTCCTAGAATATTCTTGAACCTTCAAAGAAATTCTAGAATTTTTTCGAACTTTCTGAAACATTGGAAAATATCTCCCAGCCTTTTGCAACATTCTCGAATCTTCAAGAACACTCCAGAAAGTTTCCGAACCTTCTGGAAAATTCCAAAATATTTCCAAATCTTTTGGTACTAAAAAAGATTTAGAAATATCTTGGAACATTTTTGAATATTCTCGCACCTTGGGGGGCATTGTAGAATGTTTCTGGACTCCCCGGAACATTCTAGAACAATCTAGAATAGTCTAGAACAATCTAGAATATTCTAGAACATTCTAGAACATTCTAGAGCAGTCTAGAACATTCTAGAACAATTTGAAACATTCGGGAACAATCTAGAACAGTCTAGAACCATTTAAAACTTCCTACATCAATTTAGAACATTCTAGAAAAATCTAGAACATTCTAGAACAATTTGGAACATTCTAAAACAATCTAGAACATTCTAGAACAATCTAGAGCATTCTAGAACAATCTAGAGCATTCTAGAACAATCTAGAACATTCCCAGATCTTCTGGAATATTCTAGAGCATTTTCGAACTATTTAGAACCTTCTCGGACATTCCAGAATACTCTCAAATATTCTAGATTGTTCTAGTAAATTTTAGAACGATCTAGAGCATTGTTGTATATTACCCATGAGGAGCAAATAAGTAAAATACTCTCTTTCATCCCCATATCTCTGGAACCAACCCCCCTAGCCGAAAACGGAAAACTTCTTCATGGATGGGGGGTGGAGGGCTACCACACCATGTAACCCCCATGGGGCTATGAGGGTTGGTTTCTGAGCTTTAGCGGCATTCACATAATAACACACTTTTTTTTATTATATATATTGATTTGCCTTATTATTTTTCTTTCATTAATTATTAATAAATTAGGTATGAGGTTCTTACAGGAAATACTTCTGCGAGATAGTTATCTCACAGAAGTGCTTCTAAAGAAAACGTCTTTACAAAGAAAATTTTATGAAGATGTTTTCTATGAAATTTATATATATCGCTCAGCAAAAAAATTGAGGAAACAGTAAATTTTGTCGTTTTTCTTCGTGATTTTCAAATGGCTGTAATTTTCCGAAAAATCATTGGATCGGAATAAAAAAAAATGGTTCCAAAGCTTGAAGTCTCCACCTCTGAAATCTTGAGATGGAATTTTTTTTGACTATTCGTTATAACGAGATAAGAAGGTTAAAAGCGGATTTTTTTTCCATTATTTTTCATTTTTCCAAATTGGTCTACGGACTCCAAATAATTTTTCTCGACTCAACCCTTATCAAGATCGCGCAGTGTGGCCTTCCAGTTTCAATTTCTTTTATTTCTTATGATCATTTTTTGCTGAGAAATTGTCAGTTGAATCGAAAAATACCCTTTTGCCTTTAAACGCCGATATCTCAGGAACTACTGATCGCACATCGAGCGGATGATGGGATTCGTAAACTTAAATAAATTTACTATGAGGTTCTTGCACTATTTCATTGAAAAAAATTTTCTTCCATTTTCTAAATTGGTTCGACAAAGTATCGAGAAATGAAGTTTTTTTTTCTTTTTTTTGAATTGCCGTGAATTCCGTGAATTTGGGAAAAACTGCAAATGCTTTAACATTTTTCTTTAGTTTACTGTGTGAAACAAAGTTTCAGCAAAAATTAAAGGAACACTTTTCTGTTCCTTAGACCCCAATTAATGATGATTAAGGCCGAAAATGTTCTTTCTCCCTCATTTCTTCGTGATTTTTTCTGCGAAATTCGTTTAATTTCATCGAGAAAGAAACAATGAAAAAAAATTAATAAAAAAATCAAATTTCTTTTTTAAATCAATAGAAAATTCGAATTTTTTTTAAATCCGTAAAAAATTAGAATTTTTTTTCTTCAAAAATCAATAGAAGAATCTTCTTTAAGAACCAACAGAAAAATCGAAAAAAAAAAATTTAAATTGGATAAAAAGCTGCCAAAATCGTATTTGACTTGGAGAGATAGTGACTCAGCAAGTTTTTTCAAACAATACAATTTTTTTAATTGATTTTTGAAAACAATTTTATAGATTATTTTTTCCTTTTTTCACGATGAAATTCAACAGATTTGAGCACAGCAAAAAAAATTAAGGGAACAGTAAATTTTGTCAGTTTAAGCCCGAAAATGTTTTTTCTCCATCATTTCTTCGTGATTTTTTGTGCAAAATCTGTTGAATTTCATCGAAAAAAAGGAAAAAATAATCAATAATTTTTTTCTCAAAAATCGATAAAAAAATTTTTATTGTTTAAAAAAAATTGCTGAGTCAATATCTTTCCAAGTCAAATACCAATTTGGCAGTTTTTTTTATCCATTTTAAAGAATTTTTCTTCCGATTTTTCTACTGGTTTTGAAAAAAGATTCGTTTATTGATTTTGGAAGAAAAAAAATTCTAATTTTTTACGGATTTAAAAAAAAAAACGAATTTTCTATTCATTTGAAAAAAAAAAAAAATTATTGATTTTTTTCATTGTTCCTTTCTCGATGAAATTAAACGAATTTCGCACAAAAAATCACGAAGAAATAAGGAAGAAAAAACATCTTCGGCCTTAATCATCATTAATTGGGGTTTAAGGAACAAAAAAGTGGTCCTTTAATTTGAGCTGAAACTTTGTTCATTCGAGAAAAAAAACGGTCCAGTCGATTGGCTTGAAAATTTAGGGGGTGTTTCAGCACACAGTAAACTACAGAAAAATGTTAAAACATCGGCAGCTTCCCTCGAATTCGCAAGATCCACGGCAATTTTCAAAAAAGAAAAAAAACTTCATTTTTCGATACTTTTTCGAACCAATTTTGAAAATTGAAGAAAATTCATTTCAATGAAATAGGGCAAGAACCTCATAGTAAATTTATTCAAGTTTACGCATCCCATCATCCGCTCGATGTGCGATCAGTAGTTCCTGAGATATCGGCGTTTAAAGGCAAAAGGGTATTTTTTGATTCAATTGACGCTTTCTCAGCAAAAAATGATCATAAGAAATAAAAAAAATTGAAACTGAAAGGCCACACTGCGCGATCTTGATAAGGGTTGAGTCGAGAAAAATTATTTGAAGTCCGTAGACCAATTTGGAAAAATGAAAAATAATGGAAAAAAAATCCGCTTTTAACCTCTTTATCTCGTTATAACGAATAGTCAAAAAAAATTTCATCTCAAGATTTCAGAGGTGGAGACTTCAAGCTTTGGAACCATTATTTTTTATTCCGATCCAATGATTTTTCGGAAAATTACAGCCATTTGAAAATCACGAAGAAAAACGACAAAATTTACTGTTTCCTCAATTTTCTTGCTGAGTGATATATATAAATTTCACAGAAAACTTCTTCATAAAATTTTATTTTGTAAAGACGTTTTCTTTTGAAGCACTTCTGTGAGATAACTATCTCGCAGAAGTATTTCTTGTAAGAACCTCATACCTAATTTATTAGTAATTAATGAAAGAAAGATAATAAGGCAAATGATGAATAAAAGAGGAAAGAAAAATAAAAGGCGCAATGAAGAAGCATCAAATTGAAACGCGAAGAAGAAATAAAATTCGAAGAGACAGCGCCGAACGTCAAAGTGAAGGGGAACTGTAGTACCGCCGCCGCCGATAGGTCGCGCACCGTCGGAATCCCGTCCGTAAGCGGAGTTTGACGAAAAGTGCATATAAGCGAGATCGCGGCGCAGTTCGACACACTTATCTGAGAAACTGATTTCCTTGCTGTCGAAACCGGACAATGGCTCCCACGGCTAAAGTCTGCATTTTTGTTAACACTGTTTGGAGTTCCCCATCCAGCTATTTTTCAAAGGATAACTATTCAAATAAATAGAATAAATAAAGCATTCAACTGAGAGATAAAATCTTTGTAAAAAGTCATTTTATAAGGAATATCTCTATAAAATTCTATTTTATAAAGACATTTTCTATAAAGAAGTAATTTATAGAATAGGATTCATACAAAAAATATTAATGGTATTTTATATCTTTTGCTTCCCTCTATAAAATTTTTTTTTATAAGGATCGCCTTTATAAAACAAAATTTTATAAAGGATGAAAACTACGATGAAAACTCCACAAGAAAATCTTTATAAGGAAAGTTCCAATTTCTTATAAAACACGTTTTATAAAGAATTCTTTATAAAGACTTTATAAAGTCTTTTCATACGTGTTGCGGAGAATTTCAGGAAAAAATTGATAGTTCACTATAGTGAACTATATAGTTCACTAATATAGCCAACCATAGTGAACTATCAATATCTTAAATTCTCAAGATCTTTTTTATAACAAGGATTTTTTAGTTTCACTTCACAACTGAATGGCTAACTCAAGACTGGTTTCCCTATGAGGGGGAAGTTGGCATCCGTCGTTTTTATTTTTTCACGATTATTTGAGTGAGCATGAAATCCTGAAAAAATTCGAATGCGTTCATTGAAATGTTTAAGGCCCGGATGGAGTAGGGTTATTTGAGAAAACGTAGATTTCACTTTACGAGGTCAAAAATGGTTCAATTTTCGGAAACTCAGTACAGCACCATTGTTCTGCATTGTCTGTATGGTGCTGTACGGAGTTTTGGAAAATTGAACCATTTTTGACCTCGTAAAGTGAAATCTACGTTTTCTCAAAAAACCCTACTCCATCCGGGCCTTAACCAATTATTATAGTTTTTGAAAGACATTCTGCAAAATTGATGAAGAAATAAAGTAAATTCTAATAGGCGGCAAAACTTTCTCCATGTTAAATGTCGGTTGAGCGATGTTGCCGAAAACTCGATAAACCGCGCCCGGACAGTGTAGAGTGAATTCTACAACTTCGCAACTGAAATAATACCTCATGAGTGGACCAGAGTCGCAGAGGCAATTTAGGTGACCAGTGTAGGATTGAGGACGTTGGAGTGCCATCGCAAAACTTCAAAGGTACATCTGAAAGATATAAATGTTTGAGATATGTACATTTTATATCTATTGATCACCTCTCAAATAGTTGACAAGAACCATTCACAGAATAACACAACAATTATTCCCGCATTGAATATAGACTCTTATGAGAATATGCAATTTTCCGATGAAAAAAACAAAATAGCTCAAACTTTTATAAATCACTTCCTCAGATTGTGACGCTTGCAGGAGAAAATCACCACAGACCCGAACCATCTTTCGAATTTTTGACATGGGTTTTTCTGGAATATCAAAAAAAAAAGTTACGTGAGATTTCGTTATTATGCTTTTATTTGATAAAGTGGGAGCTACAAAGAAAATCCTCGGAAAAATTGCTCCATTTCCCTTACATTGAAAGATATTCCACAACAATCGATGAAAAATTTCAGTTCTCCCTCTGAATTTGGCACCGAATTCTTTTGACTCACTGGCCCGATCGGCAAATTGAATAGGAAAAAAACTAAATCACTCCGGTGAAATTATCAGTTGAATATAAGTTAGCATAGCTTTTATTCTAAAAGAGAAAGGGAAAGTAAGAAAGAGAATCTATGATTTTTCACCAACAGCATTCGGTTTTTTCAATTTTTTGATTAAATTATCAATCATACTTGCTTCAACAAGACCAATGAATTTATCAACAACCAAACCATTTGAAACAGCTATAACTGCTGGTACTGCTTTAACTTCGAAGGTATGTACTAATTCTGGATTTTGTTCTACATCAATTATCGCAAGGTGTACATCATCCATTGGTCCAATTAGTTCCTCTAATTTTGGTGTTAATATTTTACATGGATCACACCATTCAGCATGAAAATTTACGATAACGGGTACATTGCTATTCATGACCCTTGATACAAATTCAGTATTATCAGATATTTCAAATTTTTTGCGGCTCCGCGGGAGAAGTGATATAGTTCTGGCTGATAGATTAAGGATATTTTTAATGTTATGTAACATTTTGTATGTTTCTTAGAAGATTTATGAGATTATCTGGGAAAATTGAATATTCAACGTGTTGCCGATGTCAATTTCGTCGAGTTTTTCAAAAAATAAAAACAGCGGGATTTTCGTTATTTTTTGTTCTAAAAAATCGCAAATTCTGGGATTAGTCAATCCAGTTAGATACTCTTCTCGGCTTCTTAGATTCCATCAGATCGTATTTAATGTATCCAAATAGGGCAATCAGGGAGGAACCAATGAGAAGAGTCAGAAGAATTACTCGCCAGATGAATAAGTGATCGTAAGGCTGAAAGAAAAGAAATTAAATACATTACTCCAAGCTGAATAGTCAAGTGGTGAGAGATGTGTTCATTTAATCATGCGATAAGTTTCTATGAATTATCTTGGAATTTTAACAAGATCGAGTAATTTTTTATTCCGAGCTGACCGTTTTCAGTAGTTTAGCACAATCAGATTCGAGGAATACGGAAAGTTGGAGAATCAAAGTTATAAGTAGAACATAGATATTGGATTTAACATGAAATTCGAAAATATTCCAGTCATCAGAATCTTTTGGAAGAAACCAGAATGTATGAGATAAGACCTTCCCAATGATTTCATACCTAGCGAAATTTCTGATGGGATATATATGCCGGATTGATGTTTGAGAATTCGATTATTGTATCTCGAGATCTAAAAGAGTGACCAAGAACATTGTTACAAAATTTCTTCCATCCTCATCAGTTAGTCACAAGTGTAAGAAACTTGTAACTAATGCCCCAAAAATATTAAATTTTCCCGATGATTACCAATTAGTGTTGAGTCTAAAAATTTGAAACATAACAATGCTTCTTCTAATTCTTTCCAAATTCCAGTATCATCCCAAAATTTCAAGTTCCATTTCAAAACAAATGAAACTATCAAAAGTTAATCCAGAAAATGGCAGGGTAATTTTTGAATTATTCACCATTATAAGAGTAAATTTGATTTTCATTTTAATAAAAAAAATTACCTTGTCCTGATGCGAAGATGGGTACTCGGAGCTCCGTGGCACACTAACCAAAATAACAGTTATTATTGCAGCGATAACAACAACAATACCACCAATTCTCTTGTCAGTTCTCAATCCAACAGCAAATATCAATCCTGCAGATAGCCAGAGTATTACAATGATGAACAATCCAAGGCCGATACCAAATATAAGAACTGTCATTACCTCTGAAATTATTTTGAGAAAAATTTCACGTGAAAATTTGTACTCTCCGTAAATAAAAACAAAGAAAAAGAAAATTATTGGCGAATGCCAGCAGGGAGGAAAATCATTGAGATTTTATCTTATTTTCTCACCTAAAAATAAATCGTTGACATTTGAATAGATAAGTAGAATAATCCTAACCTGTACAATATTAAGCCACTCTCATTACTGTGAATCAATAATTATAAACAGTCGACTTTGATTAACAAAAATCCAGTTACTTTATATTGTTAACGCTCTTTTGTCAGCGATAGACAAACTAGATCATGAATTGCGATGAAAGTACACTATAATTAGTATTTATTTGTTTGGAGTGAGTGTATAAAAAACTGATTTCAGATGTTACATTCGTGCCATTGGCCACTATACTCATGGCCGTCGTTGCCACAATCTTCATAGTTATTTTCTTTTGTCTGAATAGTTGGATGGAAGAACATTTTTTTTGTGCTTGTAGTAAAAATAATTCAAGACGATTCCGTATGTATTTAGGCTCAGTTACGAGTGATCCCTTATTCCCTTTATAATACTTTAGAGTCGACAATTCCTCACCCCTTACCATAATATAGATCTTCAATCTCTCATCTCTCAAGCCCCCTCGTGGAAATCGAGTCGTCAGATTCTGTAGAAAAATGACAGAAGCTGCCGAATTTTGTAGAAATACATCAAAACTGGCTGACAATTTATGTCAGATTTCGTCAAAATTCGGTCAGAATCGAACATATATTGATCATATTTGACACTTTCAATCCAAAATTGACGATTTTTATCCATAAATTGGAACAAGCAGGTCAGATATTGTCATATTTATTAAAAAAAAAATGTCAAAATTCGACAAATTATCGAAGTATCTACCATGATCTGTCATAACTCGGGTGTGAATAGCGATGGCAAATTTGTCAAAAAATGTCATGATGCAAAATATTTTTTCAGAATCTATCATAAAATGTCATACTTTGATGTTTTGCTTCGAAATAGAAGCATTGTAACTGCGATTTTTTTCGACTTCGAGATTTCATCGGAATATGACTCAGAAGGTTCCAAAACGCCGAGAAATGACATTTTAGAAAAATGTCTGTCTGTATGTGTGTGTGTGTGTGTGTGGTGATGGCCGATTTTTGAAAAACAAATCGATTTCCGAAAGATCGACCTTGCAGAAAATCGATTCTTGGGAA
This sequence comes from Aleiodes alternator, assembly GCA_963921955.1. Taxonomy (NCBI): domain Eukaryota; kingdom Metazoa; phylum Arthropoda; class Insecta; order Hymenoptera; family Braconidae; genus Aleiodes; species Aleiodes alternator. The sequence goes on from OY998097.1 coordinate 3,748,114, forward strand.
TCGATTTTTTGCAAATTTAAAAAAAACTTTATTAGGACTTAAACATGGAAAATTTCTAGGTAAGGTGTGATTTTTCCGGCAACGTGTGAGAAAGAAGAAAACAGATGTAAAAAAGGGTTTTTTCAGAGAATTCGCTCAAAATTCTAGTCTAGTTCAAAATTCCTAAATTGAAATAGGGTATGTGTGAAAAATCTATTATTTTTTATTCGTTCTTTGTACAACTGAATCCATAAGTAAATGTACACAATTGCTTGAAATATGGATCATCTTAACTCCATGCCAATGATTATTTTAATTGATGCTTGAGACGACCTGAACCAAACAATTATGACATGTTGTTATTGAAGAAAATACTCAGCATTTCAACTGATATCATAATAAATCACGTATGAAAAAAGTGTATAGGAAGTTCCTATAGGAAAATCGTATAGCGAAGCGTATACATCTGCGTATATGGAATTCGGATATTTCCTACTAGCGCCGCCGTCGCCTTCGGCGACGTCGTTGATCCCCTTTTCGTTTTTTAATTAACAATGTTATTTTTCAATGTCTGTAATTATTTTCTTGTAATCAACTTTAATTAAAAATGATTTTATCCTTTAATTATTGAATTGATGATAACATAAAATTCCAAAGTTATTTACTTTTTTTAATGGAAAACTAATTCAAAAAAATTAGTGTCCATAATGTCCACCAAAATTCGCTCTTGTCAATTCGAGTTCGACTTTTTTCATTTCGAGTTCGATTATCCTTCAATTCGAGATGAAATCCGCCATGTTCGACTTTAATGCTCTGTCCTTTTTATAATAGTGCCGTTGCCGCCCCCGGCGGCGCCGTTGATCACCGCCTTTACATTCAAATGTTACATCAATGTCACATTTGTTATATCCGTTTTTTTTACATCTTCTAAATATTGCTATACCTAAACACATGTTTTTTTACAATTAAATGCTTTCAGGAATGAATAATTGTTCCAATTGAAATTCACTCATTAGTAGTGTTGGGAAATCATGATAATAGAGTCTTTCTATTATAGAATTCTATTGAATTAACCATGCTACTTGCAAGAAAATTTATCTAAAATTGATGATTTTACTTCAAAATCACTTTCCATCACTAAGAGTCTCAGCGTAATATATACTATACTATAATACTTCAATTCGAAAAATTCATTCTCAGCATGCTATAAATTACAATATGATTCGCAGAGATTGCAAGAATACGATGATCATAATCAGTATTCTTTCTTCTAGTCTCAAATAACCGATAACATATTATGGTTATTCATTATCAATTTCTACAATAGAACAGCTATTGAAATTATTCTGTTCAGAACTCATCTTACATTGACATGGGTTTCGATTTTTATTTTTCCCGCTTGGGACTTGAACTTTGTGCACAAATGATTTGTATTCTGCAAAGAAATATACTCTTTCCAAAGTATTTTCATGGATCAATAATCGATGCAAACAAATAATTCTGTATATGCATAATTTTTTAAGACATTGTTGCCTTGTTGTCCTTTCAAATGAATTTCAAGACAAATCAATGAACGAATGTGAAATAAAGTGACGTTCAAAATATCTCTCATTCAAAATCAGTTCCGACTTATCCCATTTCCTTAAAATTTGTCCTACTTTCCCAACAATTTGTTTATTGTCATGACAAAAACTCATTTTATTGTAAATTTAAACAAATACAGGTCTTTGGTCAAATTTCAGCTCGCCAAAATAGCATGTTCATGTTTATTCTTATATGAGATTTATTGCGCATGCCAGGGATGCTTATTATAATTAGCTCGAATTGATATTCAGAGAGATATGTGCTTGTGGCTCATTTTTGACCGGCCCAAAGTAGATTTTCTATGCATATTTGCAGAAAACATGGTTTGTAAGTTCTGAAAATACCCATTAAATTCGTACTTTTTGCTATCTTCAAAGCCCCGTGTTCGAGAAAATGTCAAGTGACAGTGTTGTCTCTAAGTTTAAATGCTAAGTTGAATTTTTTTAAATAACAATGTTTCATCTTGAATTCTTGATTCCAGTTTCGATTTTCTTAATGACAATATTCAATTTCGAATCTTCGCGATTTCCAACTGGCCTCCAACGACGTCGTTGATGTTTTTTTTGTTTGTTATTATTGAATGTTCTCTCCATTATTATTCAAGGAATGATAATAATCTCTATCTTTCACTCAATTTTTTCGGAACCACGTTTCATTAATTTCATCTTACAATTGTTATAATGATGATAACATAAAATTTTCGATTGCAATGAAACAATGAATGCTGTTTGCGAGTTCTGATATTGTAGTTGTGTGAAAATTAAGAGATAGCCATTGTCTACTGTCAACTATTTTGTATTTCAATCCCGGATTATCGATACAAATTTCGATTTCCTAAACAGCAATATTCAATTGATTGGGTTTTAAATCTTTGAGATTAATCTTCATCATATAGGCTAGCGCTACTATCACCTCCGGCGACGTTGTTTATGTCTTTTTGTTCGTTATTATGAAAAAAATGATTTTTCAATTTCCATGATTTATTTTCCATTTTTTGAGGAATAATCATAATCTTTCTCCTCCATTTCGTGTTTTCTCAGTTATTTTTCATTAGTTCGATTTCTTCATTTCCTAAATGATAATAATGGCATGCAATTTTATATTTAAATGGAATGAATAGAATAATTAATGCCGAATTCAAGTTATGATATTGTGTTCATAGAAAGTTTAAGAGATTATCATTTATACAAAATGTCGAATTCAATTTTCGAAGATGGTGATGTTCTAATCTCGAATTCTCGATTCGAGTTTTGACATTCAAAATGGCAATGTTCATTCTTCCAGATTTTCAATCAAAATCTTTCATATAGCAGCCTAGTGCCGCTGTCGCCTCCAATGACATCATTAATGTCTATGTATTTTATTCCTCAACTATGAAAAAAAATAATGATAACTTCGAAATTTCCGATTTACAGGAAAGAATGCAATATGAATGTTATTTCCAAGTTTCGATGTTCGAAAAAATGTCAAGAAACAACATTTTGCTTCTAATTTTAAATATCAAATTCAACTCTCCCAGCCCATATTTTATTTAGTGAGCCGCTGTCGCTGTCAATGATGCCGTTGATGTTTTTTTGTTGTCGAATGGAACATGACTATCGTGAAAATTTTAATTTCGATTTTTTTATTGGGACATATCTCGAATGAGCCGGAAAGACCAAAAATCATACTTTGGAAAAATGTCTTTATTTGTGTGTGTGTGGTGTGTTTGTGCGCACACACATATTTCAATAACTTCTGAAGGCTTATACTAAAGAGTCTGAAATTTTTTCAGTATATTCCTGTCATTGAACTCTCCATTTTGAGCCCTATAGTTTAAGACCTAGTTCAATAGTTTTCAAGATATCAAAATTTTTCGGAAATTCGTTTTTCATGAATATTTTGGAAACTTCCGAACCAATTTCACTCGGATTTACAGGCTGTGTTGGCGATCCGATGAGCTGGCTGATTAAGAATTTCCATCTATTTATTAATGACACTTTCTAAAAAATTCTAATTTCAACGATTTTTTCAATGGAGTTCTCGTTAGCACAATAACCGGAAAAATATTCAAGTTGGAGATTTCCAATTCAGTGAATTCATTGTTCTCATAACATTGATGCATGGGATTGCTGATGGACATAATTGATTGAAAAGTTTTTAAAGGAAATATTTTTTTCAGTTTTAGAAAATTTCACTTCTCCAGGAATATCTCCGCGTTTATTGGTAACGACTTGGATTTTGTCTCAAATGGAAGGTAAGCTCATTTCCCATCGATTGATATAATTGTGAAGAGCAAATCATCAATTTTTCAAATGGATCTAGAGTAAAAATTGTTTTCCAGTAAATGAGTTATGCATATTTTGAAAATTGATTTAAAGAAATTCGAACTATATGAAACGATGGAAAATGAGCTCACCTTTTATTTAAGATCAAACCCTGCACGCTATAACTAATAGAACCGAAAAAGTGAATGTTTGCTTCCGACTGGAAACTATCAACTATCATCAAAATTTTAATTTTAAATTGCCTATTGGAAAATGTCCGAAATTATCAAAAAATATTGAAAATAATATTTTAGCAAAATATTTGTGTGTGTATGCGTTTACTCATAATAATACATAAAACTTTCATTTCATGGAACGTTAAAAAAAAGTCTATCTTGAAAATGTGACATATTCGGATTGAATATTGCATTCATTCATTCGACCGTCTTTTGAGTTTTAACTGAAAATTTCACCAGATTGAGGATTGTCTATTCGATTTTTTCAAAAATCAGATTGAATATATTTGACGCGAGTCATCATCCATACTCATTCATTCGCAAGCAAATTGCTAATAAATTAGCTAACAAAGCTATATCTTATCATGTGCAATGCAATTCTCTACTTGTTGTTTACTATTATTTTCAAGAATAGTTATTTTTCATTCTTCGCAATTTTTTCATTTTAGTTAATAAATCATCATAATAATTATCATCCATTTCGTATTAAAAAAAAATACTTTTGTATTATTCCTCAATAATAATTATTGTGTGTTTTTTCGTCCATATTCTTGTAAATTCAATTTGAGGTTATGTAGGATATTTGGACAAAATAAAATAAATTGTAAATGTCAATCTTTACATTTATTTTCTAAATTCACTGCGAATTCAGGAAATAAATGTAAAGTTTGACATTTCCCTGGTGGATCGTGCGACAGGGCAGTCGATTTTTTCACGGAATCGACCGTGATTCGATCACGATGCGATCGCATCGCAGCTGTATTGCAGTCGCATCGTCGTCGCACACACTCGCACGCAGTCGCATCGTGGTCACATGACAGTCAATTTGGTGAAAAAATCGACTGTCTGATCGATATGCAATCGCCCGTTCCATCAGGGTTATGATTTATTTTATTTTGTCCAAATATCTCACATAACCTCAAATTAAATAATAATTATATGTTCCTCTCATTTCCCGTTTTTCTTGAGATTTTTGTCATCAATTTCGTTTTCTAACAAATTTTAAATTCAAATGAGATGATTAAAATCCCTGGAAGGCTCATTCTCATGAAGAAAGCTAACTGCCGCGACATCTATCTGACCGTATGCTACACTCAGTTACGGGTTATACTTAATTCGAGTTTTTGCGAGTTTCGATTATCGATTGTGCTACATGAATCCGCCATGTTCGATATTCAATGCCTGTTTCTTTTACAGAGGGATATGATTGGAATTTGTTGTGTTTCTATGTGCAAATTAGAGTTTATACGATTTATTTCTATACGAATGAAATCTAATTTGCGTATAGAAACACAACAAATTCCATTCGTATAGGAAATATCCGAATTCCATATACGCAGATTTATACGCTTCGCTATACAATTTTCCCATAGGAATGTCCTATAGGAACTTCCTATACACTTTTTTCATACGTGATGAAAGAACAAATAAATCAATAGTATGAATAAGGATGAGTAAAGAAGAGGCTTATCTTATTGCCCACGGTATATGAGGGAGAAGGAATGGAATATAATTTTAGTCAGGAATAAAAAATTATATTATTCAGTCCATGAATTTTTCAACACCAAGTAACATCACATCCAACAGAAAATAGTTATTTAGTGTTTGAATGAGAAACAGAAATGAACATCACCAGAATTCTTGTGGCAAAGCGCCTAGAAATACAATCATATTTACGTGCTTACCAGTAAGCCTATTTCGACGATTGTCGACTATGTCCTCTGACCAAGAGAATAAACGATCTGTAGGAACAGATGACCCTATAACACTACAAAATTTGAGAGCAGCTTTTGATAATAACGGGAATGCTTCTTTGCAACTAACCCAATATTCAATCAGATCTCTTCCTCTCGCGATAACATCTTGCGTGATACACTACGTTAATTCTGTGTGAAGATTGCTATTTTGAGGATATCTCAGAAACTAAGCGAGATAGGGCGGAGATGTTTCCTACCTCTCTTGTAGCTCTCAAAATTTTCTATAAGAAAGAATTCTAATGAAATTTCTCTAGCTGGCTTAGTTTCCAAGATATTCACAAAAAAACATTTACGAATAAAGTCCCATCCGATGTCTTCACTCTTGTTTATTGAAGAAATGGAAAATTTATGAATTGAGGATCTACGTATTGAGCTACCTTTGACCACCAATCGTTTTTACATCGGTTTATGTAAGTTGAAATTGAAAAATAGTAAATTTTCCCGCTAAATATAGGCTAAAAGATGAATTAATTCTAAAAAATGAACTAATTATAACAAATAATTGTAAGTGATCCACTATTGACCACCAGCGAACCACCAAGCCATAAAAAAAAACTGAAGCAAAAAAAAAGTTTTTTACCCGCTATCTATACGGAGCTCTCCGGAACGGTGATACTTGGGGAGCTGAAAATCTGACAGTATTTTCCCTCCCTATGTAAATTGCTGTCAGTGGAATTTAAGCGAAATCGGTTGAGTACTTTTCGAGAAAAATGCAATTTTCAAAAAAACGTTTTTTCGATGCTTCTCCACGAAAAATTGATTCACAGCCCTCACTTTCAGCAATGAAATACATCGCATTTGAACTCATAATTTTCACTCGAGGTGAATTTTGCTGAAATCTTTTGTTTGCAGATAATCTCAATTACAGTGTTCTTTATCTTGAATTTTGTATACACGATAGCTCAAAAACTATTCAAGTTAGAGACTTCAAATTTCGTCAGTTTGTGCATCTAATGGACGGAAAGTTTGGTATTGAAATTGGGCAAAATCGCTCCAGTAGTTCCTGAGATATTGGCTAAAAACTATTTTATGAAGAGAGGTTATATCTCGAAAACTATCCAAGCAATTACATCCAGGTTCAGCTTAAAAGATTCATCTCAATGAGCCCCACAACTGGTGAGAATTTCAGATTTTTCAAAAGAAGTCTCTTGTAAGAGTGTTCGATAAATTAGTTTTTTCCAAAATCACAATTTTCCTTAGTTTTCTCCTTAGGAACACTTCTATTTTTTATTTCGTCATTCGAAAGTAGACAATTTTTTCTACAAAATGAGTACCTTTTCATTCTGACATGAATCAGGAAGAATAGAAATTCTATTTGGAACCCGAACTTCAATTTTTAAGTTTTATTGTAGGATCTCAGTTTTCATCTAATATTGAATTTTGATGTATCATATGACATCATTGCAATTTAATCGATTATATTGAGCAGAAATTTCGAGTCCCAAGTTGACTTGGACTACTGCAGATGAAATCCTGAACAAGTCGATACAGTCTGGAGCAATATTTGTAGGACTGTATAAGTGCGTATTTATTCATTATGAGTGGAATTCCATTCGGAAGCATTTTGCCAATCGAATTTGCCACGCAGTTAAAAATTTGAAGTTTTGAAGTCAATTATTCATTGAGCTATGGTGGACAGACCGAGGTTTCGAAAAAAAAAGCACAAAAAAATCAATAGCTAATAGAATAATGGATTTAATTCATAAAAATTGGCCAAAAGCTAGATATTATGGCTGCGAATCTTGAGTAAAATTTTGAACAGGATTCGTCACACGCAAATTGAGAAGTTTGAAAAAATACGATTTTTACAAAATTGCTGTATGGGGCATTCCACGCTATTTCAATCACTTCTCGGACGATGTTTTTTAATTTTTTTTTCATTTTCTGATATGTTGTGGAGATGCTCGAGACAAGTCATTTCACACAGGAAAAAAAAAAATTTTGAAAATTTTACGACCATTTTCATTTTCGGAAAAACGCTTTTGGTGCCCATTTCTCTCCAGCTTTGGAGGCTCGTATCTCGGTAACTATCGGTTATATTAAATGAAAGAAACAATACTTTTTTGTGGCAAAAGAGTACGGGAATTCATTTAAAAAATTCCCATTTGTCTAAATGTAACATTTCTATTTATTATTAACAATTGAAATAAAAAGAATGATGGCAACTAGAGAATGCGCGCTCCTAAAAATCTAGAAAAAAAATATGTTAGAGATTGATTTATTTCTGATTTTCTTGTAAATTTTGGTGAAACTTCCCCGGACCGTTCTCGAGATATTGATTTTTTATGTTATTGCGTGATCGGCGGGCGCTGTCGAAAGGCCATGCGCATGCGCACAACGGCTCTAGCTGCGAATCACGTGGTCACTGGCGGGTAAGTTGAGTACGCTCAAGCGTTGGGTTTTTGGATTCGCACTTCATAAGACATTAACGAGTTATTTGATATTAATTAGTAAGTTTATTTTTCAATTACAATTAGAATCACAATTTTATCCTTAACCATCGAATGACTTAATGAATTCTTTCAACGATTATCAATGTTTTATCATGAAAAAAAAAGAAAGTAGGCCCCAGCCACGCCTATTTCTGTGGAGCACTTCCATTACTTTTGCCCCTCCATGATTTAAATAACAATTGATATGAAATAACTCGTATAATGTCTTATGAAGTACGAATCCGAAAATCCAACGCTTGAGCGTACTCAACTTACCCGCCAGTGACCACGTGATTCGCAGCTAGAGCCGTTGTGCGCATGCGCATGGCCTTTCGATAGCGCCTACCGATCACGTAATAACATAAAAAAATCAATATCTCGAGAACGGTCCAGGGAAGTTTCACCAAAATTTACAAGAAAATCAGAAATAAATCAGTCTCTAACATATTTTTTTCCTAGATTTTTAGGAGCGCGCATTCTCTAGTTGCCATCACTTTTTTTATTTCAATTGTTAATAATAAATAGAAATATTACATCTAGACAAATGAAAATTTTGAATGATTTCCCGTACTCTTTTGCCACAAAGAAGTATTGTTTCTTTTTTTTAATATAACCGATAGTGACCGAGATACGAGCCTCCAAATCTGGAGAGGAATGAGCACCAAAAGCGTTTTTCCGAAAATGAAAATGGTAGTAAAATTCTCAAAAAAAAATTTTTCCCTGTGGGAGATGACTTGTCTTGAGCATCTCCACAACGTATCAAAAAATGAAAAAAGTTAAAAAACATCGTCCGAGAAGTGATCGAAATAGCGCGGAATGCCCCATATCTCAGAAACCATTCGGCCGATCTTGCTGAAATTTTCATGAAATATACACTTTATCAAACCTGGTGTCTAGTTATGTATTGATGAGTGCAATGAACGAGTGCTAAATTGACGAATTTCCCCCACATACCCTATTTTTTCCACTATTATCCTATCGACCCGTATACCTTACTCTACTACTATCATCCTTTGAATACTTTTTTTCGAAATCGTTTTTGATTTTGTTTTCCGTGACCCGATTCGATTCACTCAAAAAAAACCGAAGAATCGATTTTCGTACATTTTGAGAATCGACAAAAAAGGATCGATTTTCGAAGGAAGAAAATCGATCTCCAAAGAATCGATGCAAAATCGGCCATCACTATTCACTACTCAATTTGCATTGAGATGTCAAAAACAATGGGAATGAATATGAGGAGATATGATAGCTGCTAGCTATTAAACCAATTTTATGACATTTAAAAAGATTCAACGGATACGCGAAAAAGAAGACAATTTTTCATGTAAGTTTCACGTTGATTATTAAATTTCTTGAAACGTAAGGATGCTGCGAAATTTCACCTACTTCTATCAATTTTCACAATTGAATGGAATTGTTTATCTGGGTTAATAAAATAATTTGAAGAGTTAGGCATTCTGCAATAACATATTTCGATAACGATGTATTTCATTGTTCACAATGATAAATAAAACTTCATCGTAAGCTTCAATTAGTGAAGAAAACAATTAGGGGAAGGTGGGACAAAATAGACATCAGGGTTAAAATGGACACATCTAAATTTTCAGGCAAATATTATGGAAAGTTCTTGAAATTAATAGAAATATTGGCGGTAGATTGTCTTTGATGATTTCATCGGAAAGCTGATGAAATTCTAGGCAGGAAAAAAGTGCCGGAATTAATTTTTTTGATTTTTTAGCGATTTTGACTTCTTCAAGCATTTTAGAGGAATGAAACCCTTCCTTTATTTTTAAATTTTCAGTTTTTTGAGAATATCTTCGGTTGTATTTGTCGTAGAGTAAAAATTCCGAGAGCAGGTGAAAGGTGAAATCATTTGACATCGATTCATAGGGTTCTCAATAAAAAAAATATAGATTTTTAAGGTATTTATGGGCATTTTTGTGAAACAGTTTTTGGCCTAAAAGTATCCCGAAAATTGATATTCTTGAATTCAAAACCCCATAAATCGATGGGAATGAGCTCTCCTTCCATTTGAGACCAACCCCGAATAGCTACGATCAATAGGACGAGGGATATTTGCAGAAAACTGAAAATTTCCAAAAAAAAGGAAGGCTTTTTATCCCTCAAAAATGCCGAGAAATATCGAATTTTTTGAAAAATCGTAAGGAACCCATCTGACACTCGTTTTCCGCCTAAAATTTCCTCAATTTTTCAATAGAATCATAAACAAAAATCCATACCTAACCGTTTCATTAGTGTCCGTTTTGCTCCACTCTCCCCTATGTCATATATCGATTGCAAAAAATTTAATGAAAGATCTTTATTTCTGAGAAAAAGAATAACTCCATTGAAAGTTAGCCAGAAAAGAAAGAAAAAAAAAACTAAAAACTACAAACTTGCATATTCAAATCAAATTAGACTGGCCTGCATCATGTTATCAATGCTGCTATTATTGAGCGTCGAATCATACTTCAGAGTGAGAATTGTGAGAGGTGCAAAAAAATCCCTTGACATCCCTTACAATTACTTTCGATATGATATTTTTATGACAACAAAGTCGTCCACAAATGAAAATATTGAGATAGGGAGATTTTTTTCCTATTTCATTCATTCATTTGATAATTTGAATCTCATTCAAGTTTCTTATTGAATTGCACCATGTGTGTCAATTCTTTGTCGATAATACACGGTATTTTGCAGCTCATGTAGTTTGCTATCTCAAGAAATGATTTATTGGTAAATTGATTATCAATTAATGTCACAGAAGCGTGCAATGGATTTTTCTTCTTTTTAATATGGCACGTAAATTTGATTGGTATTTCTTCATTCCTTTCTGCTAAATCTTTGAGAATTCTATCTGATATAATGGTTTCTTTATCAATTGGACTCATACTAGGATCTAAGGATGGAATTCGACCTTTTCTCATCCTATTCATACAGTATTTACCAATACACGATAGCATGATATTATCATGATCCTTTGTATGAACATCGGATTCTTCTTTCAATTTGATTTGTTTCAATCCAGCGTCATAAATAATTTGTACGTTGAATTTGAATATATTTGTTAATATTTTTTCCAATAATTGAAATATCATGAGAAACCAATTTTTTTCTATTAATTTTTGTTTACTAACTTCATCAACTTGATCATCATTGAAATCATCTGGAAGTCCAAATTTTTCATATTTCCCAGCTGGTATTATGAAGCAGATAGACTTCGATTTTTTGGTTTTATTTTTCAGAACAGGGTCAACTAGCATTGGCAATAATTCAATGAAATTATCCTTCAAATTTTTACAAATTCCAACCGCTTGAAGGCACGAACACTTTAAATTCTGGAGTTGCCAAGTTGACCAACCAGAAGTAATGTTGTGATCAAGCTGTATTGGATCCTGAAGACAAGCCGGTCTCGTTAAATGAAGGCTCTCTGAATCTAATCCAATGTCATCTATTCTTTTTCTGAATTCAACGCGTGAATGACTCAAACCATCAAGTGGACAAATAACATTCGCTGAAAAGTCAAATTCAAAATAAAATTGAAAAAAACTCTCCAACAAATCTGGTATAGTGCTTGAATTATTCCCTTTTGTTTCATAATTTTTATCAAAATTAACTTGCCATCCTCTGCTGTAAATTGGCTCAACTCTCTTTTGTAATTCAAGCTTCAATTAGTGAAGAAAACAATTAGGGGAAGGTGGGACAAAATAGACATCAGGGTTAAAATGGACACATCTAAATTTTCAGGCAAATATTATGGAAAGTTCTTGAAATTAATAGAAATATTGGCGGTAGATTGTCTTTGATGATTTCATCGGAAAGCTGATGAAATTCTAGGCAGGAAAAAAGTGCCGGAATTAATTTTTTTGATTTTTTAGCGATTTTGACTTCTTCAAGCATTTTAGAGGAATGAAACCCTTCCTTTATTTTTAAATTTTCAGTTTTTTGAGAATATCTTCGGTTGTATTTGTCGTAGAGTAAAAATTCCGAGAGCAGGTGAAAGGTGAAATCATTTGACATCGATTCATAGGGTTCTCAATAAAAAAAATATAGATTTTTAAGGTATTTATGGGCATTTTTGTGAAACAGTTTTTGGCCTAAAAGTATCCCGAAAATTGATATTCTTGAATTCAAAACCCCATAAATCGATGGGAATGAGCTCTCCTTCCATTTGAGACCAACCCCGAATAGCTACGATCAATAGGACGAGGGATATTTGCAGAAAACTGAAAATTTCCAAAAAAAAGGAAGGCTTTTTATCCCTCAAAAATGCCGAGAAATATCGAATTTTTTGAAAAATCGTAAGGAACCCATCTGACACTCGTTTTCCGCCTAAAATTTCCTCAATTTTTCAATAGAATCATAAACAAAAATCCATACCTAACCGTTTCATTAGTGTCCGTTTTGCTCCACTCTCCCCTATGTCATATATCGATTGCAAAAAATTTAATGAAAGATCTTTATTTCTGAGAAAAAGAATAACTCCATTGAAAGTTAGCCAGAAAAGAAAGAAAAAAAAAACTAAAAACTACAAACTTGCATATTCAAATCAAATTAGACTGGCCTGCATCATGTTATCAATGCTGCTATTATTGAGCGTCGAATCATACTTCAGAGTGAGAATTGTGAGAGGTGCAAAAAAATCCCTTGACATCCCTTACAATTACTTTCGATATGATATTTTTATGACAACAAAGTCGTCCACAAATGAAAATATTGAGATAGGGAGATTTTTTTCCTATTTCATTCATTCATTTGATAATTTGAATCTCATTCAAGTTTCTTATTGAATTGCACCATGTGTGTCAATTCTTTGTCGATAATACACGGTATTTTGCAGCTCATGTAGTTTGCTATCTCAAGAAATGATTTATTGGTAAATTGATTATCAATTAATGTCACAGAAGCGTGCAATGGATTTTTCTTCTTTTTAATATGGCACGTAAATTTGATTGGTATTTCTTCATTCCTTTCTGCTAAATCTTTGAGAATTCTATCTGATATAATGGTTTCTTTATCAATTGGACTCATACTAGGATCTAAGGATGGAATTCGACCTTTTCTCATCCTATTCATACAGTATTTACCAATACACGATAGCATGATATTATCATGATCCTTTGTATGAACATCGGATTCTTCTTTCAATTTGATTTGTTTCAATCCAGCGTCATAAATAATTTGTACGTTGAATTTGAATATATTTGTTAATATTTTTTCCAATAATTGAAATATCATGAGAAACCAATTTTTTTCTATTAATTTTTGTTTACTAACTTCATCAACTTGATCATCATTGAAATCATCTGGAAGTCCAAATTTTTCATATTTCCCAGCTGGTATTATGAAGCAGATAGACTTCGATTTTTTGGTTTTATTTTTCAGAACAGGGTCAACTAGCATTGGCAATAATTCAATGAAATTATCCTTCAAATTTTTACAAATTCCAACCGCTTGAAGGCACGAACACTTTAAATTCTGGAGTTGCCAAGTTGACCAACCAGAAGTAATGTTGTGATCAAGCTGTATTGGATCCTGAAGACAAGCCGGTCTCGTTAAATGAAGGCTCTCTGAATCTAATCCAATGTCATCTATTCTTTTTCTGAATTCAACGCGTGAATGACTCAAACCATCAAGTGGACAAATAACATTCGCTGAAAAGTCAAATTCAAAATAAAATTGAAAAAAACTCTCCAACAAATCTGGTATAGTGCTTGAATTATTCCCTTTTGTTTCATAATTTTTATCAAAATTAACTTGCCATCCTCTGCTGTAAATTGGCTCAACTCTCTTTTGTAATTCACTAATTGTTGGCAATATATTTATAGTAGATTGTTGAAGATAAAATATTATCAGCATAACTAGTGAATAATTTGTTATTTTACCAGTACCAGATAAATCTAATATTTTAGCCCAATATTTGATGATAATTATCAGTGGTCTTATTCTTGAATCTAATGTCAGAAGATATTTGATGAGTTGACTGTTAAAAATACCAAGACCATGTTTAAATGAGATATCACAATCCAAATTAGTTGATACATGATGAAATTTAATAACTGGTATTTTAGCCATTGGTATTGGAATTATTTTCGTGAAAGATCCCTGATTTTTGAATAACAAACTCTTCACTTCTTTGAATATTGTTTTAGGCGTCCAACCAATACGTTTTGACTCGTCTTCGTTAATTTCTTCACCGATGTCAAGGAAAATATCCAAATCACTCCCAATGAGTGCTAATCCGGTTATTGATGATCCAAATGGTACAGCACAACATTTCGGAAATGATACTGACAGTGTTCTGTCCAAGCAACTACAAACAATTCCACTCAATCTGTGCAATTCTTTTTCATTAGGCTGTATCAACTCAATGAATTTATTAATTTGTTCATCAATAGTATTCATTGATTCTAATGCTAATTTCAATGTACTGGCTGCTTCTGTCTCTTCTGAAGTCTCTTTATCGTTATTTTTTTGTTTTTTAGAAAGTTTACCATCGTCACATTTTTTTGCATTGGGATTATCAATCTTTCTCCTCCTTATATTCAATTTCCATTTATTCATATGAATTGGCTTTGATAATAAATGATCCACTGGTGACTTTTCCTTGTATTCGATAATTAAATATCTTGGATTAAATATGTAGTGTTGAAGTGGACCAAATTGTGAAAAAAAATTGAATACCAATTGAGGAGTCGCAAATGGTGGTACTGGTGCTATGAATACTGAATTCTGTTCTTTTTGAGTTTTTTGTTTGAAAAATTCCAAACTTTTCGCGTGCTTTTTACCGAGCAAATGACCACTGAATGAATGATCATCCATAAAGTCGATTGAACATATCTCGCAGCGTTTTGACATTTTTAAATAACAATTTTCCCTAAATTATTGTGTAAAATTATTTCCCGTATCCAAGTTCCTTTTTTCCTATTAAATTCTCGAGAATGGAAAGTTTGATATTTTTCATCAATCCCTGAATTAAGTTAGTTTTTTTTTTTTTCCAATGGAATTTTCTTCTTATATCTATGTCTAATCATTCTATCTGCGTCCACCTTAGTTGTCAATCGTGAGTATCATCAAATATGGTTAAAATTCCATTTTTGACTGAGTTCAAATATCTTTCCTCTCTCCAAAGGTTTGTCACAATTCCACGAGCAACCGTTTAATTCGTAATTGTATTTCCTGTACAAAATAATCTATACTCTATGAATAATTATTGGTGAAGTGTTCGTTACAAACTCTACATTACCACTGCATTTTCCATAAAATTATATGAAAATAACTATTACACATAATTAATCATAACATTGATTTTTGGTTTATCGATTTGTAAATAAAAAAAAGTTGCTTTTATTCACTGCTTTTAAAAAATATCTAAAACCCATTATTCTTCTTCCAATTTGAATAATTATTTTGAAATTATTCACCGATAATTATACACCATTTTTTTTCACCTCACCAGAATTGAGTCTTCAAAGGAGTGAATTCCTCTTCACTCGTGATAAGCCTCCTGCATTCTTTACTGTGATTCTCAACTATCGCAATAAGTGTTATAATGAAATTGAAATTTATATCATCAATTCCTTTTAACGCTGAGTCATCAATCTCGATGAGTAAGTGTCCTTGATTAACTTGTATTTAGACAATATTTTCATCTCCTTCAATAGTGATTTGTCCTCTTGCTTTCGTGATCAACCGTGTTTCTGAGGTCTACGAAGCTCGATTTGATAATTTTTTTCAGGATTTCAGCTACGGGAACAACCTGCTCGTCGGGCTTTATGTGAAGATCCTCATGGATGGTTCAATTATGGTATTATCCAGAGATTGTCTTTGATAATCTCACATCGTCTGATTGCTCGATCTGTGAATTATTAAAAAAAAAAAATAATTATTTAAAGAAAGATGGACAATTTTTAAGACCTTATGAATATGCGGTAGACAAAACAGGAAATTCCAGTTGAAAAAAGAAATTGTATTTTTTTAATCTCATTAGTTTCGGAGATGATGACAATCCAAGCTGAAGAATCCAGTAGTCAAGTGATGGAGGAATATCTTTACGAGTAAAATATTCAATTCCGAGCAAGTCTAAAAAATCGCGGCTGCATAATTTTGGAAATATCTGGGGAGATTGAGGTTCAAAATGATTTATCACGATACCTCTATGGTATGCCATTAGAGTTTTCACAGAAAAACATTTCTCGCAATTTTCCTCTGAGCTTACTCGGTTTTGGGAATATTCAAAAAAGAACCCCCAGGAAATTTACAGCTTATCTAATTTCTTCTCCGGGATAGTAAACTGATTTTTGATTATTTCAAAACCAGTTGGACCTAAAAGATTACATTGTAGCAATTTCAGTAGAAATTTCTTTCACCTGTTGAATGGATAATCCATGGGATTTTTTCAATCATTCTTCAAACTACAAAGACTAAAAACGGCTCAAGCTACAAAATCGGCAATTGCAGATATCTCTTTATCTCTCTTGAATTCGATATATTTTCCAAAGATTTTTATTTTCATTCGGAGACATTTTACTCTACAATTTATGGATCTTATTGCACTCTCAAGATCAGGGTGAGTGTAACAATGGAGGACCATGGCATGCACTAAGGTCAGTTTAGATGAAAAAACTTTTTTTATTTGTAGTTCAATTTTGTAAGTCAATTTTATTTCATCCGTTTTCCTCGAGTATCTCGGCAAATAAGCGAGGAAGAGCGATTCTCCTCTGATGCTTTTTCGTAGATCTTGAAAGCTCTACAAGAACGATTTGGGTCGAAAAGGGCGAATCTCCATTATTTGTCGAGATATTTAAAAAAACTGATGACAAAATCAATTTGTCTGAAAATCTCACGTTTTCGAAAAATTCCATATTTTCGTACCAATATTTTTGACATTTGGCGAATATAGTAGGAAAATTATGGAAAAAATATAAGCTATGCATTTCTATCCTAAATATCTCCGTAAAATGAAAGATAGTAGAAAATAATCTGCTTACAATTTTTTTTTAATCCAACTATCAGTAACTGAATGTTTACAAAATTTTCGACTGTTTTCTAACACCGTCACATTCACATTCTTTAAAAATGGACACTTGAAATCAAATTGTTTCGGATCTTTAATTTAGCCCAAGTATCTAGAATACTCTCAATTCCCGAGATATTCCCGAAAAAACTAAAATCAATCCATTTTGATGGATCACTATAATTTTCAATTTATTCATACTGTCCCTGTTAAATTGTCGAAAATACATTGTAATTGGATTGTCAAGGATTGTTCTGTGTCTTTGACTCATGGAAATATATATATTCTTCAAAATGTTTTCCACTCTACAACAAAAAATTAAGAAACTATTGATCCCAATATTTATTCCATTACACTTGAATATAAATGTTATACCTTGAGATTCATTAGATAATAATTACGTTCGATGAAACACCAGTTGTGATTCCAATAAAGTTGAACACGCAATTATTATTATTGGATAATACCCTTGAAGTCAGCTGAGCTATGGTAATTTGTAGGAAACAGCTGTTTCCAGAAACATTGCAGGAGATGTGATGATTTTTCTGGTCTGCTTGTAGTGGCCAACATGAATAGAACAACAACAAAATGTTCATCACATTGAAGAACTGAAAAATTAAATAGAAAGAAAAGAAGGCTTCATTGTTGAAAAAACATTACAATGTCATGGACATCGAGATTATTTTTATATGGTTCTTGTTTATTAAGCGGTGGAATTGTGATTTATGTCCATTACATACAGCATAGAGAACGGTAAATACGATACATTGATAAATAATTTTAGGTTATGGCTGATTTTAAGTTCTCTTTTGTGGTAAATAGTGAGCAGCTTCATGCGGGTGTTTTGCGTGATGTTGAGAGACGTGCGATTAATGCAAGTAGAAAGGCGGAAAACTTGTATATTCTCCAGCAACAGAAGGAAGTTGAGAAATTTTTGAGAAACGAAGAGGAACAGAAACAATCAATTGGATAATTAATCGATTAATAATTAATAATAATGATTTTTGGATGTATTCTATGGATTATATGTACGTTAATGCTGGAGTAGTTTTTAATTTTTGGATTGAAATGTAAACAGAATTTATTTTAGAAGCAATGACAGTTGGGATAATCGAGAAAATTTATTTATATTTATTTTCACTAACATTGTTGACAATATCTCGTCAACATCAGAACCTTTTAATACTACACTCACTGGAACTTTCTGCCGGAAGAATTGAAGAGAAGGCAGCGCAACCTGCTTGAGTGATATTTTTCGTGAATATTCCTCTTCCGTGAAATCCCCCTCAGATTCCTTTTTCGGATTCTCTGAAAATCCCCTTTCAATTCCTCCGTGGGATCCTCCCCAAAACCTACCCTTCGATTTATCTAAGAATGAGCTAAAATTTCTCTTTAGTTCTCTTGTATGTTCCGTATATAAAATATATACTTAGAGAGATGGGCGTTTTTAATCGATGTTTCAAAGGCCATACAGACAGCCGCATGCACACGTGTACTTTTTTCTGGCTATGATTTCTCGATGTTTCGGATCATTTTTAGTCATTTCCAATGAAATTACGATGACAAAGCTCCTATGCGGAAGCAAAAACTCAGACTTTTTCAGAGATATCTCCGGTTTTTCATGGTCGCAGCGACTAATTATCGTATAACGTTGATAATAACAAAACGGCATATCTACATACATGCCCTTTCATTTTTGATTTTTTCCTCAATTCAGGATTTCTCGAGAAGAATCCATAATAACAAAGAGGCATTTCTTCACTAAATAAGCACTTTTGATTTTATTTTGATAATATAGGCGTATCTCCCGTACATACGTCTTTTTGTCTTCAATCATCTTTTTCAACTATACGAGGATTTTCATGGATAAGCCCTTTATTATTATATAGTTCCAACGTGAACTGAAAATTTAAAAAAAATTATCAGTAATAAAACGGCACAAGCGTCAATGATACGTCGTTTTGTTAATATCTATTTCGAGAAATTGCTAATAATGAAGGGATGCATACAATAGAAATACGCTTTTTCATTGTTTTGTTTATAAAATGATATGAGGGATGGAAGATAAATTGAATAATGTGCGAGATTAATTAAGCAAAATATATTTATTTCACTGAACCATACAATAAACTGTACAATAATAAATTATAAAGAACAATAATGAAGTAATATTGTAATAATTTATGATTATATAGTAAAAGCATTTAGAAACATGACAATTAAGTTTTATATATTTTTTTATCGAATAAAAGAATAGAAAAATGATTGAAATTATAATTTGAGTTATTCCATACATACCGCTCATTCCAAGAGAAGTCAGACGTCCATGAAAACGCGGCTTACGCTGTGCTCCGTTCGCTATTGGCTCTCCCGTTTTTCCCCTAGATTGAGCACAGCGACAGAATTTAACACGGGGACATGCATTTAGATAGATATACTGCTCAGATCTAGTAACCTTGATACAAAATCTAGTAGTTTTAATTGAGAGTAATTGACATTTGTTTATTTGTGGTTTTTTCTTCATTTTTATTTTCGAAGATTTGTGGTCAAGAAAATGGTATTGAGACAATTTTTGAGGAAATTGTTCCACTCGGGAGCTCATGTTATGGTAACGAATCATTGTCAATATAAAGCTGATGTGCCGCAAGTTAACCTGACTTTTCAATGTCTAAACTACAGCTTGGAGCGGGACTTTTTGCACGATGCGAAAGAAATTTTGATAATAGAGATGGTTTGAAGGAAGATCAGAGAATAAAATTTAATCAGAATGATATTCAAAAATTTTCATATGATTATATGATCAAACAGTCGACAATTGATGCCGTCAATAGTGCCACTCAAGTACTGACAGTTACGTATTCGGCAATTGAGAGCACAAGCAGAGAGTACAGGTAGGAGTGTGAGCTATTTTGATATTCAGATGATGGATAATTTATTGAAATTTGGTTCTAGAGAACTTTTGGGTGAATTGATCAATCTCATTGAGGCAACAACGGTTTTCGAAGTCAGTGAGGAGCACAGAGACTTGATTGTAGCGGTCAGGTCAGAGATGCAAGATAAGAAATTGGTTTTGAATGTTAGTTGATGAGTTATTCATTATTCATCAGGAGAAAATGAAAATGTCATAGAATGAGGTCAGTTATTAGATTGGACCTCTGGGATTTCTCGTGATCTGGGGTGACAGAGAAGTTTCTATAAGAATCTCGGTCGTTGAAGATACGTTACGAAAAATTTTATTATAAAAGAATTCCCTATCTCCATTATATTTTTAGATATTTTCAAGGCACTAATTCCAACATAAGTTGTCGAGACGATCAAATCCCAGTTCAGTGGTTATTATATATAATAATATTTATTCTCGGCGACTACAATGCAATAGTAGAAGTCAACCCATAGCGTTGCAAAAAGAGAGGAAGCGGGGATAACAAACACGAAAAAAAGACAAAAATATACAGATATATAGGGGAGGGTGGGGCAATGCGGAACGATATTATAATATTAAGGGCGGCAGGAAAAAAAAATATAAACCCGGAAAAAAATCAGTATGCATGGTCAGCCATTGATCAAATGCATGCCAGTAATGAGCATGCATAACCATACATGAGCATGTATGATTATACAAGGGCAAGCAGAATCAGGTCTGGCTGGGTAAGAAAAAATAATCGTCCCTGAATATATATAAAAAAATTGATTGAAATAAGGGAGCAGTATAAGGGAGTGCAAGATAATTACTCGCGATAAGGATTTTTTTTGATGAATTAAAATCTGACATCACTTGGGCTCGAACCCGGGTCCTCTGTATAACAGGCGCAACGTGTTCCACTCTGCTAAGTGAGATATCTCACTATCTATAGTCGTACTAAGGAGAGCTTTGACACCGGGAACGCAATATTTCGCGTGAGGTATTATCATCAATCATATGACACCGTCATAAATAGAGTCAGTAAAACTGTTAGTTTTTTAAAGAAATACAAACAGCAAAAATTATGATGTGGAGCATGGGAATTTTTCGGTCGTGTTTCATGAAAACTTTTCTTTTGAATGACAATTTTTCGGCTCAGAAGCAAATTGCATCCCGTTTGTGGAGTGGCATGGTAATTTTTCAGAAAATCATGCAGAAAAATTCCGATATTTTTCTCTCCGTGTACATACACACACACAATTGAAAGTGATATACGAGGCGAAAGCAAGTGATACTACTGACAAGTTAAGATCATGAGTTAATGTACAAACGGAGAAAATTATAGACCAACTAAATAGATAAATAAAAAATATATATTCTCTCCAAGGGTGCTGAAATATCCCTGAGTGCATTGAAGTGGCTTAAAATCTTTCCGGAATAATGGCGGCATAACCCTGCCTGGACAAATTTATTAAAGAAGTTCCTTTTTTGAAATTGTTGTCTCCTAAAAAAAAATTCACTTACAAATTTGATTACATCTACTCGTTCCAATGATATTTACAAAACCACGTCTCTCCACAATCTTCAGTCACTTCATCAATCAATTTAATCATCAATCTGTTTTTATCATTATAGCAGCTTCTGGCATACATGGATTACGTGCAAACAATGGCTGAAGCTGTAACTAACGTGAGTTTTCTGGCGGGCATGGAAAATTTATCAATTTCGTTGTCCAAAAGAATGGAAGATGCACGAAGGAACAAAGAAAAAGAAATCGAAGATAATCAAAGATTGGAAGGAGAATATTTCAAAATACAGGAGCAGTGTGTTCGAAAAAGTCAGATTAATGGTGAGACACAACATTGCAAGTGAAAGAAAAATACTTTTTTATTTCTTAATTTCCATTTCAGCCGAAACTAAACAGGAATTAGAATTAGATAGTTCGAGAAATTCAGACGATTTGGATATAGACTAGAAATGTACATGAAATTATTTTCATAATAAAAGTATTCAATTAATTTTTTATATGCGCTTTATTCACTATTTGATGAACAAGTTTTCCTTCTAGATGCTCCATCTTCGTTGCACCATGTATCAAGATGAATTGAAACAATGTGACGACCTGGCACCATGACTAAGCCTAATACTCTTGCTTCTGAGTGGTCATCAGATAAAAATTCTTCACAGGAGCCAAGTATCACGTTTGCATCTCTATCTGTGCATAAAAATGCACCAGTTAATACTCTCCCATCTGTCATTTTAATTCTCAAAAAACGATTCAACCATTTACGAAGTTTTTCCTTGCCTGATAACTCTTCACTTGACGATTTCTGTGGATGAGAAAAATTAATTTCAAATTAATAGGAGGAGCAGTTAGACTTTTCGATAGGGGAAAATATGATTCTGCACGAGATCATTCAATTTTTGCTTTCGAATGGAAGCATTACTATCGTGAAAATTTTCGATCTCGATTTTTTTGTGGGGAAATATCTAGAATGATCCGAAAAGACCAAAAATCGTATTTTAAAAAAATGTCTGTGTGTCAATGTGTGCCTGTGCACGCTCTTATATCTCAATTATTTCTGAAGGCTTATATACAGGAATCAGAAACTTTCTAACTATATTCGGATTCCTGAACTCTTCATTTTGAGCTCTTCTGCATTAGCATTTCGAATTCTTTTGTATTGGAGTTTCACAATTTTCCAGATATCGAAGATTTCCAACAATTCGTATTCATCAATATCTGAAAACTTCTGAATTGATTTCGCTCAGATTCATAGCTTGTGCTGGCAATCATATGAGCTAACTCTTTACGATTTTTTGTGTATTTATTGGTGATAGTTTTTGAAAAGAGTTAATTTTAACGATTTTTTGAATGGCGTTCTTGTGAGCACAACATCAAAAATATTTCAGCTCAAGACTTCCGATTCGTTGACTCTATAGTTCTTATAACACTTAAGCATGATGTTGATAGTGGACATAATTGATTGAAAATTTTTTTGAAGGGGAAAACCTGTTCGGTTTTGAAATATTTCACTTTTTCGGGAATATTTCCGGTTCTATCTATCGCGGTGATCTGGCCTTGGTCTCAAATGGAAGATGAGCTCAGTCCCCATCGATTTATATAGTTGTAAACAAAATAATCAATTTTTCGAATAGATATAGAGTACAAACTGATTCCCAGAAGATGGGCTGTGAGTAATTGAAAAATCGATTAAAAGAAATTTAAACTATACAAATCAATGGGAAATGAGCTCGCTTTTCATTCAAGATCAATATCACGTCCAGACGGAACCAGAGATCTTCCCGAAAAAGTGAATTTTTACTTCTGAATGAAGGCTTTACTATCGTCGAAATTTTTAATTTCAATTTTTCTCCTGGAAAATATTTGAAATGATTTAGAAAGATCAGAGGTAATATCTAAAAGAATGTTTCTTTGAGCATGCGTGTGTGTGGATGCGTCTGTCTGGATTGATGGACACACATGTTTCAATAACTTCTGAAGGATTTCTTCTTTCAAAAGAAAATCGAATAAATTGAAGCTTTTCCGAAATTAAAATGGTACATTCGGAAGCAAATTGCTAATACATTCGCTGGCACAGCTCCATCATATCATGTGCAATGCAATTTTCCACTTGTTTTCATTCCTCGGGAAGATGGGTCTGTTTTGAGTGAAAATTGAAGGTCTCACAATTGACTCTTTAGAGAGTTGTCCGTTCGTCCTGAATATATCCGATTTCTATTATCACAAGCTATTGACTGAGACCTACAGCCAGATGAAAATGAAATGAGATACCATTGCGGCCTCGGTTACCGGACATACCCCTGTTTACGGACGTAACGGCGAGATGTACTAACAATTGATATTTAACGTGTTTCTGTCTCTACAGTCAGAAAAAAAATTGAATCTTTGTATAAAATCGTTAATCGGCCGGATAACCTAATGGTTGGAGCCATAGCGAAGAAGAAGAAGTAAAATCGTTAATAACAATTTATACGAGATGAAATTCTCAAATTTGATGAAGTGAATCTTTAAAGATTGTAATGAGGAATAAAATAAGTCTTAGAAATAAAAAATTAATTGAAAATTGGAAAATTTTCTGTGCTTCTTACATTCCTGCTTTTTCAAATGTTGAAGAAATCTTCAAAACCACAGAAAATTTTACAGTTTTCAACCAATTTCTTGGTTATAGAACTTATTTCATCTCTCATTACATTCTTCACGGATTCACTTCATCAATTTTGAGAATTTTATCTCGTATAAATTGTTATTAACGATGTTATAGAAAAATTTAACTTTTTTTTAACTATACGGACAGAAACACACTAAGGGGTCGTTCCAGTGTGACCGCCAAAAAAATTGCTCATTCTTGCAATTCTTGTTCTTATAGTTAGAATGCTCTGATCAGGCTGATTTTTTACCACAAATGAATAGACTCATAAAGAATAGAAACAAATTTTTTTTAAAGTCATTTTCATTGATTTTCTACAGATTTCTTAAATATTAAAAATTAAAATACAAAAGTGTGTCGATGGTGTGCACGCTAGAAGTCGTAAATCTTGTCGGAAACGAATTTTCCGAAAAGATTGTGAAATGTCATGGATAGGGCTATCGCCTGATGGGACTTTTCTTTTTTCTTGCCAAAAACTTCCAATTTTTTTAACGAAAGATTATCAAAAAAATTGAGTCTGATTCTATTTTTTTCCAAAATGCCGCCATTTTTCCAATGGCGAGAAAAACAAAAAAAGCCTCCATCAGACGATAGCTGTATCTATGAGAATCAACAATAATTTTGGAAAATTGTTTTCAGACAAGAATTACAACACGGAGCGGGCACGCAATCGACACACTTTTTTTATTTTTTATTCTAAACGTTTAAGAAATCTTTGACAAGTCAATAAGAATAACGTAAAAAATTTTTATTTTCTATTCTTCACGAGTCTCTTCATTTGTGGTAAAAAATCAGCTTGATCAGAGCATTCTAACTGCATGAAAAAGAATCGGAAAAATGAGCACTCTTTTGGCCGTCACACTGGAAGGACCCCCTAAGTAAGAAGATCAGATTTTTCAATACTTGCAAACCGTCAAAATAAAGATCAATTGAATGGTTTGATTCACTTAAGTGAAATTTATCATTTCAACCATTCAATTCTCACTGTCTGAGTACTACTGCCCTTCTCTCAACTGTCCGATAATTGGTGGTCCTTCGTGGTATGTCGATAAAATTAAAATATCAAGTCTTGACCTTTTTAGCTACGAACAGTTTGTTACTTAATCAACGAAGAACACGGAGGAAAAATATATGAATTCCAAAAACATTCACTTCGAATAACATTGATGTTAAATATTTCAAATAAATACGGAACAGAAATACAAATAAAAAAGTTATATAGCAAAATCTATTTACCCCTCCATTACCAAGGATACAACCGTGATTTTCATTCGTTGTATTCGTAGTTGAATTGGGAGCTGCTTCTTTCATTTTCGATCTTTACATTAAATTATTGAAAATTCATGTCAAGTCATATATTTAGATATGGATGATACTTCAGGAAAGAGCAACAATTTCAGTTGATATTTTTCTGAATGAATCATCAAATGTAAAAAAATTCTCTCATAACTGAAATTCTTGTAAACACGAGTTCTCTCTCTCTCTCTACTCCATTATGGCGATATCCCCTAGAGGAAATGTGCCACTACTTCTCTTTAAGGTTAAGTACTTACGATCCGAAATTCACTGCCAGTACTAGGGAACTAGCCAATGGGGAAATTCCCCCACGTGACCGAAATTCCGCAATACTTACAGCATTTAAAATCCCGAACACTTTGAATTTTTTCCTCAATCTAATAATTTCAAGAATACTTTTCCAGAACCTCAATAAAACGATTTAGCAAACATTTCTTCGAACCTCAATTCAAGCGCGATGAGTGGAGGCGATTTAACATCTGGCCACCAAATTTTAAGCAAGCTGCAAATTCTAAAAACCATAAAAATAATCCTTCGCATTTCTTCAATTGTCAAAGGTTTTACTCTCAGAAGAAACCCAAGAAATGTCCCTCTATCTTTTTTTTATCTTTTCTATTTTTCACATCAACACGTGAAAGTCATAAAACCCGTAAAACTCCGTTTTATTAGGAAGGTACGCAATCCCTGATTTTCCCCCTTTCCATGGCCAAGAAGCCCTCCTTCGTGTCTCGAGCGTTTCACTCTCGGACCTCCCTCTCCTTAAACTAAAATCGAAGGTCCTAATTGGCAAACGTCTTACCCCTCTCCCTCAGCTAGAGGGTTGGGCCTCACGGAACGAACACTTGGAGGAAGAATAGAATTTTTAGAGACAAGCACTTCCGAACGAACTTTCAAGTAGTCGAGACCTCAGTATACTTAGTAAAGTTTCTATAAAAATAGCTGTGAACTTAAATATAATTAGAATAAATGACGAGTTGTATTACCAGTTGAACATTAGAGCTTAATGAATATAATTGTAACCATTGAATTGCATTTGAGTGAATATTTCATGTTAATTAATAAAAAAATCAAGTGTTAGTGTAAATATAATAGTGAGTTATTTATTTCAAACTTCCCACACTTTTGAGCAGAGCGCTTCAGCGCCCCCACGGGCTACAGAACCCAAATAATAAAATCATCAGGCGGGGGTAAGGCGGCGGGGGGTTGAGAGATTTTTAATTAATGTACTATCGAATTCGCTTGGTAGTTCGATGGTAATCAATGTTACAAGGTTTTTAATTATATAGTAGATACTGGTAATTAGAAAAAAAATAATTAAAATAGGGGATGTTTTTAATTCCGGTCGGCGGGGTGATTGGGTATTTTTTATCAAATGACTACCCCATTCAATGTAGAATTCGATGGTAGTCAATGGTAGCTGATTATTTATAATAAAGTATGCACTGTTTCCCTGTAATAATTGAAAATAGATAGTTGTATGGATTAGGTTACCTAGGGTGCATTCGTCTTGGACGCTCACACGCTTTCAGCGCTCACGCTTATAAGCGCCAATTATGAGTGTTCGTTTTGCGTTATAAGCGCTCAGAAAATACTGTTCATCTTGGACAGCGTAAGCACTTGTGAGCGTCAATATGGTGGATATTTTGAAAGTTTTTCAAGCGATAGATATTCTGTTTAATTTAACTAACGATGATATTGATGATGGACTAGATGAATTTGAGATGACTTTTGAGTACCTGTATTGCCATGTTTTTTGTTGATGTTTATCACCCGTCATTAATTGATGAAAAGTTTGGTTAGTTTACGCTTCCGCAATGTGTTTATTTCGGAAGTTAGTCTGATTTGGCGCTCAGGCTCACAAACGCTTTTGCTGCCCTACCTCGATGGAGAAAGCGTTTGTGAGCGCGTAGAACCGTTTACAAACGCAGCCATAAACGGCAACTTTCAGCGCTTACAGTGTCAAGTCGAACACTCAAGACCGCGCTCATGAGCGCTTTAAGCGTGTGAGCGTCCAAGACGAATGCACCCCTAGATTCCTACCCCACTATGATCTCAAGCACCAAAATTTAAAACAGATATCACTTCTATTCTTATAACTTGAAGGCCCGGCTGTTTCTACTATTTTTTTTTTCAATTATTCCCTTGCATTGACGCATTCCCCCCTCTTTTCAGCAACAATGAAAATTTTTACTGAAGAGATCATTCCTCGTCAAGTTCCAGAAAAAAATTGAAAAAAATTAAACAATTGCCTGAGACGCCCACCCTTTTCTACTATTTTGAAATTTTTGTTCTCAACTCTTTTCTCGCCTTGACGCATACTCCTCTCTTCAGCGACGGTGGAAATCATTGTTGACGAGCAGGAAACGGTCAAAATGAGGGGAAAAATGGTAAAAATGGCTAATATAAGAGGCTTGGCCCTTTTCTACTATTAAAAAAAAAAAATTTCACCTATTCCCCTGCCTTGACGCATTCTCCTCTCTTCAGCAACGATGAAAATCATTGCTGAAGAGCGAGACACGGTCAAATTGAAAAATTGTTTTTGAAGAAATGGCAGAAAGTCCAGGCCTCTTCCACATTAAATTTTTTCAAAATATTTTCTGCCTTGACGCATTTCCCTCTCTTCACCAATGATGAAAATCATCGCCGAAGAGAGGGGCACGTTCAAATTGTGGGAGAAAATTTAAAAAATGCCAGAGACGCCCACCTCTTTCTCCTATATAAAAAAAAAAAAAAATCCAACTATTTTCTCGCGATGACGCATTGTCCTCTTGCCAGCAACTATGAAAATCATTGCTGAAGAGAGGGGCACAGTCAAATTGAGAGATAAAAATGAAAAAACAAAATTCTAATGGCAGAGAGTTCCTCTTCCGAATTAGATTTTTTTTTTAACGGTGCCTTGCTTTGACGCATTCCCCTGTCTCAAGCAACGATGAAAATCATGGCTGACGAGAGGAAAATGGCCAAGCTGAGGGAAAATATTGAAAAAACTAACTTAAAAAAATTGCAGAGAAGCCCGGCTTTTTGTACTATTTTCATTTTTTTTTCACTGTTTCCTTGCCTTGCCTTTCCTTGCTTTAGCACCGATGGAAATCATTGCTGAAGAGTGAAGAACGGTTAAATTGAGGGGAAAAATTGAAAAAACAAATTTTAAAAAATTATAGAAAGGTACAAATAATTGTTTGTACAATTTTTTTTATTTACTTTGTTCGACTATTCCCTTGCCTTGGCGCTTTAGCCTTCCTTCAGCTATGATTTCCATCGTTGCTGGAGAGAGGAAAACGCGTTGAGGCGAGGAAAAGATTGAAAAAAAAGGAATAAAAAATAGTAGAAAAGACCGGGATTCTCGGTCATTTTTATAAATTTTTTTTTCAATTTTTTCCCCTCAATTCGACTGTGTCCCTCTCTGCCATTTGAAAAAAAAATTTCTTCCATTTTTTACTCTCAATTTGGCCTTTTCCCTCTCCTCAACAATGATTTCCATCGTTTCTGGAGTAAGGGTAATGCGTCAAGGCGAGGAAATTGTTGGACTTTTTTTATATAGGAGAAAAAGGCGAGCATCTCAGCCATTTTTCGAAAATTTTCTTTTAATGTTTTCCTACAATTTGACCGTTTCCTTCTCTTCAGCAATGATTTTCACCGTTGCTAGAAAGAGGGAAAGCGTCACGGCTAAGAAATAGTTGAAAAAAAAATTATTGAAAAATAGTAGAAATGGCTGGTCCGCTCTGCCATTTTTTTCATTTTTTTTCAATCTTTCCGCACAATTTGACCGTGCCCCTCTCTTCGGCGATGATTTCCATCGTTGCTAAAGAGGGGGAAATGCGTCAAGGCAGAAAACAAAAAAGAAAAAAATTTAATGTGATAGAGGCCTGGACTTTCTGCCATTTCTTCAAAAACAATTTTTCAATTTTTTCTTTCAATTTGACCGTGTCTCGCTTTTCAGCAATGATTTTCATCGTTGCTGAAGAGAGAAGAATGCGTCAAGGCAGAGGAAGAGGTGAAATTTTTTTTTTTTAATAGTAGAAAAGGGCCACGCCTCTTATATTAGCCATTTTTCCAATTTTTCACTTTCTGCCATTTCTTAAAAAAAAAAAAATAGTCAATTTTTTCTCTCAATTTGACCGTGCCCCTCTCTTCAGCAATGATTTTCATCGTTGCTGATAAGGAGAAAATGCGTCAAGGCAACGAAATAGTTGAAAGAACAAATTTACAAAAATAGTACAAAACGCTGGGCCCCTCCGCCATTCATTTTCTTTAGTTTTTCAATTTTTTCCTCTAATTTGACCGTGTCTTTTTCTCCAGCAATGATTTTCATCGTTGCTGAAAAGGGGAGAATGTCTCAACGTAAGGAAGCAGGTGGAATTTTTTTTTCTGAAGAGTAGAAAATGGCCTAGCCGCTCAGTCATTTTATTTAATTTTTTCCCTCAATTTGATCGTTCTCCGCTCTTCAACAATGATTTCCATCGTTGCTGAAGAGAGGAGTATGCATCTAGGCAAGAAGAGTGTTGAGAACAAAAATTCAAAAATACTAAAAAAGGGTGGGCGTCTCAGACAATTGTTTAATTTTTTTTCAATTTTTTCCTGGAACTTGACGAGAAATGATCTCTTCAGCAAAAATTTTCATTGTTGCTGAAAAGAGGGGGGAATGCGTCAATGCAAGGGAATAATTGAAAAAAAAATAGTAGAAACAACCGGGCCTTTAAGTTATAAGAATAAAAGTGATATCTGTTTTAAATTTTGGCGCTTGAAACCATAGTGGGGTAGGAATCTAGATGGCAGCCAGTACCTACTAGCTAACCTAATCCATACAACTATCTATTTTCAATTATTACAGGGAAACAGTGTATACCTTATTATAAATAATCAGCTACCATTGACTACCATCGAATTCTACATTGAATGGGGTAGTCATTTGATAAAAAATACCCAATCACCCCGCCGACCGGAATTAAAATCATCCCCTATTTTAATTATTTTTTTTCTAATTACCAGCATCTACTGTATAATTAAAAACCTTCTAACATTGATTACCATCGAACTACCAAGCGAATTCGATAGTACATTAATTAAAAATCTCTCAACCACCCGCCGCCTTACCTCCGCCCATCGTGAATATATTCCACAACAATATACCCAGAATATATTCCACAACAACAACAGACTCATGAAAATCCACCTATAGTGTTACACACTCTCGACTGTGTACTTGTTGGAAAGCACCACAAGCCTTTTTCTTCTACAGAGAAAAAAAGAAAAAAAACAGAGTGATAACCTCCATAACCGAAAAAACAGTTGTCCTTTGTTTCAGAGATTTGCTAGTTCCCGAGTCGTCATTCTCAAAAAATAGAAACAACTTGATATTTTTGCATAATTCTCGATGAAATAATTAATAAAAATGGAAACTTCTGACGAGAATGGTAGCAGATCTAATGATCGTGGCATTATCGTCGAGATAAAGCTCAAAAATTTCATGTAAGAATCTTTTAATATTTTTTAAATAAGAAAATATACTTTTTCTTTGTTCAATATCTCGGAAACAATTAGGCTCAAAAGGACAGATCCGTAGCTCAATGGATTTTTCATACGGCATGTCTCTTGAAGTTATCTTATAAATCCACTCGTGAAAGTTTTTGCTAAGGAATGTAAAAAAAACTCTATCCTTTTATCATTTTGTCATGACTTGTGTTTGGTAATTGGTATCAACTTTTGTTTGGAATCTAGAACGTACAGTAATGTAGTAATTCATCCTGGCCGCAATATGAACGTCATCATTGGTCCAAACGGCACTGGTAAATCAACAATTGCGACGGCTTTAGCGCTTGGATTTGGTGGAACATTGAAACTCATTGGTAAACCAGAAACGGCTATTGGTAAGACCGTCAAAGCTGGATGTAACTCTGCCAGAATTGATTTGACAGTTAAAGATGCAGAGATGAGAAACAAAACGTTTTCGAGGACAATTGATAAAAATGATAATTCGACTTGGTTGATTGATGATAAACCCGTTGGAATAACGAAATTCAAGGAGACCGTCAAGTCTTTCAATATTCAAGTGAGTAAAATGAATTTCCAGGAAATAATTGACGGAACATTTCAAAGAAATTCAGTTAGGTTTGCTCAAAGATCCGTTTTATATAGGAAATAACTCAAAGTCCAAGAGAAATATAGAATTTTCAAGTTGCCTCTTTTCAGTTGAGGAAGAGTAGATTACGGGAGAAGTCGTGAAAATTGTCGTATCTTCCTTAAACTCTAAGATATTCCTCAAGATTCAAAAATTAAGACAATTAGAGAGGGTTTGGATATTTTATATCACGAATATTTTTGGAGAGGGAACTCTGCCAAATCTTCTAAAAAACTATTTTCATGAAAAGTTTTATGAGCTACTACGAAAATCCCCCGAGAATTTCATAATGAAAATCCATAACGAGACACATCGACTCATTTTGGTAGTGACTTTTACCTAAATATGTTGAAACCGAAACGAGACACCGAAATTTTATTGCAACTTTTTTCGTAACTCATTTTCTCAAAATTAGTTATTCCTTTATATCCCTCTTATTAATAAGGGAAAATTCATTCACAACTATGGGAACCAAGTTTATCTTCGATCATTTCTTGTACTAAAAAAAACTGTAATTAAAACTGTAAGTTTTTGTGAAAAAATGAAAAAATTTGCAAATGGAAAAAAACTAACCTTTAATTCTCGGATAAAAGATTATCAGAATTTTTCCTAGCTCGTCAATGGATTCATAAATACAATCTCAGTGTGTTCTCCAATGAAAAGGCTAGGTAAATTTCTTTGAAATCAGTTTCAACCGAATATTTTGGAATTCAAGAGAGATGAACCAATTTCTCCAATAATGTTTCGTGACTTTCATGCCTTAACGTAAAAAAAAAATTCTTTATAAATATCGCTCCATTTTCCTTCAATTCCGAGATATCACATACGAAAATATTCGTGATCAATGTATTTAAAAAATAAATTCCTACTTTTCAGATTGACAATTTGACTCAATTCCTTCCTCAAGAAAATATCAAAGGCTTCTCTGAATTAACTGGCAAGGAGTTACTCAAAAACACAGAGAGATCAGTTGCAGACACTTCGTTAGAGCAGTACCATGAAGAGCTGATTAAGAAAAGGGAACGTCAAAAAGTTCTTGAGGAGGGAATATTGAGAAGAGAAGAACGATTACGAATTCATCAACAGACACATGAGACTCTATCAGCAGAAGTTGGTCAACTGCAGGAGCGTAAACAACTCAAGAAAAAGCTTCAGTTTCTGAGGCAAAAACGGGCCTGGATAGAGTACGACATACAACGGAACAAATATGAAGACTCAAAGGCACGAAGGGATAAGGCAGCTTCTGATATGAAAGCATTTGATGAGCGTTTGGCTCCAATCGATGATGAGATAAAAAGTCTTGATAGGGAATTGAAAGCTTTAGATCGAAAACTTGGTCAGAATAATCAAAAAATCATCACTTTAAACAGAGATTATAAAAAGTACCTAGATGATATTGAAGATATTCATGGAATGATACGGACAGAGGAGGAAAAATGCAGAGCTGACATTGAAAGTGAAAATGACCGAGAAAAAAATATTCAAATTGCTCGTCAATTCAAAGAGAAACTGGACAATGATCTTTTGGCCTTCGAAGAACAACATGGATCAGGGGATACAATAAAGCAGCAAGCTCTCAACATAACACCAAAAATTGAAACACAGA
Source organism: Aleiodes alternator (assembly GCA_963921955.1). NCBI lineage: Eukaryota > Metazoa > Arthropoda > Insecta > Hymenoptera > Braconidae > Aleiodes > Aleiodes alternator. The sequence continues at coordinate 3,781,461 of OY998097.1, forward strand.
GGAAAATCATTCAGAATTTATCACAAGAGCTAGATATAAAAAAAGGTGATGTAGAGCAACTGGTTTATCAAATAACGAATCAGCGCAGAGAAAAACAGGTCCTAAAAGACATCGAGTCAAAGAGAATGGATATATTGAGATTGAAAAACAGAGATGCATATCAAGGTGTTATGTGGCTTCGTAGAAATTTACATTTATTTTCAAAAAAAGTTTGGGAACCAATGATGCTACACATTCAAGTTAAAGAGGATACTTATGCTAAATATTTTGAGAATGTAATTTCAAACAGAGATTTGATTGCATTTGTTTGTGAGGACAAAGATGATATGACACTTTTGTTGAAACACTTGAGAAATGAGCAAAAACTTCAAGTAAATGTTGTTCACTCTGATTCCCAAAGACATGTGAATATTACGCCAAGAATACCTCTGAACCATGTGAAACAATTCGGATTCACACATTATTTGATTGAACTGATTGAAGCACCAGAGCCAATATTCAAGTATATTGTTAATATGTATAATATACAAAATATTCCAATTGGAACCACTAGGGTTGATAATGTTTTTGAAAACATACCAGCACAATTGAACATGTTTTTCAGTGAGAATAAAAATTATTATGTCACAAAATCTCAGTACTCTGGACAAAAATCAACAAAAATATGCGACATAAGTCAATCTGGTATGTTATCACTTGTACTGGATACAGCAAAAATTCGTTCACTCGATGAAATAATATTTCGTCTGACTCAAGAGAAGGAAGCAGCTGTTGCGAATTATCGTGCATTGGAGGAGAAAGTTGATAAAGAGAGAGAAATATTAGAAAGATTGAGAGAAGAGAGACTGAATCATACTGGTAATTTTCAACGTTTTCAAGATTTAACATTGCGTATAAAAAGTGCTGATGAAAAATTGAATGCTCTCGTATCTGAGAAAATAAGTATTGATGATATTAAATCAAATAGAAATGAAATTATCAATAACTTATTGAATAAACAATTAAAGTTTTATGATAAAATTCATAAATTGTGTGATGAATGTTTCCAACTTCTTACAGTTAGCGAATCAATTGGTTTGCAGATGAAGACGAAGAATAGAATTGTAACATTAAAAAAAAATGAAACACGTGAATTACGTGATAATGTAAGAGAGGCTGAAAGAATTTATAAAGAGCTTGATGCTAAGCTAAATGAAATGGCCCAAGTTACAACAGAACTATTCGATACTGCTCGTCAATTAACAAATGGTTGTGCACCACAAGATAAAAATAAATTTAAACAATATCATTCGGCATTCTCAAAATTACCACAGTCTATCGAGGAAATTGAGGATATGATTGAGCAAACAAGAGCACGTGTCTATTGCTCGAATGATAATCCCGATATTGAGAATATCCTCAGAGATCACGAGCAGACAAAAAAAAAGATCGAAGAATGTATTGATGATTTAGCAAGAATGAGAACTGAACTGGAAACAAATCAGAGACAAACTGATGAATTGAAGAATGAATGGTTATTACCTCTACGTGCACTTGTTGACAAAATTTCAACAAATTTTTCAACATACTTGGGTCATCTCGGCTGTGCTGGACAAGTTAATTTATTGCATGGTAATAATCCAAATGACTTCGATGAATACAGTTTGAAGATCATGGTTAAGTTTAGAGCTGAAGAACCACTTCAAGAATTTACTAAAAATCGTCAGAGTGGAGGGGAAACTTCATTAACAACAGCTATGTATATGATTGCACTGCAGGAAATATCACAAGTACCATTTAGGTGTGTTGATGAAATTAATCAGGGTATGGATGCAACTAATGACAGAAAAGTATTTGAACACATAATGAAGTTGACATCAAAACTCGACAGTCCACAGTATTTTTTATTGACACCAAAGTTATTACCAAACTTAACATATAATGACAGTGTTACTGTACTTTGTGTATTCAATGGTCCAAGCGTGTTACCACACAATCAATGGAATATTGATAATTACTGCCAGAAATTGAAGGGGAATAACAAAAAGAAGCAAGGAGAGAAAGTCACTAATTAAATGTTGGAATCACTTTCTCCCATGCTGAAGAACTTTCTGCTGCATTCACTGGGGACTTCATGCATTTCTGGGTTTATTCTTAAAAAATCATAATTATTTTTTTTCTCTGCTTATTTCAATTTTTGATTGATCATAAAATTACTGCATTGCTTGCTAGAATGAGGCCAGGTAAAATAGCAATGGAAAAGTATTGCTTGAAGAGTACAAATATCCACATTCATTTTGTGTTTATAATTTTCTATGATATACGATGATAATAAATATGATTTCCAAGTTTAGTGCGTTTATTATAGAGTCGGTGAAATGAGAGAAATCACGATTAGTTTAGAGCCAGTTCCTAGACAGTATCTCAGGATTAAATGGAGATAGGAAAAAGTTGTGAAGATTCATTTACTCGGTCTTGAGTGCTCTATGAAACAGATTCTAGAGAAAATTTTTCCAACTCTCACAGATTGTAAAATATTCGCTGAAAACTAATGTTTCATCCAAATCGATTAAAGCTGATCTTTAGATGGAGTCAGTTTTCTTGATAAATATAATTGGAATATAAATCGATGCGGTAATTTTCATAGAGAGCTTTCTTGTCGGTAACATTTTTTTCAACAAAATTGTTTATATGGGAATTTTCGTATCTCCTTTATATCTTGAGATATTCTGGAAAAACCAAATAGCTGGAACCACTCGTCTCCAGAGTTTATACTCATTATCCTCCGTATTGAATGTGATTGTTTAAATAGCTGTCGTTTATAAAAAAACTTCAGACATTGCAAGTTTCATGCTCATTCAATTACAAGTTGAAAGAAAAATTGATGAGAAAATTGCAAAATGTACGAATGAAGGAGCAAATTGAAACTTGAGAGAAATAGTATAGAAAATGAGATTGGTTGGGACTAATGACAAAAACTGTATTTTTTTACATTCATAAGAAAGAAAATAAATATTATTTCACTCCAAAAAAAAATTGAAAAAAATTCAACGTTTCTTCTTTTTCTTTTTTTGTGCATCAGGCCATGGGAATCCACGACACTTCAATACATCCATAATATTGTGACATGTGTAGTAAGCATTCTCCATAACTTCTTCATTGAAAATATCCATAGCGAATCGACCTTTTCCTCCACTTCTCTTGGTTGCCTTCGATGGTTTCCCATTTCCACTTTTTCCTTTTCCATTGCCATTCTTCTTTTTACCCTTTCCACCCATTGCAGTTACTGGAACTATAATAACAGTAAAATTCACTTTGGTAAGGACACGTATCGCGGAAATAATGATTCGAGATTTGTTTACACCATTACGTTTTTTCACACCTTCTGATAATTGGATAAGATTCAAAAAGATGAATGAATATTTCAGATATTAGCGAAGTTGTTTTATCGATACACTATGTAGGAGGAGCTTAATCCTCCTGCCGATCCTTCGTTGGTAGTAGAACTCCCCCAATTGCTCCACTGAATTAAGGGAATCAAATTATTTTCCATATTTCACTGCAAACATCAAGTGAAGTGGTAAAATAGGATAGACCAGGGAATAAGATTCCTGAGAATTTAGTGGGAGAACTCCTTTGTGCCTGCACATTTCTCAATAAAAAGACTTATTTATTTTATCTCTCGAATATTTGTTACTTTTACGAGAAGATCTTCCTGATGGAATTATTTCTAAAGTCCTCAAATTCTAACATATTGTGAAAATTTGATCACCAAGTGCAAGAGCTTAATCTCGTTCCTTTCGAAAAGCTTGTATAAGTTTTACTTTTTTCTTGAAACTAAAAAAACAATATTGTCGGTTTTTCCATTTGCGAAGAATAAAAATTTCCGATGAAATGATTATTAATATATATTGAAAACTATTGAATTATAAACGATCACATAGCGTGTTCCAGCTAAATTTCCTAAACTGTTCAATGGAATGTTTTTTTTTCACAATCCATTGATTCCCATAAAAATAAATGATCAATTTACAAATATCTTGGAATAAGTATTCTAGAACATTACAAGTATCCCGGAATAAGTATTAAACTTTGAACAAAAGCTATGGATTCGCAAACTATAGAATCTATAAATTTTATACTAAAAAAGGAAATCATTTTTTTTCTTAATTTTTCATATACAATTTTCGAAATGGCAGGGATTTTTCCATATTATCTAATGAGCATTCGAGTTTTATTTTTTTTTCTCAATTAAAGATAACAAAATTTTGAAAAATACTAAAATTGAACCAGATTTTATTTATAAAAGAAAGATTTCATTTGTTAGATGAAATTGATTATTCATTGAGAAAGAACTACTAATTTTTCTGTCATTAAAGAATGAATTTGAATTATGAAATTTAGGATATAATAATGTCTGTGAAATTCACTTTATGCAAAAGAGAATCTTGACTTTATATTATTATGATATGAGAATAGAAAACTCTGTAAAAACCAGTGTCTACATTTTTTCATTATCGCAACGCGCTTGCGCGTCGTTCCTCTTTCTTCTGCGCCGGTTTAAGTTTCTGTGTGTGTATGTGTGTGTGAAAATTTTTACTCATTCTAGTTTGCTTTAGTTCCTTTGGAATGACTAACGATGGCATTTGAAGAGTGCGAAATGTGCATGTTTGATGTTTAATATTGACCAGAACTATAAATTCTATCGTTGATTCCTGATAAACCACAAGTGGAGTAAATTGTTTGAGAAAACTCTTGTTTCCGTAAAACATAATGTGAAAGAATTTGATTCGTCACATGTCAAGCGCTGAATCTGGTTGAATCGATGGAATCACCGTGATAAAATTCAACAAATCTTGTGACATGAATGAACTACTGATAAACGGTGGAAATTTAAATGGAAAATAGTTGATTAATTGATTGACAATAATAGAGTTCAAACAAAAACTGAATCGCGTGTTAGACGATTGGGGAAAATCAAACGTATCGTGTACGAATAATTGAAGTGAATGGAAATGTCGACGGCATTGCTTGCTGTATTTGCTGTTATACTATGCATACTATTCCGTATTCTCAATGTTCACAGCTCAGCCCAGAAGCCGGTACTTATCTGTCAGGATCAGGCATTTCTTTCAACAATATTGAAAATTTCACCAGTTATTGCTGAACCGTAAGAATTTTTTAATTATATATTTTTTTTTATTTGTGCTGCTGACCTTGAAAATCTTTTTCGATTGAAAAATAAGTCGATTACTACGTAGAATCACCTTGATGTAGGTTAGATCGATTGATCTGAATGAATTAATCATCAGCGAAAGATTCATTTGCAAATGTGTTTTTGCAGCAATTTTCATTTTTTTACTTTTAATTGGGGAATGGAGTATTACTTGGTGATAAAAAATGGGAAATTCTTTAAACTTGTAACATGGATTCTTCAAAAATGACTGGATGGAAGGCTTTCATTACTTCATAATTGCTTTGAATTTCTCATTCTTCTGTCTATTCAATCATGCCCAAGAATAGAACCTTTCGAGGATTGAATGTAACAAGTTTCAAAAAATCAACATCCTTCTTCTTTCATTCTTTGAAAACTTTTTCGGAGAAAAAATAGGCACAATAAATTTTTTACTAAAAGTAAATTAAATTCCTGAGAAATATTATCCCCGCATTTTTATTCCTTATTCATTATTATGGCTCCGACCATTAGGTTATACGGCCGATTCTTGCATTCTCAATAGGGTAACATGACCAATAGATAAACGGTTAAGGAAAAATTGGACTTGATTAATTCATATGGAATAGACAAATCATGTTGAAAAATCGATAATTGATAACTTTGATCCAAATGTTTAAAATTACAGGAATTAATCGACTATTGGAACAATATTTCTATAAAAGCTGTTTATTTTGAGATTAGCTTTTGATTAATAATTACCATGCACTTTCATTTCGCAATTATTTTCAATGCCGAGTCGAAATTTTTGCGACGGATTTGACGAACTTTCAACATATTCCTTTGATCTTTGCGGATGCCGAACGTACCTTTACAATATTCTCACATAAAATCTATTTTTTAACATCAGAATACATCGAGAAGGCCCGAAAACCTGGACGTCCATCAACGTATTTGAACGTACAGTTGGATGCGGTTGATTCTGACGTGGATTCAATGTACATTTTTTTTGTATTTTAAAAATTCACGAAATTAATGGAGGAGAAGAGGAGAGGGGGAAAGGTGGGGTAGAACAGACACGTTTGATTTTTCATGTCAACATTATGAGAAAAAAATTGAAATTAGCAAAAATATTAAGAATTTATTATTTTTCGTAAGACCAGTGGGGAGTGGGAGAAATTTGAAGTGGAATTCATCTGTCAGAAATGATTTTTTGTCATTGGTAAAAAAATTTACTTTTTGTTCAAGATTCAAAGACAAAATTATGAAAAAAAAAATTTGTGAAGTCTCATGAGTTTCATTGAGCGTAGCGTGGAAATTCTGAATAGAGGTGGAAAGTTAGATCACGTTAACATAGGAATTTAACCTATGTGAAAAAAGGATAATTACATAGTTTTTTTCTCCGTGTACATTCGGAAAATGTTTCTAAAAAAATGTGAAAAAAAACATTTCAACGTAGAGTACATCCTTAAAAATTAAGAATCTTATGAATGATACTTCATCGCCCAAAAATTTCGATTTATTCCAAAAACATGATCATAAAGTAGGATTAACATATTGAATCCGTATTAAAGTGGTGGAAATTATTCGCAATTCATTGTGAAAATCATTGATAACGCTGAATTCTCAAACAATTTATCGAAAGCCAATTTTTTCGTAGGCAATGCAATAACCTACAGAGATGGTCTAATAAATTCTCGGAATTCTGATGATTCCGACAATTTCTGCAAAAAGATGTGCGACAAATCTTCCAACTCATCCTCCTTCAGAACATCATTACTGGATTTTTGTGGTTGATTACAGATATAAACCGACAAGATTGTGGGGCTTCAGTGGGCACGTACAGACCATAGTTCACAGTATTATAGGAAGAGTAAGATGTCCATGGCCAATTGGTGAACGAGTCTACATGAGCCTCACTGATGGTACAACACTCACATATGATTTGTATCAACCATTGAGCAATGGTCATGAAGGTGAATCTCACTCGCATGGAATTTGAATCGAGAAATTGACAGAATTGGAGTGAATGAATCAATTAATTGATTCAATTAATGGGACTGATTTGGAATTATTTCCATAAATTTGAAATTGAGAAAAACTCATTTTCTGTACACTGGGACGAAAGTGTGACTTTCAGCTCTCGCTGCGCTCGGGCGTAAGCTCACTTCTGTCCCAGTGTGCAGAAAAATAGCATACACACCTCGGGCAGTAAGTAAGAAAGCCTCAGAGCACATGTTTCTTGACCTCGGCTTCGCCTCGGCCAACAATTACATGTACTCTGAGACATTTCTTACATTACTGCCCTAGGCATGTAATATACTATTTTTAATTTATCAAATGTATTAATTCACTTTGCAGATGATATTACAGTGGCAATTGCTCCAGGCATTGGTAATAGCTCAGAGAGCGTTTATATCAGAACATTTGTGCATTTTGTTCAATGCCATGGATACAGATGTGCTGTACTTAATCATGTAGGCGCATTATCAAGTGTTAAAGTGACTGCACCAAGGATATTTTCATATGGTAATTTTTTCAAGATATATAATCATTCAACATTATTCGATTATTCAATCTATTGTTTTCATTGCGATTGTTATGAGTGCATGTGATGACATCAATTTTTTTAGTGCTTAAGGAGTTTCCTTACACCATCTTGGGTTCAGTGATACTGCTGTGAAATTCATTCAGGACATTCTTAATGTTATGCTCATTACGTATTATTTTTTCCTGATTTTTTATCTGATGGTTTTTAATGAGATTTTTCACCACTTGTGCGGGGTGCGCGGACAGGGGAGAATGTCTATGCTTTAGCATAGAGATCCCAAGCTAATACCAACTCCTGAACACGAAAATAGACGGCATTTTTGTGACCTCTAATCAGATAATTACTCGCTGTAGTAGCAATTTGGGGTTCATCTCAAATGGGAGGTGAGCTCATTTCCCATCGATTTATGTGGTTCAAATTTTTTTTTAAATCAATTTTTCAAATGTTTACAGGCTATCTTCTGAGAATCAGTTGTTGTCCTATAAGTAGTTGAAAGATTGATCATTCTTTTTAACCACATAAATGAATGGAAAATCAGCTCACCTTCTTTTTAAGATCAATCCCAGGCTGCTACGACCAATAGAACCAGAGATATTCCTGAAATTTTCCAAAAACAGAAGGCTTTCACTTTCAAATCTTGCGTAAAGAATTGAATTTTCGAAGAATCCTAAAAAAATAATTTCTGACATATGATTTTCATGGGAAATCGTCTCATTTCTCCAATGGAATCATCAGAAGAAACCTATCACCAATATTTCCATCGATTCCCAGCTAGTATTTTGCTGTGCTTTGCATGATTATGCTCAGCTTTCCTTCGCTCAGCTCTATATTGCTCCGCGTAGCTTTGCTTTCTTTCTTCATGTATTTGACGCAACGCAATTGCAGTTGCATTGACAACGCGTGTTATTGTAGGTGCACCTTTAGATTTAGAACATTGCATAATATGGCCCAATTTCATTGGAATCGGAGAGGTATACTGGAGAAAGGTCTCTCTGTAAATAAAACTCTAGAAGCAATTCCAACTCATTTTTCATCAAAAGTTCCAGAACTTTTCAACAGAATTATTAGAAATTTTGTTCTGACCCATTTCATTGGAATATCTATCCTATTCCTTTCCCTCATTGTAAGAAAATTGGTCACAAATATGTAACAGTCATTTAGATAAAATTAATATGAATTATTTAAATTTCCAAACAGGTCACACTGACGACTACCATGTGATGCTTCATAGTCTTGTGGAGAAGCATCCGAATACTAAAATTGTTTGTGTTGGATTCAGTTTGGGTGGTAATTTAGTAACAAAATATATGGGTGAAAGAACTAATAACAAGTTGCCTCAAATAATTGGAGGTATATCAATATGCCAAGGTTACAATGCCATCGAGTATGTTAAACCAAAATCAATTAATAACAGAGATTACTACATTGAGGGAATTAATAATTGTAATTTGATTATTATAGAGGAACGAAGTACCTGCTCAACTGGCAGAATTTTAGAAGATTCTATTTGTACATTATGACAGAGTCACTGAAGAATATAATTCTAAGGCACAGACAAGTATTATTGTCTGATGAAGTTAAGCAAAAGCATGGACTTAAAGAGAAGGAAATATTATCAGCTGCCACATTACCAGAACTTGATGAAGCTTATACAAGACGAGTAAGTCCATTATTGGGAAGAAAATAACAAACACTCTCACTTTGTGTTGAGTTTTTTCAAAAAATGTCGGTGTCTAACGAAAATAGTCAAATTTTGTGAAGTTCTTTGTTAGAGAGGATGCGAGCTATAAGTAAAAGTTCTATACGGTTTTTTGTTTTGAACAATAGGGTTTATTGTTTTGAGTATCTTTCCCTATTGTGATCTTGTTTCTATTCTACCACCATGCAAGCACAACCAATGTAAAATTACGATAATTATGCGTTAAAATCCCGGGCTGTTGCCACCGATTTAGATTTTGATATCTCTTTGTAACAAAATAAACATAGATGCTGTATATATGTTAATAAAAACTTCTAAAATGTAAAAAAACAACTACGTAAAAATCATTATGAAGAATACTCTACTTGACGTTGATTCCGAGATATTTAATAAAAACTCGCCACAAAGTCAAATTGAAATTGCCGTCCTTTCATTTCATTAAAGCGTTATTTGTCGGTTCTTTGTTCAGATACATCATTTCAGATCGGTTAAGGAGATGTACAGGTGGAGCAGCAGCATAAACTACCTCAAAGATATTACCTTGCCAATGGTATTTATCAATGCTATCGATGATCCGATTGTACCAGAGCCACTTTTGGATCCAATCAGAGAGTATGCAGGTAATAATTTATTCTTTTGAGTATTCGAGCAATTATAATAATAATAATAGAGTAGTGATACAAACGACATGCGTCAATTTTTCGCAGTGCTTTCAGTAAGGAAGTGATAGAAAATATTGATTCACATTTTTTCTCTGAAACCTGCTTGAATTATTATGGAAATTTCTATCAATTTCATGACCTAAAAAATGGATACCTTGATGAATTTCGCTGAGCTTCATTCCTTTTAAGATATTCTTAAAATAATCTACCCTGAATTTTTCCACTTATTCATTTCAATAATAATTTTTCATTATAAAAATTTAAAAAACTTAAAAGACTTCCAATAAAGCACAAACATTTTCATAATAACCTTCATTAAAAAAAAAACTGTAAATGAATTTATTACAAAAATAACTATCTCCATTAAATCTCGAACTATTCCATGAAAATCATCTTGAATGTAAAATTAACCCATTCCCTTCTAATCACGTCAGTCATAAAATATTTATGTGAACCATTTCTTCTTTTTTTATTACAGCAAAGAAGCAAAATTGTCTATACATTGAACTAGCTCATGGCGGTCATCTTGGCTTTTACGAGGGTGGACTACTTTATCCGAATCCAATCACTTGGCTTGATCGTACATTAGTCTCTTTAATTGGCTCACTGACACTCTTCCACGTAGACCGTGTAAAAGTTGCTTAAAATAAAGTTTGAACCAAAAGCACCGATGGACTTACTGCATTCCCGGCAGCTCAGAGTAAGAATCAATGAGCTAGCTGTGATGGGATCCCAATCGTCAAATATGACTGAAGCCTTTCTTTTTTAATTTTCCTTAAAAATTAATCTAGAACATTTAGTATCTATGATGAGACGTTAAAATTCACACGTTTGTCGACACAAGTGGACTTTTTCCATTGATTCATATTATTCATAATGATTTTAGCATATTGTGAAATGTTGCTGCATCCATAGGTTTCAACTATTGTTTCTTCATTTTTCCTTAGGAGCTATGCGATAATTGTTATTGATTATTGGGGTCAATGATTACATTTTTTTTTTTTTTTGGTCTAATTTCATTTTTTGCCAAGAAGTTATTCAGACGTATTAGTGTGCGCTATTTACATTATGGACCAATTTATCTTTTTTCGTGTAAACCAATCGGAAATGAATATTTATAATTGTTCAAAAAAGAAGGAAAAGACAATGGAAATATCAATGTTATTGTAGACCTGAAGTAGGAAAACGCGATAAGTTACTGTCACCATTTTCGCAAGATATTTTGGAACTTAGGAGTGATAGAGCAATTTTTGTGATAAGCTGTTGATGACTAAAATTTCGTTCTATCAACAAGGTCCTCAAAATACTTTCATCTCTTTCAGTTTCTAAGAAAATCTATAAAGGAAAAGATGACGGATCATCTTGTTTCGCCACTTCACAGTGACTTTTGATTGATACAGATGATCAGAATATTTTGTATAATTAATTCTTATAGAAAGTGGTGTATACTGGGTGCAATTTACCTACTTCACTTAGTAAAGGCTTGTGACAGAGTGAACAATGTGGAGTAATATGAACTATAAGAAGATTAATAAATGTCAAATTTATCATCATTTTTTTTTCTTTTTTTTTGTCTGGTTATCACGTTGTATGAGTCTGAAAATTTTATGATTTTTTCAGTTATTTTTTCGATCTGTTAGTCTGAGGTTTCCCACTCAAATCTCACTCACTAGCTCACGTTGAGTTGAATTATAGCATGTATTATAAATACGAGTTGATTGCTAATTTATTATGTATGAGTTATCATTAAGATGACTATAATCATAATGCAATTATATGCTGATAGCATTCATTAGTTGATGAGAATTCTTATCAATAAAGGGAAAGATTCATAAATATATAAAGACATAATGTAATAAACTCGTTTTCAGGTTCATAATCTCTCTTCCTAGGCCGAATCCACCACATCCTTGTATTTTGAGATTCAAATATATACAGATATATTCCTAACAAAAATGAATTGACCTGTTTGATAAGCATATTTTGATATTAATAATTCTTGGATATCTATTCCGGACATGAATAGTGTGACAGCTGTCAATGCTAACTGAAGTAAATTCAAAGATCTTCCATCTGCGCATAGTCGTGCATTAACTACTGGAGTCAATTGCGCGGTAAGCGTTGCATCCTGCAATTTTTGCATCAAAATTTTCCCTTAAGGTAATCCTAGTGGTTCAGGCAATCTATTTTCCCTTTTCGATTTTGGTCACTTTCGATAGAACAGCATGAGGAGATTTTTTTAAAATTCAGTTTACCCCATGTTACCGGACAAATAAGGTCAAAATTAATTTTTGCAAATAATTGAATTAACATTGAAACTCCATAAGCGAGGTTCAGTTTCAGTTTCACTGCGAAAATTCATCATCACAGACCTATTTTTTCCTTATATAACCTTGTATGTTTTTTGTTCGTCAGAATGTCTTTTAATTTTTGAAATCATGAAAAGTGCATGTTACCGGACATATAACGACGATTAATGCAATTAATTACATGAAAAAATCAATGGCGGGAATATTTGGTATTTAAAATCCGAGAATCCTCCAATCACAGTCCTAGATACTGGGACAGCGTGAGTCAAATGCGGAACAATATTAAATATTCATAATATTATCTAATAACAATTTATCATCTTGGACATCGTTCTAGTATCGGTAAAATGTTGAAAAATCGAAATAGTTATAGTGATTATAATAACTAAAAGGAAAAAAAAATAAGAATCGATCATTTGAACCTGCCACTAGGATTACCTTAAGAATGACGTGAGTAGTAATTGAAAAAAAAAATACAAAATATAGATTTTCATCGCAAATTTTCTGAATTTTCTGAAAAAAGTATCCTTTTCTGTCTTTGTCCTTGTTTTCGAGGTGAAAATGCTCTTTGAAAACTTCAAATGCTTGTTTCGAATCGTATATATATATATGTTGCCTGCCGAAAACCGCCATGTTGAAAGATTTTTCGTCGCAGCACTAGACGTCCCTTTTCATTCGTCGATAATGCAGTTCCCTTTCGGCCTCATCCGTCATTCACAACTCAAAGGTTAGTGTTCAATGACTCCAAAAACTCCGCAGAATTCTTCGTAATATTTTTCCACTATAAAATTGTCATCAAGTGCCGTTGAACTGTGAATTGATACTAATACAATGGCTTCGTGCTTGGAGAACATTCAGCTCCCGTCTTGCGTGTGGTTTGAAGCTGGAGAAAAACGCAATGCTCTCATGTCAATGCTTGCTGGTACATTGGTAAGCACAAACACAATCCAAATGATTTTTCTTATTTTTTTTCTTGGTCAATTTGAAAAAATAAGTCCAGTAAAAAAAACGAAATCTATCATTATTTCAATCTTGTACAGTTTTTCATGGGCTGGTGGTTTATCATCGACGCTCACGCTAGATACAGCCAAGATATGCTTAATGCTTATCATGTATGCGGAGTCTTTGGAACATTATCATTGTTTATGTAAGTTGATGCAATGATCTCCATCAAATAATTTCCAATTTGTGGAAATTGAAGGAATTTCTTAATTTTTATGTTTTTTTTTTAGGGTGAATTCTGTCACTAATGCACAGATTAGAGGCGATGCGTACAATGGCGGCTGTCTTGGTGCCCGTGGTGCACGATTCTGGTTGTTCGTTGGTTTTGTCCTGGGATTTGCGGCTGTTATTGCCGCCTGCTGGATTCTGTTCGCTGATTTCGTGGCAAAAGGTTTAATGATTATAATATCCTAATTGTTCATAGGGATATTGAAAAAGCCATTAAAAACATCGAATTCTTGTCAGATCGCGACGTTCCGCTGGACAATGCCAGTTCTCTCAACATTGCCCAGCAAATCGTCGATTTGACAATAATTTTATGTTGTTGATGACTTTTCCAATATCCCTATGAACAATTAGAATATGAACTTAAAAGAACGGTAATGAATCCGATAATTCAATGGTTATTGAATTTTAAAAAATGTTCAGGGCCATTGAACGGAGCCGGAATAAGCGCTAACTTCGTTTCAACTAAATTCGGGTTTTCAAGTGCATTTCGTTAATAAATAATAATAACGCAGAAAACAATTACCTCAAATGGCATGACAGTAGATTAGCCTTAACCTTAGCTTTCGGTTAAGAATTATAATGCAATGCATTTTCTGTTATTTTTACTTCTGTTAACTTCAATCTCGAACTAAATCAACACACGATTAGTGATCTGAGGGGAGATATCGAATTAAGCTGACACAGAATTAGCGCTAATTTCGGCTCTGTTTACTGGCCTTCAAGGGTGAATCGATATTTCCATCAAATGATTTTCTTTTCTTTTCATTTTATCGAAAGCTCGAAGAAAATCCATGTACAATTATTGGTTCTCACGTCGGAGAAGGGAATGATTATAAGTTCATCCTGAATTGCTTCTGCAAATATCTTTGAGGCGAGTGGATTTAAAAGAAAATGTTAAGAGAATTTTTTTGTAGAGAATTGTTATAGATTGAGAATATTTTTTGATAAATTTCCATAAATTCTATCATTCTTGAGACATTTCGAGAACCATCTGTATATAATTTTTCATATTATCAAGTTATCTACTCACATTGCTATCATTTTTCAAATATCTCACCTCGACCTCTTCTATAGCTCGTTAAACTCTCTACAAAAAATGTTTCCTATGATTTTCTCCTCAACTCACTCACTTCGGACATAGTCGCTACATAAACGGTATGAAATTTTGCGAATTATCACTTTCCATTATTACTCAATTCATAAACAGATGTGGGGTGATTTGATCAGTGTTCAAACTCGTCCAGTGATCACACTATTCAAAGGTGTTTATCCTGCAAAAAATTGGTAATCCAGCGAAATATCATTTTTCAAATTTTCGAAACACAATGTAATGTTCATTAACTCAAATAAGAGCCTATAAAATTGTTAAATATAACAGTAAATCGAGTTTCTTATGTTCGATCACTGGTGTCTGACAAGTCTTATCCATTTAACCATTGGATCACTCACACTACAAGAAATTCAGGTTTTCTGTCTAAATTAATTTTGCTCTTCATATACGGAAGACCGGAGTAAAACAGACCTGCGGGGCAAAATGAACTGATTTTTTTCTTCTATATGAAGGCTTCATGATGAAAATTAAGGGCATTCCCCAACAATAGACATACTGGAGCATCTTTCCAATTTGTTTGTGAAAGATTTCACTTGAAAAAACAACATTCTGTTCATTTTGCCTCGTAGGTCCGTTTTGCCCCAGCCTCCTCTATTTTTATTTAATTGAAAAATAAAATGAATTTCTTCAATAAATTATTATTGCAGAGGCTCCACATCATTGGCCAGGAGTTGCTCTCTTCATGCAGAATGTCTTCATTTTCCTTGGCTCTCTCACTTATAAATTCGGAAGATCCGAGGATCAATGGAATTAAATAATAAGATAAGTCCCCACCTGAAACGCCTTTTTGTTACTCGTCAATTTCTAACGAATTTTTCAAGAAAGCGAAAATAAACGAAATTCATCAAATTGTTGCTAAGATGAAGAAGAAAAATATACATATATGATCAACCAAGGAAATTATTATTAACTCACTAGTACTTTTAAAATTATTTATTGAATGACTCCCTTCAATAATATACTCACGTACATGCAACAATTGTAATTTAAGACCTAGTGAACTTACGAATTAATTATATATAATAAATAATGAATTAAAAAAGTTACTAGTTAAATTATAATTATTTTATTGGGAATTTAAGCATTTTTAGTTCTCTCATCAATAAGACTCGAAGTTTAAATTCCATTTTTTTGCTCGAGTATTTCCCCTATATACAGTCTTTTTTTTTCGTTTATTGTATAATTCTAAATGAGCAATCAAAATAATTCTATACACATTAAATTTCTGAAGTGATGAAACGAGGAGAGTCGAAATCACATTTTAAGATACATTTTCATGGAATATCGTCGAATCAATTGAAGATGGAGAAATTTTCGCAGAGACTATTTTTGTAGAGGTCAAGCGAGCTACAAAAAAGGTCTCTATCTCCCATAGTTTCCGAGATCGGTTAACACGACCAATAGATAGACGGTTAACGAAAAGTTGGACATTATCGGAGCCTATAAAATAGGCAGCTCACGTAGAGAAAAATATAGAATCACAAGTTGAACAGAAATATCTAAAAACCATGCAATTATTTCCATAACTCTCAATAAAAAAAGTCTTCTATCTTTTGATCAGTGTCTATCTATTGGTCGTGTTCCCTATCCGGAGAAAACAATTCCCTTCCGAAAACTCTATTAATCTTTTTTTCTTCACTTCACAAATAATTTCTACAGACATTGTGAATCACTCGAAAAGGTTGACTACATATGTTACACAATTCCTATTACAGTGTACAACATTTTCATATTCCCCCTAATTCCCGCAATTATCAAAATTGTCGCCGACCGTTCAGACGACCCACGAAAAAAAAAATTACAAAAATTCTTTAATCAAGAAAAAAATGAATTTGTCAATGAAAATTGCATTAATTAATTGACCCTAATACTGTGGATTTGGTGAATTCCTCTGGAAATTCTGATTCTGATTCTGCTGTAGTGGTCCAGCAACTGGACTGGGTCTCTGTTCCATTTGATGGCCTTGGCTCCATCCAGGTGGCGGTGGTGGTCCTGGTATTTTCCCGTAATTGCCCCTATTACTGCCCTGATAACTGCCATAAGCCGAATCATCGCTTCTCCTCGAAATATGCCCGTACATACTCTCTGGTCTTCTTGGAACACTGCTAGACTCGGAATTCTGTCCTTGTGCCTGATTCTGTCCCGATTGTGACTCCCTCTGCGCTGCCTGAGAGTTCTGGCCAGAATTCTGGGAGGTTTGGGAACCTGGCGGTGGAGGCGCTGGTGCTCTACCGTAGATACTGGATGAATTGACTCCATAAATACCATTTTCACGTGTTGACACACTCGTTGTAATGCCGCGAATGCCGTAAATACTCTGGGTACATTGTTGCAGCTGATTCTGCATGTTCTGATTGGTGCTGTTGTGATTCTGCGTTTGACTCTGGCTGTGTGGTGGATTTGAAGAGGACGACGAAGTTCCCTGGTCCCGGGAAGGAAGGGGCAGTGTGCTGGGACCGATGCGCATTTGGTAGAGGCTCTGCGCAGGCGCGAGAGGCCCAGGCTTGGGAATGACGAGGCCCTCTCGCGGGGAAGATGTGGACTTGGCGTAAACGCTCTGCGATCGGTTGAGATTCGCACGAGTTAGGGGAGGCGATTTGCAGTAGAGGGATTTTGTGCCACCGTATATCGATTCAACGCGCTCGATCGCTGTTGGCGGCGCTGAGTAGATCGAAGCTGAGGCCCCGGCTACTGGACGGTAGGTCGCGTAACCACCGGGGAATTTTGGGCCTGGGGGCTTGTCCAGATCGTCGTAGGTGTCTTCGTCCGAACGCAGGGATGAATTCTCACCGTCCTCGAGGTCGTGGGACTCACGGGGACGCTTTGGGGTCAGAACGTACTGGTGGAGGAGCGCTGCTACTGCACCTCCGGAGATTGGGCCCACCCAGTAGACCCAGTGGTTGTCCCAGCGGTTCATTACGAATGCTGGGCCCAAAGCACGAGCCGGGTTCAGGAAAGGACTCTGGAAATTAGAGAAAAATGGTTGAAACTCAGAAATAAAGCACTTCATGGGTTTTTTCAGATGATCTCGGAATCTAACAGAGATACGGAAATTTCGCTAATGGCCTTTTTTGTACACTGAGCAAAAAAAAGCTGTTGCAAGAAAATTGAGTTAGATGTAGGTAATTTACTTTGCTCCAGAAAATTTGGGTATCATGTAATAATTTACCATCGATTATATAACACACGACAAAATACCGTGGAAAAATGATTTCTGTCTACATATCTTTTTTAATAATTATGCATGAACAAATATTCCTGAATTGACTAACTCACGACAAAATATTGCAATAATAATAATTCTTTTAATATTCTTCATAATTTCCACTTCTTTATATTTTTATTCGAAAAAAGATAATGCCTTTAACTTTCACCGCCATTTTGATGTTTTTTTTTCTTTTTTGTTAATTTGAAATTGTTATTGTGTATGCTATTCTGATTCCAATGTCACTATCTACTCTATTTCATCCTTTTATTATTACACGTGATCTTTTCTGGTGTTATGTTGTCGTTAGGTATTTTTTTAAAGTTATTTTGTCGTTGATTTGCCGACGTTATTATTTTGTCGTGGTTGTATTATAACATGGTACCAAAATTTCGATTCATATAGATATGAAAATTGCGAAGGAAAATTTTGTTTTAAGAGATTTTTTTTCGACAGGAATTTTTCTTATTTTAGAGGAAGTTTTGAGCTACAGAAAAGGGACTTATAAAAATTCCAATTTCTCCTAGTGTCAAAAATGTTTTACATTAAAAAAAAAAAATACTCACCGAAACTAGAGTAGCTGCTGTATATGCAGCGGCAAGAACACCCGCGGGTCTTGATGAAAGTGATCCCATAAAGTGCTTAGTGCTTTCAGCATTTAGATGAGCAAGAACAATAAGCACAGAGAGGGCTTTTTCAGCCAATAATTTCTCGATAGCACCCCCAAGACGACCAGTCGATGGCATTGACTGTACACCAGTAACACTGAAACAATGAAACAATAAATTGAATTATTATTAGTTGCACAGTGAGATAGAAAAACATTATGGAGGTCACATATGGGCAACCTTATGCGGTTTTCCCGCTCGAGTGATACATTTTTTTCGACCTCAACCCCATTGGTACATCATTATCCCAGGGTAGTTGCGGTTTTTTTTAGCGGAGTGTGGGGATTCCCCTGCGGGCTATAATGTTTATATTAGCTAGTATGTTTGGGGTGGGGAGAGGAGGGGGTGTGACTTCCAATCACTCGGGGTTACGAGTATGTGACCTGTAGTAGCTCTCGGGAAATATGAATCGTATTCTATTGACGGAACAAATTCCCTTTTTTCATTAATTTTTATCAAAAATATTGTTTTTTTTTCAAACATCAATTTTCTTTTGTATTTTTTCACGCTTTTAGCAATTCAGTGAATAAGTAAAACATTATGTTCCATTGAATTTTTTCAATTTTTATAATTTTTTTTTCTTTTCATGCAGAATAAAAATAAGGAAGTGCTTTTTTCAAAAATGTCTCGAAATTAAAGGGAAATCGAGAAACTTTGATGACTAGCTTTTTCGCAAAAAAAATTCCACAGTCTAAAAAAATGTATCGACAAAAATTTCGCTATTTTCTTTCAATTCCGAGATGATTATCAATTCCTTAGTTTTTTAATTTTTTTTTTAAATTAAAATTTTACATTTATTCAAATCTTTTCCCCAATGCACTTGACTCAAGTGTTTTGGCCAACCTGTGCAGTATTTCATCGTTTCGCACGGTGTCCACAAACAATACCCTGGATTTTTCAGTCAGCAGCAGGATATGGGTGGGGTACATGATACAGTGAAGGAAAAAAAATACAGCCCCTTTCTCCCTCTGTTAGCCTGTCAGTATTTCAGCTCTCATTGAGCGTGATACGTTTTAAATAAAATTGCAGCTCAAGTGTCGAAGTTATTGGGGTCGGGTAGGGGGCAGAAAATATCTACCCTCGAATACCACGTTTAACGAGCTATTGATACGTACAGTTCACCACCACAAACTCCACGTAGCACTTGTTCCTATCCATTTTTCCTGCCCCTCGACAAAAATAAAATGGAAAAAAAATCTTTTGTTGCGATTCGATAGATTAAACCACTGATCTCGATTAATCCAGATACACTTGTCATTTTTTATGGGTTTCCAAATTTAAACTGATTCGTGAGAAATTGAATTAAATTTGATTATTACGTCTCTTTCAGAATTCGATGTTTTTTTACATAGAGAAATTTTTTGTAGAAAAAAATTAGAGTTGCAAGATTTCGAAATTTTCAGAACTATCAAAATTTGAAGAAATTCAGCAATCATCGAAATACAAAAAATTGCAATATCTACCATGTTTTTGAAATATTTCCAATAAGCAGCGTTTGAAAGGAAATTAATTGCAAAAGATAAGTTCAAGGATTATGATTATTTTGAAAATATCAAGAAAATTATCGGGTTTCAGAGAATTTATCATAGGACCTTTTTTGTAGGCCATAAAATTCTCTACAAAAAATGTCTCATAAGATTTTCCTCTAAACCCACTCACATTAGAAATATTTGCGTGTGAATTATCCACGAATTTTGCTATTTTTCATTAATCTCGAGATATTTTCCGAAAATTAATGCCAATGTGAAAATTTATGCAATTAAACAAAATGCAATCAATAAATTTCTTCCCAATATCGATAAAACCCTCAAGCCCTCTGACCCACATATTTCGCCTCTTTTAATTAAAAAAAAAGATGCATTCCACGAATTTTGATGAAATTAAAAAAAAAAACTCATGAATTTTAATGAATCAAATTTCACAATATTAATCAATCGCTCCAATTATTCGTCCAATTGATAAAAAATGTTTTCCCTCCATTCACGTGTATTCGTGGCACCAGAAATGAAGAGAAATAACAATTAAACCCCTTTAAGAGCGTGATTAAAAAGCTCGCTTTCACTTGACTCTTTATTTCTTCAAATGAGAGAGAAGAGAATCGGATGTCGACGTTGTTTCACACGGTTTTTGCGCTGAAAAATGAGCAACGCGACATATCCACCATCTCCCTCTCTCTCACTCTTTCTTTTCCTGTTTTTGGCCTCTTTCTTGTTCCCCTTGCGCTTTGTACATGGCAGTGCATTGTCCCGATGACGAGTCTATTCTCGTCAATTTTTTCGAGCTGACGATGACACGTTTTTTTTCCTCTCTTTTTCTCTGCACTATCGATCCTTTAAAATTCAGATTATTGTCAACGCTTGAGTTGAGTATTTGGGGGTCTTGTAAAGCGTAAAGCATTACAAAGACATTACACTGTTAATGTGGAGCGATCATGAGGGGGTTAATATGAGAACTACACGTGACAGGGTCACACGAAGATTTTCCAAACTCGGCTGTCGACTTACCCCTAATTTTCCCAGCATCATGGAACTTTTTAATTTGGGGTAAACTGGACGGGGTCATTGAACTACTGATTGTATTGAGGCTCGCGAGTATTTCAACAAATTTTTGGTTGACAGAAATTGTCTTGGGAGAATGAAAATAGAGTTAGAAATTGGGAAAAATGAAGATTGGGGAATTTTTGTATTATTGAGGCGAAAAGTAAGCGAGATATCGCGATTGTTGTGAGAATCTCCTTCTGAAGGAGAATTGAAGCTCCGAAAAAAGGTTTTTTTTTATTCGAAAAAAGGTTCTTATGGAAATTTCTATTTCTTGCTTAATTTTCGAAATGAACCGAAAAAAATCCACTCAATTTTCAAAATGAAAATCATTGATTCAGAGATTTTTTCGCATTAAAAAATCCGTTTTTTTTTAAATCTAAAGAAAATGAGAAAATGCTCCAGGATGTTGACATTGTTTTGCAATATTTTTTTCAAATTATTCCATGAACGCCTTCACCCTTGAAAAAATTCGACTCAATTTCCAGAGTCAGAATGAAAATCAATGATTCAGGATTTTTTTTGGATGAAAGGACTCTCTGAAAAAATCTGGAAAAATTTGAGAAAATGGTCCAGGACGCTGACACTGTTGTGTAATTTTTTCAAAAAATTTTTGGAAGTGTATTCCCCCTTAAAAAAATCATGTCCCAGTTATCCCTTATGATTTTGATTATTTTTTTTCCTCATTAAAAACATAATCGCAGCTACCAAAATACGAAAATTCCTTTTAAATCCGAAAAACTCAAACTATTAAAACTGTAAACTGTAAAGTTTGGTACGCTTCAGGTATGAAAATTCTTCAGCAAACACTTGAATGAAAGCATTCTTGTTTTGGGGTAAAAACCCAGGCGAAATCTTTTGAGTATCCTCAGAAGGCCCTTGGGTTTTTCGTGCACAATATTACAGTCCAAAGACCGAGAAAGAGAGAGAGAGAGAGGTGGATAAGAAAGAGGGGGAAGAACAGCACCAAGGAGAGGCAGCTGCCAGTCCCAAAAAGAAAGAAAGACCCATATAGCTATATAAATCGTAGGGATTGAACCGAGGGAAACACGTGCCAGCCACATGTTGCTGCTTGTCCGGAATCTCGAAAACGTAGCTGCTTCGTTCTGCTCCCTTCTTCCACAAAGGATAAGGAAAGAAGAAGAGAAAAAAAAACGTCATGCGATAGCGACTCTTCTTATTCACCAGATGTTCTCTACTAGTTAACTCACCCCCACGGATTTTAGATCTCATTTTTTTTTTTTTTGAGATTTTTTTACTCTCTCGGTGGAGAGTATTTTTGGGATTGGGAGAGGTACTAATTTAATTCTCGGGAAGAGCGGAAGGTATGCTTTCAGAGAGAGCGATTATGGGAGTTGTTAAAAAGTTAATTGGAGGGCGAGTGCAAAGTTTCTGGGAGTTTTTAATGGGCACGCGAAAAATTTTGGGTTTAGGGATAAATGTTCAGCGAGGTTTTTTTGTGAAGAATTAAATTCTGAAGAAGAACGGGTTGTTGGAAAATTTTGATAAATCCAGTCGCTTTATAGATATTTAAGGTTCGATGGAAGAACGAAATGCTCCAGAAAACTGAAGAATTCTTCAGGAAAAAGAGATAAGTTATGTTCGACTATTTGAGATATTTCAGAACTTTTGAAATTTTTGAAATTTTTAAAAAATGTTATTTTATGGAGAAAAGTCGTTTCTAGGATTTTCTGAGGAATGAGAAATCTTCAATATCAGAATTTATACTTTTCCATCTATAGTGACTATTTTTTCCTTTAAATGCACCACCAATGATTTACGGTTACTCGTGACTAGACGGACATATTGGTATTTGAGGAATAGATATTGAAGATTTAACCGTGTCTGAGCCCGGTTCTCCCTCAATAACCCCGGAGGTTCCTCTTTTCGGTTGTATTAGAAGGAGGAAGAGGAAAATAAAAATGAAAAATTTTTGTATGAAAGATTTTCTGACCTGCGGTGTGACCGTGGTCCTGCATGGCTACCCTAAAATGTTTCTCGGAAATGCGAACAAATCATTGGCTCAACAATAAAATTCTACGGAATTATATATTACAGATTATATCGACGCCCACAAAATTTTCTGAAAAACTTGAAAAAAAAAAATTCCCGTAAATCTTCTTTTTGATTCATCGATGATCCGAGGAAAATCCAAAATGAAAAATGTGAAATCGTCAATTTTTGAATCATCTGAAGCTATCAAGTATTGAAATAAAAAGAATCATCGTTTTTTTCCCCGAAAATCAGTTGTTTATTGAAAAAAAAGAAATAATTGCTCTCTAATATTCAAATTTGCTGAAATTTCTATGAAACATTCCAAACAAAAAAAAATTCAGAAAAATAAATCGAAAAAAAAATCGAAGCAATTTCGGAAATTCTGGGAAATTTTCAAATTTTTAATTTAACTGATTTTTTTTCTATAGTCACTGTTAATATGTCTCCTCGGGGTTTGATCCACATCCTGAGGATTTCTAAAAACCCCTGGAATCGACATATCCTTCCGTTTTTCTCCTACCTCCTCAATTAATTCGAGAATAAATAATATATATATTTTTTAATAAAATAACAAAAGTTGGCATAACAAAGCAGCTACCAGAGCTTTTTCCATGGCATCCGGTCGGCCACGCGTATTCTACCTCGACCTCACGCCGATGCTCATGGGGTACCTCAGAGAGCACCTGCTTCCTCACAGCTGTTTCCTGATTCTCTGTCAACCACCGTTTATTTACACTTAATTTTCCAATTTTTTTTCAAACAGCTCGATCTAGGATCTGATTCACAAAATAAGTACAACAATGAATGGATTGCATTTACTCCCACGAGAAAAGGCTACAGAAAGAAAAAAAACACATAAATAGAGAAGACTGAAGGAAAAAAAGGGAAAATTCTGTATTCGTAGGAGCACGTGACAGATGTAGTAGTTTTGGGACAGTAACATTTTTACTTCAATTTTTTATCTAGTTCCGAAGGGTGGCAGTGAGCCGGTTAGTACAACTCCTCAGTAACACTGTCAAATCCCAAGAGACGCGTGTCTCTACTCGCATTTTTCTCCAGCCTCTTTTTCTCCCCCTTTTCAAAACTTGTTTTATACGTTTTGGGGGCATTCGGCGGTCACCCAGTTAACTAGAGTATTGTTCGATTATTATTTCGGTACATATCGCACACTTGTTAGTTATACGACTTTTTTTCCTCTCTGGAGCATCACATATGGATGAGAAGAGATTTAACGATTTTTTTTGTCGAGGTTTAGGGCTTCCGGAAAAAATTGATGGAACAATTTGAGATGAAAATTTACAGAAAATGCAAGTAAAAGAAAAAATAGAATGAAAAGCCTTGTAGAGACGTATCACCTTGAAAGAAGGAAATTTTCAATTATTTTACGAAATTTCAAATTTTTTAATCTGCATTTTTGTTTTCGAAAATTCCGACTTTTTGAAGGATTTTTGAATTTTGATATGGTGTAAAGTATTTTCTATTTGACCCCGAAATTGTATTCTGGTCCAATTCATCTCTCGTTTTTTTTCCAAATTTCATTAAAGAAAAACAAAAAAATAATTTTGAAAAACCACGATTTTTTCTTAATTTCTTACGAATTATTAATGATCCACATTGCCCCAGCGTCTAATTTACTCCATCTACCCCTCATAAAGGAATGAAACTAAAGAAAGTTCATCATTAAAACTAGAATAACTCAATTTTTCAATTAAAAAATTCCTCTTATATCGAACTTATTCAAAACGACAAGACTTCGAAGAACTTTTCAAAAAAGTATCTCTTCCAAAAATCTGTTAAACCCACTCCCTTCAGCGTAATCACCGTAAAACCGTCGAATAAGTCCTTCTGACTTTCCACCTCGAGCCTCAAAGCTGAATAATCCCTCCGAAGAATAGTTACAATTGCATATGTAAAATAATCCATGAAAAAAAGCGTTTCCATTGAGCCAGAAATCGAGACAGAGTCTCTCCCCACATGAAGATGTACAAAGGAGCCTTCTGGCAGATAAAAAGAACGAAAAAAAAAAATAAAACACGAAGACAGATGAAAAAAAAAAGAAGAATGATAAAGAAAGTAGACGTGAAGGTGGTGGCTGCGAGAACAGCTGCTGAATATTGCCCATGGCATTTTTTCTTACTCAGGCACGCGCACACATACATACACCTTCGATGCGTATACGCACAGGTATACCATTATCTTGTGTCGCCCCTCCTTCCTCCTCCACCTCCTCCATCATCCGTAATTCTTGATCCCTTTCTGACCGGCTTCGGCTTTTTGGTCCATTCGTAAAACATCTGCGGCAGCTGCTCTACGTCTTGTCTTGGAGAAATCCACGTCCGCGTTGGTGGTTCTTTGCCCACTTCCCCTCTTCACCCAATTCTTCTACCATGTATATTCTTACTGAAAGGCAGGTGCTCAACGAACACAACACTACTCATATGTACTCATGTATACATATATATGCATATACATGGCTCCAGCCAATTACGATCGCCTCTTCCAGCCTCTTTTACTTTTTCATCACTTGAAATAATATCTAATTTTTCCTGGAGAATATGAATTCATCGCTCATTCAGAAATTCTTCAGAATTTTTTTGCAGAGAAATTCAGTTTTTTGGAAATGTATGAGTAATTATGAGAGATGAGCGCTTTTATGTGGAGAGAAGTGTATAAGCTACAAAAAAGGTCTCTGGCCAATTTTTTTTTCTCGTATTTTTCATGTTTTTCGAGATATTTTTACGAGAAGAGAAACTACTATGAAATTTTCAGAAAGTCTATCTTTTTTTCGATCATTATTTTTTTTTTTTAAATCGCAAAAATCAAGCGAGATAGAGCAATTTCGTACTCATCCTTGTTCCGAAGCTCTTAGAATTCTCTGCGAAAAAATAGGATAATTGCCCTATCTCGCTTAATTTCCGGGATATTACGAAAAAAAACTGGAAACACCAGTTTTTCGGGTTTTTTAGTTTATACTTTCGTTCTTTTTTTGGGGATTTTGAGAATTTATTGCATTCCTCGTACTCACCCATAGAGCATGGCTGCACCGGCGATACCACCGCCGCACTGAGCAGCAACGTATAGTGCAGCTCGTAGGGGTGAAATTTTCCTCGCAAATGCGAATGACATGGACACTGCTGGATTTACGTGTCCACCTGAAAATCAAAGAATTCAGTGAATTAAATTGAATTTCAAAATATTCCCAATTCATTTAATTCCGTGAAATACCTCTATAAATAATGTAGATGGAAAATTTTTCATGAGAACCTTTGTTGCAGTTCGTTTTTCTTCTACAAAAAAGGTTTCCACAAAATTTCTCCTATCCCCCTTAATTTCCAAGGTATTTTCAAAAAAAAAAAATCTACAAAAAAAGTTCAACTTTTTAGATTAATTCCATTTTATCATCACTTTTTTTGAAAATATCTCGGAATTTAAGCCAGATAGTGATTTTTCTTGAATCGTTTTTTACGGATAACTTCAAGGGCTATAAAAATCGCTCAATCTCGATTATTTTCCGTGATACTCAAAAAAAAAATTGCAATTGAATAAAATACAATTTATAATTAATGGAATTAATTCCTGACAATTTTTCCGGATTCACTCACCACTGACGTGACCAAAAATCAAATAGATCGCTGCAATAGCAAAACCAGAGGCAATAGCAGTAGCTAATACGGATAATCCACTGCCATAAACATTAGATGATGCAGCAGCACCAAGTACAACAAGACAAAATAAAAATGTTGCCAAACATTCAACAGCAACTGCCCGCCACAATTCAAGACTTCTTGCTTCAGTAGACATTGGCATTCTCCTTGATGAATTTTGTCTTTCCTTCGGTGTATCTCTTAGTGCCGTTAATTTCGACAAAAGATTGGTAATATGTGCATCAACATCTCTGGACAATTCCGTCGCCATTATTGCTCTAAATTGTTCTTTTTAATTTCTCTCGTAGAAAAAAAACAAAATAAACAAAGAGCATATATTGAGAGCAGGCGGATAGAAGATTGGCGGAACAAAAGAAAAAGGAAAACAATGAATTTGGCACTTCCGGTTGTTCTTTTCTTCAGTGCATTGTTGTATTTTTTAAAAAGACGCTCTTATTTCTCCGCTTTAAACTTTGCCTTTTTCGTTTTACTTGTACACTTTGCACTCGCTTGATATATTTTAAATTGCTTTCACGGGTATGAGAAGGTTTTAACGAGACTAAATTAACATTAATTGAAGCGCATATTTTTTATTATATCCAACGTTTTCTTCGGGTTTTTGATGCACAAATATTTAACATCAACTTTCAGAGAAAAATTATCCATTAATGTTAATCGGGGGATTTTTTTTTTTTTTGAATTTCGCGGGGATTTTTTTTAATGATTGTTGTATGCGTTGATTGAATTCACTGATTGATCGAGACTTTTTTTAACGAATAATCAAGAGGTTTGCCCGATGTTGCCACTTCGGCAACGCGCTCTCGAGTGACAACGAAATTTTTCGAAAGCAAAGACGAAACAAGTGGGCCTCTTCCTGTCTCTCTCGTTCAGCCGCCTGCTGCTTCGGAGCAAAACGCCCCCACTACCAGTCAACCACTATTTGGCTCGAACGAATCGGCCACGAAGTTTTACGAACTGGCTGTTGTTGTAGGGGAGGCCGGGGTAAAATTAATGCTTTCAAGGAAATTTGCAGGAAAATTATGATATTGAATTGAAATAGCAGACATCTGACAATTCCTTTTTTTTTTCCTTTTTCTGTAACAAATAGAGTGTACAAAAAAATCGGATGTACACTAAGAAAAGAAGATGATAATGAAATTAGCAGTCATTAAACAGTTTTTGGGTTTTTTTTTGAGAAATAAATTATTATCGAAAAAATATTCAAAAAATTCGTACTTTTACATTTTTGTTCTCTATCAATTCTTTGAATGTGGATATTTTTCATATAATTTTATAATTCATTTTTTCAATGAATAAAAAATTTGCAATATTATCAGAAATCTGCTATTTTCATGATCCTAAAAAGAAGTTTTCTGTTTCTCTAGTAAATAAATTATTTTTGAAAAAAATAAGAAATATGCGCACGTCGAGAATTTAAAATACTATAAGTGCAGATTTTTTAAATATTTTTTTTATAATAATTTATTTGTTTCACAAATAACTAAAAAATGGTGAGATGTGTACGGATTTTATTTTCTTGTGAAAACTATCAAATATTTATTCCATTGGTTCTTAGCAAACTATTTTTTTCATCTAATTATTTGGAAAATTATTGAATTTACGGAATTTAAATTCAAATAGCTCACCTGTTTGAATGAACAAAATTCAGTCAATGCAGCGATATTTTTACCTATTAAAAAAAATCTGCTAAACACCAATGAAACAAATATTTAATAGTTTTTACCATTCTTTTATGGTGAAAATACAAAAAAACTGAATGCAATTCTTCAAGAGATTTTTTTAAAGTAATTAATAATTAAAAAAAAAAAAATTGTCAGATGTGTGCTGATTTCATTATCATGAAGAAGTTGTGTTGAATGAGAAATTATTCGGAAAGAAGCGAATTTGCAAAATTCAAATTCAATTTTTTTGTTTCTTCTCTTCTTTTTTTCTTTTATTAAACATTTCTTTTCTGAGGACTTAATTTAAAATTCCCAAATTACACGCAATGAACTCTAATGAGTCCCCTCGCTCCGAAAAAAAAACTACGAAACTATCCTAGCGGCTTGGCTTTGACCGATCTTAGTCCATTAGACTCTGTCCGAGGAACTGCAAGAGTAAAAAAACAATTGTAATAAAAAAAAAGTTGGATAAAACTCACGCACGATTCATTGACTCATAACAGTGAGTCTCTTTCCTCCCGCATGCCAACGAATGAAATCATTTATTCAATTACCCCTCCTCCGCCCACTTGCCCTTTTCCCCATCCCATTTAACTCCCGGGAAAATCTCCGAAAAATAAAAACAAAAATTCTCATGAAAGCCCTGAAAACTCGAAAATTCGATAGAAAAGACAAAAACAAGTCTCTTATGAATCAGTTTTCATGGAGTATCTCGGAATTTAAGCGAGATAGAGACATTTCCGTAGATTTTTGTAGCTCTCATTCCTCTCTCCGAAAGAAGTCTCTTTAATAATTTCCCTATCCCCATCATTTATCGAGATGATGCTTAAAAATTCCTGGAAAACTGCAAGAAAGTTAGATTTTAATTTTTGCCTCAGTTTTCAAAAATATCTCGAAACCTATAAGAGTCAGAAAATTTTTGATGCAACCTTTTTTGTAGCCCTCACTACCCTTTCCAAAAAAGATCTCTACAAAATTTCCCCTATCCCTATTATTTACCAAGATAATCCCCAAAAACTCCTGGAAGAACTGCGGAAACTTCAGAATTCAATTTTTCCCTCACGTTTTTCAAAAATAGCTCAAAACTACAAGGCCAAAAAAAATTTAACTCCCTTCTAGAAATGCTTCCACAAAAATCTCTCCCACCCCAGCCCCATTATTTACCAAAAAGACCAGATGAACCCTAAAAACTCCCGGAAAAACTGTAAAAATATCTGAGTTTTTATTTTCCTTTTAGTTTTTCCAAAATACCTCGAAATCTGTAAGAGCTAAAAAAATTTCAATGGAGCCTTATTCGTAACTCTCACCCCCCACCCCCCTTCTCTCTAAAAAAGCTCCCTTCAAAAACTCTCCTATTTCCATTATTTACCTACATAATCCCAAAAAACTCCTGGAGAAACTGCGAAAATGTCGGAATTCAATTTTCCTCTCCAGTTTTTCCGAAATACCTGGAAATCTATAAGAGCTAGAGAATTTTTAATGAAACCTTTTTTGTAGCTCTTACCCCCCTCTCCAGAAACTATTTCATTGAAATTCTCCTATTCATCTTATTTCTCCGAAAATTCCTAAAAAACAAAACTCTAAGACCACCTCGTTCTTCCTTTCCCACTCTTGCATTATTACGAAAGCGTGCAATGCGCGCCATCCAACGGTCGCTTTACCTGTCTCAACGAAAGGTGTGGTCGATAAACGGTTGAATGGAGGGGGATTTCTATTGAACAAAGTGTGTGTGTGTGTGTAAAACGTACTCGCAAGTGTACCCCGTGCATTCCATTCAGTGTTGGCAGGCGTACGCGCCAAAATGGATCCCAACAGTTCATTCTTAAATTATTCAAAATTTCTAATAATTTTATTATCATTATCATTTAATTATGTAATTGGCCAAGATAATAATAAAAACGGTGGACGTTCTTACGATCGGGCTGGTGTTTACGTACCACCAGGTCCATCAACACAGTATACTTACGTTTACAAGGACCGTAGGTACGGCTGGCAGCCCAGTTACCTGGATCCAATTTACAGAGGACCTGAACGTGAGCCTGAAAACAGATATCGTCCAGTTAGTAAATATTTATCACTTTTTTCCTCGCTTATTAATTAATTAATTACATTTATTAATCATTTTTGTGAATTTTTCAACGACACGGCTAGAGGTAGAGAAAAGTGCCTTTACTAAATGCACTGAATTCTGTATGTAATGTTAGTGTCATTTAAGTGCTCGTAAAGTTATTACTTTTCATTTATTTTATTTATATTCACATGACCTACAGGGGCTTCACCCTATATCAGGGGGGTTACATTTTTGGACATTATTAACATTTGTATATTGAAAAATATCTTAACTCGTTTCTTCACTATTTCATTAACATCTTTCTATTATTCTTCAAGTATTGACTAACTCGCGGAATATTTCGAGTTCTTTCACTCAAATTTAGATACAACTTTTATAAAGTGTACATAAAGTGTAGGTAATTTAGCATACTAGAAGGGCACATTAAACATACGCAAGAGAGACTTCTGTATCACTAGTCTTATCGAATTTTTTTATCGTGATATCAATGGGTGCATTTTTGTGGGCCAATTGCAGGCGCTTTAAAAAGGGAAATTGCGGCTTTTGCAATGAGAGAAAGGGTTTGTTTACGACCTTTCACGGGAACGTGCATGAAAGTGAGAGCTGAGTGGGCACAGTGCGAGTTTGTGGCATGCAATAATTATTATTTAATGGAGAAGTAGAAGCTCTGCCTTTGTTTGGACGGATAATGGGTGGTTTGGATTGTTTTTTTTTTATTAATTAGTATAATATTTATGAGGACTCTGTTCAGAGGAAGAATTGATGTTTTTTTTATTAAAGGCTCTTTATCTTTACTTTGAAAACTATTGGATTCATATTATATGAATCATGACAATTGTCATCAATTGGCAGTGATGAATCATTTTACGGACGATATTTTAGTTCACTCAGAAACGTGCTGCAACTTGATTATCAGGTGAAGGGAACACGGTTCGTTGGTAGTTAAGTAGGACAAGATAAGGGAATTCTGGAGTTGAGGAGTGATGGAAGATGAGTTAAAATTTGAATTCTCAAATGGATTATTAAGCAATAATTATGATTTTTTTATGGTAAAATATAGGACCTGATAGCTGCTCACTCACGTATATTTACACCTATATTTGCGAATAATTTGTAAATATAGCTATACAAATACGTGGAGTGAGCAGGTCCTAGATTCTTAGCAGTCACTGGGTACTCTACCTTATAACAGAAGCATCGACTTCACAGTTTCCTCCGTCAGTCGTTAACAGTTTTTTTTGTGACAAGAATATTAATGAATTTTGTCAAAAAATTGGCTTGAAAATTCAATACATCCGAGGCCTCCTTTTGTCTCTTAAGAGGTTTTCGAAGGGATAACTCAAGAGGGAAGGAAGATGGGACAATTTTTTTTCAATAGTCTTTTCGAGTTGCGGAAAAAATAGCCCATGGGAAAAATAGCTCCTGGCAAAAACTGGGTGAATGGACAGTGGGTGGGTGGGTAATATGGTCGATGTGGGTGTTGGGTGCCCACGGGCTATTTTTGCCGGTCTATTTTTTCCGTCGGCTATTTTTTCCATGGGCTATTTTTTCCGGATCTATTTTTTCCGATCTGTTTTTTCCTGGGCTATTTTTTCGGCCTACCAGTCTTTTCAGCTCTGATTTTCCTCTATAAGGTTTCATCAAAATTTCTCTATCCCCTTTAGATTCCGAGATCACGGGAAAACTGATGAAAATCATGATTTAGTTGGAGCGTCTTTATCTACGATCATTCCATTATCAGTTTTTTTCCAACATCTGGAAAACTAAGCGAGATAGAGTGATTTTGCCCGAATTTTTTTTCAGCTCTTTAAATTCTCTACAAAAAAAGTCTCCACAATTTTTTTCTTCGTCTCCCACGGATTCCAAGATATTTTGAAAAACCCAATTATAATAAGAATCTGAAATTTTCGAATTGATTTTATTTCGTCACCAGTCTTTCGAAATATCTCGGAATCTAAGCGAGATAGAGCAATTTTTATAGTAACCTTTTTGATGATCATGAAAATAGCAGACACCTGACAATATTCAGATTCTTTTTTTCTTTCAACTAATACATCATTTTTTGAAAAATGGAAAATATGAATGTGTAGAAAATCCAAAGAACTATAAGTGCGAATTTTTCAAATAATTTTTCCATGATAATTTATTTGTTTTTAAAAATCCAAAAAATTGTCAAATCTGTGCTAATTTCGCCCTCTACCTTTTTGTAGCTCTCGAAATTTCGAAATATCTTTCTTTGATAAATTCTTATTTTTGTAACAAAAAATAGGAGGATGGTCCAAGACATCCAGAGCTCCCAGGTATCCTCAGTGGTTGGCGCTCGGATCTACAAGGCAGAGAACGTCCAGATTCGAAGAAATTAGAAATAGGCCGTGATGTATTTGTCAACACCCATTATGGTCAAGTGCAGGGCTTCAAAGTTTACCTCTACGATCATCCAGAAGCACGACATCGTCCATGGAGTCTGCCATCTGAACGTGTCACTGGTCATGTCAATGTTTTCCTCGGAATTCCGTACGCAGAACCGCCGGTTATGGACGGCAGATTCAAGCCACCGCGTCAGCACAGGCAATGGGAGTTGATCCAGGCTGTTGACTGGGGTCCAGCATGTCCACAACCCAGTGAATATACTGGTGCAACAAAAGGCATTCGTGATGTCGACGAGGATTGTCTCTATTTGAATATTTTCACACCTTCAGTCGAGTCAAATGTTGCTAAACCCTATCCCGTCATGTTTTATATCCATGGAGGTGATTTTACTCATGGAGCTAGCAATCTGTTTCCTGGCCACATGCTGGCTGCTTTTTACAATGTCGTTGTCGTGTCGATTAATTATCGGCTTGGTGCATTGGGTGAGTGGAATTTAAAGGGCAACGGAAGACTCAGCAAATTCCCAATTTCCAAATCCATTGTTTAGTGATAATTATGATTTGTTTAATGAAATAATAGAAGCATTGACTTTCTAATATCTTTCCCCAGTGGTTGACACATTTTTATGATGAAAATGTTCATGAATATCTTCAAACAATTGGTTTAAAAATTTAATACATGCGAGGTTTTCCGTTACCCGTAAAGGTAATATCCCAGCGAAATCGAGAACAGTTAACTCCTAATTTTTTTGATGCCGTATCAAAAATCATATTTTTTTTCATTTTTCCAAATTTTTCCATAATTTTTGTCCGTGTAGTTTATGAGATATGAATTATCAAGGTTATTGAAAATAGCGGTGGTGTTGATGAAACGCACCAAATCGAACAGAAATAATAAAATTACTAAACAGCCACACAGTTGATCAATTATCTAAAAACTATCGGCGAAGAGAACCGCATTTTAACTAAATAATGGAAGAAAAAACGATTTAATTCTTCATATAGTTATTGAGAAATTTTAATTGAAAGGTAGTCGTAACTGTTCGCCTCTCTCTCTCTATCTCATGCATGTGATGGGAGATTAGTAATGTGAGAAAAATTCGAGAAACAGAAAAAAATTTATATTCACAAGCTGACAATATGACTTTCGCATAGTTTAATCACCTTTCCGGGTAAATCAATGCACATTTTTCCGAATTATCAGCAATTATTTGGCGACTAATCTACAAATCCTCATTTTTTTCTGTTTCATCGACCGTACTCCGGTATACTAGTTTAATTTACCCCTTTATCAATTCACATTCAGAATTAGAATTATTGAATTCTTTTCTTTGCACAGGATTTTTGAGCACTGGAGATGAAAATAGTCCAGGTAACTACGGAATTCTGGATCAAGGAATGGCTCTCCAGTGGGTATACGAGAATATCAAAGCATTCAAGGGTGATCCTGAGGCAATTACGTTATTCGGCCCTGGTGCTGGTGCTGCAAGTGCTGGACTACTGATGGTAGCTCCAAGGTAAGCATTCGGCATCCAAAAAAATTGAGATTCTTCTATCAATCTCTCGGAAACTACTGGGATTTCGAGGATCTATCAGGGAACCTTTTTAGTAGCCCTCAAAATTCTCTACCAAAACAATCTCTCGACTTTTTCTCCTGAACCGACAGACTCCAAAAATATCCGTAGGATAATCTCCATAAAATTATTAGAAATAGCACTAATCCCATCAATTATTTCTCTCCTTTCCAGAACCAGGAACATGGTATCAAAAGTAATCGCCCAATCAGGCTCGGCCCTTGCTGATTGGGCTCTCATTATCGACAAATATCGTGCGCAAAATACATCCCGCGTTTATGCTGAAAAAGTTGGCTGCAGTACTGAGAGTAGCTGGAAATTAGTCCAATGCTTGATGCCACGTGGTTATTTGGAATTTGGCAACTCCGACATTCAGCCACAGGTGGGAATGTTTCCATGGGGACCGGTGCTTGATCATAATTTCACAGTGCCAAGAGATGATTGGTATGAGAATTGGAAGGCGTCTGATTGGCATGTCTTCACTGAGACACCAGAGGAGAGTATCAGACGAAAAAAATTCAGGAATGACATTGCCTACATGGCTGGAGTGACAACGCAGGAGGCTGCTACGATTTTATGTAATTATTTTTAATTATAAATTATCTAAGAATTGACTTATGATGAACTTAGCACACATCTGAAAATTTCTCAGTTTCGTCTAAGCAAGTGAATAATTTTTTTTTTTTTATGTTTTTAAAAATTTGCACTCAGATTTTGGAATTTCCTACATTTGCGTATTTTTCTTTTTCTTTTTGAATAATTCATTTGTTGAAGAAAAAAAGTGAAAATTGTTAGATATTTAAGATAATTCAGGATAATATTCAATTAATCGTTGGGGTAATAATATTTTTGCCTTTTTCAGTCAATAATGACACGATGAGACGAACTCAGTACCTCTTCGACAATAAAATGTTTGATCAGAAAATTTGGGAGCTCGTTCGAAGGTACAATTACACTCTCAACCCGTACGGAGTGTATGAGGCGATCAAATACATGTACACCTACTGGCCAGATCCTACGAATGTCACTTTAATTCGGGATCAGTATATTAATGTAAGAAATTTATCATTTATCATTAATCAGTGGAATGACAGAAAGAGATAGAATATTTCTAAAATGTTGGATGAACCGCAATTTTCAATCTCAGTTCGGTCATTCCTTTGTTTTCCTCATTCCGGATCGCCACAGAATGATTCATGTAATCGACTTTTTCCTGTTTTTCAGTTGCTCTCGGATTTTTTGTACGTTGCACCATTCGACAAAATAGCAAAATTATTAGTTGAACGTAACGTAAAGGTTTATTTGTACGTTTTAAATACAACAGTTGAGGCACTTAATTTGGATCACTGGCGTCGCGTGCCACACGATATCGAGCACATGTGGTTATGTGGAGCACCATTTATGGATATGGGTAAAAATTATTGATAACTTGAGAACTAAACGTGAATCTTATATTTCAAAATAAAATCCTACGAAATCATTTTCATGATTTATACTTGAATTTTTAAAAGGATCTCAGAAACTATTAGGTCTACGAGAATTTATTAAGAGACCGTTTTTGTAGCTCATAAAATTGTCTACAAAAAAGGTATCTTAACATTTTTCTCTCAACACTATCGTTCCGAGATGCACTTAATTTCAACGAATTATAACAACATGAAAATTTAAAAAGAGAGATTTTATCTGAAGTGATTATGAGAAATGAGATTTTCACCGGAAAATTTTCTCTAGGAGATTTTTTTCTGGGGATTAAGAGTACATCCACCTAACAAATATTATTGAAGAAAATTGTTTTGTCCCCAGAATTTTTCCCGGAGAGATTGAGAGTAAATCGTGAATCGTGGACCGATAACGACCGTAATATGAGTCACTTCTTCATGAAGGCTTACTCAAATTTTGCAACCTATGGTAATCCAACGCCAGCACAAATATTGGGACTTCACTTTGAGGAAGCCAAGATCGGTTATCTCAAGTATTTGAACCTAAACACGACATTCAATAGTTCAGTACTGTTTAATTATCGTCAAACGGAGAGTGCATTTTGGTCGCAGTATTTGCCAACGGTTATCGGAAGATTAGTACCTACATATCCACCAGTGACTGAGGTAAGAACTGGAGTTTGGTGATCAAGACAGATGAATAGAGTTCACTATTTCACAATATGTGGAAGATATGGTGGATTCAATGACAAAGTTGATCGAACAAGCATGAACCAACACAGCACATATTCATTCACACTTACATACACTACACTTACATACAATTACACTATTTATAATTTTAAAAAAGTCAGTTTCATTTCAATATTTGAGATTTGTTAGAATTCTCAAAATTATTTCAAAGTTATTTTTTGAAATTATTTCGAAATTTCGTCGAAATCTTGTTAAATTAAACTTCAGCAACCTTCCTTTGCCTACATAAATTTCGAAAATCGGTTTTAGTAATCTCTAAATAATAATTCCAACAAAATAGAAAAAATGTTCTTAGATACATTTTTTTAGGCTCTGATGCTCCTTCACAAGAAAATGTCTGCATGTAAAATTCTCTGTTTTTTAAACATTACAAGATATTTCCAGAATTCCGAAATTTTTTCATTGTAAATCTTATAGTATCTTTTCTATTCGAAATTCATCAATTCTATTTTTAATTCATCATAATTATCATTATTATAGTACTGGTGGGAGCCAAAGCAGCCTCTGCAGATTGCTTTCTGGTCCATATCAACAGCCTGTCTCCTGCTAATAGTTCTCTCTGTTGTTTGCTGTATGCTGTGGCGAAATGCCAAAAGGTAAGCAAAAGGTAAATCAGAACCAACTCCATGTGACTACAGATCTGAAACACTGGGATTTTGGTAGTGCATGAGTATGAAGGTTCTGGTGAATCAAAGTGAACAATTAAAAACATCATTTTCATCAAAGCAAAAAAAACTAACAGTACACAAATATTTTTTGAATGCGTCACAAAAGCAAATTGAGAGCTGCTAGGAATTATGCAGGTAAAATTCAAAAGAGGAATAACTGCCCACTTTTATAATGGTTCATGCACAATTGCTTTGAGCACATTTTTGACATTTTCATTAATAAAATGCATTCGCAGGGGAACAAATAACAGCACAAACGATTATGTACATATTTTTGGAGGGATAAATTAAGTAGGACTGGAAATTTAATGGGAAATAATTGGAAAATTTAATTAAAATTATGGGATTGAGGTGAAAATGAATAAAAAGTGGGTAATTTTATTTTCCCTATCTTCATTCATTGATCAACATGAAATTGATGATAATGCGGATAAATTGGAAAATTCAGTTACTATTATGGAATTGGGGCGAAAAATAGTTTTGAAAGATATGATTGTGAAAATAGTAGATATCGGACAATTGTTTTTTTTAACAAATAAATTATTATAAAAAATCAAAAATACATACATTTAGAGAATTTAAAAAAATACACTGAGAAGAAAAGTGGTAAAAAGGATGAAATATTAGTTTGATTGGTCTTCAGAAAAGAGTTTTTTTACTGATTAAAAAATTAATTGAATTTATTGAATTGAGTTCATTCGAATGAATCAACTGTTTCAATAAACAAATTTCAGTAAATTTCACAATCATTTCAATTGTTCTCTTTCTCAATGTATGAGCAAATTTTCTAAATATGTTAATTCATAATCATTTATTTTTTAAAAATAAAGGGTAATTGTTTTTCCCCCCGCTTCACCCATAAAATTGATTATCATAAAATTGATTTTTTTATGAATTTCTGTAAATTACATATCTTTTCCCTGTTCGTAGAGATCAGGAATAAAAATAATCAAATTCTTTTTTTAATTTTTATTCATCAGACAATCAGATCACTACTATAGCGGAGACATCCTGATGGTCAGAGACGACGAGCACTCGGAGGG
Organism: Aleiodes alternator; assembly: GCA_963921955.1. Classification (NCBI taxonomy): domain Eukaryota; kingdom Metazoa; phylum Arthropoda; class Insecta; order Hymenoptera; family Braconidae; genus Aleiodes; species Aleiodes alternator. Next base: position 3,819,823 of record OY998097.1, read on the forward strand.
AATCGAGAATTTAACACGTGCATCAAAGGAGAATGTCTATGAGTATCGTGATGCACCGCCAGTAAAAGCACGAATGCCAAGACAAAATGATGGACGTTTGCAAGATCGTTTGGCTCAAAATCGTAAATTCAGTTCAACGCCATCGCTGAGGAGTAATTCAAATGTATCATTAAAAGACATGAGGAGCGAGGGATTTGTAACGAGCTCACCGAATGGCCAGCCAAGGCTCGGTAAGTCTTCAAGTCAGGCATCCATCGGGAAAGCTAGAAGCAGAACGCACGTCATTCAAGGAGTTCCGCAAACTGCCGTTTGAGATATTTTGATGACGAAGTGAAGAATAAGTCAAATTATTTTTTTCATTTCGAAGATATCTCGGTAACTATTGGGCTCCCGAGAATTTATCAAGGGACTTTTTTTTGGAGCTCTTGAAATTTTCTTCAAAAATTATCTCCTGACACTTTCTCCTTGGATCCATGTGTTTTGGAAATAATTGCGGGAGAATAAGTGGGACTTCATTTTATTATTGAATTTATTTTGAAAAACACAAAGTGCCTTCAATTTTTGAGTCTTTTTGTGATTATTTTATTGCTAAAGATCAAATCACACTGATCTCATTGCCACGTTCATTCGCGAGAGAGGAAGAAGGACGTATCTCCTCATTTTTTTAAGGAAAACTAGTAGGTAGGAAAGGGGAAATGAGTTTTTTTTGGTTCAAAATCGATTTTTGTTGAATATTTTGAGAATCTTTGAGAGATAGAGAAAATTTGGAAAGACTTTTTTTGTTGCTCCGATTTTTCTCTATTATAAAAAAGATTCGAGACTTTCAACGTATTTTAAATCTTACACAGAGAAAGAGGGAGAGAGAAGAAATGACAAATAAAAGGTGGCGAACGAATTTTTAACATAAAAGTTATGAAATTTATACAAATTATTCATTGAAAATTCAAATTTTAATGGGAGTGATGAGAGAAAATAAAAATAAAGTATAAATGTTACAGGGTGAGATGTGTGTGCGTGTGTGTGTGAACAAAAGATAATTGTAGTAATAAATGAAGAAATTACCTTTTTATAGAGAAAAATGAAATCAACAAAAAAGGTCGCTTGAGAATGTTCTCTCTCTCCTACACATTTCGAGATATTTGATAAAAATCAATTTGAATCCCAAAATTAAGTAATTTCATTTTATCACTGCTGTCGAAATTAATGATCAAGCATTACTGAAACGTTGCCATTGCCGTAGAAAGTAAATTAATTGAATAAGACATCGAAGATTAAATATGAATCCACATCAATCTTCAATTATTCAATCAATGAACTTGAATTATTTCATTCTCCCGAGTGAGCTACGTCTCTACCATTTTTTAAAAAATCCGTCCATTCATGCAACGACCATTAGCACGTACAATTTACATAAGTATTTTTGTGTTATATAGAATACATATATATTTCAAGACAATTCACGATAAATGTCTATAAATAAATTAATTAAGAAATTTATTTTTTAACTCATGAGAAGATTTTTGAAATTACCATTATTGCAACTGTAGTTACTATCATCACGTACAAACATCGACATTATATTTCTAAGTTAATGAAAAAATAGACATTAAGTGCAAGCTAAGTGTTGAAAATTACCAATTTTTTACAGGAATTTTTGTAATATATATAGAATAGTTCAAATATCACGCAAATATTTCAGGAATGAAGCTGAAGGAACGGAGTGAATCCTTTTCACTTCTGGCTTTTTTTTGCAAAATCTTGAAATTCAAATTAGATACAAAAAATTTTCACAAACATATTTTGTAACTCTAATTTTTTTCCATAAAAAAAATTGCGCTACTTCTTTGAGATTCCAAAATTTCAATGGATTCATCTGGTTTTTCCGCTCATTCCATTTACCACAACATAAACCAGTACTTTAACTATATTAAAGGTTCAAGTCTACAAGATACACACGAAGTGTTCGATTCCCTAAAATTAATAATTGTATTGTGTATTAAATACATGTTCACCGATTAATTTTTAGGTTTTTATTAAATGTAATAGAAGATAAATGCCACAGAGAGTTTTATACAGAAAGATTATGAATAAATGAAAATAAAAATGAAAATACATGTTTAATGTCAATTATTCAACCTTAATTAATTGACTAATCATTGATAAGTACTTTGAAATGACTGTTGAGATGGATTGGTGAAAAAAAAAATATTGTCAGAAGTGGGATTCGAACCCACGCCCTCAGAGAGGACCAGAATGCCCATCTAACTCAGTATATACTGAGAAGGTTATCAACCTTGAGTCTGGCGCCTTAGACCGCTCGGCCATCCTGACATATGATTTTTGAAATCATTAGACCTACAAGGGTCAAATTTTTCCTATTATTAAACAAAACCACAATTTTCAGTTAAAAAATGAAAATTTTTGGTTTTCGGTGTAGACTATGTTACTCTTGGATGGACTGGCCCAACAATGAGAAAAATCAAGGAGAGTCATCCTGGAATCTCGGACCTGGAAACTGTGTAACCAATTTAGGAAGATTTCCTTCTCAATTTAGGTTTTGAAAAACTAGCATCGGGTTTTTTTTCCAAGGCCAAGAAATGTTGTAGGTTCTTGTTAGGAGACCCCTGAAGCACCCCGAAAACATTTTCCGCCTCGAAAAAAAACCCGACGCAATTATTTTACACCGAAATTCAAAGGAAAAACTCCCTAAGTATAAGTCCCTAATATTTTATTAGAAAAACGAAGTTATTTCTCAAAAATGACCGTTATAAAGCCATCTCCAAAGCAATCTTATACATTTGTTATTTGAGCGAGAAAGATTTTTTAATATACAGCTCTAGTGTCCCCAATTAGAACAAAAAATAATTAATATAGATATGTTTAATGCTGCTTCATAATTTTTCGAAATTAGTAGCAAAGAGGTGAAGAAGTAAACTTGATTTTCTTCCAAACAATTTTTTGAGAATAACTCGGAAACCATCTTGGATAGGGCGACATCAACCAAATCCTTTCTTGTAGCTCTGAAAGATTTCCACGAAAAATAAGAGCGGTCGCTACAATATTGTAGCTACATCCATACATGGACAAGGAGCCAAACATCCATTTTCACGAGATCATCTTAATTCCCTCTCTACACTGATATTCGCAAATCACGATTTCTCATATATGAATTTAATATTCAGTTCGGCGATAAACGTGACTCGTTTCACATCGCGAGCTCATCCGTAAATAGGCCTATTCTACATTGTATACTTTTGTACATATTGTTGTATACCCACTCCAATAATTTGGGTTTTTCCCTGGTCTTTTCCCCTGGTTTTTCCCAACTGACCCATGTGAACACCAAATGTGCAGTCCCAATACTTTCTTTCCCTTTTTATAACTTTCATACCACTATAATCTCCAATAAAGCTATCCCTTGTAATTATTTTATTGCACTCCTGGTCCCAAATTCTCGAGTACAAGCAATAATTGTTTCTTGTGGAATTTCCCCAAGTACCTGAACCCTCTCCTCAACCGAGCCCTCACTCAATTTTCCTTAACTCTACTGACCAATCACCTTTCAGGAACAACTCCCTCTCCACTTTTTAATCCCTCCTGACTCACCTGAAGTCGTAGATATAAATATTAGGAATATTTAGCCAATAAGCAGATTCAAGTAAACCACCAAGTTGTGAACACCCACAAGAGTACCTTTGTACATAACTGTAGAATCTACAGTGTAGATTGATTTATCCATCTTTAATAAATAGATTCTTTGAAATAGTTGTTCAGTTCAATACTCACAACCCGGAATCCAACAATATTTTCTTCCAACAAGACGCGCAATAAATAAACTGTAGTTAAAATATAATTACATTTGTCAGCGATTGTTAAACAGTTTCTCGATAACCATAATCACTACACTATCACGTTTATTTTCAAAGTATTCTTAAGAAATTTTTGGGGCGAAAAATCAACTTACACCATTTTACTTCTTTAGGGAAATAGATTTTTTTTTACAAAAGTTTTCCGATAATATTGTTCAGTCTCGAATGACTGGTAGAATTGAAATATTATTTCGTCTACTTTACAAAGACTCCATAAAATTCTTCCAAATACATTTTTTTATAAATTGTCATTTGAGGAGTACATAATCCTCAAATTTATGACTTTTCCTTTTCTTGACTGTCTCGAAGAGTCTTGGACCAAGACCCTTGTTTTTAACACGTGTGGGTTAATAAAATTCCTACACAAAAAATCCTTTGTAAATTCTTATTTCTGTTCATTTTCGAATATTTGAAAGAGTCAAATTCGACACGACTCAACCTTTCGATCACTCAACAGTTTTCACATCCTCTGGAGTTATGACTCACCAATAATAACAGAGAAACAATAATTTCCACCAATCAGCGAATCCTCGTGGCCCTTCCTGGTTATTCCCGAATGCCTACTAAGAGTATTTTAAGATAGTGAGAACAGTGAGAGTCCAACATTTGAAATTGGATAAAATTTATAAATTGTCTGAACAATAAAATGAAGAGTCTTTAATAGAGATTGCACACGAGGTACCCCTTCAAATTTGGCAGTTGCACGCCAAGTGAAGTCCTTTGGGCCTGCAGGGACTTGTCTCCCGTTTATTGCGTTATAGACGGAAAAACAGTGTTGTCATGATTGACGTTACTCATTTGGTTTTCCCACTCAATGGACCCCTTTGTCTCGATTAGTTGGCCTATCTTAAAATTCTCGAAATGTACGTGTGAATGTATGAATGTAGCGGTCGCTACATCCTCACATTTTCTTCTAAAACTCTTTGTTTCGAAGATAATCTAGGTACAGTTTATGAAATATTTCTTTAAGCCAGTTTCCTCAGCATTTTTTCCCTTGTTAATTGATTGAAACAATCAAATTATCTACGAGTAAAAGAAAAAAAACATAATTTTTTCGAGATCATATATATTTGGAGCAAAAATTAACAATGATTGTTCACATAAAAATCAATTATAAATCAGCTTCAGTTGCTTCCAAAAATGAGCTTCTATTTATCAATCTAAAGCCTCACTTAATCGCATTATTAAACAAAAATTAATATAATAATAATGATAAAACAATCTTGTAATACTAATTGTATCATCAAGATACATTGGATTAAAGAAATCATTAAAATTTGAAATAACATCGTGAATCACTAAAGATAAATTAATTGATAAATTAGCTCGTTACTCGTGGAACTTAACGTAATTAATTAATGATTCATGGAACAAAGATGCTTTCTAATCTCAAAGAAAAAGAATTACCGATTGAAAAGAAAAAGAAAAATTAAAAACAGACTGCTCCGTAAATTTATATTCCAATCGCTTCATCCAATTGAGAGAAAAAAAAACAAAAAAAAATTATATATATAAAAAATGAAAAGTTTCGTGGAACTTACTCAACTCTATGACGTAAATAATACGTCACAGATACTGCCTCTGTGTATCTTAATCGACTAGATCGGTTAATAGGCCGCTTTCAATGTGTACACAGTACACAATAATAATTATATTAATGAGAGTAAAAAATGATAATGTGAAGAAAAAAAATATATGTTTTTAGTGATTAAGTAGAATAATAAGATAAGTAATCATGTCTTTTAGTTCATTAAATTTCGAGGAGTGAATTGAAAATTTCTTTTCCTGGGTATTTAAATTTTCGGGAAATACTCAAGTGATGGAGGAATATAACAAGATAAGTTGTTTTTTTTCAAGAGTATCTCGGAAAATAATGAAGATGAAAAAAAACCGTAGAGACCATTTTTGTAGGAGAAAAATTGGGAGCTACAAAAAAATCTTTTATAATATTTCCTCCATTTCCATTTTTTCCGAGATATTTTATAATGATTTTTAGGAATCCTTTCGTTTTACGATTCCCTGTTGAGATTTTAAAAAATTTCAAAAATTAATTTTGCGTTTAAAAAATTTACATTTTTAATGAAAAAATAAATTTTGTCCTCGTGAATTTGTTTGTCATCAAGCGATTCATTCTCTCCTCAATTCAAATAAAAATAATAATTTCAAAATTTTCGTTACACTGAGAGAAAATTTCATCGAAAATTAGTGTGCTATTCACAAGCCATGCGACCGAACAGGGGTGACCAAAAAAACGCAGTGATAGCATCCGAATTTCTAAAAGAATTCCACCAAGAATTGAGTTGCTCATCGGAACTTTTAAGAGCATCTCCCGGAAAATTAGAGTGCCACATCCAATTTCCTTTGGTGGTCCCGTTTGGTCCCATGACTAGTGGGTAGCACACTAATTTGTAGAGGGACTCGCACGGATTTGCGGTGTATTTTGTTCTCGGTGCAGTTTTCTCTTATCTTTCACTTCTACTTTATCACTTCTACAATCCATTCAATGGATTCCCGATACGGTCATACAGTTAACAACAGTGTCTCTCCAATCGCCTCCACTCTGAATAAAAAATAGACTCTGTATTTAATTTAAAAAAAAAATGTAGAAGCTAAATGAAGTTATTTCAAAAAAATTCTAAAATATTATGTACACTAAATGTTAGTTTGTACATTTCGATTTTAAATAGTAAAATAATTTTAATTATCTTACGCTGCTTATCATTAAACCACTGGTATCCATTCAATTATTAAGTAAAAAAAAATATTGATTGATTATGCCACTGCCTCACTGACTGAGGATGTTGAAGGAAGCTGCTGTGGTACAAAATTAACAACTTCGTGATAAATCAGCTCCTTCCATTTTTCAACCGGCAAATCCATGTCCTCGAAGCTTTGATCGTATGGAAGTGATACTGGCTCGTCAGTTGGATCAGCATACTGCGATAGATAGGCATGAGCAAGTGCTTGTTCAGCTGTTATTCTCTTTTCAGCATCAAGCTCCAACATCAGCTCCAGAAGATCAATAGCTACAAAAAATTTCAGATTTTTGGGAATATCTCGGGCATTATTGGGTTTAAGATGATTTATGATACTGAAAAAAGCAGTAAATTGTCAACGTCCGAGAGTTTTGAGTTTTTTTTTTCTTTCAACTGATGAATTATTTTTAAAAAATATAAAAATTTGCACATTTACCAAATTTGAAAATCTATAAGTGCAAATTTTTCAAACATTTTTTTGAAATACTTTATTTCCTTAAAAAAATGGCTATGATCGTCAGATGTCTGCTAATTTCATTATTGTGACAATTCACCAAGACACCTTTTTATTTTGTAGAGAATTCCGCGAAAAGGAAGGGTTGAAGCTCTTCTCCCCTAATCTTTGGTCTTCTCATGATTGATCATAGAGGAAGGTGGGATAAAACGGACATGTGTTCCTTTAGTTATTTTGTACTATGGGATCACTCGAAATCGACGGAAATATTCAGGATAGGTTTTTTTTTGATGATGCCATTGGAAGGTTGAGACAATTTTTCATGGGAATCGTATGTGAGCAGTTATTTTTTTTGAATATTTCTGAAATTCCATTTTTTGTTCAAGATTTAAAGGTGAAATCTCTCCTGTTTTGGGAAAATTTCAGTTTGTCGGGAATATCTCTGGTTCTCGTCGTAGCGACCTGGGATTATTCTTAGATGAAAGATGAGGTCATTTCTATTCAATTTATGTGATTTAGAAAAAAAAAATCATTGATTTTTTAAATACTAATGGAGCAAAAACTGATTTACAGAAAAAAAAGCTGTTGTAAGTGAAGCTCCTGAAGTTTTTGTAAATGAACTTCAAAAAGTTTGAACCACATGAATCGATGAGAAATGAGCTCACCTTTCATTTGAGATTAGCCCCAGATTGCTACGAGCAAGAGAACCATAGATTTCGCCGGAAAAGTGAAGTCTTTTGATTTTTGAAAGGGATATATTGAACATGCGGTCAAAAGTGAAATTCTCGAAAAATTGACTTCAATACATATTTCTCGCTCAAAATTTTCTCAATTTTTCAATGGAATCATTACGCAATGTCTATCTCGAACTGTTAAAGTTATCCACTCTATTCTAATGAATGAAATAAGATTCAATTATCCTCAAATTACCTAATGGATTAGCTCCCCGGAAAACGTCCTTGAAGCTCTTCTTCTTGAGTGGCGGTAAACTTTGAATATAATTTCTTGCCTGTAATTTGAATGAAAAATAAATAATTCTTAAATTCATGATAATTCTTATTCTAAATAATTGCTATTAATTTACTGCTCCTCAAGCATTATTTTCATTATTTAACAAAATAATCCAATTGATGTTGAAATAATATTTGTAATTTAATTGATTTTTTTTGCTGTTTGATTTTTATTATAAAAAAAAAAAAAAAAAAAAAAACATTATTATTTCTTTTACCTCTTGACTTGTTATTTTGCTTAATGTTTCGTCTGTGGGTGTTCCACACAGAACAAGAACTCGTGTTAGATGATCAATGTCTGCACAATGGGGTTAAGGCTTCTCTCACTTAATGCGCTCAAATAAACGCAAATAATAAATTTTATACTTTTTCTTTAATTTTAATTCGTCCAATTGTTAAAGTAAAAAAAACTCAATGCAAATTAAAATTACTTGAGATCATAAGTATGTGTTGAAAAATGAAATAAAATCATGCGTAATGCACCCAGGATAATTGTTTAGTGTCATGCCCTTTTAATTAAGCATTTAGTGCCAATGCACGTTGATATTCATTTATTTTTAATGCAGAAATCAGTAAATATTAATTTGCAAATTAGCAAAGTGAGGAGAAAAAAAAGTTCACTTCTATTTGATCAGTTTTTTTAAAATCATTCTGAAACTAATGAAGACAGAAATTTTTTCAAAGAAACCTTTTTTGTAGAGAAACTCGAAATCTACAAATAAGATCTCTACATAAATTTTTGTATCTTGCTTCACTTTCGAGAGATTTTCAAAAAAAATTGTGAAATTTTTTGTCACTGAATTAATCGCAAGATCGAAGCAATTTAGTGCTTTCATGATTTTTTTGAAACACAAGCACACTTACCGACTCAGACGATATTTTCTTCATGAACTCGTCTCGTGGAGTGCCCAAAATTTCCATAATGAGGTTGAGTTGATGAATATCTGCTCTTGCTAAGGCTCCACTACATTTCTATCCTCACATTTATATTGTACAATTTTTAATTCATTAAAAAATTTGTCAATTTTAGTTGAATTCATCGAAGACTTCTCTCCACCAAATGTAATTTAGAATTTACAATAAAAGCAGCAGAAGTTTTTTTTTGCAAAGCAGAAAATTACACGATATCGAAAGCTCCAGAGATATTTTTCATTCGATTTTTCAAGAGAATTTCTTTTCTTTTTTTTTTACAGAGAAAAAGTTAATTCAGTAATAAAGAGCAGAAGCCAAAAGCGTAGATCCTTAGCAATAAGCAAGTTTTATAAAGATTTGTGATGAGTTAGTCATTGAATGAGATTAGTTAACATTGAGAGATGATTCAAATGGATTATTTGTCATTTAAATACATTTGGAAGAGTGCAGAGAGTGAAACGAGAAATTAAATACTTAAAATTTTTTTTTTAATATTAAATAAAAAAAGGATACGATCAGTGCCAGGGAATAGTGTCCTTCCGGTGAGTAACTCTGCCATTATACAGCCAACAGACCAAATGTCAACTGGGAAACACAATAACTAGTGTGAGAATTGAATTTAAATAAGAGAAAAAAGGAAAAATATTTACAACCTTTTTCAGTGAATTGAGGAATTTGATTATTTTGCGAATATCTTAAAAGCCGATAGAATTGGAAGAATTTATCGAGAGACCTTTTTTTGTAGGGAAATATGAGAGCTACAAAAAAGGTCATTACGAAAAATTTTCTATCTGTACTGGATTTCAAGATATTCTTGAAGAACAGATTCTAAAGAGAAATTACTCATTTTGCCTCTTTTATGGTGAGCTTCTCCAATTTTAGGTCCATATAAATACGGGACTACTTTTACTTGAGTAACATGGTATGAGAAAACTTGGGTTTTTACATTTAAAAAATAAATCTCAATCACTTGACCCACACAAAATTAGTATAAGAGTAGAAAGAGATAATTTGGTAGGTTCAATTAAATATTTTTTCAATCCACAAATCCAATTAGATTATTTTACGAATAACTGTGAAAGAAATGGGTTTAGAGGAAAATATCAAGAGACGTTTTATGTAGGAAATCTTGAGTGCTCCATAAAAGATAACTTGATAAATTCTATGAACTCAATAGTTTTCGAAATATTGGCAAAACTATTCACACGCAATTTTTAGACTCATTTTTTAGGGAACTCGCTACAAAAATTTCGAATATTAATCACATCAAGACGTTCTCATCATGTTAACATTGATAGTGGAAGGTGAGGTAAAATGGACACATCTAAACTTTTAGGCAAATATTATGGAAAACTCTTGAAATCAATAGAAATATTGGCGGGAGATTGTTTTTGATGATTTCATTGGCAAACTGAGGAAATCTTAGGCGAGAAACAAGTGCCGAAATTGATTTCTTTCAGTTTCGGCGATTTTGACTTTTTTGAGCATTTCAGAGGGGTTTTGCTTCTTCTTTTTAATTTTCAGTTTTTTGAGAATATCTTCGGTTCTATTTGTTGTAGCGCAAAAATTCCAAATGGAGCTGAGAAGTGAGATCATTTGCCATCGATTCATAGGGTTCTCAATCGAAAAATATCGATTTTTAAGGTATTTATGGGCAGTTTTGTGGAACAGTTTTGTGAAACTTTTTTTGGTCTATAGCTATCCCAAAAATTGATATTTCCGAATTTAAAACCCCACAAATCGATGGAAAATGAGCTCACCTTTCATTTGAGACCAACCCCGAATTGTTACGATCAATGGAACTGGAGATATTAGCAAAAAAATGAAAATTTTTAAAAAAGGAAAGGTTCCTTAAATATTTTGCCCCTCAAAAATTTCGGAAAATAAAGAATTTTCAAAAAAAAATAAAAATTCATCTGACAGTCGTTTAACAGCTAAATTTTTCTCAGCTTTTCAATAGATTCATAAAAAAAAAGCCATCTCTAACCGTTTCATTATAGTGTCCATTTTGCGCCACTCTCCCCTATAAAAATTGAGAAAAGCTTCTGGAAATGATTCCACTCAGGCTTAAATATTAATTTTTCAATTGTTAATTTTATCTCTCAATTCCCCGATAAATGAATTCTTTTCCCAGAAAATTCTTAACTTATCTCTCTAATCGATAACAATCAGAGGTTTTTCTACGAGATAAATATTTTTAAAAAATTTTATTTCTCATTGAACAAACCTGTTTGATTGTAGTGCATCCAATTGAGCATTATTTCAGGTGCTCTGTACCACCTTGTGGCAACGTAACCAGTCATTTCATTTTCAGTTGGTCTTGCCAATCCAAAATCGAGGATTTTCAATTCGCAGTCTTCGTTTACTGCTATGTTCGATGGTTTCAGGTCCTAAAAAACATCATGATTTCATTGGAAAAATGATTTCTCAGCTATTCTGTTCTTTGAAAATATTTTTTAAATTAGAGAAAATCGGAGCGAAATGGACCACGTAGAAAAATAAGCGGAAGTTTTTTTCAGCGAGTGCAGGCCTGTATGAAATTTTTTTTTTTAATTCACTGGCAATCTATACATGTTGGCGCATTTTCTCAATTTTTTCAGATTTCTTTGCAAGCTCCTTCACTCCCAAACCGGACCAAAATGGACCCACAAAGAAAAAAGAACTAGAGTTTTTTTCAGTGAGTGAAGGCCTCTATAGAAAAATTTGAAGGAATTTACCAACAATCAAGACATGTTGGAGTATCTTCTCAATTTTTCCCAGATTTTTTTGCAAACTCCTTCAATCCGAAAAAAAACCTGAAGCATTTTACATCTAAAGTTATCTCTCGGGCCTATTTTGTCCCGGACTCCTCTATTGGATTTACGAAAAGAAGGTCTCTTTTCTTGTCGCAATCCACTCTTTTCTGAGGCTTTTGCAAAATGATTCGATAAATACCCTGTGAATGATGCCAGCAGAATGAATATACTTCAGTCCTCTCAAAATTTGATAAACCAAAAATTGCACATGATCATCCGACAATTTCTGGGTTCTAACAATATTATTGAGATCAGCACCCATCAAATGTGTCACCAGATACAGCTGCTGGAAATCTTCGAGGGTAGATGCTGGATGAAAAACATCAAGGAGTCCGATCACCTGTAAATGATACTTGGTCTTCGAATTTTTCTTCATGAAATTGAAATTTCTATTTTCATTATTATTTACACTCACATTTTCATGATTCATGTGCTTCAGCATTCGAAGCTCTCTGTATGTTCTTTTCGCATGCACTGCTGATTGAAATGGTCTTGCTAATTTTTTAATGGCTACTTTTTGGTCCGTTCTGTTGTCAACTGCAGAACTGCGGAGGAAAACATTTTTTTTTAGCAAAAGACGGGAGATACAAAAAATTCCGTACAAATATTTTTTGGAGCTCTGATTCTCCTCTACAAAAAATAATTCCATCAAAGTCTCATCATTTTTTATAAATTCCGATATATCTTACAAAAACTGATTGTTTTTCTATTAGATCACAAAAGAAAAAAAAATGGAAAAATCCTGCAATAAAGTAAAATAAAATGAAAAAAATGTCTAAATTATTCTTGATTAACATTGCCACGAATATTCTCAGAAATAACAAGAAAATATATAATGGGAATTTCAAGAAAATTCTATTAATTTATTTTCGAAGAATCTCAAGAGACAGAATTGTAAACTTTAATTGCCTCTGAATTCTCAACTGAAAAATTACCCAGGTGACTTGGAAGTCATCCAGCCCATAAATTTACTCAATCGCAAAAGAATTGACAAGCCTGCTTGATTAACCGAAAAAAATACAATTTAGTAGGAAAAAAAATTAAATAATGTAAAAATTATGAATCCGTTATTTCATGAATCTCTCCAAAACCACTGTATTGAGAGAAAAAACTCAAGAAGCCTTTTTTGTACCGTATGAAGATCTCCACAAAAAAGACCTCTTGCCATTGTCCCCTGAACACCTTTATTTCTGAGAAACTCTTACCAGAAAATTACTTAAAAAAACTACTTTTGCTCCAAAATGTCAACTCCTTTCATTCCCATGATATTGAAAATAGCAGAAATCTGAAAATTTTCAGTCTTTGTTTTCATACCAAATGAATAATCGATTTTGAAAAATAGGCACGTGTAGAAGATTCAAAAAACTACAAGAAAAATTTTTTTAAATATTTTTTTGTTCAAATATTTGTCTATCTCATGATATTGAAGATAGCAAACGTATGAAATTTTTCTTTGATTTTTTTCAAACAAGTAAATTATTACAAAGAAATTATATAAAAAATTAGCATTATTATTTTTTCAAATATTCTGTATATGCATATTTTTTTATTTTTTCTTTCAAAAATTGATTTGTTAAGAGAAATAAAGTCTGAAAATTGTCAAATGTCTGCTATTTCCAGTAATCATGCCTATCTTCAGTATTACTCATTTCCTCGTTGTTATAATTTTTGGATGACACTGAAAGTAGCAGGCATCTGACAATTTTTAGATTTTTTTTGTCATTTAACAAATAAATTATGATAAAAAAATGAAAAATATGCATACATAACAAATTCAAAAGACTCCAAATGCAATTGTCTCAAATTTTTTTTTCCTGATGGTTGAGTTTAGAAAAAAATCCAAAGAAATGTCAAATATCTGCTAATATGATGGTCATTATTTTTGTGTTGATGCAAAAAAAAATATTCATCCAAATATTTTCATTCATTACAGGGTCAATCGGGTTAGTTAAGCTGCATCGGTGTGTCTCGAAATGTTTCGAATGGACTGCCGAGAATAGACAACCACTTGATTATTACAAGTGTAAGAGAGTGTCAAGGTCTTTAGATTGTTGCGTGATCAAATAGCGTGAAAATTGTTTTCAAGGAAAAGTGAAAAAAAAAAAAATTCAGTAAATGAAAAAAGCGATTAATTTTGATTGTTTGAATTCCATTCATTTGTAGAAAGAAACATGACCCGAAAACCGTTGATAAAATAAAAAAGACATTTGTTTGTTTCATTACCAAACTTGTCCATAGGCCCCAGATCCAACTGGTGCAAGCATCTGATATCTCTCTGGTACCTCCCATTCAGTCCTATTAATCTCAATTTTATAGAATTTCGGCATTTTCTTTATAATCAACTGCGCGAAGAAAAAAAAATTGGATGAATCAAAACGTAATTTTGCTTTCAAAAAATGGTTTGTCAACACATGCACTTTGAGTTTATTACCCGGGAATGAAAAAAAACTCGGTACACACACTAGACACTATCTCCAAATTAGTCCAAAACTCGTGGGTGTGAGTGCGTTTGTGTAGATACAAAATGGCGGACGTGCGGAGTTAGTGTTACGGGTGGGAGATGGCGTTGGGCGTCAGAAAATCGTGGCAGTTGACAATACACCTCTGGTTAGATACTACCCCATATAAAAAAAATTGAAATTTCAAATATACCCACGTTACGTAACGCATGATACGCGTTAGAGAGGATTTGATACGAAGGACTTAGCGATTGATCTATAACAATTTTTTTAAAATTAAGTCTTTGAAAATCCTAAATTTTCAATGGAAATTTTGGCCCCCCAATTTTTAAAAATAGATGGAAAAATTAAAAAAAATACAAATTTCAATAGGAAAGCGTTGAAGAGTGATTGATAGATAACAATCACCCCGATTCAATCAGGCAATTAATTAATGAAAATTAAAACTCGCATTCCCCATTCCTATACCAGCCCAACCATAGAGCGCTGTATATAGTCAACCCTAGTGGATCATGCGACAGGGAAGTGCTTTGGCGCCATATTGCTATATTCAAAATCAGCTGGGCTCAAACTGGAGCAATGAACTCTAGACAGTGCTCAGTATCTTTATAAAAATATTTGAATGGAAAATGGGAATAATATCTCACCGGAGGTTAGAAATGGCTTGGGAAATGAAAAACGAATGAGGCATCCCCTATTTTCCCGGTAATAAATTCAATATTCAAGTACAGGGAGCAGTCTGAGTTGTCACTTCTGTTGTCACTTGTATTTTCTCCATGGGATCTGTAAAATAAGGTCGGTGAAGGTGAATCATAGAATTTTGGCACCGAAAATCAGAAGCGACAACTCAGCCTGCTCTCTGTACTTGAATATTGAATCAATCAACGGGAAAACTGGGAGTGCTTCATACGTTTCGCACTTCCCAAGCCATTTCTCTGTCAAAATCGATGTGAGATATCTATTTTCTCCATGGGATCTGTAGAATAGGGTCCAAGAAAGGTGAATCATAGGACTTTGGCTCTAAAAATCATAAGTGACAACTCAGACTGCATCAGTGTACTTGAATATTGAGTCAATCAACGGGAAAACTGGGGGTGCTTCATACGTTTCGCACTCCCTAAGCCATTTCTCTATCAAAATCGATGTGAGATGTCTATTTTCTCCATGGGATTTGTAGAATAGGATCCAAGGAAGGTGAATCATAGGACTTTAGCTATAAAAATCAGAAGTGACAACTCAGATTGCTCCCTGTACTTGAATATTGAATTAATCAACGGAAAAACTGGAGGTGCTCTATACGTTTCGCGCTGTCCAAGCCATTTCTCCATAAAAATGAATGTTGAATGTCTATTTCCTCCATGGGATTTGTAGCCTATCGGCCACAGAATTGGTTTTTTGAAGCCTATAAGCTACAGAATTGGATTTTTGTAGCCTATAGGCTGCAGAATTGGATCTCCATAGCCCATAGGCTACAGAATTGAATTTTCATACACTGAGAGAAAAAAATTTTTGTAGCAAAAAAATTGTCTTGCAGCAAGAAAATTCAAAATTTTCCTACACAATTTTTATATCTATATATATTGAAATTTTGTTGAGTGACGTAGATTTTCTTACAATAAAATTTTTTTTATCAGATCTGGTCAGGTCTGATCTGATCCAATCAGATTTAATCAGATCTGATCACCCGATATATATATTGAATAGTTTGGATTAATTTGAGTTCGTTCACAGTTAAGAATAACTTCTCACCTTTATTCGAACTAACGGAAGACTACTCTCGATTTAAGACTGCCGCTTGCCCAGTAAGTAATTAATAAAACCCCCTTTTACGGTTACTTGAATTCTTTTAACAATTAAAGATCGATTTGGCGTCCCGTTTCCTAGTGTTAGGTTCCTTTTCCGCGACGATTCTACCTTGAGAGGGTTTTGATTTAGGGTTTCGAGTTCACACCCTATCTAAAAGGTGATTTCTTGGACCATCTTCCGTAAAGGGTTTCTAATTCCAGGGAAGTTGTCTTCAATCACTGTATTTGTTAGCTATTATTTTAAGATTTCGTTTAATTGAAAAATGAGTTCGTTCACAATCAGAGATATCTATTACACTATTATTTGAACAACAAGAGACTACTTTCGTTTTAAGGCTGCCGTTTGCCCGATAAACCGCTAATAAATCCCCCTTGACGGTTAATAAAGACTTCGATTAGTAGTTGAAGATCAATTTGGCGTCTCGCTGCCAAGTGCTTCGAGCCTCTCTCTATTTTGGCAACTCGTACGTGGGAGCAGGTGAACGACTGACGAAAACGCGAAAATGATCGTATTTGTAACATTCGAAAGTCACCTGATTATAACCCTTTCCGAATGAGCAATAATCAGCAACTTCGTAAATGAATTTAACAAGAATTGAGAAGAAAAACTGCCGTTATGCAGTGTTGCAGGTTTTTCACCTCGTGGTGAATAACTCTTTTTTTCTATTTCTAAAGACTGAAAAATTTGCGGACATAACAAAAACATTCTTAAGGACATTATCTCCGCTCAAATTAGTAATAAGACATTTTTTTCCTGAACTTTCCCATCCTGTCATTTTCACTGCGGCTAATGTGACCTTAACCCCTACAATTTATCAATACGCCCGAAGATCTCTCACTTACCGGCAGAATCAAATCCTTAATTGTGTGTGTGTGTGTAGCTGTGTAGTCAATAAAAATACCGTCAGTCGAGTCTTGTGCCTCGGCACACTAGGCTGAGCCCCAATTCATATACGTCAAGTGATTTTATTCAATTTGAAAAAGAAAATCAACTTTTTGAATGATTTATTGATTGATTTAGTGAAGTGAAAAATAATTAATTTCGCCATGGATCCGGAATCATTTTTGGACATGGCCAATCAGGTCATCAAACTCAAAATGTTTCCGTATTTCGATATTGCACATTGTGTACTATGTGCACTGCAAGTTAGAGAGGATTTGGGACCCGGTAAGATTCTAAAACACTCCCGTGGAGCTGAAGTCTAAATTTAAATTGTAGCAAACCAACCCTTTAGAGAACATCTATGATCATAATTTTTGCTTTACAATTTTTTCCGACTCTTTAGGATTTTTCCAGGACTTAATATTCATTAACTATTTATAATGATTTTCCACTCCAGTTAACGGGAGGGAAATTTTAAAAATATCAATCGATTTTTTCATCATTATTTCATTAAATTTCGAATGAAAATATTTTTTCATTCATTTTTTTTTCATTATTTAGTTTCAAAATAATTTAAATAATGATTGATACATTCAAAAATTTGAAATTTTTGATAAATTCCAAAAATTTCGATAAATCTCCAAATTTTTTTTTTTTTTGAATATGAATTTCCTTTTTTTCCTCTTCAGTGGAATGTTGAATGATTTTTCACTCATTTTCTTAAATTTAAGAAGAAAATCGAATAATTAAATTTCGAAATGATTATCTCTCTGAATAACTTTCTTCTCAAATATCATAAATTCATAAAAATTAAATTGCTCTTTGAAGAATCAAATATTTGTTAATTGTAAAATAAATTCTTGGCGCAATTTTTTTCGTTTCTATATTAACTGTTTGGCTGCTGAAGCTGATCTATTTTTGTATTTACCTTGATTCTTTAGTTGTAACTGTATATCCAGTGTCATATTGAGGATTAATTGTAGGGGAGACTGGGGCAAAATAGACCTGGAATTCAAAATGATTTAGGATTTCTCTGAGAGTGAAGGAGTCATTAAAAAATATGAAATAATTCACCAACAAAACACATATTGGAGTATCATTTCCACTTTTTTCAGATTTTCCTACAAAGTCCTTCACTTCGAAAAAAAATCATGAATCATATATCGTGCCATCCCCATTTTGCGCGATCCGTTTTGCCCCACTCTACCCCATATTTATTATCTCATCTCATTGCACACGAAATCCATCACTTTTGAGCAAAATTAAATGATAAATATTCCGTTTAAAAATGCTCAATCGAAATATTTCATCTCTTAAATGAAAAAAAAAGAATTAAATTATTAATTTTTTGTTTTTTCTTTTTGAAATTAAAGGCGCTCAAGCATTTTCAAGAAAACATCCACTGTCATGCTGGCTATCTACCATGCTCGTTGTATTTGCTGGAGGAATGTTATGTAATGGATTACTTGGAGAACCAATATTAGCACCATTAAAAAATACCCAACAAGTTCTCGTAGCAACTGGAGTCTGGTAAAATGATTTATTTCTATTTTGATTGAAGGAGTGCTTCAGTTTTTGTAGATTATCTCGAAATCTATGGGGAATAGAGAAATTCTCGCAGACACCTATTTTGTAGCTCTGATTCTCCTTTGCAAAAGAGGTCTCTACCCTTTTTTTCCTATCTAAATTATTTCACGAGATCTTCAATGAAAATTGATCGCAAACGTGAATTTTTCATGTTTTTCTTTTGATAAAGGATTAATAATTACTGAAAAAAAAATTAATTAATTTTAACAATTAGGTACTTTGTATTCTACATGCCATGGGACTTTGGCTACAAGCTGTCGAAATTTCTTCCAGTCAAAATCGTGTGCTCTGCCATGAAAGAAATATACAGGTAAAATGATTGAAAAAAGAAGAATTTACTAATTTTTTTTTCCTTAAAAAAAATCAATAATACTTGTTACAGGTGTAAAAAAGTTTACGATGGAGTCACACACGCAGCGAAACTCTATCCCAATGCATATCTCATCATGATACTAATCGGAACACTAAAAGGTGATGAAATTCCCTGAATCATTTATTTTTCAATAAATTTCTGTTTTTAATATAAAATCATAAAATATTTGTTTTTCATTTTATTAGGCAATGGGGCTGGCTTCACAAAATTATTTGAACGTCTCATTCGAGGTGTCTGGACACCCACTGCAATGGAATTCATGCAGCCCAGCTTGTAATTATAAATTTTCCATCAATTTGTTTTTTTTATTTCATTCTTATGTTACTGAAAAAAAAAATTCTTCAATTTTTTTGCAGCTATACGAAAGCGTCACTTGTAGCCTCAATAATCTTCGTATTGGATAAAAAGACTGACATAATTTCAGCACCTCATGCACTTGTATACTTTGGAATTGTTATATTCTTCGTATACTTCAAAGTAAGCTAGAAAAATTTATGAAAAAAGTTTCTCTGTCATTTATATTAAATAAAAGCTGAGAACAGATGATCAAAAGAATACTGATTAAATTGGAAATATCTCTGAAATGAATAGGCTTAGAGAAAAATGTCAGGCAATGTTTTACGTAGAGAATTTTATGGGCTACTAAAATAGTTCCTTGATAAATTCTCGTGGAGTCAATATTTTCAGAGATATCTTCAAATTAATTTCCATTCGGTTGAGGAAATCATCTTTTTGCCACAAAAATCTCAGAATTTATCAAATAAATGAAACTTTGATGATTACCTCCGAAAAATTATGAAAATTGTGAATTTAACTTTATTAATTGATTTAAATTTTAGTTATCATCAATTTTACTTGGAATACACGATCCCTTCGTGCCATTTGAAAATTTATTCTGTAATCTATTCCTTGGTGGATTATTCGACTACATTGCCAAATTTTTTGGACGAGGACAAGCGAAGGATGAGAAAGCTGATGCCAAAAAAACTAACTAAGATGTAAGTCCTCATTCAAATTTTCAAAAATTGGGGAAAATAATTATTTACAGATTTTTGTGAATATCTTTGAAGCGAGTGGGCTTAGAGCAAATTCTCACGAAACTCTTCATTTAAAGAATTTTATGGGTTACAAAAAAAGTTTCCTGATGAATTCTCGAAAATCTCATATTTTAGAAAATACTCTTAAAATAATGAAAATTTAGAAAATACTCTTAAAATAATGAAAACGGAATTTTCAAGTTTTTGTCTGTTTTGCGATGATTATCAATAAAAATAATTGATTATTTTTCCTTCAGGTCACTAATGATCTTGGGAATTTAATTCTAGTCAAAATCCAGGTATTTTATCAACGAGAGTGGTAGAACACCTTCAAATTACCACTGTGAACTCAATTTTAAACCTAATTAATAGACAAAGTTGACAGTATTATGCCAACGAAACTAAAGAGAAACATAAAAAAGAAACTCTGACATCATTCTCATAGAGAAAAACCATTTTTTTCATATTAAACAATAAATTTGTTGAGGAAAAAACGAATCTTGCCACATAAAAATATTCTAGTGCACTTAGAAACTTCATTAAAGACATTTTTAAAAAATCTTTGAAATCAAGCAAAAATTATTCAAAGATAAAGATATTTTTATATAATCCAGTGCAATTTTTTGGCAATTTTTATACCTCAATTGCGAGGAAATTAGCTTAAGAATTCAAAGAAAATAAGAAATTAATCAATTTTTTCATGTACATAATGCAACAACAATTCGTCCTATCAGTCATGAAAAAAAAAACATTTTACACTAAAAACAAAAATCAATGGGTATTTATAGATTTATGAAGATATTTTAAAATCAAAATTTTTTGAAATTTACAATTAATGAAGATAAGTCGTATTTGTTTTTTTAAAATTGGTTTAATCCAAATTGTTTTAATAAATTTTATGTTGATTATGAGCAATTCATATCTTGCCAAAGATTGAAAATAAGATTTTAAAATAGTTCTGTATGAGGAAACAAATAAATTATGATAAATTATAGAAATGTTAACGAATGACCTTTTTTATTAAAAAAATAAATCCTAAGAAATTAATCAATGATGATTTTAATCGAAAATTTCCTCAGCTTTTCGATGGAATCATACAAAATGTCTCTTGCTCCTTTTTCCCAAGATATCAGAGAAAATTAACAAAGAACAAAAACTTTTTCCTTTTTTTCTTAATAATAATTTTTTTTATTTATTGTCTAATTCCTAATAATTAACTAACTAAAGAGCGATTTTAAAAAGGTGGTACGATCCTCATTCTTCTCATTCTTCTTCTTCCTAATCTCCATATCAGTGTCGCGCTGCTTGACTTCAGGCATAACGAAATTCGTCGTTTCTCCTCTACTCTGTTTCGCCTTCAATTTTTTGCTTCTGTCAACATTGTACGAGAAGAAGTTGACTTCTCTTTTTGCTTGGGCTATTTCGGTTGTTAGTCGTTGCTTGTGGACAGCTTTCTCGTAGGCCAATCGTTCACTCAAGTGAATCCATTTGAATCTGCGATTGAATAGAGAAATGAGAATTATTTTTCATTCAATTTTTAGAAAAAAAGGAAAATTGTTTCTCCTTCAACTGTGAAAGAATGTCTGGGAATTTAAAAAACATAGAAAAAATTTTGTACAGACGTTTTTTGTAGCTCCAATTCTCTTCTATAAGGAAGGTCTCTACTAAAATTTCCCTATCCTGCTTCATTAACGCGATATTATTTGAAAAAGGGATGGGATACAAAAATTGAGTAAATATTCCTGTTTTTAATTAATGAAAGAGAAATGCAATTAGTTAAAAAAATATTATTAGGTCTTCACCTCGGAAGGTACTTTATGTTCCAGATGACGTCATAAAATTTGCTCTTTTTCCTAGCAGATATCTGTGTGTTATTCAGCGTTGCTGCTACGTACTTAGCAACTTTTTTACTCTCAAATTCAACCCAGCCTTCTGTAAAGTGTCTTGATGCCTCCTTCTTCTTCTTCTTCATTTTCTTTCCATCTCTCATTCTTTCCTCTTGAAATGAATATGAAGAAAAACAAAAATCAATAGGATATTCTAATCATTTATTGGATTTTTCAGCGAAGTCATAAAAAGGATATAAAGTTTTCAGACAAATTGATTTTTTTTTCGATTCTAGTAAAATCAGACTTGATAAGGAAATAGACGCACATGTGACAAATTTCTTATTTTTATTTTCTTCAAACAAATAAATGATAAAAAAAAAAAAAATTCATAAAATTACCACTTATAATTTTTGGTAAAAATGTAGATTAGCGGCCTGTCGAAACAGAATTAATTTGAAATTAATTTAAGATTACCTCAGGAAGGGAGGTAGCGAAAATGAGATAATATTCCTTATTTTTTGTGAGATATGATTGAGATTATCAAATTTTATTAAAATTTATATTTGTATTTTATTAAAATAGGCCCCTAGTGTGCATGATGAGCTGATTTTTCTAATTTTGTACATGTGCATATTTTTTTTTTTTTTTATAATCATTTTGTTGGGAGAGAGAAAAAACTGAAAATTCAGGAACAGTTCAGATAATTCGCACTTATATTTTCTTGAATTTTCTACATGTGCTAATTCTTATGTTCTCAGATAATTTATATGCTAAAAAAAATTGAGATGTCTGCTACTTTTAGTATCACCAATGCTTCACCAGTTTTTTTTTTATAAATATCTCGGAATCTAAGCGAGATAGGCCGATTCCGTTCTCATCTTTTTTGTAGATAATTTCAGGAGCTAAGAAAAAGGATTGAAGAAAAATCACTCTATCTCGCCGAGATATCCTCGAGAAACTGATGGAATAAAATCGATTCATCTGTAAACTTAGGAAAAACATTGAAAATCAGAAGAAAAAAAATACCTGAATTATGGGCCAGCTGCAGATAAACTCTTCCCAATTCTCCGTACTTTGAAAAAATCTCCCTGACTGTTGTCACATTCATGTATTTCGGTATTTTTGATAAATAAATAATTCCACGTTTCTTTTTCTTCTCAAATTTCGCTGGAGTATTTGATGTGCTTGGCTCCATCGATTCACCACAATTTTCAGATGCATTTTCTGAAGCTGAGTGACACGATTCATCTTCATTCGACATTTTCAACAATTTAAAAAATTTATGAATTGTTTTTATCAACAATCCTCAGTGCTTTGAGGTTAAACACATGGTCTCTAACGTTTGGAGCAGTCACGTGGTACTGTCGCTCCAAAAACCGGCGTTGGAGGGGGAAATTCAGTGGCGAAGTAGTGGAAGAGGAAAGCGTGGAAAATTTGTGAGGAGATTCTTTTGCGAATATCTTTGAAGCGAGTCAATTTAGAGGAAAACACTGCAGACCTTTTTTGTAGCTCATTAAATTCTATAGAAAAAAGGTCTCTTGACAGTTTCCTGTAAACACACTGCTTCTGGAGATATTAACAATGTAATTTGTATTTTCTAAAGAATTTTTGAATAATTGCGAGAAAAATACTCATTTTTATCGATAAAAAACATTGAAAAAATTTGATTGCAGTTTTCAGACAAATCGATTTTAGTCCATTATCAGTTTCTTGGAAATCTTAAAAACAGCAGAACTTCGATGATTTTTATATTTTTTTCCTTCTTTTGTGAGATAAAAAAAAATATATCCATATGTAAACAAATTTTAAATCTATAAGGGTAAATTTTTCACTTATTTTCTTGATAATAATTGATTTTGCTTCTTAACTGCATGAAATTGTCAGATATCTGCTGATTTCACTATCATGCTTTTTGAGAATATCAGGGAATCTAATCGAGATAGATTTGGTTTGCCAAAATTTTTTTTTTTGTGATTCTTGACGTAGCTTTCTTGGAAAGAGGATTCAGACAGAAAGAGCGTATCTTAAGTAAACTGGTGACAAAATGGAATCAAGTTGACTAAAAAAGTCTTCATCTTAAAAAAATACAAATATGCAGTTCATTTGTGGTGATTAATTCATTTCTCCGATTCTTCCTGAAGTAGTAAATCAATGTATGCAGTGGAGAGTAAATCGTCCTTTGAAATGGCCAATTTAGTCATCAAGTCATTGCAGATATCTTCACCCTCCTTCAAGTCCTGATTATCATCTAAAACCACCTGAAATTCATGAATTAATATGATTAGGAAATTAGCACACATCTGACAATTTTTTTTTTTTTTAATATATAAACTATTGGGAAAAAAAGATAAAAATTGTAAATGAAAAGAAAAATCGAAAATCGCAAATATATTCAATCCGTGGAATAGTATGGATGCGTGCCATTTCACACTATATCGTACTGTATATTTTTTTGTGGATTTATCTACGAAGAGGTCCACCACTTGACTCTTCAAAAGCAATAGGGGAAGGTGGGGCGAAACGAACATGAGGGGTAAAATCAACACATTTGAGTTTCTATGCATATATTATGAAAAAATCTTGGAATGGATGAAATCTTGGGAATGGTTCCTATGTCACTACGATTAATAGAACCAGAGATATTCTGAAAAACTGAATTTTCTCAAAAGGCGAAATGCCTTCACCTCTCAAAAATGCTGAAGAAAAATCAAATTCTCAAAAACTTTAAAAAAATTGATTCTGGCATTTGTTATCAGCCTGAAATTTCCTCAGTTTTCTAATAGAGTGATCAAAAAATATATCTCCTACTGCTTTATTACAATGTCCATTTTGCACCAATTTCCCCTGTATATAATGAATAAAACAAATTATATTAGAAAAAAAAAAAATTTTAATCCGCAGTTATAGCTTTTTTGAAATTTCCTGTATGTACATATCTATTTTTTTCTTTCAATTATTTATTTGTTAAGAGGAGACAAAATCTAAAAATTGTCAGGTGTCTGCTATTTTCAGTGTCATCAATCAATCCCAAAATCCTCATTAATCGAGTGAAATGACTCAGAATGACTGAGTGTGATTACCTCAATTTCAATGAAATCCCCCAAATCAGTGACTTTATCAATATGAATTCTCGATTTTCCAACGATATACAGGTTTCGTTTTTTCTCCACAACTCCTAAAATCCCATTGGCTTTCTCTAGCATGCTCTTTATGCTTTCGCAGGCTGATTTATCAGGAAATTTGATGATTGAGTAGTCCGAGAGTTTCGGCCCTTCAGTGTCAGAACGTTCGTAATAAATTAAATCACCAGAGCCATCCTGAAAAAATTCAAGATAATTAAATTGATTGCGGTCATTACCATTGTTTTTTTTAATATCTTAAAAACTGTGAGAGATAGAGGAAAATGAGAAAAGATCTTTTTTGTAGAGAAAAATGAGAGCTACAAAAAAGGTATCCACGAAAATTGCCCTATCTTTTTGAGATTTCGAGATATTTTTGAAAAACTCAGTAATAAAGTCTTGAGATTTTCCTTTTTTTGAAAATATCTTGGAATTCGTGAGAAATGAGAATAATTTGATGGAACCATTTTTGTAGCTATAGTTAGCTTCCACAAAAGAGATTTCTATAGAAATTTCCCTATCCCTCTTCAATTCCGAGATATTCTCAAAAAACCTAGTAATGAAATCTTGACGAGTAATAGTAAGAATAAATAGACTCAGATCGAACCACTACAGTAGTGAATCATCACTATTCAGATGTAAAATTGTGAACGATCCCTCTTGCTCATGCGAATTCGTTGAAGAAGATATCGAACACATCGTCTGGGATTGCCCGAAGTACCAAGCGCAGAGACAAGAAATTCTGAGAAAACTAGAAAAGTGTTGTGTTATACTCTGTAGTATGAACTCTTTATTAAAACAACTACGCCCCAAAATTGTGTCAGCCCTTGATAAATATTGCAGAGACATAAAAATTGACTTATGACAGTTCAGATTAATAATTGTACCATTTATGTAAAAGATCCACAATGTGGATGCGCTAATAAACCCATCTTTGGGTTTTCAATGCAATAAAAAAAAAAAAATCTTGAAGAGTCTTGAGATTTCTAGTTCTTGGAAAATAGCTCAGGATCTATGGATAATATAGAAAATTTGAAAAGAGCTTTTTTGTAACTCTAATTTCTTTCTACAAAAACTGTCTCAATGAAAATTCCTCTATCTTCATTAGATTCATTAGAGATATTAAAAAAAAAAAACCCAATGATAAAATTCCAAAATTTTCAGTTTCCTGAAAATATCTCGAAATCCATCGAAAATATAGAAAATTCCATACATCCTTTTTTTTAGCTCTAATTTTCCTCTACAAAAAAGATTAACACAAAAATTCCTCTAGCCCCCTCAGATTCCGAGATATCCATCAAAAATTGCAATAGTTCCAAACACCTCCATTTTCCATACCTCATAACACCTCAATTTGAATCTTCCCTCCTCTGCCTTAAAAAACGTGTCACTCTGAACGATAATCCTCCCCTCCCCCTCGCTCAGCTGCTTCGCCCGTGAGTGCGCTTCCTCCGGATTTTTGAGTACCGCTTTAATCTCGATATTCTTCATCTCCAAGGAATTCAAACGGTCAAAAAAACGTGAACTGCCGGTATTTTCCCTCCAAAATCTTCCGCAGAAAGTGCACGAGCTCCAGAAAAAGCCTAGACAAGCTCCACCAATAAGAAACTACTCTTCCCCCTCTCCTCTTTCTTTCCTCCACTTCGAAAAATGCTTTTAAATATCAAGACAAGAAAGAAAGATCTGCAAAATTTCAGAGCAAAACGAAACAACTCTTCCCCTTCTCCCAAATTTTGTACTTGAGAATGTCAAAATGTTCGTCCAATCACAAGCTCCCTGCTGCCATTTTCCCCAGCAATTTTTCTAGTGTCCCTAGACTCATTCAACCAATCAAATGAATTCATAACCGTAAATTCCATGATATTTGAACAGGCGTCAACTTCAGTTGTCTCTTGGAAATGGAAAGCGAAGCAACTGGCACAATTAGTTGACAAATATTTTAATAAATAAATTGTAGTTTAATTAATAAACATTGGAGGACCAGAGACAACTTTAATTGACCCAGGTATGCAATAGATTAATTTAAAAGTAAATAATAACACGGATTTATTCATAAAAATTGTGAATTTTTGAGGAAAGAAACCGTTACAACGAATTGTTTTGGATATCGGAGAAACGCCAACGGCCTCTCATCGTTCGCACACAGGGGACATTTATTTCAATTTTTATTTTGCCTCAATTTTTCGGTGACTGTGACATTATCGCGGTTTTTCCGGATTCAATTGGGACTCGAGACATTTTCTTGGGGAATTATTGGCGATGAGATAATTTTTGAGAATTTATGTAGCAGCTTCCCGCGTTTTTGGATCGTCCATGAGATGCCTCGGCATCACACGTTCCGGACCTTCAATGGGCACTATTAACTCGAGAGATTTGAGGCAACCTTTTTTTTTTGGGTATTCCGACATTTTGGAGAATTGAGTTTTCTTTTGGGGATAAATCAGAGATTTTTTGCAACTGAGGGAAATTCGGGGAAAAAAATCGGGAGATTTCAGGATTTGTTTTTTTAAGGGATTTAACTAATTTTGAGGGATTTTTTGGGGGATGAGGATTTTTTGAGAGGGGGGGGGGGGGGTAGAACCAGAGTTTCAGGGCAATATTGCATTCTTCAAGAGGGCTATGCAATTGAGGTTCATTATGGGCTCCTGTGAGTCTTCGCACGTTTTTCTCGGATTTTTCGACTGCCGGTGGTTTTTTGAAAAAATCTTAGAATTTAGGGGAGATAGGGAAATTTTGGAAATGACCTTTTTTGGAGAGGAGACTTAAAGCTACAAAAAAGATCACCACGAAAATTACACCATCTTCAATCAATTGTAAGATATTTCATAAAAACTCGGGAAATTTTGAAGAAAATTGTCGCATCTGTTTTTTTTAATATCTTCGTGAAATAATTGATTATTAATATTCAAAAAATTTGGATAAAATTTCTCTCGGTGTTCTGACTTTGATTTTCTTTACAAAAAAAGGTTTTTATGGAATTTTACCTAAATTATTTTCCGAAATATTCGAAAAAATCGCTTCATCCACAATTTTTTACGATTTTTAAGAATTAAATTTATTTAACATTTAACTATTGAAATTATTAATACAACTGGAAAAATAATTCGTTCTACAGTGAATAAAGCCCACTGAGATTTAGAAAGTGAGAGAGAGAGAGAAAAAAAAAAGCAAAAATGCCTTCAACACGACTAGTAAATAATCAAAATAAGCAGCCAAATACAGCTGTCGTTATGAGAAAAGGAATAACAACTAGAAATCAGAAAGCAGCACTAGCTAGTAATCCTATAAATGTGAAACAGGTAACTGTTGTTAAAGATCCAAGGATTAAGAGGAAAGCGGAGGCTTCACCACTGAAAGAAAAAACTACAAAACGTTCAGCTCTAGGGAACATTACCAATGTAAGTATTCTTTTGGGTTTTTTTTTCCAAGTTCAAAGAATATTTGAGTAGATTATAGTTTTTTGATAACAAAGATAAAACGGAGTAAAAAATGGAATTTAAAAAATTTGAATATTTCGGTTGGAACGCTTCTCTACTCCAGTTGAAATATTTCTACAAAATTTTTCGTATTTAATCAAGAAAAAAAATTGTATTCTCCTTCAAGATTGATTTTTTTTTAGTTAAAGAAAAATGAAAAATTTGAATTTTTCACAGGCAATTGGGAAATCATTGGGTGTTCAATTACCAGAGCCAAAGAAGATCGCAAGAAAAGCACAATTATCGCATCCAGTGAAACCACAAGCACCAGCTCATAATTTAAGAAATCATAATGAAAAGATAGTTTTTAAAAATGACAATGTGATAACAGCTAAACCAAAAGTTGTAACACGTGCTAAATTAGCAAAGAAGGATGACGATAAAGCGGAAAGTTTGCCTAAAGGTGCAGCTGTTAGGAAGAGTTTGGATTTAGAGAAATCGGAGGAGAGCTCATTGTATGTAAGTGCACTCGATGAAGTTCCTGAGGAGAGTGGGAAGAAAAACGACAAAAACGCTAAAGTAAGTCGTGAATTCATTTTTAAAAAATAATTTCATTGAACTTTCCTCAACAAGCTCATTCTGAGAATTTTTTCTTCTTTGCTTAGTCACAAAAGGCGGAAAAGGAACAACCACCACTAGTTGAGAAAGAATCAATTGCGGAGCGTTTAGACTCCCCACCGTCAAGGACACTACCAAATGGAGTACAGTGGGACTTTGACGTTGAAAATTGGCGTGATCCTTACCAAGTGTCACAATATGCAATGGAAATATTTGATTATCTCAAAGGAAGAGAAAAATTGTTTCCCATTAGTGATTATATGGAGAAACAAGTGTGTTTATCGAGATGGATGAGATCACTCCTAGTTGACTGGATGGTTGAAGTACAGGAATCCTTTGAATTGAATCATGAGACACTTTATTTGGCTGTTAAACTAGTTGATCTTTACTTAACTAAAGTTACGGTTGGAAAGGAAACTTTGCAACTATTGGGCGCTGCCAGTTTGTTTATTGCTAGTAAATTTGACGTGAGTTGAAAAATCAGAGAGAAAGAGGGGGGGGGGGGGTGAATCATGAGTGGATTTTATTGGAGGGAAGTGAATGAATCCGCCCCTTGTTTTCTTTTTTGAAATATCTCTGGAAATAGCAAAATTGTTGTGAAGACCTCCTTTGGAGATCTGATTCTCCTCTACAAAAAGGTTTTAGCATGTATTTCTCTAGGTAAGACCGGGGCAGAATGGATCTGAACGACAAAAGAATCCAGAGTTTTTTTTCACAGTGAAGGCCTCTACGAAAAGATTCAAAAAAATTCACCAACAAGGTAGTCGTTTTGGAGCATGTTCTCAATCCTTCCAGATTTACTGGCGCAGTCTTTCCCTGTGAAAACTAAATTCTGAATCATTTCAACTTGAACGTCCATTTTGCTCTGGTTTCTCCTCTCTCGTCTGATTTCCGAGATATTCCCGAAAAAATGAAATGAGAAAAACTTTATCCATTTCTTGACCAATTCAGTAGCGAAGAGGTGAAACAGGAAAAGTGTATTTTTTGTAATTTATTTTTTTGAAACTATGTTGAAAAATAAGTGAGATAGGGTGATTTGGTTTTCCTGTTTTTTTTTTGAAACCTTGGGAATTCTCTACGGAAAAGGATTTGAGTAAAATCACTATCTCGCGTAGTACATGTGACATTCTCAAGAAACTATTTCGTAGGAAAAATCGACTTATCCTGTTTCAGTACTTGGCTACTGAATTCATCAATTCAAATTTAAAAAGTGTACGGATTTTTATTCTCATTTTTCCACAGGAAAGAATACCTCCAATGATTGAAGACTTCTTGTACATCTGTGATGGTGCTTACTCTCAACGTGAATTAATTAGAATGGAAATGAATGTATTGAAAATTGTCGATTTTGATCTTGGTATTCCACTATCTTATCGATTCCTCAGGCGTTATGCAAGGGTAATTTTTAAATTTTCATAAAAATCCATAAGTTCTTGAATTTACACATGAATTTTTTAATGACAAATTCGACTTTTCTTCTTTTAATTATCAAAAGATAATAGCAATTACTTATTTTTCAGTGTGCAAAAGTGTCAATGCCAACTTTAACACTAGCGCGTTATATTCTTGAGTACTCGTTGATGGATTACACGACGATAATGTACAGCGACAGTAAAATTGCAGCTGCTGCACTACTTCTTGCATTGCAAATGAAAGATTTGGGTGGTTGGACATCAACATTAGAGTATTACACTGGTTACAAAGTTGACGATATTAGAGATATTGTTAATGTACTCAATCAGGGCCTGCATCGAAAGCAGAAAGAGGCCTTGTCAACCGTTCGCAATAAATACAGTCACAAGTAAGTTGAAATAATTATTCAATTATTGACGTTTGATGAGTAAATAGAAAGAAGACATTTTTACAGATTTGAGGAGACAAGGATTTCTTTATGGATCTCATTCTTCTCTACAAAAAGTTCTCTTATATAGATCTCTCTACTTTCCTCAGATCACAACTCAAATTTTTCGACAAATCAATTTTATTTCGTCATCATTTCTCTGAAAAAATTAAGCGAGATAAAGCGATTTAAGCCTCATTCTTCTTGTTTAGCTTTTTAGATTCTCTACGAGAATTGCAAAATCGCCTTATCTCACTTAGATTCCGAGATATTGAAAAAAACTTGTGATAAAGTGAAATCAATTTGTCTAAAAACTTTATATTTTTCATTTCATGCATTAGCAAAGCAGTGAATTCATTAATAAATCTATTCTAATTTCAGAATTTTCTTCGAGGTAGCCAAAGTACCACTTAAGGAAGTGTTAGAAATATAGTCAACTTTAAAGTAAGTACCAATAGCATAAATTATTGTCGGAATTATCCTCGGACAATTATTTTTTCATTGACGAAATAATTTTAAAAAAAAGCAAAATGTGAAAAAACTAATTGGAAAATCAAGAAGAGTGTGAAGGTAACAAATCATCGGGGGAAAAAGTCTGAGATTTTATGATTCCATTTTTTATTATTATCAAAACAATAAAATTTACGTAACGACGTGCTCAAGCACGAGCTAATTTAAATTATCAAGATGAAATTTATCGACACGAAATTAAAAGAAAAATAGAAAAATAATTTCAAATGATTAGTGAAGAGACAGACGGATTGTGCATGAACTGACACGTTCTAGTTTATTTATAAATAATATTTTTTTTGTGAGGTAACAAGTATGCTCAGTATTTTTAAGTTATTTTATTACGAATATTTTTGCATTTCTTTTTAAATTGTTGAAAAAAAACTTTTAATGCATACGTACGTGTAAACGAAATTATCTATTTTATAGAAGATTTTTTTTTTCATTTTTTTAATCCGTAATATTTACTCACCTGTTCTTTACCTCATTAAATTTAGTGAAAAAATTGCAGAGAAAGTGTCTTTTTCATTTACGTACAGACTGATCATCAATGGAGCCTCGTAATCGCATTAATTAACAGAAATTCGAGAAGAAGAGGCTCAGTGTGAAAATTTAATGACTTAATAAATTTCGAAATATAATTCTTTTTTTATCAAAAAAAAAAAAAAATATTCAATTAGTTAATTTTTTTTTTTCATAATCACTTGCATTTATTCTGTATATATGGTGTAAAGAAGAATAATAATTTCATTGAGGAGGAAAATTATAGGACATTGGAAAATGAAACGTTCAGTTTCGAGTGACACATGATTTCAGGGAAGAAATTGAAAAACAATTAAACTAATGAGAATTTCATAGATTATAAGTAAGGAAAAATATGAATAAAATGACTGTTTATATGAATGAACACAATCACAGGTATTTTCAATTAATTTTAAGACAAAAAGAACCTTAACTTTCATGCTGTGCAGATTCTTTCCCGAATATCTTTGAAACGAGTGAATTTAGAGGAAAAGTTTGAATGACCTTTTTTGTAGCCCATTCAAGTCTCTGCAAAGGATTTCTCTTCATATTTTTCTCTAAACTCAATTTTTTTAGAGATATCAAGAATTCCATCTTTAATTCCCAAGCCAGTCTATTTCGGTAATTTTATCAGTTGAAAAAATCAAATTGAAGGAGAAAAACTAATTAAACTAAAATGAATTATTTCGAAGACTCTCTCTTCGAATAAAGGCCAAGACATTTTTTTTTAAGGTCATGTAATATATTTTGCTATATTATCTTCATAATGTAGCGTAACATTTGTTTTTTTTTCTTTCTTTCAATTTCTATTATATCAGTAATGGTAGTGGTAGTTATTAAATAATTGTAATAATAATAATAACTATAGCACCATAAATCCGTCATTTTTTGGTTTCACATATCGTCAAATTATTTAACACGCTGGTGAGCCCCGAGATTTTTATGAATAAAGGATAAACATCGATTATTAATGACATCAAGCATAATTTTATGACACTTATTTTTTTAAATGAAAGTTTTGTAATGGATCTTCATTGAATACCTCGGCAACTAAGGGAGGTAGAGAAATTTCTGTAGAGCCCTTTTTCTTTAGCCCAAATTTTATTTCGAAAAACTTCTCCATCTCAATTATTTATCGAGTTATTCCATCAAAACTAATGAGAATGTAATTTTTATGAAATTGTCCATTTAGGTTTTTTTTTAATATCTATATCTCGGAAAGGAAGCGAGACAGTTGAAATTTCTGTAGAGAACTTTTTCGTAACTCTCCTATCTCTCTACAAAAAAATTCAATACAAATTTTTCAGTATCTCGTTTAATTCCCAAGATATTCTTAGAAACTCATCTCACCACTTTACTACTGAATTATCAATGCACAATTGTTATTGATTTTTTTCTTTATTAATGAAAGAAATTAATTTCTAATCAATTTCTTCCCGGAGTCAACACCAAAGTTAAGATGTTAATACACAATGTAAATATTTTGAGTAATTATTTTTTGTTCCATTTTCATTATTTTTTTTTAGTTCTTCCATTTGCTATAATTATTACAGTTAGCTAACACTATAATATAATAATATTTTTTTATCATTATTTTTTTTTTTCATTTTTTAAAGTATTTTCTGTGAAAGCTCGAGTTCCTAGATTAATAACTCACCATCAAAATTCATTAATAATCATCAATAATGATTGATTAATTTTAGTTTTAATTGTTTTTTTCATCATGTTACCGTCAATTTTTCTTTAATTTTATTTCTTTTTCTTCATTTATTTTCATAATTTTAACATCCTACCTAGATAGCTGGTCGTTATTTAATTATTCGTTATAAACAATGGATAAATATATTTTTTAGCTGACATCGTCATTCCTTTTGTTAATCATTTTTTAGTTTTTTTTTTCTTTAGTTTTTTGTCGATTTCCATTAATCATTTGCATCCAATTTATGCAGTATATAAAAAGCATTTACCATCACATTAACATACGAATTATCACGATAATTATATTTTCAACGTAATTAAAATGATTTTTTTTTAATTAATGAAAATATAATTAGATTAATTATTGGGAAAATCAGTGGTTAATCGAAGAAACGAAATTACTCATTCTTCGTCATCAGTTTTGATTGAAAATCTCGGAAACCAAGCGAGATAGAAGAATTTTCGTAACGACCTTTTTTGTAGCTCTGATTTTTCTCTATGAAAAATGTCTGAATGAAAGTTCCTCTATCTCTTTTATTTACCGAGACATCCACGATAAACCACGATAAACCCTCTGAATAATCTCGTTTTCCATTAACAAAAAAAAGTCCAAATTACAATTATCCTGACACTCGCAGCCGCTCAGCCATCGTTCTTCTTCATACCTCAATAGTTATTATTATTATTAAATAGTTGTTGATTGATATCAGAAGTATTTCAATGTTTTTTTTAATAATTAATTCATTCATGATTTTTCCATCAAATTTTCCGTAATCAATGCGCCATAAAAATTATTCCTCTCACGAATGTTGATCTCTCCTGAGAATTTTTAATTTTTGTTTTCTAAAACTTCCATCACTACAGTAATTATCACCGCCCGAAGAACAAGTACAAAAATGGAATTTTCAATTTTTTTTTCCTTTTTATTAATTTGAATTTTTTTTTCACAATTCTAGTATTTTCTTTTGGTTTTCATGCTTTTACGGTCTAGATACGTGGGTTTTTTTTTTTTTCTTATGTTTTTGTGTTTAAATCTTTTGATAAAAGCAGACTCGACGGACGGGTTGTTATTTTTTTTAAGTCGTAATTAATAATCACCTGTGGGAGAGAGAAAAAAAACTTTTTTTTTCTTTATTCGCTCAAAAGCGAGCAATATTGTATATTAAATATCTAATATTAAATTTTAATTTATTTTTTCTCTTCTTCATTGATTAATTCACTTTAACTGCTTTATTTTTTGGATGGAAATTTTTTCAAGCATTTTATTTATGGCATTGAGGGCGATTTTTTTTTTAAATATCACCAGTAAAGAGGTAAAGACAAATGAGTTAATTTCACTTTCTTTTTTTTTTGGGAATATCTCGGAAACTAAGCGAGATACTGTAGTTTATGTAAACACCTCTCTAATGAAAAATTTGATTCTCTACAAAAAAGATCTCTTCATAACATCTCGTAAACTCTGCGGTTTTCAAGATATTCCCGAAGAACCGCCGAATACTTCGAATCAGTCGTTTTTATTGTGCTTTTAAAAATTTTCAGTTTTTAAAAAATATTTCGAAATTGAAGGAATGAAAATGAAAAATTTGTAGAAACCTTTCTTGTAGAACAGGAACCTACAAAAAATATTCCTGCAAAACTTTTCGTGTCTCCATCATTTTTCGAGATATTTCGAAAAGACGTTATCAATGAAACTCATCTAATTTCACTTTTTTACCGGTGAATTAACTTTTGAATTTGTTAATGTTTCGGTGAAGATGAAAATTGAAAGACTTGTTTATTCAATGAATCATCAAGTAAAAATGATTAAGCAATTATTGCATTTTATTTATTTATTCATTTTTTTGTTTTGAATTTATGGAATTCAGTAAAATCAAATCGCATAAATTTGATTTAATTCATATTAATTTTATCAACATGATTAATTAGCAAAATTAATGTGCTTCCTTACAGAGACAGTTTGATTAATCAATAAATGTAAAAATCAATAATTACATTTATTAATTCGTATAATTTTAATTTTTGATTTTTCTTCTTTTATTAACCATTATTCTTTCATCTATAATAATAATAATAATAATAATAATCATTCTCTTTAATTTTCAAGGCAACTTATGCCAATATATTTCAATCTCTTTAGCAGAGTGTAAAAGCAAAACGCGAGTCAATAATTTTTTTTTTTAATTTATTCATTTATTTATTTGTTCTCTCATTTTGTTTTTTGTTCTCTTATTAATTAAGCTCATTATCACATTCTGTTAATGCAATGTTAATGAATTCTTAAATTACGTGAATTTTTTCAAAAATGCAAAAAACATTAAATTAATAAACAAAATGAAAACATAAAAGAAAGCATTTTGTGCTTAATAATTTATTTTATAAACAATTTTATGATTTTTTTTCTTCTTTCAATGAAAGAAATTCATTGACTTTCATCGACTATCACTTTTAAATATTTTAAATATAAATGCTTCAATTTCAAGGAAAAGCCGATTATTTAGGCCAAAGCATTTGTGTTTTCTTCTTATTTTTTTTACGTTTTTTTTTTCCATTTTATAAAATTTTTCTCTCTATACTCTTAAAATAAATTTTGATAACTGTAATGTAAATATTTATGATAGAATGTTTAAAGCAGTGCGCAATAAATTTTTTAATAATTCAATAAACAATTTTTTTCATTAAAGCCATCATCAAGCTGATTATATTTAATTATGATTTAATTTTAGAAATTATCGATTAAAAAAACTCACTCTTTAAGGAAGCCAAAGAAAGAAAAAAAATATTTAACTAACAATTTGTTTCGATTAATTTGTTCATTTCGGTCTTTTTTTTAAAATTACGTACGGGAAGGCATATTTAGATGAAGGTATCTTTAATGTATTTCTAATGCTGTAAATTAAGATATCATGAATGACTAGAAAAATGGAGTAATTCTTGTAATTCAATGAATTTAATTGAATCTTCTATTTTTAGATTTCTCGAAAAAATGAATTTCGTTCGTCAGTTTTTCTTAAATATCTTGGTAAATAATTGAGGCAGAAAATTTTTCGGAGAAGCCTTTTTTTATCGGAGAATCAGAGCTGCAAAAAAAGTTTCTACGAAAATTTCTCTAATCCCGAACGTTCCGAGATATTTTTAAAGAACCATCGCAACTTCAGAAGATTCGAATAATTCACGAATACATGAAATTTCATTATTCATTGAATTACATAATTAATTCTGTATCGAAATTAAACATGAAAAACACAGTCTGTCGATACTGCTTATTAAAAAAAAATTATTCGGAAAAACGTCAATTCTTCTTTCTCAAATCAAATTTATCGTTTAGAATAGAAAACAAAATTATAATATATCTGGATTGATGAAGCAGTCAACTATGAACGCATAGAGATACTCAATCCCATCGTATCGGGAATAACAATAAAGCAAATTAGCATTGTTATCATTATTATTACTATTTTTTTTCCTTTCATTCTATTAATTGTTCACAATCTCTCGCTGAATTTTATCACAATATGTCACTTGTCTCACAGTCGGGAATTTTTTTTTCCTTTAATAATAATAAATCAATGCTTTCTTTCAATTCATTATTCTCTTTCGTTTTGTTTTTTTTTAATGACTGGTAGATATTAAATTATCGAGAACCACGACTGGAAGGACTTAAGGCCCACTTCCATAATTTCATCTTTCCCCAATCTTTATTGATCTCATAATTAATAAATTAATTATTTTTTCCTTTTTTTCAGTATTTTCATCAATTATCTTGAATCACCTGTCTTTTACTTATTTTGTGCTGCTTTTAAATTCTAATTATAAGATTGACGAAATTAAATTGAAAATCGAAATAATAATCAAATATCAAATTCGCCGTTAAGACGAGGCAAAGAGAATTTTTTTTTTTTTTAATGACGATTAGACCACTTTGAAGAGTTAATTTCTCTTTTCTAGTTCATCAGAGATAAACTTTCAATTATTTATTTTTAATAATTATATATATTTATTTGTTTTTGTTTTGTCTTTTTTTTCAATGATTATTCAGAGTCTGGCGGTGATGTAAATTGGCTCAGAATTCGACAAGTACAGCTGAGCATGCTGACATGTCCTAGAATTCTAATCTATAAGCGCTGCAACTTGTTTCATGATCTTGTAGATTAATTGTGCAGCGTGATGCTGATGGTGATAAATCAATGTGATTAGCTGCTAGTGCTTCTTCATTATCAGCTACCCAGTAGCCAAGTGTGTCTGTGTCGTATGTTGGGATCATTGTTACCTCTGGAAAGAATTTGATAATAAAATAATGAAATTAGCACAAATATGGGAAGTTTTTCCAAGAAATTTACAAAAAAGTAATTCATTATTATAAAAGAAAAAATATACAAGATTATGCACTTATGGGGGAAAAAATGGACTTGAAGTTTGAGATGATTTATGATTCTTTTTGAGAGTAAAAACGTCTATGGAAAGAATTGGGGAAATTCTTCAACAATGTACACATATTGGAGCATTTTTTCACCTTTTTAAAGATTTCCTAATCAAGTTCTTCACTTCAAAAAAAAAAAATCCTGGATCATATTGCAGTGGAGATTCAATTTGTCCCAAGTTTCCCTATTTTTTTTATTTTTATAAGTTCATATTTTCATTTCTTCAGAAATTATTCATTTGCTAAGGATAAAAAGGTGTTAAATATCTGCTACTTTCAGCGTGATTCAATAATTCATATTATCTTATGAAGGTAGTAACCCAATGAACTCTAGTAGATTTATTGCTCTTTTTTTTGATGCAGTAAAAAGAATATATTTTATTTACATTTTTCTGAATAATTCCATATTTCTTGTCCGTACAGTTTATGAGATATGAATTATCGAAGTTACTGAAAAAGGCAGTGGTGAGGATGAAACGCTCTAAATCGAACAGGAACAACAAAATTACTATAAAACCACACAGTTGATCCATTATTCAGAAACTATTGACGAAAAGAACACCATTTTAATTAGAAAATATAGGAAAAAAATATTCAATGCTCCGTATAATCACTGAGAAATTTTGATTAGAAGGTAGTCGTAATTTTTCGTAATTCTCTCTCTATCTCATGTATGCGATAAGAGATTAATCATGTAAAAATAATGCGAGAAACGAAAAAAAGTATATTTTCAAGCTGAAAATATGACTTCCAAATAGTTCAATTACTCTGTCGGGTAAACTAAAGCAGCTTTCTCCAATTTATCAGCAATTAATCGAAAACTACCCTCGTGGAAATCGCTTCGGCAGATTTTGACAAATGATGTCAAACAATGTCAAAAAATGTCATAAAATGAGAAATATTACAGATAATGAGAGAATAGTATACAATTCGACATAATTCTTCAAGTTTCGTCAAAATTTTTATGACGAATTTTGACGGAGAATGTCGTATTATGAGAAATCGATTGGATGACATATATTGTCATTATTTGACTCTTTATGTCATCATCATGGCCAAAAATGTCATTTATTCACATAAAATTACAAACTTTTATTGTCGCTTTATGACATTTTTTGCCATATCATGTAACGTCCAAATATGTCGAAAAATGACAATCTTTGCCATAATATGACCTTTTTTTCCTCTGTGATTTTTCACCACTTCATGGCGTTTCATAAACTGTCAGAATTGGACGATTAATGAGAAAAAATTAGGAATAATGTCAGCATATTTCAAATTTCGTTAAATATTTTCTATCATAATATGTCATATAATTTCATATTCGG
The DNA here is from genome assembly GCA_963921955.1 of Aleiodes alternator. Lineage (NCBI taxonomy): Eukaryota > Metazoa > Arthropoda > Insecta > Hymenoptera > Braconidae > Aleiodes > Aleiodes alternator. Next base: position 3,859,060 of record OY998097.1, read on the forward strand.
ACAAACAGTAATTGTTGGAGGCATGTTGGAAAATGTAGAATCATGATGAAAAGTGAGATAATGGAATATATAATGTCAAATCATGACAGATTATGTCATCTTCAAAGCATCATAATATGTGATACAATGCTATGTGCATGAGTGAAATTGGTAGTTCTGAAAGCGCCGCTAGAGTGCGCATCATAGAAAACTAGTCCGCAAGTCCACTATCATTTTAGAAGTCATAAGTTCAAACCAGCGAGCAAGTTGACTGTGACAATTCGATCGTGCAAGGATCGTATTAGACAACTATATCACCGCATTTTTGATACTATCTGTGTGGGTGCTTCCCATACGGCGTAGAAGAATAATACCCGCTGATGCCTCCCTAGTGGAGTGTTAAATTATGATACAATTTTCTAAGGGAAAGGTTAATAAAATATGATGATGTCCCAATTGATGATGAAACATTTTCATATTTTGACAACAAAAGTCAATAGACCACCACAGTAAAATTATTTTACCAATTAATATACAAAAAAAAACATCAAATATGATATTTTATGATAGATTCTGTAAAAATATTTCAGATTATGACATTTTTTGATAAATTTGCCATCCCTATTTACACCCGAATTATGACAGATCATGGCAGATTCTTCCATAATTTGTCGAATTATGACATTTTTTTTCTGAATAAATATGACGAAATCTGACCTGCTTGTTCCAATTTACGGATAGAAATCGTCAATTTTTGATGGAAAATGTCAAATATGATCGATATATGTCCGATTCTGACCGACTTTTGACGAAATCTGACATAAATTGTCAGCCAGTTTTGATGTATTTCTACAGAATTCGGCAGCGTCTGTCATTTTTCTACAGAATCTGACGACTCGATTTCCACGAGGGTAATCTGAAAATCGTCATCTTTTCCGTTTTATCGACCATACTCTGGAATATTCCCTTCAGATCCATTTACCCCAAATTATCGCCATCAAAACACTTACCGAGTTTTTTATTTTCCCAAGTCTTCTTGGCATCCAACAGTGCATCATAAACCTCCCTGCTCGGTTCAGTACCACTGAACACATAATACCGAGCCCTGACCCGTTTGAAGAACTCTAAGCTTGCATAATACGAGTTCCCATGATGTGGAACATAAGTTAAGTCTAAGTAAACTGGTTGTACTTTTTTCGTTTCTTTCTTTCTTTCCTTGCCAGCTGGACTATCAGATCTCTTCTTGTTCTTCATATTCTCAGCAATTACTTTTTTCGGCTGTTTGCGTTCCTTCTTCGGTGTAGTTGGTACAGCCTTATTAGACGCCTCATCAGCAGCTGGAGCTGGTGATGGTAGTCTCAGTGGCTCACCCCAGTCATTGATAACATCAAAATTCAATGAATCTGGTGACATATCCACTGATGTACGAACAATCGGAGTTGATCGTAGATTGAATTTGTTTGGCCTCTCGGGTGATGGTAGCTTTAGTGGTGTCCCCCAGCCCTTGATCGGGTCCTGATCTTCGTCCTCATCGTCTCCATCATCCTCGTGTTCCTTCAGCACCTTGTCAACATCGTAATCAGCAACATCAGCTAATTGACGAGAACTAGTCATTTTCCCCTCTGAATCCTCGACCGCGTGCTTCTCCAGCGTGAACTTTTTGAATGAAAAGTCCTTGTCATCTCCAACGACCTCAGCAGTGTGACGTGGCTGTGGAACATCCGGTAATTTACCGTAGAAACTGCTGCTCATGTCGGCAGTTGTGAACGCCATGACTTTGTCATCCCCTTTGTCGTAATGAGAAACCTGTGATGTTGTTGACAAAGGTGAGTCCTCGTCTGACTCCGCATGTTTTTCCTCGTGCCACTGATGTCCAGATATCTCGGTTCCAGGATCAGCTGCTGTTGTCCTAACGTCTGTCTTCTCCTCAAGTACCACAGTCTCACCGCGCTCATTGGTTGTCTCTGTCACTTCTTTTGTGGTCGTTGTGATCTCTCCGTCGTCGGACATGGTTCGGGTTTTGGTGATAGTCGTTCTTATTATCTCGTGGGAACGAAGACTGTCTGGAGTTCCTGTGCTGGATCGGCATTCCGACGAGTCCTTGATTCGATCGGGCGTTGATCTACCGGAAGACATGAAGCTCTTCGCCAAATCAACTCGCATCGCTCCTTTACCATCAGCAGCGATCATGACCTTTGTCTTGTGCTCGGGCTTATCGTCCTCTTCGTCTTCTACAATTTCCCTCTTGACGACTGTCTTCTTGATGACAGTCTCGTATTCTGGTTCTTCGCCATCGTCCTCTCCCACGATTTCCCTCTTGACGGTTGTTTTCTTGATGACGGTCTCGCATTCTGGCTCTTCACCCTCGCCCTCGTCCATGATTTCTCTCTTGACTACTGTCTTCTTGATGACAGTTTCGTACTTGGGTTCCTCATCCTCCACCTCCTCTCCCACGATCTCCCTCTTAACTACTGTCTTCTTGATAACAGTCCCGTGTTCCGGTTCATCGTCCTCCTCCTCTCCCACGATTTCCCTCTTAACTACTGTCTTCTTGATAACGGTCTCGTACTCAGGCTCTTCAGTTACACTCGTTCTTTTGATGATCGTCGGCTCAGTCCCAATTTTCTCCCTAATGACTTTCTCAGACGTCCCCGATTCCGGAAGAGAATCCGGCGTGTCAACTCTGGTGGCAACATCTGGAGTTGATTTTCCAGAGAGTGTCGTTATGTGAGTCGTACGCATTTCTGTCATTCCACCGACAAATGCCTTGTGGAATTGGCTCTCGTATTTGTCGTCGTAGTGCCGGACTTCGGGAGTTGAGTAGCCGGATGATCTTCTCTCGGGTGATGATTTTCCGGACATGTGCTCATCTCTGTAATAAACGGTGCCACCATCTGATACAGTGTAGGTCTTGTATTTTCCGGAGCGATGGACCTCCTCGTCATCTTCCTCTTTGATAGCACGTTTTTCAATCAAATTGGCAGCAGCAACCACATCATCCTCAACGAGAATTTCCCTTGGGATTTTCCTCTCGAATATAATGTACTCTATAATAGTGAATATTGTGCCCTCATCAACTCCCTTGAGACTGGCTATTTCTTGAATTACTTTCCAGGAAATACGTTTTTTCTTTATTATATATTCTTGCGTTATATACTCCTCAATATTGATTCTCGTCACGTGCGGTATCTGGGATAGCTTCACGTGATCAATTGTTTCCTTTGTTGCACCAATCTCAGCCTCTTCGATCACATCCACATCGTCAATTATCGAAGCCCTTGGGACATTCATTTTCTCGCAAATCTCGTAGATTGTCTCGATAACAATGTAACTTGGCACATCGTACAGTGCTACTATCTCTTCCAACATTGGTCCAGTTATCTTGCGTTTTCTGTTCACGTACTGACTCAATATGTAACGCTCAATGTCCGTTCGTTTTGCCTCAGAGACTTCGTAATCGTCCTCAGTCTCTTCGATCTTCGACGATGGCTGCTGGAAGTGATCCTCATGGAAGTCACCTAGTCCCGATGATTTTCGGGATATTGATTTTACAACATCGTCTTTATCCTCGAAGAGGCTCGCTGCACGTGATCTCCCCGAGGGAGTTCGGTCGCCAGTGTCGAAGAGGCTTTGGGAACGTGAACGGGAGCGTGATGGGACTTCTGGGATTTCATCCTCTTGTTTATCAGAGAGAGTTGATTTTTTGGGGGCGGAATCTGTTGGCGAGAGCTTTGATTTGTCGAGGGCGAGTGCTGATTTCGCTTGGTCCATTAAAACTGATTCAGATACGTTCTCATCTTTTTTGGAGAAGATTTCGGATTTTTCAGAAGCTATGCTGGATGATCGTGATCGTGCGATCGAGTCCACCACTGCTTCTTTTGTCTCGTCAGGTTTAGTTTGAGCTGTCGGCGCCGATGTTTCAAGTGGTTTTTGCGAGGTCACTTGGGCTACACTCTCTTTGCCAATTGGAGATGCTTCTCCGGATGGTAATGAGGATTTTTCTTCAGACTTTTGCGGTGGCTGAGAAGTTGGAGATGATGGTTCTGGAGATTCATCTTTCTGGCCTGAGGCAAGGCTTTCTTTCCGAACCGGAGAAGCTTCACGAGATGAAGCCGATGATTTTGCATCAATTGTACTTAATTTGAGAGATACCTCCCTCTCCTCTCCAACGTCTCGTTCTTTTGTAGTTCTCTCTTTCTCCTCGTGAACGATGCTTTCTTTTCTGATTGGTGAACTATCTCTAGATGATTTTGTAGATTTAATGTCAACCACGCTTGGAGTTGGACACTTTTGGATTGTCTTCTCATCAGGTTTTTCAGAAGGTCCTGAGGCTTCGATTAGTGTCGTTTCATCGTTAGCGATAATGCTTTCTTTTCTATCTGAAAATGCATCATGAGACGATGTCAGAGATTTAATGGCAGGAGTTGGGCTTGGAAATTTTTTATCAGTATCTTTCTCGACTATCGTATCTGCTGTTCTTTGCGATTCGCTATCTTTCCCTATTAGAAGGACTGGACTCGTTCCTTTCTTATCGAAAATCTCTACTTTTGGCTTGATATCGATGGACGCCCTCGGGGTACCACTGATCGATATTTTCTCGTCAATTACTGAACCTGCTTCTTCGGTTGGAGATACAGCGCGAGTAGATGCTGATGATTTTGTAACATCAGCAATTGAACTCTGAGATGTCTCGTCCTGTTCTTTATCTGATTTAATGTCGATTGACATTTTTTCGTCATGGAGTATACTCTCTTTTCGGATCGGTGAAAGGTCTCGCGGTGATGCTGATTTTATGCTTTCAACCACAGGGCTCTCTGGTTCTTCATCAAGAGGGCCATCATCTGATTTAACGTCAATCGAAGCTCTAGGACTCGCCGATATCTTCTCGTCAGGGATTGTACATTCTTTTCTGATCGGTGAATGATCTTGGGGAGATACGGATTTTACGCTCTCGGCTACCGGTGACTTCTTATCAAGACCTTCCTCAGGTTTTATATCGATCGACGCTCGAGGAACTGCACACACTTTCTCACTAAGGATCATACTCTCTCTGCTGATTGGTGAAAGGTCTCGGGGAGATACAGATTTTACGCTTTCAGCTACCGGTGACTTTGCATCGAGACCTTCTTCAGGTTCAATGTCGATCGACGCTTGAGGAGTTGTGGAGACCTTCTCATCGTGAAGCGCACTCTCTTTTCTGATTGGTGACAGTTCACGAGGTGACACTGATTTCACGCTCTCCACCGTTGGACTTGGAGGTTCCTTACTGAGACTCTCGATTGGTCTAATATCGATCGAGGCTTGCGGGATTGATGACGTTTTCCCCTCAAGGATGTGACCTTCTTCTCGAATATCAGAATCTGGCAATAGCGCTGCTTCTTGAGGTTTAATGTCAACAGAAGCTCTGGGACTTGCAGATACTTCCTCATGATGAATAATACTCTCTTTTCTGCTCGGTGATAGGTCTCGCGGTAAGGTTGATGTTACGCTCTCAGCTACCGAACTCGATGGTTTTTTGTCGTGAAGACCTTCGCCGTGTTTGATGTCAATGGAGGCTCTAGGACTGGCCGGAATTTTCTCGTCCTGAACCGCACTTTCTTTTCCGGTTGGTAATCGATCATGAAGTGATGTTGATTTCGCACTTTCAGCTACAGGACTTGGAGACTTTGCATCGAGTCCTTCGACTGGTTTGATGTCGATTGAGGCTCTTGGAGTTGATGACACTTTCTCTTCGTGGATTACACTCTCTTTTCTGGTCGGTGAAAGGTCTCGCGGTGATGCTGATGCTATGCTCTCAGCTACAGGACTCGGTGATTTTGCATCGGAAAGAATTCCCTCGGGTTTGAGATCAATCGAGGCTCTGGGGCTTGCTAATACTTTGTCATCATGGATTATACTTTCTTTTCTAGTTGGCGAAAGATCTTGAGATGATGTCGATTTCACGCTCTCTGCGATAGGACTTGGTGATGTTTTATCCGAGAGAATTTCCTGGGGTTTGATGTCGATTGAGGCTCTTGGACTTGTGGACATTTTCTCGTCCTGGATTAAACTCTCGTTTCTGATTGGCGAATGATCTCGGGGTGATGTTGATTTTGCAGTTTCAGTAAAAGGACTAGGTGACTTCTTATCCATGAGTTCTCCCTCTGGTTTAATATCGATTGAGGCTCTAGGACTCGCAGACACCTTTTCGTCAGGAATCACACTTTCTTTTCTGATTGGCGAAAGATCTCGAGGTGAGGCCGATTTGACACTCTCCGCGATAGGACTTGGTGATGTCTTCTCGAGGACAATTTCCTGGGGTTTGATGTCGATCGAGGCTCTTGAACTTGCAGAAACTTTCTCGTCTTGGATTAAACTCTCTTTTCTAGTTGGGGAAATCTCTCGGGGTGAAGATGATTGTACACTCTCTGCGAGAGGACTTGGTGACTTCTCATCGATGAAGTCTTCCTCTGGTTTAATATCGATTGAGGCTCTGAGACTCGCAGACACCTTCTCATCAAGAATCATGCTTTCTTTTCTGATAGGCGAAAGATCTCGAGGTGATGCTACTGGTTTTGCACTTTCAGGTGCAGGACTCGGAGATTTCTTATCTATGAGGCCTTCTTCAGGTTTAATATCGATTGGAGCTTTAGGACTTGCAGACACTTTCTCGTCAAGAATCATGCTCTCTTTCTTGATGGGTGAAAGATCTCGGGGTGATGCTGATTGTGCACTTTCAACTGCAAGACTCGGAGCGAGAGGACTTGGTGACTTCTCATCGATGAAGTCTCCCTCTGGTTTAATATCGATTGAGGCTCTGAGACTCGCAGACACCTTCTCGTCAAGAATCATGCTTTCTTTTCTGATAGGCGAAAGATCTCGAGGTGATGCTACTGGTTTTGCACTTTCAGGTGCAGGACTCGGAGATTTCTTATCAATAAGGCCTTCTTCAGGTTTAATATCGATTGAGGCTCTAGGACTTACCGACACTTTCTCATCATGTATTATACTTTCTTTTCTGATTGGCGGCATATCTTGAGGTGATGCTGATTTTACACTTTCAGCTAAAGGACTTGGAGACTTCTTATCAATAAGGCCTTCCTCAGGTTTGAGATCGATTGAGGCTCTAGCACTTGCAGATACTTTCTCGTCAAATATCATGCTTTCTTTTCTGACGGGCGAAAGATCTCGAGGCGATGCTGATTTTGCACTTTCAGCTATAGGACTTGGAGATTTGTTATCAATAAGGCCTTCTTCAGGTTTGAGATCGATTGAGGCTGTAGAACTTGCAGACACGTTCTCATCAGGTATTATACTTTCTTTTCTGATTGGTGAAAGATCTCGAGATGTTGCTGCTGATTTGGCACTCTCAGCTACAGGACTTGGAGACTTCTCATCAATGAGGCTTTCTTCAGATTTAATATCGATTGAAGCTCTAGGACTTGTAGACTTCTCATCAGGAATCATACTTCCTTTTCCAATTGGCGAAAGATCTCGGGGTGATGCTGATTTTACGCTTTCCACAACAGGACTTGATGAAGTCTTATCAAGAATAATTTCCTCAGGTTTGATATCGATTGAGGCTCGCGGAATTGCTGACAGCTTCTCTTCATGAATTATACTCTCCTCTCTGATTGGTGAAACCTCTCGGGATGATATCAATTTCGTACTGTCAGCGAGAGAACTTGATGACTTCTTATCAACAAGACCTTCCTCAGACTCAATTTCGATTGAGGCTCTCAGACTCACTGAAATTTTCTCATCCTGTACCACGCTTTCTTTTCTGACTGGTGATTGATCTCCGGGTGATACTGATTTCACACTTTCAGCTACAGGACTTGGAGACTTCTTATCGAGTCCTTCGACCGGTTTGATATCGATCGAGGCCCTAGGAGTTGATGACACTTTTTCATCGTGGATCATACTTTCTTCTTTGGTTGGTGACAGATCTCGTGGTGATGCTGACGTTATGCTTTCAGCAGCGGGACTCGGAGATTTTTGATCGAGAAAAGTTCCCTCAGGTTTGATATCGATCGAGGCTCTAGGACCTGCTGACACTTTCTCTTCAGGAATCGTACTTTCTTTGCTAATAGGCGAAAGATCTCGAGGTGATACGGGTTTCACGCTTTCAGCAGGACTTGATGGCTTCGTGCCAACAGGACCTTCTTCAGGCTTCACATCGATCGAGGCTTTAGGACTTGACGACACTTTCTCGTCGTGAAGGATGCTCTCTTTCCTAATTGGTGTCATTCCTTCGGGAGATGTTAAAGGTTTGACACTATCAGTGACTGGTGATTCCTTCTCAGCCTCAAGTTTCTCTGGCTTCAAATCAACTGATAGTTTTCGTATTTCGCCGGTTGCTTCAGCAGGAGCAGTATTGTCTTTAATCGCGTCGAGCTTAATATCAATGGAGGTCCTTGGAGTCGAAGAAATAATGCCTTCAGGTACCGCACTATCCTTCCTCGCTGGTGAAGTATCTCTAGGTGATGCAGACTTCAAACTCTCAGCCATCAGAATTGGTTCTTTCTCATCATGATGAGCTTCCTCCGGTTTGATATCGATTGAGGCTCTAGGACTTGCTGATGCTTCTTCTTCGAGAACGATGCTCTCTTTCCTGATTGGTGAAGTTTCTCGTGGTGATGCCAAGGATTTAACACTTTCCGCTACAGGACTCACTGATTTCTGATCAACGAGACTCTTCTCAGGCTTAATATCTAATATTTTCTCTTCATGAACCATACTTTCTTCTCTCATTGGCGAAGATTCACGGGGTGACACCGCTGATTTAACGCTTTCAGTCACAGGACTCAGGGTTTTTCGCTCGAGCCCGAGCTCTTCAGGTTTCAAGTCGATGGAAGCTCTTGAGATCGCACCAACTGCTCCCTCATCTGTAATTGAACTCTCCTTTCGAATCGGTGAGAGATCTTGTGGAGATGCTGAAAACTTGATACTCTCAGCACCTGGACTCACCGATTTTCCATCACCAGGTTCATCCGGTTTTAAATCGAAAGAATCTTCTGCAGCTTCAATTGGCAGTTTTTCGATAGGTGAACTCTCTTTTCTAACTGGTGAAGTATCTCGAGAAGACTTCATACTCTCATCATGAGAACTAGGTATTTGTTTATCAGTCACTGCTTCAGGTTTGATATCAATCGATGCTCGAGGACTTGAAAAAACTTTTGCCTCGATAGCAACGCTCTCTTTGCGCGTTGGAGAAGCATCTTGTGTAGATACTGGAGACTTGACACCCTCAACGGGACTTGGAGCTTTCAGATCAGTATCTTCTTCTTTCTTGTCCTCCAGTTTTCCTGCAAGTACTCTTCCATCCGAAATTACGCTCTCCTTCCTTTCTGGCGAGATCGCCGATGATTTCGATGAGACCACGTCACTAATCCTTTCCTCAGGTTTCAAACTTTCTTTTCGAACTGGAGAAGCTGCAGTCACTGAACTTGCTGCTTTTGTGTCTTCTGATTGATCTTTCTCCGGTGATTTTTCTTGTCCATCTGGAAGCATAGTCTCCTTTCTTGTTGGTGATGTTGCTACTGGACTTGGAGCCTTCTCACCAGCTTTGGCTTCTTCAAGTTTTCCAATAGCTAAACTCGTCTTTCTAATCGGCGAAATATCACGAGAAGCTACTGGTGACTTAGCTGGTGACTTCTTATCATCGTCTCTAGCATCAACCTTTACGTCTTCAGGTTCAAGCACCAGACTCTCTTTTCGTACTGGAGAAGTCTCCCTAGACGACTTTACCGATTTAACATCTCCAATACTCGAAGCGGGTGATTTCTTCTCCTCTATTTTGACGTCAACCTCCAGATCTTCGTCCCCAAAAGCCAGGCTCTCCTTCCTTGTAGGAGATGGGTCCCTAGATGATTTCGCTGATTTGACATCTCCAACGCTTGACGCTGATTTACCATCAGCCTGAACATCAGCAACTGCTAAACTTTCTCTCCTAACTGGAGAAATGCGTCCAGATGCCGTTGATTTTGCGTCCTCAATACTTGGACTCGAGGACTTTTTATCAGTTTCCTCTGCTTTTCTATCATCCAAAGCCTCCGCCATCGACATATCTTTTCCTCCAGCGAAGCTTTCTTTCCTAATTGGTGAAACATCACGTGGAGATGCTGAGGATTTGATGCTCTCAGCAATCGGACTTGTCTTCTCATCTCCTCCATCCAATTTCTCATCACCCACTTTTCCAGATTCAATTAAAGATATTTCCATGAGTTTATTCTTCTCCTCCATCGTAATACTGTCTTTACGTACTGAAGTATCCTCGGGAAACTTTTCTATTTTTGCATCAACAACAGAACTCGGTAATTTTTTATCAGATTCACTCAGCATTATCTCCCCTAATTTCTCTTTCTCTAGAACAAAACTTTCTTCTCGAGTTGGTGAAACTCCACGTGGAGATATTGAATCTTGAATTACTTCTTTTTCTTTCAATTCGCTCAGTCCTTCGTCCAATTTATCTTTCTCCTGTACAATACTTTCCTTTCTAATCGGTGAAGTTGCTGAAATGGAGCTCGATTCTTTTTTCTCCTCTTCTTTTTCTTCAAGAACAATGCTCTCTTTTCTACTTGGTGAAATATCACGTGATAGCGAGGATTTTACGCTCTCGATACCGGGACTAGGCGATTTCTTCTCGACTGCCTCATCCTCAACTTTTAAATCAAGAGTTTTATCGATAGTTTTACTCAACAGCGAAGTAATTTCACTAACGGCACTTTCGTCATGCAAAACTGTAGTTGGACTAGTTTTTCTCTTATCAATGTCATCCACTTTAGCATCATCTGCTTCAACTTTTTCATCAAGTTTATCATCGATTTTTGATGTTAGGCCTGTGAGAGACTTGTCTTTCTCTAAATCAACTAAACTCTCTTTTCTACATGATAAGTCTACATCATCTGAACTTGGTGCGGTAATGGGCGTTTTAGATATTTCATCATGAGCAACTGTTTCTTTAGCATCAGCTTTGATTGGTTCTTGAACTAGGGTGCTATCCTTTCTTGAGGCATCAACTGGTACAGGTGCCTTGTCCTCCTGAGCCAATGATGCAGTACTGGAAGATCGCGACTTATCGAGTGTCACATCGGTTTTCTCGATATGTTCGGCTTCTGATGTTGGAGATTTGGCTGGTGACGCTTCCTTTCTGAGCTCTTCCTTTGTTTTCTCATCAGGAATTGGTTTTGCATCAACGACATCAGTTTTAGCAGATTCCTTCATTGGAGACGCTGCGAAAACACTCTCCGC